>OX104065.1:55540642-56127329 GCA_944474145.2 Dicrocoelium dendriticum
AATTTTCTCATCACCTATATTGCCGTGAAAGATACGTTGCTTAACCCTGTGGGCGGAGTGAGCTGTGTCATGAGCAGTTCAATAGGAAAGTACTGGTACGCTGTTTACCGAAGCGCACTGGCCGCATTTTCTGTACCTGGAGCCAGATTATCTACTGTAGGTAGAACTGGGATTCCGCGATGCGTTCTGCGGAGCGTGTTGACGTGCCTGTGATCAATTTAGGATTAGTACTGAATTTTGTCGCCAAGTCCTGTTAGTGTTTAAAATATGTTTTTGTGGACCAGTTTGACACATTTATTTCGTTGAGTTAGGTAGGCAGGCTCTATGAGCGCGCCAGACCGGATCGCTGAAAGCGATGTATTTTGGTGTCCGGCTCCTCAAGAAGGACTTTGTATAATTTGGGTGAAAGACTTTGGATTCCGATGCAGTTGCGACTAGTTTGATGAACTGGATGACAAATTCCTTCAAGATTATGTCGGGAAGCCACTAAGTTTGGAATGGCCAGTCGGTTTCTTGAACGAGGTCATAGAGTGTAACGCAATCCGCAGAAACGTAAACTTCCCCGTTGTTGTCACAGATGTATTCTGCTTAGCATATGCAACAAGCGAGCAGGGTTGCATGCTCGCTGTGTCCAAGCGGTATACCTATGTTTACTGCATCAATCAGTAGTTCCACATTGGTGTACGCAAGGTCCAAGACAGATGGTTAATCGCCAGTTCTGTATCTCCTGGGAACGGCGACGCATTAGTATAGCGGTATGTCGGCGATTACTTCTTGTAGGTTTTCTTTGAGTTGCTCGCTGAGAAAAGCTCGGATTTCGATTGCGTGGAGGTTGAAGTCCCCTAGCAAAAGGACGTGACCGTATGGTCGTGCCAAGATTCGCTTCATAGCAGACACCGGGTGGTGGACATTAGTGCGCAGTATATGACTGCAAGTAAGCAACCATCACCACGGTTCAAATGCAGGCGGTACCAGAAAGAATCGGCAATTTGTGTAGGTGAATCGTCAATGATATCGATATGCTGCTCAGACCGGTAATACAAGAGCACTGCGTCTCTGTTGGGTCGATCGTCTCGTAGGAGTCATGCCGGGCAGGACTATCAATGAGAGGTAATGTGCCACAGACGGAGCCACAATTTCAGCAGTGTTAGACGGGCTCGCGCCTGACAGTCTTTCACAGTTAAATCGTTGACATTCGTGACTACCCGACTACGTAACTGTGTTGGACGTACGCACGGTAGTCGTTCAGTCGTTCATGACTGTCCTTTCATGTTGGCTGAGTGCTCTATTGATTTTGTGTATTTCGTTTACTCCGGTATGTCATTTGTTTTTAATACAGTTCGTCCCTGCGCGATATGTTCTCACTTTCCGTTTGGAATGGGTTGCGAGCAGGCAGATGTCATAACAGACTGGCAACGGCATTTCAGTTGCAAACCATGACGGTTCCTTTGGGATTTCTACAGGAAATGCTGCCCAGGCAGCAAGCAGAGTTTGAGGTGTCATAGCAACTTTTACTTGAAACATTGACAGCACGAATGTCGTTACAGTCAGCATCTACGGATTCAACGGTTTCCACTGCAGACAATCTGGCGCACATTATGGCAGAATTTCCTTACCAGCAGGACGATGATCTCACTTTCGAAGCATGGTTTCGCCGTTATGAAGACTTATAAAAAATTGATGGGCTTGAACCAGGCGATGTAGTTCAGGTGAGTCTTCTTTTGAGGAAATCGGGTCAACAAGTGTATGAAAAGTACGCTAATTACATTATACCCACGAATCCACGCGATATGTCACTGGAGGACACTGTGAAACACTTGACCAGGATTTTCGGCTCCTAAAACCACTTTCCAAAACACGTTTCTGATGTTTCCAAGTCATTGAACACCAGGAGGATGATTTTGTGACTATGTAGCTGTTGTTAACAGAGAATGGGAACGCGTTCAGCTTGGCACACTCACAAGTGACCAGTTAAAAACACTTACTTTTGTTTGTAAATTACGTTCTTCAAATGCTGCCACTTCGTGGAACTGACTGAGAACCTTCTTCTGTAGAATCTTAGGAAACACAACTCGCTCACCTAACATCACGCAACCATCAGTGGCGTTTAAGGCGAACTTCGTTTTACGAAAATGCACAACATAGATGTCCAATTAGGGTGCAGGCCAGCCAGTAGTAAGGTACCAATAATAAGTTACAACAGGGGATTTTTGCTGTTTATATTTTAACTGCGTCTGCTGTTACTGGAAGTTGACGTATGGGAAAATCGTATGGGGCAATCGTAGCTGAACTTCTAACTCGTCGTATTTCTCGCGCTCTCAGGCATACCTTCCCAGCAGCCAAAATGCAGATTCACTTCACCAGTAGCCCGATGGTGAAAACGAACCCAAAAGGCAAAAGGCCTGTCCACGCCAATTCCATGTGTGTTTACTCATTCACCTGTTCCTGTGGTTCAGGGTATTTTGGCCGTATGACGAGGCGCCTGTCTGACAGGGTGAGAGAACATCTGGCCTGGTTTGCGACTGGGTGCCGAAAGCTAACCAACTCATCCATCGCCACGCATCTTGCCGACACGGACCATTCCCCCAATCTAGCCGAGGCATTTAAGGTCATCTATCGACCACTTGAAAATCGATCAAAGTGCGTTCGAAAGGGCTTAGTTGAATCGACGGAGAGTTTAGCGATCAGACTATATGAGCCGGAATTGTGCATCCAGCAAAGATTCACTCACACGCTGTGCTTGACTTAGCCCAGACGAACTGCTCCGTCCAAACCAAGGAATTGTGCACCTGCTACAACTGTGTCCTAGGGGGGGGGGGGCAGTGATGGACAGTGACCAGTGACTGAACTGAGTGCTTTACCGGTCCTTGTGCTGTGTCTATATTTTGGTTGTTTTTTTGCATATAATTGTACAAGCCTGACATCAACAACAATAAGAACCCCAACAGGGTTTTGGTACAACATATCCTACCAGTGTGCTTTTGCTACTGTTTTTAATTCAGTGATATGCATGATGACCGCGTTAATCTGCAGTAGATTGGTTGCAGTCAGTTTCCAGCTAGACAACTCTCTAGGATTCCGGAAAAACCCATGACTATAGTATTGCCACTAGGCCGTCGGTGATGGCTGCGGACACCCATGGTGTAAGCTGCTGACTTGAATGTAGGAGAAAACTCAAGAATGTACGCTGCTGACGAATCCTTCGCACTGTCTAGGGATATACCATTTATTTATTTATCCATTTGAGAGGGCAAGAACGCCGCTATGCGCTTTTTTTAAAGTGTGGGTGTCCGTCTGACTGGAGACTGACTGTGACGAATTCCCTGCTTAATGTCCGTTTGTTCACTAACCTTCCGCTTAAGGTCTATTAGCACTACTCGTATAATCCTAGTGATAGTGAACAAATAGTTAAAATGGATGCTGATCAATAGATGTCCGCAGTTTGGGGAAGAACAATTACTTGGATTTGCAAAATGCAATGATCCTTTAATGGTCGGGGACCGAAATGAAAGAAATAACTTCCATGCATTTCGTGCATCACGAAATGGGTAGATCCATAGAACAAGCGATCTGGATACAACCGTTCTATGCTGCAAACGTTATTACCACAGGTCACACTGCTAATGTACTTAGTCGTGAGCCAAAAATAGTGGGCGCCATGTCAAGGCTTTCAGCGATGGAACGTGGATGCAGGTCGACGTGAGTACGTGCTAACTGAAACGTCCTTGATGTTCCTCAGATTAGTGTGAACTATCATCTTGTGAATTGATCGCACGCCTTTGTCAAAGTCACTGTTCCGTCAAGCATGCACGTCGATGACTTTGAAAATATTTAAGAGTATTGCTGTTGAAAGGATATTAAATCAGACGCGTAATAGTGACTCCCATCAGCTTGTAGATTCTAGTTTAATGTCCACCTTAGATAAGACAGCTTGCCTTGTAGATTCCTTGCTTTCATCATTGAATAATAAAAACATCCCTACGCATCTGTCTTCCTGCGTATAGCAGCGCTTTCGGTTTGTTAACCGTGGATTACTGTTGCATGCTCTCACAAACCTTGGAGTCCAGCTTATTGGGGAGGTGCTTAATGTAAATGTACTTTTTGTGACAAGTCTTAGTTGCCGGCTTTTCGTTTCGGTACTGGTTGTTTCTTGACGTTTGTTTAACCGCACCGTTTCTTCGATTTGATTGGTCGGCGTACGTTTTTCGTAATGGGCGCTATCTCAAGATCTCATTTCCGTTAATACCCTTTCCTCGGACGCAGGTGATTGGTTCTTATTTCTACCAATTCTCACTCGCCTGTGTTATTGGGTGTCTTCCATGTTGTTGGTTGGCTCCAAAGTATTTTACTGGCTTTGCTTCTACCACTATTGCACTCTCCTTAAGTGAACCAGATTTCTCATGTATACAATCCTGTCCTGGCTCGTCTTCCGTGTTCTCATTGCGATCGTGGTGTGTGAACGGTCGATGGCGACAAAACACAGCTTATATATATTATATATATTTGCAAAAGTCTACGAATAGACATAATGCCATCAGAAACCATGAGATTCAAACGAAGGTAAAGAAATAGTAAAATAAAACACAACACAACAATGTCCATGGTTTCCTCAGAGGGCTCTTACTGTAGTTCTTCTACCGAAGGATTATTTTGCCGCGCATACCCAACCTGCCAAGTTATGGGGAAAATGCCTACGTTACCCACCACGAATGCCAGTGTTCTTCAAGGAGCTATATTGTCCCGACTCTTATTTTCCACGTACTTTGCCTCAATTCCCGACCCTGAGAAAACCATCGCGCTGATGTACGCGGTTGACGTAATCCGGGGTATCCATCATTCAACCACAATTATCGGCCAGATCACAAACCATTATAGATAACTTCACTGCTTGGTCCACACTCCTTTGGTTATCGCTGAACGTCTCAAATGCAAAAATGCTTTTACACCGTTCAAAAGAAATCACTATCAGCTAAATCTCAACATGTGTCTACAAGTTTGAATCGAGTGTGGCGGTTGGAACTTTTCAACGTCGATAGAATACCTGAGATTGACACTAAGCAGTGGTCTTAAATGGTCCTTCCATACCTTCGAAATATTCTTATTCTATGCTACTTGTCTCAGCTCTTCTAATGTACCTCGTTATTTGACCCTATATGCTGTAGATATCCCTGGGGGTACTGAGGCTATTCAACATGCCCTAGACAGGTTCTGGGACTGGTCTAGTTTCTGGCTACTATCCAGTAAGCAGGATAAATATTCCGTTTTGTATAGGAGCAACTTTCCCACCTTCGAGGTACGTGCTCTGTGAGGTCGAACTCCCCTTGTCTCTAACCGAACAAACCTAGGCCTTCTCCTTTCCTCATCTTTACATTCGGAAGACAACTAGAAAAAAAGGCTGCAAGTAGGGGTTTCAGAATGTTATGGTTAATACGCCGCTCATTGGGAGTCTTAATTGCCGACATCTTTGTGAAGGTTTTCTCAGCTTTCGTTCTGTCCCTTTTGAAATATTGCGTCAATGCTTGCCTGCGTTGCCTCGTTCGGGACAATATAGAGCTCAGGAGGGTTTTTTGAGTAGGCACCAAGTTGGTCGAGGGGTTACGGGAACAAACGTACTCCGAGCGTCTACTTAGCTTGGGTATGTATTCAATGCACTACCGACGGCTTCGAAGATACCTGCTCCTCACTTACCGCACTTTAACTGGGAAGGTTGGACCGGAGTTGAGTTGACTATTTGGTTCGGTTAGGTTGCTTTGTCATCGCGGTCTGGCCTGCCGAACAACCTCGTGGTGCTAGCTGAGCGGTTCGACTATTTCCCGCTCCGGCGAATGGTTCGGCCGCAGTGTTCCAGGACGTGGTGGGTTTACTCCTGGTAAGCGTTCTCCCTATATAAAGTGGGTTTACGTTCAGGTCGAAGTTGCATTGACCACATATGCACACTCAGCCAACTTCTTGAACTCCCTCACGTCCACCGATGGCCAACAATCGTAGTGTTCTTGGAAATCCGAGCACCTTCTGACTCAGTAGATGGAGCTGCGTTGTGGAACTGTTTACTAAGGAAATGTGTGACCGACAAGTTTGTAACCATCTTGAGGGATTTCTACAGTCACCCGTCGGGCAAAGTTAGGGCTTACAGAACGCTTTCCACTTTGTTTGCTGTCACAAGCGACGTGCGCCAAGGTTACCCCACCTCACCTTTCCTCTTCAACTTTGCCATTGAAGATGTCGTTCAACGAGCATTGGAAGCCCCTCCAAACTGCGGGATTGAGTTTCGCCTAGGTGACAGAATCGCGGACTTGGACTACGCCGATGATATCACTGTGCTTGGGGACGATTCACAAGCCGCCCAGACTACTCTGAATCGCTTGGCGATGGATGCATCTAAGTATGGCCTGTGTTTCACGCTAGGAACATGCAAAATACTATTCCAGGATTAGAAGATGTCTGTGCCGGTCCTCACCATTGCTGGTGCAGTCCTATAACAAGTCCACTGCTTCACTAATCTAGGGAGTTGTATCACAGCTGGCGGCTGTATTGGAGATGAGGTCTCACAATGGATCGCAAAGACCCGCCTTGTATTCATCAGACTGAGATACTTGTGGCGCCGTCGCGAGATGAGTGTCAAACTCAAGACAGGGTATACATTGCCTCTGTCCATGCGGTCTTCTTGTACAGCTTGGAGACCTGGCCAACTTGCTCGGAAGACATGAAGTGCTTGTCAGTTTTGACAACGGTTGTTTGCGTAGGATTGCTCTCGTGTGGTGGCGGCATCACATGAGTAACACAGAAGTCCGAGAGCGAGTATTTGGAGCAAACAGCCTATGCCTCCAAACGGTTATTCTCCGACACCGCATGCTTTGGCTCGGCCACGTATTGCACATGCCGGCTTATCGTCTTCCCCGTCTAGCGTTGTTTGCGCTCCCCGGAAGTGATTAAAAAAGGTGCCGCGGTGGACAACCAATGACGTGGAGAAGGAGCTTGAAGAATTCAATCACATGCTTATCATCCGTCTGGCTGGTCCTCCTTCCAGGACGGGAGCCACGCGATTCGGACTGGCAGTGGTTAGAAACGTTGGAGACTATGGCGCAACAGGGTTTAGCGGAGACAGTGCTTTTCAACCGTGTTATCCATTAGTTAACGTCTCATTGAACATAAAACTTCAAAGCATAAATATCGCAAAACAGCATATGTAGCACCAAAAAATCGTTTTCTTCACATGTTGTATTTTGTTTCCCACCTTTATTTCGCCACGATTCTGATGGCACATTATCTGTAATCAGATTGTCTTCGTGGTCATTTCATGAAGCTACACAAGCCGCGTTCCGACGGGGTCAGGGCGGAAACTGGGTTATCGCATAGAGGTTTATAGCTCTGGAATTCGTTACCAGAAAATGTAGTTAGTGAACCTACGATTTCAGGGTTTTGAGCACCAGTTAGACGCTCTTGGTTGGCAACACGAAACCTTTCCCTTCTGACCATATCCATCTACCAATTTTGATTTCAAGTGTTGTGCTTCTCCTCACTCATTGGTATTATCCCTCAAATAAATGACTTTCCTTAAATTTTTCTCCTCCGTTTTCTCCTTACGTTTTCTTACTTCACGTGACAAGCACAGCGGGGAGTGCTAGTGCAGTAAACGAATGTAGTAATCGGCTGACCAGAGTGTAGTTCGGGTGTTTCGTTTTAGATCCATCAAGACTTCGTAGTACCTTAACATTTCCTGGATCAACGATCCGCTCAAGTGGGAACACTCAAGGTAGTTTCCTATCGTTCCAATCCCATCTAAATTTGTAGCTAAATCATTGTGTGCGTGTGATTCCACTAAACCTATTGCTAACCGTGATCTTCCCAGGTCAGTTGAGTAAGAACACCTCTAAGTGATTTGCAGGTTAGTGAAACATCTATTTCGGTGTAGCAGCACAAGACAGGATCGTGTTTACATCATTGTAGCCAGGCATGTTAATTTCTGTAACAAAGTTACGTTTAAGTTACTCATCGATGCTAGTCACCTTTCCACAGGGCGTCATATAAAATAAATCAACCTCCTCGACCACAGAGCTGCAGAAAACCACACATTTTCGCATCCGGACCTATGGTACATCAGTTGTCACTTCTTAACAGAGAAAACCTCTAGTAATTTACCTCAAGCAACTATTTTTGAGGCCCGCCGATGTATGCCTATCCGCTTGTAATGTTTTATGTCATTAGCTATTCCTGTTCGAGGCGTGTATTTTGCAGCTGAATAGTCGCTCTTCATGAGTGCACACTCTTGATATGACTTAACTTGGCATATGGTCGCATATGGTCCCCGTAGAAATGAACGTCTGCGTTTGCTTAAACTATATAGAATAACTATCCCTGGTAATCGGCAGAAACACTAAAAGCAGAGTCAAAAGCATATGGAGGGTGCTTTTTTTCACAGAATGTAACACAGCTAACGTTTAACCAGGAACTAATGATGAACGATTGTGTTGGGCCTAAAAGTGACAAGTGGTTTGTACATATTCGTCTCCCGCCACAATATAGCCATATGCGAGGGTAGAGCAATCAGTTTCCGGATGCACAAAATGTTTGTATTTTACAATAAATTGGCAGCACATTTTCTCCAAGTACATTTCACCAGCGCTCACGCACAGTTCCATGCGCACAAATTATTTGGAGAAGCAGGTGAACCATGTCAAGGCGGGTAACTCTTCAAACAGCTCAATAAGAGCATCTACTGCAACTTCTGGGGACTCATAGCGGATTCCACGCACCATGTGCTTGACTTTTGGGAATACAAAATGTCACACCAAGTCAGGTCCGGACTGTTTGGTGGGGTACTAACCTCCTGGATGCATTTTCTAGCCAGAAAATCTATAACGACATGGAACCTGTGTGCAGGTGTGTTGTCGTAGTGCAGGGACGCGGAACGCAGTGATTGCTCCGAGGACAGAAAGACCACGAAAACGAGGGCGGACGGCAACGGGAACAGGTACAATGAGAGAGAGCAGAAGGGAGCCACACTTTCCTGACGGAACGTAAGGAGAACAAGCGACGTACAGTAGTGAGTCTGAGCCAGGCAGAAGAGCGAGCGTATTCGTCGAGAACGCAGTGAATCAAAAAAGTGCCGTTATTGCAGCCTCCCAACCGACCCCAAGTAGAGTGATGCATTCACGATCACATAAATCACGAGCTATCGAACGATTCTTGGCCGATCAGAATGGAACGGGTAGAAGCGGATACGGGGGTGAAATGAGCAGGGAAGACTTCATCACGAGGTCCTTAAATTGCATGGAGGTGTCTCGAGCGGCAACCAGCAGAGATGGTGCGTCGTGGAAAGGAAACTTGATCCATTAATCTACTCCTGCGTGCGTGGTGGTATAGCTTGTGATCGCGTCAATAAAGGTTGTAGTTCCGTGCTGCGTCATTCTTGCTACAACGGTGAAGCAAGTCCCCTCGTGCTCGAGTCCTTGGACGGCGCCTGGCTACAGTGGATGGAACGCTAGTCTCCGATGATTGTGCGTTGCTGTACGAACGGTACAGTAACCACATGACCGGTTTCGTCACGAACATAGCCATCATCTACTTGGCCACACTGCCCTCACACCGGAATTTCTGAGGCGGCGCCTTACCAAGGACCATCTACTGAACCGATCGTTTCTTGGTATCTGGGTATAGTACACCCAGATCTCATCACCACTGAGGATCTCCCAAACGACATTGGAATGTCCACCATCAAACCTGGCAAGCATGGTGCAGGACTAATTCTTTCGAGCTGCTTCCTTGTCCTCACTGAGCTGATAGGGTACTCAGCCTGCGAAAACCTTTATGCGGCTGAGGTTCTCATCTAGGATGGTGCGGATTGATCCCGATGAGATTCCGATGGTTTTCCCCAACTATACCACCAACAATCACTCGGTCATCTCCAGCATCGCTTGCACAGCAGCAATGTTGTCTGCGGTGGTGGCCTCCATAGCTGGATCACACCGTGCTTCATAATCCAGTGACCGTCTGCCACGCTTGAATTCCGCAAACTACCCAGACACGGTGGTTCTTGAAGGCGCATCATCACCAAACGCAACACGCCATCGCGTAAGACCCTGGTCCTGCTCTAAAACACATTTGGAGCCATAGAAATGCATTGCTTTCCAGTGATATCGACTAGAAGTGTGTGAGCAAAACGAAGTGTTCGCATCCACCCGTCTGATAAGGGTGCGTACCCGGCCAGTCGGAAAACTACGCAACGTCAACTAGCCTTCTGTGTAAGACAGCAACACTATGCCAAGTAGCAGAAAACAATTAGAGACGAATCCAAAGGGGCTCCAGTCGAAAGGTAAATGTGGGTCCGGCGAAAGTAACCATTTAGTGAAATTCGGTTTACATTGCTCATACCGTTCCAAAATGTGCAACCCTTTCCCGACAACACGTGAGAGCTCAAACAGCTTCCAAGACAATAACTGGTTTTGTAGTACGTGTTCGACGATCCCAGTAGTCAAATGGGTAGTCCTTCTAGTCCAAAAGTGCGAGCGGTTAACAGAAGAAGTTGAACAGCGAACGAATGCTGAGATTATATCACTGGAAGCCAGTATGCACCAGAATAGCACAGTGGCTTCGAAGAGAAGCACTGGTGCGAAATGTACTCCGCTCGAACCACGGTTGACAACGTTCCCTTTGTTGTTTTCTTCTTCAATTTTGGAAGAACGCCAGGTGAAAACAGACCGTAGCTCTGATGGACAAGCGGTACTTAGGATCCCAAAAATTAGGCATCACTCGAAACGCGTGATCGATCAAATGCAGTTGGTCTTGACAATATGTAACATTAACAAGGATGGGACAGCCAAAACCGAGTCTACTGCATCTGTAACCCAAGGTTCTCTGGTCGAGTTCAAATCCCCTGAGACTGTAGAGGTTGCTACAAAAGTTCATCGGGATGCTACTTTTAGTGTCGCATCTGTTACAAACACCGCTAACGCCAATGGAGCGATAAACAGTGGACCATCATCACTTGGCATAAAGCCAGGCTCAACGATCACGCGGCATTGCAGTTCAACAAAAACGCGCTCCAATAATAATTCCATGACTGTCGAGTAAAACAATGTTCCCTAATCTACCGCTACCACATTGCGGGGTAAGTTATTTAATGACCAAGACCAGTGGAACTCACTGTGCATTTTAATGAACGTAAAAGCCAAATCCATCGTCACCGGAACTCTGCACACTATGGCGAACTCAGAATTATTAGGGTAACACTGGAATCGGCCAATGATGTACAACACCTTTTGCTCTCTGAAAGTGCACCACAACAAGGGCTTTGTAAGGTAGGTATCTATCCTGAGGTCCCTTAGAGCACGCGACAATCGAAAAGAAACATCACAGATGGACATCGAAAGCTGGATTATCTAAGCACCATCTTTATTTATGGCGTGCCAGAACTTGCTTCCCACGATAGTCATGTGGCCGGTAATCACGATTTGGAACAGTGGCGGTTCATTCGTGAAACACTTTCCTTAGACAACGTTGTGGCGCGATCGCTCAAAAGGCTACCTCCCTCACAAAATTATAGAGTAAGCGGACCAAGAATCCTAAAACTCCTGGTTCAGTCAGAGCAGAGAGCAACGGAATGTTAGGACGTTGACGGAGACATCGTAAAAGCCTTCCATCTGAACTTCGGTTGCAAGATGCTGAGTCCTTGCGAAGACCGGATATGAGTCTACCTGAAAAATCAATCCTGCTAGCGACTACGCATGAGCACCTCTTTACCTCTCGGTCACGCGATTCTGCAGCATTTCCAGACGAGGAATGGGACGTACATTGGCCAAATCAGTTTGCGAACGACGTGCCATCATCATCCCATCAAAAAAGGAATAACGGCCAACCTGGCATCGGTCGGCATTCTACCACACTTGATTGCTTTGGTTCTTTGTGGGCGCCTAGAGACCGAGAAACTATCCTGCTTTTGTACAAATGCTCAAGTCCTTTTCAATAAGCTTGCCGAACTGAAGGATCGCCAAATTTCGAAGCCATGCGATATTATCGATGTCACGGAGATATGGTTGCACACTGGGATGACAGACGCTGAAGGTTCGCTGCCGGGTATGTCACTCATATGAAACCACAGGCTTACGATAGGAGAAGGGGTAATGATGTTTACCGAAACGAGCTACAGTTCGAGGCCGTAGAGGATTAAGTCTTATAGTTCGCCGATTCTCTTTGCTGTCACCTGTAATTGCATAGCAGACACCTGCATTAAAATTTTGGTATACCGCCCCCAAACTTTACATCGGAACTGGACTGTCACTTTGCGACAGCTTCAAGATGTAGCCTAAAGCGAAAGCGCACTCACACCGTTATCAAGGGTGATTTCAATATACACGGCTTAGAAACTTCTGTAACAATCGGAGAGACATTCAAAGCAGCTCTGCAAGAGCTTCTAACCTGTGTTCCACTTTACAATCACGTCATTACACCCACTCGTTTCAGAACAGGCAATATAGGCACTTTGCTGAATCTGATTTTCACCAACGAGGAACATATTGTAGAGGGGCCGCTTCCAAGAATGGCTCTGGGGAGCTCTTCGGAGCTAGCTGAGAGCGGATCGCGACAGACGGCTAGCGACGAGCCTGGGCCCGGAACTACGGAGCGGGAATATGTGGACAGCGCAATAAATCAGACAAATAAGCCGCTAGCGCAGCCCACAGGACCGAGGCCGAGCCGATTGACACAGCCCAGAACAAGCAAGTCGAGAGCTCTCGAACGACTCCTGGCCGATCCAAATCGGGTGCAGAGAAGCGGAGATCGAGGCGAAAACAGGAAGGCGGATCTTCCAAGTCAGAGCTCCCGAGGCGAAAGGACTGGCTCGCCTCTAACATCCGTACCTGTGTTGCGTGGTGGGACGGAAATCTAGTCGATATTCGAGGGCGCGCGCGAGACCCTGATGTGCCCATTTTCGGTGTGCAATAAACGTCTACCCCCCTGTCGTGTCGTTCTCGCTACAATATGATTGATGTATTGATCGTAGAATGCCCTTTGGGTCGCAGTGATCATGCACTCATCAGTTTGGACTTCGTCTGCTATGCGTAATATCGCAACCAGAACCCTGATTTGGTGCGCACCATTACGCGCTACGACCGCTTAGCCCAGTTCGTCAGTGCCACAAGCTGGTCGTTCTTCGCCATCCGGCAGTCTCTTGGCTTAAATTAGTCAGCAAATGCAATCAACTGGTTACGGATGCCTCAGAGATAAGAATTTGCAATGGGCCCAAAACCACCTTTCCTGAGGAGCAGAACAAGAAAATGTATGACTATACACAACATAACCTGACGAGCGTACAGATCATCACCAACGCCAGACAATTGGGACAAATACATAGCCCATCGTAATCACTGCACACAACTGCTCAGAGATGACAAAGTCGCAAATCAGCAGAATATGGTGAAAACTTTCATCATTAACCATAAACTGTTGCACAAGTGTGTCAATGGCCGTCGTAAGGTGAGGCGGGGAACTCCGCCTCTCCGGACCAATGATGATCTAACTGGAACAGCCATAGAATCAGTAAATGCGTTGCGGAAGCCATATGCGCCCTCACCTCAGAGGGTCTTACCATCAGGCCATCTTCCAACTTTTGTTTTCCCGCCTCCAGGACTCACCCACATCTCTTTTACTGTCGGAGCTGTTTTGCGGAAGCTGACGTCTCTGTGCAACCACAGCTCTCGGGAGTCGACACCATTCGCCCAAAGGCACTGGAAGTAGTAGCAAGACAACTGGCAATACCTTTGGCACAGATCATCCAGCGCTGCTTAGACTAGCACCAGATTCCTTCGATGTGTAAACTTGGAAAAATAACTCTGATTCACAAAGGTGGAAGCAGGATTGTACCCTCAAACGACATCCCAGTGTCCCCTCTCCCTGTATTATCCAAGGTCATGGAATCTATCGTTTCCGATGCGTTGGTGTGTTATCTAGAAAATTGTAGCAATATTGCACACGAGCAACACGTATTTCGTCGAAAGCGATCTTGCACAACGAACTTATTAATCGTGCGGAGTAGTTGGACCGAGTCAGCTGACGCTGGAGAGGCCGTCGAGGTGAGCTACTTGGGACTGTCGTAGGCGTTCGATCGTTTAGATTCTCGGGTTCTCCTTTCCAAGCTCCAGTATTACGGGATCCGTGGCCCTATCTCAAGCTGGATCGTCAACTCCCCCTTGCAACGACGATTAGTGGTGAGAGTCCGGAGTTCCCTATATGAACCCATACCAGTCGAGTCTGGTGCTCTCCAGGGCTCAGTTCTAAGTCCACGGTTGTTTTTGGTATTCATCAACGACCTTGCATGGAATATCGCTTCGAATTTTCTGCTGTTTGTTGACGATATCGAGATATGGCGCCTGATTCAGGCGGATGCCGATTCGCTTTTACTTCAGTGCGAACTAAATATGGTACATGCTTCGTCCACCCTAAATCTGTTAGGTTTCAACGTGGACAAATGAAAGGTACTCTGCATACGACACCAGAGTACCTGTTCTTACAAACTAGGAACGCAAGTACTGCAGCGGTCATCCGTCGAACGCGACATTGGCGTCCTTGGTTAGGGAAACTTGAGTCATTCCAAGCAATCCGCAAACGCCTGGAAAACTGGCAATTAGCACGTTGGCTTGTTACCACGGGCGTTCGGACAACTAGACACCAGTATTTTCAGACAGATGCTGAATGCATATGTTCGTCCCCCTGTTGAATACATAATCCAAGCCTGACAGCCATGGCTGAAGCAAAACCTTACTACACTGAACCAATCTCAACGTCGGGCTTCTAATTACGTCACTAGAACGCGCCACCTTCCATACGAGCAGAAGCTGAAACGTTTAGGAGTGTTCAGCGGGCGGTATCGTCGACTACGAGGCGACTTGATTATGACGTATTTGATTTTACACAATGCAAATCATGTGTGCCGCTCTTTACTGCAACTCAGCAGTAACACCAAATTTAGAGGCCACTCCTTGAAATTAGCAGAACAGTACAGGCGTTTGGCGTGTCGCAGAAATTTCGTTTCCATTCATGTGTGTCAACCATGGAACGCTCTCCCTGAATCTGTCGTTTCAGCACCCATGCTGACCATACTTAAAAGTCGGTCGGATGATGCACTCTGTCACTTACATCTTGTTATTTGACGCTACTCTTTATCCTACGCCAGGGAAATACCTTGGATTTACTTTTTTTCGCTTATTGAAGTTATGGAAATGCTCTGGGTGCCGGACTACTGAAGCAAAAACGATAAGTCCATTATTTTGGTAGTAAAACCCTTAACTGTTTTTACATTAAAGTTGTTTCGCTAATCCAGCAGACCACCCAACGAGGCTTGTAAAGCAATGCTTCTTAACACGTATAAAATCATTGTTTATCATTTCTCTTGCCAGGTCATCCGCACCTAACCTGTGTATTGCGCATCCGGAAACTTATTGCTTTGCCCTCTCATAACCACAAGTGCAATGCGTACCCGTTGCCAGATATAAGAAACACTTCTTCAATAGCAAGTTAGACATAATATCTAGTAGCTTAGCTACTCAGTAGGCGTGAATGCGGCCAAGTACATAACATAGATTTTACAAAAGTACGCAGGTCTTTCTGTAACCTCTTTTGATCGCTCCACATTTGTCTCACTGAAATCTTTTCTTAACTCCAACAGAATGTTTACAGAAACTACGAGCTGACGTGGTTTTTGTCATGGAATCTTCGGAGAGCATTGATCAGTTCTCTTATGAATTCTACTTAAAGGACTATCTAAGTAATATGGTTAAGAAGGTAAGCCATGAGTGTCAATATTCTATACCGAAAGCATGCTCATATTTTGATGTGTTACTAAAAGAGATTTAACTATATGTCCTAGTTGCGCATTGGAGCTGACAACGTGCTGGTATCCGTGGTGCTATATTCAGATCGGGTCTTTCTGGCGATCAAACCTGAGCTGACTCACACATTACGCGATCTGCTTATGGCTATCCGAAACTTACCCTATCTCGGTGGTACGAGTTCATTGGCAATCATGGAGCAAGCGATTGTGACTACCTTAATAGACGCTTTCCCGCCAAGGACATCGAATGCCGATACGAATACCACTCGGGTGTTGATCCTGCTTACGGCAGGTCACTTAACACAATGGGGCAGCTGGATGGTGTCCGCAAATTCTTGGAAGGATGCTCCGTTACCTGTGATATTCAGATCAACTAGACGACTCATCGGCTCTCGCAAGTTGGGGTCAATAGATGGCACAGAAATCTCCGCGAAGTTATCTCAGCTTAGAGTCTTGCAGGATAAAATGCGTGAATTTGTGGACCATGTGTTTTGCATCGGATTGAAGGGGGTCGACCCAATTGTACCAAACACACTAGTGATTGCACAGGACCACGTTGTGCTTCTAGACGACTTGAATGGATATGAAGGCCTGACACTGGACACTTTGGATCCGACGCAGACACTGTGTCCATCTGATGCAAGTAAGTAATTAAATTCGATGGAAAATTATCATTGAATACGTTTTATGATTACTGACCAGTGTAAAATTTTGATGTGTTTAACTCAGTGACTTAACCCACTCGCTTAGCCAAATTTGTGTCTTCCTAGGGGTGCTAGGCCACGCGCATACCTAACAGATGGTGCAATGGAACAATGGAACAATGGTATATGACGGGTAAAAAAGCATACACTTAACGAGTCCCGCAGGTTGGCAATAGAAATACTAACAGATTGGCAAACCACATAAGTGGTTGAAGTAAGGAGCGTCAGTGAGATAAAAGGTAGAAGTATAACAGTTTTAGGGGGATAAAGTGGCACGACGCAAAACTGGCTAAGAAATTGTTATCGTTGGTGATGGTAGCAAATAAAAATGGAGTACTCACCGGTTCGCACAGATTTACGACCGTGAATTTGGGGTATAAATCCAAAGATGCTGGTCAGCCTAAATATATACAAGCGTTTTCGTTCATAAAACAAAGCGCAGGGCGCTCAGTGCGACGTCCAATCGTTTTTTAAACGTATCTAATGTGGGGGCACAAACAACTGAGTTTGGAAGGGCGTTCCAGGGCCCGCAGACCCGGAGGGAGAAATAGGTTCTCCGACAGTCTAGACGACTGTACTGTTGGCTCAGCTTTAAACTGTTACCGCGAAGGTCAGTGTTCAGGCTGAGCTTCAAGACGTGGCGGCATACGTGACTGGGATCGCTCAATATCTGGTACACTAGTATGAGGTCTCCACGAAGTCTCCGGTACCGTCCGCTGAACACTCCGAGTATCTCCAGTCGTTCCTGGTAAGGAGTGATAGCTTCCAATAACGTCAAGTGACAGAATAACACATAAGAGCAGCTGAACAGCCGGAGCCCACACACGTCGATGAGAATCGGATGGGTATGGAAAGGACACCATGTGCAGCAGTGCTAAAAAGAAGATAACAGGCCGATACCTAACTGCTCTGTCGCCGTAGCACCATCATCGGAAGTGACAAAATGCGTTTTGTTCGCTTACACCCAATATGTTGACATATGGAGCAAAATGAGTACCAAAACCTGCCATGATTGTTCGCATAGATACCCCGTGAAACCGTATTCACTCGTTTCAATTGTCTCACCCCATCACAGTTTTCGGCACCCTGTCAGCTTACTATGCGATTTCCGCCCTATGCCTTTCTCCACAGAGACCAATCAATGCATGCAGTCGGAAAGCCAAACAGTGCTTCAAAATTCAGCCACAGAGAGGACAAATAGATCAGTGAGTCCGGTGTCCATACTCGACTCTCTGATCCCACCGGAACTAGCACGTAACGCACAGCAGCGGTACATGGTGCCCCATCGAAACCTGTTTGAAAATACGGTCAACGCTGGCTTCTACGGACGGTGGTCAAAACGTCAGCGCCTGCGAAAGCGCCTAAGAACACTACTAGAGGTACTCCTTAGAGAAAAGTCAACGGTCGAGGAAGATACCAATGGCCGCATTCAGAGTCAGACAGTTGCAAGTGGGTTCCCCATTTCCGGTGTACACGGCCTCACAAGCCATCCACGACCGTGGCCGTTGTATTCGGAAAACTTATTCCAACCTTTCCGGCATGAGCACTATCGATCCATCGTACAAACAAGGAGCCCACCCATAGACTCATCGGGGTTGAACCAGAGAGCCAACTTAATGCAACCCGATGTGCACGATACTCAGCAGGAGCATCCCGTTTTGGGGCTCGCCTCTCTTAAGCCTAGACGGAACAATAACGGGGAAGTGCATGTCCTTTCTCATAAAGAAGACCCTCGAAAGGAGGCCGTCGCTAAGGTGGGACCATTTGCCGATCGAAAGATGGGCGAGGATCACTTTGCTTTGTTTAACAAGCAATGGAGTAATCAGGTAAACACACGGGTTAATCGGTGTTCGATTGTACCACCACTTTTCTGGTGCAACACATATATGTGTGACTTAATGTATATACAAATCAGCCCGCTACACTAGATGAAACTGTGGAATTACTTGTCTTCACATGAATAAGTGTCTTATGAAAAGTGGAACTTCAGCCAATCTGTCGGTAAGCAGATAACTTGGATACTGACAATTCATAGTCGCGCCAGATCTCATAGGATAAACTATAATGTGCGCCAGTGGGGAAGGAAGCGAATGAGCATGACTCGCAGGAACTGGTAAGTGAACGCAAACCGTTGGACGAAACGGCAATCACCAGCCGTTCATTGAGGCGAGATACGCTATTCCTTAACTAGACCGACGGTAGACATTTGACAGTCATCCGGTAAACCTTTTAGAAATAAAAACGGAGCCTTCTACTGGTCGAGTAGATCTGAACTCAACTTCGATAACTCAATGAACAATGATATATTACAAGTAAAGAGGCGATTACTTTACAAGTGCCGTAGGATGGTTGAAGTGAAAGCAAACATAAGTGTAAGTCGTTAATGTAAGCGTCTAGCGATTCAGATGCCCTGCTTTATTAGATTATTTTAGAATGCGAATTGAATTGTTACTGTAGAGTAATATGGGGAAGGTATGTCTTAAGAACAAAGGAAACGACAACGCTTACTCGTGCGCCGATTTCTTGGACTCATGTAATTGATGAATGCAGTCGTAGTATGTCCGAATGACATTCCACAGCAGCAGCGTGTAAGTAGTAAAGCACAAAAGCCGAGAATGAGCACCGTATGTTTGACGTAGACATCACTGATTATATAGCGTAATGTAACTGAAGGAATGAGTCATCCAGACGTCTTTTGCATACCGTTAGCGTGGAGGAAGAAATAATGTATGTGGGAAGAGTGTTCCGGTGTTGGCACACAAGAAGTGAAAAGAAATTCCGGCGGCATTCCAGCCGGCTGTATCGTGCGGCCAGCTTTAGCTGGTGTCCTCTGAGTGTGGTATTGCGATTCAGCTTTAGTAGGTGACGACAAGAATGGTTTGGATTCCTTAGGATCATATAAGTCATTAGCAAGTCGCCACGCAGGCGTCGATATTGTCCACTGTAGACACCGAGAGTTTTCAGCCTCAATCGGTAAGGGAGATGAAACAGGCCCTTTACCTTCTTGGTCGCACTTCGTTGTGACAGTTCAAGAGCGGTAAGGTCTTATTTTTGCCATGGCTGTCAGGCGTGGATGGCGCACTCAGAATGAGGCCGAATGTAGGCGTTGGCCATCTGAGAAAAAATGGAGGGATGAAAGCACCCGAATGCCCTCCGCAAAAGGTCAAGGTGTTGGTTAGCTTTTTGGAGGCTTTCTCGGCCTGATGGGAACAGCCCAGATTTTCCTGCACTATCACGCCCAGATCGCATTCCGTTGAAGTGCGCGGCAATATTTGATCCCTCGGTCTGTATCCGCAAGTGGCTTTATGGTGTGTGCTCAACACCTTGCACTTTGTAGCGTTGAACTGAAGCAGATTCTGAGTTGACCATTCGTATACCCTGTCAAGATCATCCTGAAGTGCTCTATTGTCGCTGATTGTTCTAATTGGTCGGTATCTCTTGAGAGTATCAGCGAAGAGTGAGGAGTTAGAGATGACCAGTGTCGCGAGATCGTTCATGTAAATCAGAAATAGTCGTGGACCAAGTACTGAGCCCTGGGGCACTCCGCAATTAACCTCGATTGGGTCAGAGATGACTCCGCGAAGTCTTACGTTCAGATGTCGTTGAAGCAAGAGGTTACCTATCCAACGGAGGATTGGGTCACCAATTCCACAGCACTGTAGCTTGTGAAGGAGGATATGGTTGTTTGATGGTCAAAGGCCTCTGAGAAGTCCAGATATACTCTATCGACACCTAGGTCGCTGTCGCCAGTCTCAGTCCAACTGGATCTAGCAAGTAGCAAGTTTGAAGTGCATGATCGGTTCTTGGGAAATCCATGTTGTTCTTGTGCTATGATATTGGGTTCTTCCAAGTAGTTCATGAGCGCTTCGATACCAATCGCTTCCATGATTTTGGAGAGCACCAAAAGTGGTGTTATCGGGCGATAGTTGGTCGGATCTGTACGACTTCCCCCTTATGGATGGGAGTGACGAATCCCTGCTTCCACATCGTTGGCACCCGCATCTCATCGAGGCATCGTTGGAAGAACTTGGAGAGTGGGTCCGCCAAGTTTACTGCAGCCAATTTCAAGATCTTTGGCCGAATATTATCAACTCCGGGAGAAGTATACCCGCTCAGGTCAATTAGTTTTTCCATAACCCCCGCAGTCGCAAGCTTGATGTTGCTAAGTCCTGATGGTGGTACAACGTGCGGGAACAATGTATGCGGCGATGTTGTTCGGGGTGAATTGTTGACATAGGGCGTTAGCCGCTTCGGTTGCGGTTTGTGGAAGTCCACATAACGTGTGTAAGGCAGGAATTCGTCGCTGCACTTTGCGGAGCTTGTCAACGTGTCTGTAGATGAGCTTTGGGTTTGAAAGGAATTTCTCAGCTAGATTCTGTTGATGCTGTATTTTCTCTTCGCGTACCAGCTTTTCGCAGTGATTCCTTTGGATAATGTAGGCTTCCCATGTTTCGGCACTCAGCGACCCCTTGTATCTTCTCCAGAGTAAATTCCTCGTAACGATACACTTACGTGTCCTGCTACGTATGAATGATTTTACTGTCTTCGCTCGCGAAGGTCTTTTCCTAGAAGCACTAGTTACTACCGTTTTGAATTAGTGCACAAAACCTGACCGGGCGGCATCGGGGGATCGTCCTGCTAGAAATGCCCAGTTTGTAGCATTTATAAGTTTGATTAGAGCGCCGTAATCCGTAATGAGCTGACACTCCTGTGTTTTATACGGAATACTCTGCATAACAGATGTAATTGAACATGAGTGTTGCATGGTCGCTACGGTTCAAAGGACTCTGTATTGATATCGTTTCGATCATAAGCTCTTCGTTGGTGAATATGAGATCCAGGACACTCAGTTTGTTTCCCGTCCTGAATCTTGTGGGAGATGTGCTGTGATCGTAGAGTGGTAGTCCACTTAGTATCTTCTGTACTTCATTTTGAAGCGTTCGTTTATACAGGCTGTGTTTCTATGCCGTGAATATTGAAGTCACCAGCCAGGAGAATGTGGCTGTACGACTGTGAGAGAATGGTCTTCATTGTGGAGGCTAGGCGGTTGTCTAATTCCAAAGTAGCCGACGGAGGGCGATACACGGCACCCAACAAACATGCGTCCACCCGGCTTAGATGAAGACAGCATTAAAGTGCATCGACAATCTAAACTTTAGGTCATCGATGAGATCAAGGTGCAGTTCGCTGCGACAATAAAGTAGTACTCCACCTCCTTTACTTGCTCGATTGTTACGTAGAATAGACAGCCTAGGTAGTGCGATTTCTTCATCAGTGATCGCTTCGCTCAACCAGGTGTCGGTTATAATAACGAGATCCCTTAACATCGAGGCATGACGCAGGCGAAGCACCGTCAGTTTGCTTAAAAGACCTTGTGCATTGGTATAAAAACAGGAGAGTGATTCATATGTTAGAAGGTTTTCAGTAGATGTAGACAACAGTCTTGAGACCTGGTCAATCCTCGTGAGGTCGGCTGCTACTCGTGTTTTTGAATAGTCTTCGGCTCGCCAGCATGAAGTGGAATAACTCACTTGGCCATGCAATCGGGTTCATGATGATCCTGTTGGTCACTCACCTCTTGCGGTGTCTCGCCGATGCTATGACGGCTGTCAGATCAGTCTCTGTGGTGGACTCTGAAATAACGTTTCGTTTTCGACACAAAAGCTTTTGTGTCAAAAGAGAAACATTGTGTATCGCTATAAATATATTAACTGGTCGTCTACCAAGTTTTCTGAAATGGAGTCACACGTATCTTTGCTGGCGTTTTCCTAGAAGCAACCGCTGCGTAGGATGTCTCGTTATTCTTTACCGTGGGCTTGCTGGAGTTTTGTGTTTCGAGTATGTCAACTGAATTACTAGTTATTACACCCTTGGAAAACGTGGAAGCGGGTGGGTTGTAAACGACCTTATCACTTAGTGCAGTCATGTAGCTAGGGGCCGTTGGAAACTGAGACGCGATGGTGAGGTTGGGACGCCTGGCCCTCTTCTTAGGCCTAAACGGGGGAGTTTGTAGGTGTTCGTTCAGATGCAAGTGTAGCATTGATTACTTTCACAGATGCATTGCTAGCGTTCACCAGTTGCTCAACTGTTTCCGCCAACTTTTCACATTTTTCATTAGGAAGATGACGCAACTAACAACAGGGATGGATTTGCACACCTGGCAGAACCAAAAGGCATCGGTTTTTCTGCTGTATTGTCTAATTTCGGGTGCACACATCCCTAAACACTTCGAATGGTACACTTTTTGACAGTTAAAGTAAACTGGACCAGACCTAACGGTTTTTACACGTAAGTCACAATTGACTTTCGAATGGGCCATGTCCATTGGGGGCGTGCACTTCGTCATCGTGACGTGCATCAATTCCAAAAGAGATTAGATAGAAAAGGGGAGTTCAGAATCTAGGTTGTAGATATCTCACTTATCTACTTACCAGTAGCATAGAATGGAATAATTCTACTGATATATGTGGTCACGGTCAGTAACGGTGCAGCGAAATAGGAATGACCGCAGATTGTGATGCTATTATGTAAAGATTCTACAATAAAAAGACGGAATGGAGCAACTGGATGTGTACACCACAACAGGGGCAGCAAGAGGACAGAGATACTGACGCACTGTGTACGACTTCATTTCACTTTTCGTTGCGTGGAAATCGACGCTGGTTTGAAGTCAGAGGCGTCAAGCGTGTCGCGTCCAGATGAGTCACACTTTCCTTAGGGTAGACAGGCTACGTGCGTGCTATCGATCCAGCCGGTAAGTGGGTAGGCAGCGATGCAGCGTAGGATTGAGGCAAAGCAAGATGACTTGGAAAACACTGTCTAATGACGACAGTGACTGTTCCAAGGGCGGACCAAATTGACAACTAACGCTTTGTACAGAGACTAGAAGGAATGGTAGTAGGATGTTCGGGTGACTGTTAAAAAGACCTTTAAAATAAGACCACAAGAGTTCTTGTGCGATGTGAGGAAAAATAAATTCTCCGATAAAGTTCAAGCACAGTTGACTTCGAAATTGCAAGAGCACAATTTGTTGGTGATCCGCGAATGACAGATCCAACAGATGAACAGTGGTAGGAGGAGCTTGCGTAGCAAAATCAAATGATAGCACGTAGGTCTCTGTGAGAATAAATCCGAGGATTTAAAGGCAAATAATGCAGGAGGACACTTTTTTGCAACCGCTCGGTAGACATACAAGACACAAGAACGAAAGTGAGTGTGACGACTCGGGTGCCGCAAGCGTTACAGAAGGCTTGTACAATTCTGGCTTCTGGCTGTCCCGGTTTCACTATACAGGCCTGTGGCTTCTGCTTTCACTGTGCATTCGCCCCACATCGATTAGTGGCTACATGGGGACCTCCACTGTCTCACTCATGAGAACTCTGCACGGTGTGATTCGTTAATTGCAACCACTGAACAAATCGATTTAGACTATGAGCTCCGTTAATTGATTACCAGAACTTATACTGATACGAATTGTAACGTTAGTAGATTTTCAAAGTGGTACACACGTCCTGTCCATACAAATGTTTCCCGCTGTCAATCGCCACAGTATGTAGTGCTTGAGTACTTTGGTAAACGGTTGATTTTCCTAACAGTTACCCCGTAATGCATCATTCTTTACTGAATTTAGGAAACGCAATTGACGACAACAACACCTGATATGACCACCGTCCCTCAGTGCAATGGCAGCAACCATTCCGAAGAGAAGAAAGAAATGTCTGCGGCCAAAACCAGCCTATCGTCAACGGCGCTGTTGGAAACAGACGCAGTGAAACGCATGTCTAACGCATGGGAAGACTCCGCACAACACGGTGGCGCAATACTTATGCTTTTGGTGCTGGCCAATTCTGGTCGCAGTTTCACAACACTATATTCCACTGCGGAGACAACCAATGATGTTCGAACGAGTTTTTTCAAACACGCTGACCTTGACCAATGGACCCTGGGATCTTATCAGCGCGTCATGCTGGAGCTTAGAAAATCAGGTCGACCGGTCGTTCGGTTAACTTTCAACGCAGAACATGCGGACAGATATACATGGTTTAGAGAGTCACTGTTGATCGAATCTTATCCTTGGAACGAGATGGAGCTCTTGAGACACACCATCTTCTTGAGAAGCAGGTAGGTGTCGTTATGGATTTCACAGAATAGACAGAAAGTGGATCAACAGTGCCCATTGATCTAACACAGTAAAACGTAATCACTTATCTAATGAGGTCGCACAAGGGGATAACTGCATCCGAGCGGTTCGAAAATGACTGAGGGATCGATTGAGCACTCAAAGGTCTCGTCGGACGTGTGGTTCATACTGCTGCCGTGATATGGTAAGTTTTAAAGTGGCTGTGTGTAGCTCGGTCAAACCCGAAAGTGCGCCCATCCGAGAGAGCTGCATCATGCGAATCAGAGAACATGGGAAGCGATGGTCGCCGCTTCCGTCAGCAGCTAGCAGCAGATGATTGGTGTTCAAATTGGCTGTATTCATCTAGTTTGTTTAGGAAATACCTTACGTATCACGGTGGAAGTAAAAGGTTGAAATAAGTGAACGCAGCAGTGGACACTGAATAAAACGACTTTAGCTTTTAGTATTTCAATGTAAACACTGTCCTACTATGCAGCAAGCTTTGTTAAGGTATGGTGGGTCATGAGTACACCACTGTGTGAATTCATGTCACCGGATCCAGTTCTAAGCGCCAAGCTTGAGTGTCATCAGTCGGTGTCAGTTAGATGCCTTGGACCTCAAACAGAATGAAATCATTGCGACCGAACAAGTCATCAACTCACGGACATCGCCTAGCCTGACTGCGAAGAGATCAGAGTGTCCCGTCTGCTAAACGCGGCCATCGCACACATATAGCACACAGTGAGGTTTGTATTTTCCTTGCATATGTGCGACTGCCTGGCTGGGGTCCTAAGGACAGTGAACACGTTTGGTTGGACACACTTGCTGATATGGCTTGGAGCCGGCCCAAATGGCGTTTGTGTTGTGAGTTTCTTTGTCCATCCCCCTCCTGCTTAGCATCCCCCTCCAACCACGATCTCACTTGTTAGGCATAATATGACTCTTTTACGGCAGCCAGCTGTTAGCTCTCCGGAACGATGTCCATCCGTTACTGGGGACTCAGCAGGCGTGCCACTGTTTGTTTTTCTTTTCTTGTCTTTTGTATTGCGGCACAATAGCTGAGGTGTTTTCCACCTCCAGCTAACGTGTAATGATGATGATGATGCGACCTTTATCAGTATACACAGTCGGTGGAAAGTATTAGTTGAATCACTTGTGCTCAAAAGGCTGTTAATTGTTTCGTTGACATCGGACACCGGACAGATAGATGTTTTTAACTGCTGGATTTGTGGGAAGGCAGTCGTCTTTCGAAGATCAGGCCAGAAGCGTTCGTTCGTGCTGCTGAAGCATAGAGCAGTTCCACAAGTAAGAGACGCGCAAGAGATATACGTTAGACACTTCGCTTGTTGGTAAATAAGACTTTCTTTTTCAACATAGTAGCGACGTTGATGATTTCGACCATGTCAGCAAATCGATCCTCACAATAGCAAGAAGTAGCAACATTTCGACAGGATAATCCCAGTTCAGCTATTTCGAGTGTTCCCATCAGCCGTATACAAACAATTAATGGAGTGGCTAGGTTACATACAGAGACCTACAAGGTATAACGTCATTGGATAATCGAAAGCGGTCAAAGTTCGTCTGATGCTGGCCGGCATTCCGCTTAGAGCAAGGATGTCCCAAGTGCGGTACACGGTCTCATCATAAAAACAACCAATTCAAGCTTGGATATTTTTCATGAAGACGATATTATATAGATTGCAAAACTAAGGGTCTTATGAATACAAAGTTTAACGGCATCAGATGCTGGCAAAAACCAACGATGTAATATTTATTCTTAACTGACTAGAAGTTAATCTAGTGCCTCTACTATAGGGGGTCTTAAGTAACCCAAAAATTAAAGATCTCAAGTTCTCGGTTTCATCCTTAAGATTAAAAATTTGCAGCAAAAGTTTTATGACGTAAAACTTTGTTATTATCCTAATGTCAGAGTGAATATGGCCCGACATATTTTTACCTCATAAAATGTGGCCATCTGCGAAAAGTTTGGACACCCCTGGCTTGGAGGAATCTGACCTACAGCCCAACCAAGGCAGGGCGAGACTGGCGACGAACTCGGTCTGTTTACACAAAGTGGGTTACAGCCGCCTAATTGCCGAAGCCTCAGCAAACTGAAGCAGGCGGGCGACACTGTCGGTTGATAATCCTTAATGCTTCAGGTGGGTTTTTGCACATGGGCAGGCAAATGTGTGTGGGGCGATCGAACTGGCGGGCAGCTTAGGACCATTCCCGACTAGGTTTAGCGATTATGCTCTAAAAAACTTGTTGACAGTCTCCTTTCAGTATGGCCGGCGTACTGGCTACACAAGTGCAATAAACCAGGTGAATGAATGGGGCGATAACTCGTTGGATTTGAACAGTAAATTTCTAACTAGGTGCAAAACCAAAAACCCAACAGCGTAAAAATACCATTTTATGGATTAACGGAGATGACGCCGGAAGCTGCTGTCATTTTGGTCTCTGCATGGTAGCCTTATGAACACATTTTCTAGGTACGTCGTTCACTAGTTCATTGTTGATTTTCCCACTGGTGTTTGCATGCCGCGCTATGAACAACTCTGTATATCCGTTTTCACGTAATTGATCATGTCCTCAGAGAAGATTTGACAGGCTCTCGCAATTGGTACGAAATTGAGCTCGTTTGTAATTCACAGGACAGAAACTGTTTAAGGTAACGTACTGTCATGCCCAGGTAGGCTTACGGTACACAGATGGAATGAGTGTACCATTCGGGTTTATTTCTAGGATCACATCCAAAAAATGGGAGGCACCGGGAAATTCGTTTTAAGCCATGAGCTCGATCGCGTGATGGCATTTGTTTAGAGCACAACGTAGGCGTTCTGATTACTATGCAGGATCCATAACAACGAGTATCATCTAGGTAGCGAGTATATGCATGCAGGTGGCCCATGAAGATATCAGCCAAGACAGGCCCGATTGGACTGCCCATGGTTACACCATCAATCTGTTGATACTAAAAGTCGTCGAAACTAAAGTGGAAGTCGTTCGCGCACAAAGGTAGTAGTGATTTCAGATGGTAAGCTGGAAACCTAACTATGTTGGCATGTTCGCATATTATGTCCAGAGTCTTCTAAGGGAACACTGGTGAATAATGAACGCACATCAAATAAGAACATGTGGTTCGCTTCCACGTTCAGATCCCGTATATTGTTGACACATTCGAACGTATCTCGAAGATTGTATCCGGTTAGTTCACGCCAAATAGGTCAAAAAAGTTGGATTAACACGATACCATTTCTCACTTGCTAACATCCTTAACGCAGTCGCTTACACCCTTAGTGCAGAAGCTATCATTCTTAGTGCAGAAGCTTTCCTCCTTAATACAAAGGCTATCATACGATAATCAGCGCACTCGCATCCATGTAGCACTGCGTGGGCAGAGGCTATCAGAAAATAGAATTCGGTATAGCGTAGAGACTGAACACAGTTATGCGCAGAATTCTCACGCTTTCGAAGGTGGGTAGGAAAACTGTGAGACTTGGGTGAGACTAGCGTGGTCCAACTCAAATGGACGGCAATTGAGACCTTACTAAACGGAGCTCAGTCGGGGCACAGTGTGCCGCGCGCACTCACTGGATATCGGGGTGTCTGAGACAATAATTGGAGCGCGCACAGTTCCTGAGAGAAGGGAAATGCGTGCGTTCAGAACACCGGGTATAAGCCTGAAGTGCAGTCAAGCCCCCTTTTGTAAGTGAGCAAAGAAGATGTCTGAGGCTAGGGCGCAAGTGATGCACGCAAGACAACAGTGCGCAACGTTGGCTTGATACTAAAATGGTGCTCTAAATAAGAGGTGCAGATAGGTTGCTTCGTTTTGGTGGGTATTCAGGCTACTTCGGTCGGATAGTTGAAGGCGCAGTAGAAGCTACCGTTTGACCTCGAAGTCAAGTTGTCCGTAACATAAGGAGTGGAGCGATCTCCGTCGCAGCAGAATGTATTCCAATCACTACGCGTAACTACTTTCTTTATGCGACGAAGTATCACTTTTGTGACGGATCCACAGGTCTAAGTTGAACGTGGGGTAGAAGATAATCATATTCCAAACAATTCGCCCCATATGAACCACACAGGTCAAATCTGATTGGGATAGGCTGGACAGCTCCCGGGGGGAATGATCTAATCACCAATGGATGGATGAAGGAGGCATGTGATAGATGTTTGATTGCAGCCTTGCAATTTCCTTTCAAAGGATACGTTAAACTGTAAATTACATTACTTGTCTCCTTGTTCCGCAAGTACCCAGACATGGAATATTTTGTTGCGAAGTGATTACACTACAAGCAGCTGGTCTCGTGAAATATAGGCATATTGTGAACCGGTACATTCTCCGGCAGTGGTCCCCAGCCTTTGTATCACCGTGCACCGGTCGGCGTTTGATAATCTTACCCCGGCCCGCTGAGGAGGTTTGTTGAACGTTTACATGTTAGATTGTTTTGAGTGCATAATTTTATTGTCATTTTGATTGAACATGTCCTGAAAATAAAATCCAGTTACACCAAAAAATAGATATAAAGTAATATAATACGTTAACTCACTAGAACGTTAAATTACGGACAACCATGAGCGTGTTCCTCTGCAACGAGACTGATCCATTTGGGGGAAATAGGAGACAATGACGCTTGATGTGTGCTGCCTAGGTCCAGTTAATTTGGTTGCTTTGTTTCGGCTGCGGACACTGCAGAAAACCCCGCTTCACACAGTTAGGTTGTCAGAAATGGCAATCTGCGCGTGATTCACTTTGACTTTAATTGCAGAACACCGGCGAAGTTGTTTGTCACGAATGTACTATCAAGGCCACCGTCATTTGCATTCTCAGTAGTGGTGCATAATGTGGGATGAGTAATAATAATGCGATAATCTCACAGGTTGTGAGTCAACAGTTTAGAAACTGACCTGTAAATCGTCGAAATCCACAACATTTACAAAATCATACAAACATTTCTATTGCCATAATCGTTACCCACCAGATGGAAAAATATCAAATATAGTGTTCTGTTGCTTGGCAATTGAAAGGAAAAGAATTTAGTTTTTCTCACGTCCAGAAGAAGTGCAAGCATGCCAGTGTGTCCACCATGTATTGCGTAGGAGCGCGAAATATCAACTTCACCCTGTGCGTCCGTGAATGTCCACGTTTTCAGAATGTTTGCAAAATCCTGTTCCTGATGGTAGTCTGATTCATTATTCACGTTCTCAGCTGCTAAAATTGATGTGGTTGGCAGGTCCCAGTTTAGTTCTGTTGCGTGACATGTTTGGAAATAAGAATCAACCAGATGGCTGTCAGCCAGTTTGCATCTAAACAATTCCTCTGAGAGAGTATCCATAGCAATTACGTTTGAAGCAGGCACAATTTGCTCATATGTCTCAGGTCAAGGTTGCATTGTGCTCTCAGAATCTATTTCTGCAGTACAAGGAAACCCCGCTTTAAAAAACAGAGATGGTTGAGTTCTGCACCTCCTTCCAGGTAGACGTTTCGTAGAACATGACGTCTAATAAATTTGCTCGTTTCATGAAATCAGTTCCGGACATATCTTTGTGGGATTCCATAATCGTTATAAGATGGAGAAGCTGTTTTTTCGTAAACTTCGATTTAAGCGCCTGAATGATATCCTGGTCGTAGGTTTGACGTAACACAGTGGGGTTGGGTGACAGGAACTGCAGTTTGATATTAAGTAGGTGGAATTAAAGAGGGCGACGGCTTTGTCGAGAGAAGGTATGATGTTGTGCTTTTCTGTATTTTGCTGTTAAATCTTCGGAAATAGCTGCAGTCATCCATGCCTTTTTGGTATCTTTGTAAACTGCCGGTAGTTTTTCATGTTGATATTTCTAAAATTCGAGTGTTGGCTGATTTCCAAAGCACTGCAGCCGGTTCTCGCTTCCCAAATGTGGTAGTGCACAGCGTAACTGTGATACGCGCCATGCTTGTTTTCCCACTTGCGCATTTCTCTCCTTTTCGACAAAACCTTTATCCGACGTCGTTTTGAATAGCAAAGCAGCTTCATGTAAATTAAAAATGTTGAGCTGTGAAGCCGGAACATATTTCGGGCAATTTTTTGCCTAGTCGGATGCAGCACACATATCTGAGTCACCGCTTTCGCCCGATTGCTTACCAAACACAAGATCATCTACTGATGAAAGCCTGTAACCAACTGTTTGACGATGTAAAGTCTGTGTTTTGCAATTCTTTTACGAAGTGTAATGCTCGCTCTTGAATCACGTGTCCAGATAATGGGATTTTCCGGTCAGTACTGACTGGCACTATTTCCAGCAATGTGCGCCAGCGCGTTTAAGGCATTATGCAGAGCATACTTCAGGACTTCCTCAATGGCAAGGTTATTAAGATATTTCCACCTACATTGTCCCGGAATATCCCGGACGAATGCTTTAGCCAGAAGTTACGTATATTGGCCTTTTATTAACAACGCTATACATGATTCTACCGCCACATGTAGCAAATGTGCATCAGCGACGAAACTTCCAAGCAAATTCATCCAACCCTGGATGCCAGCCTCTAAGCCATGGGAGAGAATTCACCTTGATTTCCCTGGTCCCGTTCAAGGCCAGTTTTTGCATTGTGATTGATGCGTATACCATGGGGCCGGACGTATACCTGATGAAACTAACTACGACAGCGGCCACGGTACGAAAATTACAACAGTTGTGTGCACCTTTCGGTTCACCAAACACCTTGGTTTCCGATAACGGTTCGCAATTTATCTCCAACGATGTTGGTGTTTTTTGCCAGTGTAATGGCATCAAGCACTGCCGGTTCCCTCCGGGGCATCCCCAGTCCAACGGGTAAGCAGAAAGATTCGTGGATACCATCAAACGTTTACTTCTAAAGCTGCGGCGGGAAGCACCCACAGAGGAGATCATACAGCTGTTCCTGTTAAGTAATCTGGGTTACGCAAGACCCCAATCTACCAGGCGGAAGATCCCCAGCGGAAGTCATGTTTATGTCCATTGCTGTTGAACGCCATCAGATGTAATTGCATTGTTTCGGTGCAACGCTATCTTCCCATAGTCTACGTATTTCTAATGCACCGTCATAAAACCGCACATACGGCCAGGAACGGCACGCAAACTAGATCCTATATAGTCGCTCACCTAAGTGTTCTAATTGCGGTTAATGGGGCTTAGAGCCGTCAGAACAAAGACATTCACCGCACCGGAGAGTGTATGGACCAGATCTCAAGTCACATGGTACAGACAAAGCAGTCGACTACAAAAAGATTACGGTGTGTGTTTCGGACTGGAAGCGGCCTGATGAATATGAACCACAGTGGACCATTGGGTGAGAGTGAAGTTCACGGTCATGACATTGTACTTTTAAGGCACCAAATTGCCTATTGTAACGTTTCCCTCTTTGAAAATACGTTCTCCAGACTCATAGGAATGAAGCGCTGGGTTCACCTGTAAACGTTGGATAGGTTTAGTAGGCCGCATAGCTCTCCCAGTGACTCCATCGCATGGCTCTACGCACGTCTCGTTCGGTTCAATACGCCCCACATTTTTTGGTAGTTCAAACGTGTTCAGCAATATATCAAACGGCAACTCGAAAGTAGAATTGATTGTTTGTTCGATCCATCGTTTGTGTCGCTGATAAACGTGCCGTATGACAGACAACATTCCGACAGACACCACATACAGCACAGAGCATTTTCTTTTTCGTGCCACTGCAGGTTGCCAGGTTTGGTGGTTCGGCCATGCATCCAACGCGTACACCGGGTGCCCTAGTAGAAAACGTCTGTTCACGCCTGACGCCAGTAGCGGTTGCGTAACCTTAGGGAGTACTGCAGCAATTGGAGGACGTGTCTCACGCCTGAACATGGCTTCCGCTGGGGATCTTCCGCCTGGTAGATCGGGGTCTTGCGTAACCCAGATTACTTAACAGGAACAGCTGTATGATCTCCTCTGTGGGTGCTTCCCCCCGCAGCTTTAGAAGTAAACGTTTGATGGTATCCACGAATCTTTCTGCTTACCCGTTGGACTGGGGATGCCCCGGAGGGAACCGGCAGTGCTTGATGCCATTACACTGGCAAAAAACACCAACATCGTTGGAGATAAATTGCGAACCGTTATCGGAAACCAAGGTGTTTGGTGAACCGAAAGGTGCACATAACTGTTGTAATTTTCGTACCGTGGCCGCTGTCGTAGTTAGTTTCATCAGGTATACGTCCGGCCCCATGGTATACGCATCATTCACAATGCAAAACTGGCCTTGAACGGGACCAGGGAAATCAAGGTGAATTCTCTCCCATGGCTTAGAGGCTGGCATCCAGGGTTGGATGAATTTGCTTGGAAGTTTCGTCGCTGATGCACATTTGGTACATGTGGCGGTAGAATCATGTATAGCGTTGTTACTAAAAGGCCAATATACGTAACTTCTGGCTAAAGCATTCGTCCGGGATATTCCGGGACAATGTAGGTGCAAATATCTTAATAACCTTGCCATTGAGGAAGTCCTGAAGTATGCTCTGCATAATGCCTTAAACGCGCTGGCGCACATTGCTGGAAATAGTGCCAGTCAGTACTGACCGGAAAATCCCATTATCTGGACACGTGATTCAAGAGCGAGCATTACACTTCGTAAAAGAATTGCAAAACACAGACTTTACATCGTCAAACAGTTGGTTACAGGCTTTCATCAGTAGACGATCTTGTGTTTGGTAAGCAATCGGGCGAAAGCAGTGACTCAGATATGTGTGCTGCATCCGACTAGGCAAAAATTGCCCGAAATATGTTCCGGCTTCACAGCTCAACATTTTTAATTTACATGAAGCTGCTTTGCTATTCAAAACGACGTCGGATAAAGGTTTTGTCGAAAAGGAGAGAAATGCGCAAGTGGGAAAACAAGCATGGCGCGTATCACAGTTACGCTGTGCACTACCATATTTAGGGAGCGGGAACCGGCTGCAGTGCTTTGGAAATCAGCCAACACTCGAATTTTAGAAATATCAACATGAAAAACTACCGGCAGTTTACAAAGATACCAAAAAGGCATGGATGAGTGCAGCTATTTCCGAAGATTTAACAGCAAAATACAGAAAAGCACAACATCATACCTTCTCTCGACAAAGCCGTCGCCCTCTTTAATTCCACCTACTTAATATCAAATTGCAGTTCCTGTCACCCAACCCCACTGTGTTACGTCAAACCTACGACCAGGATGTCATTCAGGCGTTTAAATCGAAGTTTACGAAAAAACAGCTTCTCCATCTTATACCGATCATGGAATCCCAAAAAGATATGTCCGGAACTGATTTCATGAAACGAGCAAATTTATTAGACGTCATGTTCTACGAAACGTCTACCTGGAAGGAGGTGCAGAACTCAACCATCTCTGTTTTTTAAAGCGGGGTTTCCTTGTACTGCAGAAATAGATTCTGAGAGAACAATGCAAACTTGACCTGAGACATATGAGCAAATTGTGCCTCCTTCAAACGTAATTGCTATGGATACTCTCTCAGAGGAATTGTTTGGATGCAAACTGGCTGACAGCCATCTGGTTGATTCTTATTTCCAAACATGTCACGCAACAGAACTAAACTGGGACCTGCCAACCACATCAATTTTAGCAGCTGAGAAGGTGAATAATGAATCAGACTACCATCAGGAACAGGATTTTACAAACATTCTGAAAACGTGGACATTCACGGACGCACAGGGTGAAGTTGATATTTCGCGCTCCTACGCAATACATAGTGGACACACTGGCATGCTTGCACTTCTTCTGGACGTGAGAAAAACTAAATTCTTTTCCTTTCAATTGCCAAGCAACAGAACACTATATTTGATATTTTTCCATCTGGTGGGTAACGATTATGGCAATAGAAATGTTTGTATGATTTTGTAAATGTTGTGGATTTCGACGATTTACAGGTCAGTTTCTAAACTGTTGACTCACAACCTGTTATATTATCGCATTATTATTACTCATCTATCCCACATTATGCACCACTACTGAGATTGCAAATGACGGTGGCCTTGATAGTACATTCGTGACAAACAACTTCGCCGGTGTTCTGCAATTAAAGTCAAAGTGAATCACGCGCAGATTGCCATTTCTGACAACCTAACTGTGTGAAGCGGGGTTTTCTGCAGTGTCCGCAGCCGAAACAAAGCAACCAGATTAACTGGACCTAGGCAGCACACATCAAGCGTCATTGTCTCCTATTTCCCCCAAATGGATCAGTCTCGTTGCAGAGGAACACGCTCATGGTTGTCTGTAACTTAACGTTCTAGTGAGTTAACGTATTATATTACTTTATATCTATTTTTTTGTTGTAATTGCATTTTATTTTCAGGACATGTTCAATCACAATGACAATAAAATTATGCACTCAAAACAATCTAACATGTAAACGTTCAACAAACCTCCTCAGCGGGCCGGGGTACAATTATCAAACGCCGACCGGTGCACGGCGATACAAAGGTTGGGGACCACTGCCGGAGAATGTACCGGTTCACAATATGCCTATATTTCACGAGACCAGCTGCTTGTAGTGTAATCCCTTCGCAACAAAATATTCCATGTCTGAAAACTTGCGGAACAAGGAGACAAGTAATATAATTTATAATTTAACATATCCTTTGAAAGGAAATTGCAAGGCTGCAATCAAACATCTATAACATGCCTCCTTCATCCATCCATTGGTGATTATATCATTCCACTCGGGAGCTGTCCAGCCTATCCCAATCAGATTTGACCTGTGTGGTTCGTATGGGGCGAATTGTTTGGAATATGATTACCTTCTACCCCACGTTCAACTTAGACCTGTGGATCCGTCACAAAAGTGATATTTCATCGCATAAAGAAAGTAGTTACGTGTAGTGATTGGGATCCACTCTGCTGCGACGGAGATCGCTCCACTCCTTATGTTACGGACAACTTGACTTCGACGTCAAACGGTAGCTTCTACTGCGCCTTCAACTATCCGACCGAAGTAGCCTGAATACCCACCAAAACGAAGCAACCTATCTGCACCTCTTATTTAGAGCACCATTTTAGTATCAAGCCAACGTTGCGCACTGTTGTCTTGCGTGCATCACTTGCGCCCTAGCCTCAGACATCTTCTTTGCTCACTTACAAAAGGGGCTTGGCTGCACTTCAGGCTTATACCCGGTGCTCTGATCGCACGCACTTCGCTTCTCTCAGGGACTGTGCGCGCTCCAATGAATGTCTCAGACACCCCGATTGTCAAGTGAGGACGCATGGCACACTGTGCCCCGGCTGAGCTCCGTTTAGTGAAGTCTCATTTGCCTCCCATTTGAGTTGGACCACGCTAGTCTCACCCAAGTCTCACAGTTTTCCTACCCACCTCCGAAGGCGTGAGTATTCTGCGCATAACTGTGTTCAGTCTCTACGCTATACTGAATTCTATCGGCCGATTGCCTCTGCCCACGCAGTGCTACGTGGATGCGAGTGCGATGATTACCGGATGATGCATTAAGGAGGAATGTTTCTGCACTAAGAATGATGGCTTCTGCACAAGAATGATAGCTTCTGCACTAAGGATGTAAGCGACTGCGTTAAGGATATTAGCAAATGAGAAATGAGATCGTGTTAATCTAACTTATTTGACCTATTTGGCGTGAACTAACCGGATACAACCTTTAAGATACGTTCGAATGTTTTAACAATATACCGGATCTGAACGTGGAAGGGAACCACATGTTCTCAGTTGATTTGCGTTCATTCTTCACCAGTGTTGCCTTAGAAGACTCTGGACATAATAGGCGAACATGCCAGCATAGTTAGGTTTCCAGCTTACCATCTGAAATCACTACTACCTTTGTGCGCGAAGGACTCCCACTTTAGTTTCCACTACTCTTAGTATCGACAGATTGATGGTGTATCCATGGGCAGTCCAATCGGGCCTGTCTTGGCTGATATCCTCATGGGCCACCTGCATTCATATACTCGCTACCTAGATGATACTTGTCGTTATGGATCCTGAAGAGTAATCAGAATGCCTATGTTGTGCTCTAAACAAATGCTATCACGTGATCGAGTTTATGGCTTAAAACGAATCTCCCGGTGCCTCCCATTTTTTGGATGTGATCCTAGAAATAAACCCGAATGGTACACTCATTCCATCTGTGTACCGTAAGCCTATCTGGACAGGACAGTACGTTAACTTCAACATTTTCTGTTCTGTGAATTACAAACGAGCTCAATTTCGTACCAATTGCGAGAGCCCGTCAAATCTGCTCTGAGGAAATGATCGATTGCGTGAAAACGGATATCCAAAGTTGTTCATAGCGCGGCGTGCAAACACCAGTGGGAAAACCAACAATGCACTAGTGAGCGACGTACCTAGAAAATGTGTTCATAAGGCTACCATGTAGAGACCAAAATGACAGCAGCTTCCGGCGTCATCTCCGTTAATCCATAAAATGGTATTTTTACGCTGTTGGGTTTTTGGTTTTGCACCTAGTTAGAAATTTACTGTTTAAATCCAACGAGTTATCGCCCCATTCATTCACCTGGTTTATTGCATTTGCGTAGCGAGTACGCCGGCCATACTGAGAGGAGACTGTCAACAAGTTTTTTTAGAGCATAATCGCTAAACCTAGTCGGGAATGGTCCGAAGCTGCCCGCCAGTTCGATCGCCCCACACATATTTGTCTGCCCATGCGCAAAAACCCACCTGAAGCATTAGGGATTATCAACCGACAGTGTCGCCCGCCTGCTTCAGTTTGCTGAGGCTTCGGCAATTAGGCGGCTGTAACCCACTTTGTGTAAACAGACCGAGTTCGTCGCCAGTCTCGCCCTGCCTTGGTTGGGCTGTAGGTCAGATTTCTCCAAGCCAGGGGTGTCCAAACTTTTCGCAAAGATGGCAACATTTTATGAGGAAAAAAATGTCGGGCCATATTCACTCTGACATTAAGATACTAACAAAGTTGTACGTCATAAAATTTTTGCTGTAAATTTTTCATCTTAATGATGAAACCGAGAACTTGAGATCTTTAGGTTATTTAAGACCCCTATAGTAGAGGCACTAGATTAACTTCTAGTTAGTTAAAAATAACTAATACATCGTTGCTTTTTGCCAGCATCTGACGCCATGGAATTTTGTATTCATAACACCCTTACTTTTGCAATCTATATAATATCGTCTTCATGAAAAATATCCAAGCTTGAATTGGTTGTTTTTATGATGAGACCGTGTACCGCACTTGGGACATCTTTGCTCTAAGCGGAATGCCGGCCAGCATCAGACGAACTTTGACCGCTTTCGATTATCCAATGACGTTATACCTTGTATGTCTCTGTATGTAACCTAGCCATTCCATTAATTGTTTGTATACGGCTGATTAGAATACTCGAAATAGCTGAACTGGGATTATCCTGTCGAAATGTTGCTACTTCTTGCTATTGTGAGGATCGATTTGTTGACATGGTCGAAATCGTCAACGTCACCACTATGTTGAAAAAGAAAGTCTTATTTACCAACAAGCGAAGTGTCTAACGTATATCTCTTGCGCGTCTCTTACTTGTGGAACTGCTCTATGCTTCAACAGCACGAACGAACGCTTCTGGCCTGATCTTCGAAAGACGACTGCCTTCCCACAAATCCAGCAGTTAAAAACATCTATCTGTCCGGTGTCCGATGTCAACGAAACAATTAACAGCCTTTTGAGCACAAGTGATTCAACTAATACTTCCCATCGACTGTGTATGCTGATAAATGTCGCACATATGCAAGGAAAATACAAACCTCGCTGTGTGTTATATGTGTGCGATGGCCGCGTTTAGCAGAAAGGATACTCTGATCTCTTTGCAATCAGGCTAGGTGATGTCCGTGAATTGCTGAATTGTTCGGTCGCAATGATTTTATTCTCTTCGAGGTCCCAGGCATCTAACCTACACCGATTGATGACACTCAAGCTTGGCGCTTAGAACTGGATTCGGTGACATGAATTCGCACAGTGGTGTACTCATGACCCACCATACCTTAACAAAGCTTGTTGCATAGTAGGACAGTGTTTACATTGAAATACTAAAAGCTAAAGTCATTTTCTCAGTGTTCACTGCTGCGTTCTCCTATTTCAACCTTTTACTTCCACCGTGGTACGTAAGGTATTTCCTAAATAAACTAGATGAATACTGCCAATTTGAACACCAATCATCTGCTGCTAGCTGCTGACGGAAGCGGCGGCCATCGCTTCTCATGTTCTCTGATTCGCATGACGCAGCTCTCTCGGGTGGGCGCGCTTTCGGGTTTGACCGGGCTACATACAGCCGCTTTAAAACTTACCATATCAAGCCAGCAGTATGAACCACACGACCGACAAGACCTTTGAGTGCTCAATCGATCCCTCAGTCATTTTCGAACCGCTCGGATGCAGTTATCCCCTTGTGCGACCTCATTAGATAAGTGATTACGTTTTACTGTGTTAGATCAATGGGCACTCTTGATCCACTTTCTGTCTTTTCTGCGAAATCCATAATGACACCTACCTGCTTCTCAAGAAGATGGTGTGTCTCAAGAGCTCCATCTCGTGCCAAGGATAAGATTCGATCAACAGTGACTCTCTAAACCATGTATATCTATCCGCATGTTCTGCGTTGAAAGTTAACCGAACGACCGGTCGACCTGATTTTCGAAGCTCCAGCATGACGCGCTGATAAGATCCCAGGGTCCATTGGTCAAGTTCAGCGTGTTTGAAAAAACTCGTTCGAACATCATTGGTTGTCTCCGCAGTGGAATATAGTGCTGTGAAACTGCGACCAGAGTTGGCCAGCACCAAAAGCATAAGTATTGCGCCACCGTGTTGTGCGGAGTCTTCCCATGCGTTAGACATGCGTTTCACTGCGTCTGTTTCCAACAGCGCCGTTGACGATAGGCTGGTTTTGGCCGTAGACTTTTCTTTCTTCTCTTCGGAATGGTTGCTGCCATTGCACTGAGGGACGGCAGTCAAATCAGGTGTTGTTGTCGTCACTTGCGTTTCCTAAATTCAGTAAAGAATGGCGCATTACGGGGCAACTGTTAGGAAAATCAACCATTTAACAAAGTACTCATTCACTACATACTGTGGCGATTGACAGCCGGAAATATCTGTATGGACAGGACGTGTGTACCAATTTGAAAATCTACTAACTTTACAATTCGTATCAGTATAAGTCCTTGTAATCAAGTAACGCAGCTCATAGTCTAAATTGATTTGTTCAGTGGTTGCAATTAACGAATCACACCGTGCAGAGCTCTCATGAGTGAGACAGTGGAGGTCTCCATGTAGCCACTAATCGATGTGGGGCAAATGCGCATTGAAAGCAGAAGCCACAGGCCTGTATAGTGAAACCGGGACGGCCAGAAGCCAGAATTGCACAAGCCTTCTGTAACGCTTGCGGCAGCCGAGTCGTCTCACTCACTTTCGTCCTTGTGTCTTGTATGTCTACCGAGCGGTTGCAAAAAAAGTGTCCTCCTGCGTTATTTGCCTTTAAATCTTCGGATTTATTCTCACAGAGACCTACGTGCTATCATTTGATTTTGCTCCACAAGCTCCTCCTACCATTGTTCATCTGTTGGATCTGTCATTCGCGGATCACCAACAAATTGTGCTCTTGCAATTTCGAAGTCAACTGTGCTTGAACTTTATCGGAGAATTTATTTTTCCTCACATCGCACAAGAACCCTTGTGGTCTTGTTTGAAAGATATTTTAAAAAGTCACCCGAACATCTTACTACCATTCCTTCTAGTCTCTGTACAAAGCGTTAGTTGTCAATTTGGTCCACCCTTGGAACAGTCACTGTCGCCAGTAGACAGTATTTTCCAAGTCATCTTCCTTTGCCTCAATCCTACGCTGCATCGCTGCCTATCCACTTACCGGCTAGATCGATAGCACGCACGTCGCCTATCTACCCTAAGGAAAGTGTGACTCATCTGGACGCGACACGCTTGACGCCTCTGACTTCAAACCAGCGTCGATTGCCACGCAACGAAAAGTGAAACGAAGTCGTACACAGTGCGTCAGTATCTCTGTCCTCTTGCTACCCCTGTTGTAGTGTACACATCCAGTTGCTCCATTCCATCTTGTTATTGTAGAATCTTTACATCATAGCATCACCATCTGCAGTCATTCCTAGTTCGCTGCACCGTTACTGACCGTGACCACAAATATCAGTAGAATTATTCCATTCTATACTACTGGTAAGTAGATAAGTGAGATATCTGCAACCTAGATTCTGAACTCTCCTTTTCTATCTAATCTCTTTTGGAATTGGTGCAAGTCACAATGACGAAGTGCACGCCCCCAATGGACATGGCCCATTCGAAAGTCAATTGTGACTTACGTGTAAAAACCGTTAGGTCTTGTCCAGTTTGCTTTAACTGTCAAAAGGCGTACCATTCGAAGTGTTTAGGGATGAGTGCACCCGAAATTAGACAATACAGCAGCAAAACCGATGCCTTTTGGTTCTGCCAGGTGTGCAAATCCATCCCTGTTGTTAGTTGCGTCATCTTCCTAATGAAAAATGTGAAAAGTTGGCGGAAACAGTTGAGCAACTGGTGAACGCTAGCAATGCATCTGTGAAAGTAATCAATGCTACACTTGCATCTGAACGAACACCTACAAACTCCTCGTTTAGGCCTAAGAAGAGGGCCAGGCGTCCCAACCTCATCATCACGTCTCAGTCTTCAACGGCCCCTAGCTACATGACTGCACTAAGTGAAAAGGTCGTTTACAACCCACCCGCTTCCACGTTCTCCAAAGGTGTAATAACTAGTAATTCAGTTGACATACTCGAAACACAAAACTCCAGCAAGCCCACGGTAAAGAATAACGAGACATCCTACGCAGCGGTTGCTTCTAGGAAAACGTCAGCAAAGACACGTGTGACTCCATTTCAGAAAACCTGGTAGATGACCGGTTAATATATTTATAGCGATAAACCATGTTTCGCTTTTGACACAAAAATCTTTGTGTCAAAAGCGAAACGTTGTTGCAGACTCCACCACAGAGACTGATCTGACAGCCGTCATAGCATCGGCGAGACACCGCAGGAGGTGAGTGACCATCAGGATCATCATGAACCCGATTGCATGGCCCAGTGAGTTATTCCACTTCATGCTGGCGAGCCGACGACTATTCAAAAATACGAATAGCAGCCGACCTCACGAGGATTGTCCAGGTCTCAAAACGGTTGCCTACATCCACTGAAAACCTTCTAACATATGAATCACTCTCCTGTTTTTATACTAATGCACAAGGTCTTTTAAGCAAACTGACGGTGCTTCGCCTGCGTCAGGCCTCGATGTCAAGGGATCTCGTTATGATAACCGAGACCTGGTTGAGCGAAGCGATCACTGATGAAGAAATCGCACTACATAGGCTGTCTATTCTACGCAACAATCGAGCAAGTAAAGGAGGTGGAGTACTACTTTATTGTCGCAGCGAACCGCACCTTGATCTCATCGATGACCTAAAGTTCAGATTGTCGATGCACTTTGGTGCTGTCTTCATCTAAGCCGTAGGGACGCATGTTTGTTGGGTGCCGTGTATTGCCCTCCGTCGGCTACTTTGGAATTAGACAACCGCCTAGCCTCCACAATGAAGACCATTCTCTCACAGTCGTACAGCCACATTCTGCTGGCTGGTGACTTCAATATTCACGGCATAGAAACACAGCCGGTATAAACGAACGCTTCAAAATGGAAGTACAGAAGATACTAAGTGGACTACCACTCTACAATTGCAGCGCATCTCCCACAAGATTCAGGACGGGAAACAAACCGAATGTCCTGGATTTCATTTTCACCAACGAAGAGCTTATGATCGAAACGATATCGATAGAGAGTCCTTTGAACCGTAGCGACCATGCAACACTCATGTTCAATTACATCTGTTATGCAGAGTATTCCGTAGAAAACACAGGAGTGTCAGCTCACTACGGATTACGGCGCTCTAATCAAACTCATAAGTGCTACAAACTGGGCATTTCTAGCAGGACGATCCCCCGATGCCGCCCGGTCAGGTTTTGTGCACTAATTGAAAATGGTAGTAACTAGTGCTTCTAGGAAAAGACCTTCGCGAGCGAAGACAGTAAAATCATTCATACGTAGCAGGACACGTAAGTGTATTGTTAGGAGGAATTTACTCTGGCGAAGATACAAGGGGTCGCCGAGTGCCGAAACATGGGAAGCCTACATTATCCAAAGGAATCACTGCGAAAAGCTGGTACGCGAAGAGAAAATACAGCATCAACAGAATCTAGCTGAGAAATTCCTTTCAAACCCAAAGCTCATCTACAGACACGTTGACAAGCTCCGCAAAGTGCAGCGACGAATTCCTGCCTTACACACGTTATGTGGACTTCCACAAACCGCAACCGAAGCGGCTAACGCCCTATGTCAACAATTCACCCCGAACGACATCGCCGCATACATTGTTCCCGCACGTTGTACCACCATCAGGACTCAGCAACATCAAGTTTGCGACTGCGGATGTTGTGGAAAAGCTAATTGCCCTGCGCGGGGCATACTTCTCCCGGGGTTGATAATATTCGTCCAAAGACCTTGAAATTGGCTGCAGTAAACTTGGCGGACCCACTCTCCAAGTTCTTCCAACGATGCTTCTATGAGATGCGGGTGCCAACGATGTGGAAGTAGGGATTCGTCACTCCCATTCATAATGGGGAAGTCGTACAGATCCGACTAACTATCGACCGATAACACCACTATTGGTGCTCTCCAAAATCATGGAAGCGATTGGTACCGAAACGCTCATGAACTACTTGGAAGAACCCAATATCATAGCACAAGAACAACATGGATTTCCCAAGAACCGATCATGCACTTCAAACTTGCTACTTGCTAGGTCCAGTTGGACTGAGACTGGCGACAGCGACGTAGGTGTCGATAGAATATATCTGGACTTCTCAAATGCCTTTGACCGTCAAACAACCATATCCTCCTTCACAAGCTACAGTGCTGTGGAATTGGTGACCCAATCCTCCGTTGGATAGGTAACCTCTTGCTTCAACGACATCTGAACGTAAGATCTCGCGGCGTCATCTCTGACCCAATCGAGGTTAATTGCGGAGTGCCCCAGGGCTCAGTACTTGGTCCACGACTATTTCTGATTTACATAAACGATCTCGCGACACTGGTCACCTACAACTCCTTACTCTTCGCTGATGATCTCAAGAGATGGCGAGCAATTAGAACAATCAGCGACAATGCAGCATTTCAGGATGATCTTGACAGGGTATACGAATGGTCAACTCAGAACCTGCTTCAGTTCAACGCTACAAAGTGCAAGGTGTTGAGCATACATCATAAAGCCACTTGCGGATACAGACCGAGGGATCAAATATTGCCGCGCACTTCAACGGAATGCGATCTGGGCGTGATAATGCAGGAAGATCTGGGCTGTTCCCGTCAGGCCGAGAAAGCCTCCAAAAAAGCTAACCAACACCTTGGCCTTTTGCGGAGAGCATTCGGGCGCTTTCATCCTTCCATTTTTTCTCAGATGACCAACGCCTACATTCGGCCTTATTCTGAGTACGCCATCCACACCTGACTGCCATGGCAAAAGCAAGACCTTACCGCTCTTGAACTGTCACAACGAAGTGCGACCAAGAAGGTAAAGGGCCTGTTTCATCTCCCTTACCGATTGAGGCTGAAAACTCTCGGTGTCTACAGTGAACAATATCGACGCCTGCATGGCGACTTGATAATGACTTATATGATCCTAAGGAATTCAAACCATTCTTGTCGTCACCTACTAAAGCTGAATCGCAATACCACACTCAGAGGACACCAGCTAAAGCTGGCCACACGATACAGCCGGCTGGAATGCCGCCGGAATTTCTTTTCATTTCTTGTGTACCAACACTGGAACACTCTTCCCACATACATAGTTTCTTCCTCCACGCTAACGGTATGCAAAAGACGTCTTGATGACTCATTCATCCAGTTACATTACGCTATATAATCAGTGATGTCTACGTCAAACAAACGGTGCTCATTCTCGGCTTTTGTGCTTTACTACTTACACGCTGCTGCTGTGGAATGTCATTTGGACATACTACAACTGCATTCATCAATTACATGAGTCCAAGAAATCGACGCACGAGTAAGCGTTGTCGTTTCCTTTGTTCTTAAGACATGCCTTTCCCATATTACTCTACAGTAACAATTCAATTCGCATTCTAAGATAAGCTAATAAAGCAGGGCATCTGAATCGCTAGACGCTTACATTAACGACTACACTTATGTTTGCTTTCACTGCAACCATCCTACGGCATTTGTAAAGCAATCGCCTCTTTATCTGTAATATATCATTGTTCATTGAGTTATCGAAGTTGAGTTCAGATCTACTCGACCAGTAGAAGGCCCCGTTTTTATTTCTAAAAGGTTTACCGGATGACTGTCAAATGTCTACCGTCGGTCTAGTTAAGAAATAGCGTATCTCGCCTCAATGAACGGCTGGTGATTGCCGTTTCGTCCAACGGTTTGCGTTCACTTACCAGTTCCTGCGAGTCATTCTGATTCGCTTCCTTCCCAACTGGCGCACATTATCGTTTATCCTATGATATCTGGCGCGACTATGAATTGTCAGTATCCAAGTTATCTGCTTACAGACATACGGACAGATTGGCTGAAGTTCCACTTTTCATAAGGCACTTACTCATGTGAAGGCACGTAATCACAGTTTCATCTAGTGCAGCGGGCTGATTCGTATATAAATTAAGTCACACATATATGTGTTGCACCAGAAAAGCGGAGTGTACAATCGAACACCGATTAACCTGTGCGTTTACCTGATTACTCCATTGCTTGTTAAGCGAAGAAATGTGATCCACGCCCATCTTTCGACCGGCAAATGGTCCCACCTTAGCGACGGCCTCCTCTAGAGGGTCTTCTTTATGAGAAAGGACATGCACTTCCCCGTTATTGTTCCGTCTAGGCTTAAGAGAGGCGCGCCCCAAAACGGGATGCTCCTGCTGAGTATCGTGCACACCGGGTTGCATTAAGTTGGCTCTCTGATCCAGCCCCGATGAGTCTATGGGTGGGCTCCGTGTTTGTGCGATGGATCGATAGTGCTCATGCCGGAAAGGTTGGAATAAGTTTTCCGAATACAACGGCCACGGTTGTGGATGGTTTGTGAGGCCGTGTACACCGGAAATGGGGAACCCACTTGCAACTGTCTGACTCTGAATGCGGCCATTGGTATCTTCCTCGACCGTTGACTTTTCTCTAAGGAGTACCTCTAGTAGTGTTCTTAGGCGCTTTCGCAGGCGCTGACGTTTTGACCACCGTCCGTAGAAGTCAGCGTTGACCGTATTTTCAAACAGGTTTCGATGGGGCACCATGTACCCCTGCTGTGCGTTACGTGCTAGTTCCGGTGGGATCAGAGAGTCGAGTATGGACACCGGACTCACTGATCTATTTGTCCTCTCTGTGGCTGAATTTTGAAGCACTGTTTGGCTTTTCGACTGCATGCATTGATTGGTCTCTGTGGAGAAAGGCATAGGGCGGAAATCGCATAGTAAGCTGACAGAGTGCCGAAAACTGTGATGGGGTGAAACAATTGAAACGAGTGAATACGGTTTCACGGGGTATCTATGCGAACAATCATGACAGGTTTTGGTACTCATTTTTCTCCATATGTCAACATATTGGGTGTAAGCGAACAAGACGCATTTTGTCACTTCCGATGATGGTGCTACCGCGACAGAGCAGTTAGGTATCGGCCTGGTATCTTCTTTTTACCACTGCTGTACGTGGTGTCCTTTCCATACCCATCCGATTCGCATCAACGTGTATGGGCTCCGGCTGTTCAGCTGCTCTTATGTGTTATTCTGTCACGACGTTATTGGAAGCCATCTGTTAGGTATGCGCGTGGCCTAGTACCCCTAGGAAGACACAAATTTGGCTAAGGGAGTGGGTTAAGTCACTGAGTTAAACACATCAAAATTTTACACTGGTCAGTAATAATAAAACGTATTCAATGATAATTTTCCATCGAATTTAATTACTTACTTGCATCCGATGGACACAGTGTCTGCGTCGGATCCAAAGTGTCCAGTGTCAGGCCTTCATATCCATTCAAGTCGTCTAGAAGCACAACGTGGTCCTGTGCAATCACTAGCGTGTTTGGTACAATTGGATCGACTCCCTTCAATCCGATGCAAAACACGTGGTCCACAAATTCACGCATTTTATCCTGCAAGACTCTAAGCTGAGATAACTTCGCGGAGATTTCTGTGCCATCTATTGACCCTAACTTGCGAGAGCCGATGAGTCGTCTAGTTGATCTGAATATCACAGGTAACGGAGCATCCTTCCAAGAATTTGCGGACACCATCCAGCTGCCCCATTGGGTTAAGTGACCTGCCGTAAGCAGGATCAACACCCGAGTGGTATTCGTATCGGCATTCGATGTCCTTGGCGGGAAAGCGTCTATTAAGGTAGTCACAATCGCTTGCTCCATGATTGCCAATGAACTCGTACCACCGAGATAGGGTAAGTTTCGGATAGCCATAAGCAGATCGCGTAATGTGTAAGTCAGCTCAGGTTTGATCGCTAGAAAGACCCGATCTGAATATAGCACCACGGATACCAGCACGTTGTCAGCTCCAATGCGCAACTAGGACATATAGTTAAATCTCTTTTAGTAATACATCAAAATATGAGCATGCTTTCGGTATAGAATATTGACACTCATGGCTTACCTTCTTAACCATACTACTTAGATAGTCTTTTAAGTAGAATTCATAAGAGAACTGATCAATGCTCTCCGAAGATTCCATGACAAAAACCACGTCAGCTCGTAGTTTCTGTAAACATTCTGTTGGAGTTAAGAAAAGATTTCAGTGAGACAAATGTGGAGCGATCAAAAGAGGTTACAGAAAGACCTGCGTACTTTTGTACTTGGCCGCATTCACGCCTGGTGAGTAGCTAAGCTACTAGATATTATGTCTAACTTGCTATTGAAGAAGTGTTTCTTATATCTGGCAACGGGTACGCATTGCACTTGTGGTTATGAGAGGGCAAAGCAATAAGTTTCCGGATGCGTAATACACAGGTTAGGTGCAGATGATCTGGCAAGAGAAATGATAAACAATGATTTTATACGGGTTAAGAAGCATTGCTTTACAAGCCTCGTTGGGTGGTCTGCCGGATTAGCGAAAAAACGTTAATGTAAAAACAGTTAAGGGTTTTACTACCAAAATAATGGACTTATCGTTTTTGCTTCAGTAGTCCGGCACCCAGAGCATTTCCATAACTTCAATAAGCGAAAAAAAAAGTAAATACAAGGTATTTTCCTGGCGTAGGATAGAGAGTAGCGTCAAATAACAAGATGTAAGTGACAGAGTGCATCGTCCGACAGACTTTCAAGTATGGTCAGCATAGGTGCTGAAACGTTCCTTGGTTGACACACACGAATGGTAAAGACGTTTCTACAGCACGTCGGGCGGTTGTATTGTTCTGCTAATTTCAAGGAGTGGCCTCTAAATTTGGTGTTACTGCTGAATTGCAGTAAAGAGCAGCACACATTATTTGGATTTTTATAAATCAAATACATCATAAACAAGTCACCTCGTAGTCGGTGATACCGCCTGATGAATATTCCCAAACGTTTCAGCCTCTGCTCGTAAGGGAGGTGGCGAATTCCAATGACGCATTTAGAAGCCCGACGTTGAGGTTGATCCAATGCAGTAAGGTCGTGCTTCAGCCATGACTGCCAGGCTTGGATTGCGTATTCGACACGGCGACGAACGTACGCATCCAGTATTTTTCTGAAAATAATGGTCTCTAGTTCTCCCAACGCCCGTGGTAGCAAGCCGACGTGCTGGTTTTTAGTTTTCGAGCCCTTAGCAGATGGCTTGGAACAGCCCAAGAATCCTGAACAAGGACGCCAAAGTCGCGTTTGACGGATGACCGCTGCAGTACTTGCCTTCCTAGATTGTAGGAATAGGTACTCTGGTGTCGTATGAAGAGTACCCTGCACTTGTCCACGTTGAACGGTAACACATTTCGGGTTGACCAATTATGTATCGTATCTAGGTCACACTGAAGTAAATTCTGATTGGCATCCGCCTGAATCCGGCGCCATATCTTGAGATCGTCACCAAACAGCAGGAAATTTGAAGCGATATTCCGTGCAAGGTCATTGATAAATACCAAAAACAATCGTGAACCTAGAACTGAGCCCTGGGGCACACCAGACTTGACTGGTATGGGTTCAGATAGGGAACTCCGGACTCTCACCACTAATAGTCGTTGCAGGAGAAAGTTGGCGATCAAACTCAAGAAGGTATCACCGATACTGTAATATTGGAGCTTCGAAAGGAGAACCTGATGATCCAAACGATCGAAAGCCTTCGACAAATCCAAGTAGATACAAGTACATCTACGGCCTCTCCAGCATCAGCTGATTCGGTTCAACTACTCAGCGCGATTAATAACTTCATAGTGCATGGTCGCTGTCGACGAAAACCGTGTTGCTCGGGAGCAGTAATGTTACAATCTTCTAGATAACACACCAACGCATCGGCAACGATGGATTCCATAAACTTGGATAATACAGGGAGAAGTGACACTAGGCGGTAGTTTGAGGACTCAGTCCTGCTTCCGGCTTTGTGAATCGCAGTTATTATTCCAAGTTTCCACATCGCAGAAATCTGCTTCTGGTCTAAGCTATGCTGGAAGAACTGTGCCAAAGGTCTTGCAGTTGTCTTGCTGCTGCTCCCAGTGTCTCTGAACGAATGGTGTCGACTCCCGGTGAGACGTGGTTGCGCAGAGAGGTCAGCTTTCGAAAAACAGCTTCGTCAGTAAAAGAGATGTGGGGGAGTCCTAGGGGCGGGAAAACAAAATTTGGAAGATGGCCTGGTGGTAAGACCCTCTGAAATGTGGGAGCATATTGCGTCCTCAACGCGTTTGCTGCTTCTATAGCTGTTCTAGTTGGACCATCAGTCATCCGGAGAGGAGGAATTCCCTGCCTCACCTTACGACAACCACTGACATACTTGTACATCAGCCTGGGTTAGCGCTGAAAGTTTTCACCATATTCTGCTGATTTGCGACTTTGTCATCTCTAAGCAATCGAGTGCAGCGGTTACGATGGGCTACGTAGTTGTCCCAGTTATCTGGCGTTGGTGATGATCTGTACGCTCGTCAGGTTAGGTTGTGTATAGTCATTCATTTTCTTGTTCTGCTCCTCAGGAAAGGTGGTTTTGGGCCAATTGAAAACTCTTATCTCTGAGGCATCCGTAACCAGTTGATTGAATTTGCTGACTAATTTAAGCCAAGAGACTTCCGGATGGCCTTCAGCGAAGAACGACTAGCTTGTGGCACTGAGGAGCTGGGCTAAGCGGTCGTGGCACGTAATGGTGCGCACCAAATCACGGTTCTGATAGCGATATTACGCATAGCAGACGAAGTCCAAACTGATGAGTGCATGAGCACTGCGACCCAAAGGGCATTCTACGATCAATACATCAATCATATGTTCCTCGTTGGTGAAAACCAGATCCAGCAAAGTGCCTATATTACCTGTTCTGAAACGAGTGGGTGTAATGACGTGATTGTAAAGTGGAACACAGGTTAGAAGCTCTTACAGAGCTGCTTTAAATGTCTCTCCGATTGTTACAGTAGTTTCTAAGCCGTGTATTTTGAAATCACCCTTGATAACGGTGTGAGTGCGCTTTCGCTCTAGGCTACATCTTGAAGCTGTCGCAAAGTGACAGTCCAGTTCCGATGTAAAGTTTGGGGGCGGTATACCAAAGCTTTAATGCAGGTGTCTGCCATGCAATTGCAGGCGACAACAAAGAGATTCGGCGAATTGTAAGACTGAATCCTCTACGGCCTCGAACTGTAGCTCGTTTCGATAATACATCATTACCCCTTCTCCTTTCGTAAGCCTGTGGTTTCATATGAGTGACATACCTGGCAGCGAACCTTCAGCGTCTGTCATCTCAGTGTGCAACCATATCTCCGTGACATCGATAATGTCGCATGGCTTCGAAATTTGGCGATCCTTCAGTTCGGCAAGCTTAAAGAAGAGGACTTGAGCATTTGTACTAAAGCAGGATAGTTTCTCGGTCTCTAGGCGCCCACAATAAACCAAAGCAATCAAGTGTTGTAGAATGCCGACCGATGCCAGGTTGGCCGTTATTCCTTTTTTGATGGGATGATGATGGCAAGTCGTTCGCAAACTGATTTCGCCAATGTACTTCCCATTCCCCGTCTGAAAATGCTGCAGAATGGCGTGACCGAGAGGTAAAGAGGTACTCATGCGTAGTCACTAACAGGATTGCTTTTTCAGGTAGTCTCATATCCAGTCTTCGCAAGGACTCAGCATTTTGTAACCGAAGTTCAGACGGAAGGCTTTTACGATGTCTCCGTCAACTTTCTAACATTCATTTGCTCTCTGCTCTGACTGAACCAGGAGTTTTAGGATTCTTGGTTCGCTTCCTCTATAATTTGGTGAGAGAGGTAGCCTTTTGAGCGATCGCGCCACAACGTTGTCTAAGGAAAGTGTTTCACGAATGAACCGCCACTGTTCCAAATCATGATTACCGGCCACACGACTAGTGAGAAGCAAGTTCGGACACTCCATAAATAAATATGGTGCTTGGATAATCCAGCTTCCGATGTCCATCTGTGATGTTTCTTTTCGATTGTCGCGTGCTCTAAGGGACCTCAGGATAGATACCTACCTTACAAAGCCCGTGTTGTGGTGCACTTTCAGAGAGCAAAAGGTTTTCTACATCATTGGCCGATTCCAGTGTTACCCTAATAATTCTGAGTTCGCCATAGTGTTCAGAGTTCGGGTGACGATGGATTTGGTTTTTACGTTCATTAAAATGCACAGGGAGTTCCACTGGTCTTGGTCGTTAAATAACTTACCCCGCAATGTGGTGGCGGTAGATTAGGGAACATTGTTTCACTCGACAGTCATGGAATTATTACTGGATCGCATTTTTGTTGAACTGCAATGCCGCGTGATCGTTGGGCCTGGCTTTATGCCAAGTGATGATGGTCCACTGTTCATCGCTCCATTGGCGTTAGCGGTGTTTGCAACAGATGAGACACTAAAAGTAGCATCCCGATGGACTTTTGCAGCAACCTCTGCAGTCTCAGGGGATTTGACCTCGACCAGAGAACCTTGGGTTACAGATGCAGTAGACTCGGTTTTGGCTGTCCCATCCTTGTTAATGCTGCATATTGTCAAGACCAACTGCATTTGATCGATCACGCGTTTCGAGTGATGCCCTAATTTTTGGGATCCTAAGTACCGATTGTCCATCAGAGCTACGGTCTTTTTTCACCTGGCGTTCTTCCAAAATTGAAGAAGATGACATCAAAGGGAACGTTGTCAACCGTGGTTCGAGCGGAGTAACTTTCGCACCAATGCTTCTCTTCGAAGCCACTGTGCTATCATGGTGCCTACTCGCTTCCAGTGATATAATCTCATCATTCGTTTGCTGTTCAACTTCTTCTGTTAATCGCTCGCACTTTTGGACTAGGAGGACTATCCATTTGACTACTGGGATCGTCGAACACATACTACAAAACCAGTTATCGTCTTGGGAGCTGTTTGAGCTCTCACGTCTTGTTGAAAAAGTGTTGCACATTTTGGAACAATATGAGCAAGGAAAACCGAATTTGACTAATTGGTTACTTTCGGCGGACCCACATTTACCCTTCGACTGGAGCACTTTTGAATTCGTCTCTAATTGCTTTCTGCTACTTGGCATAGTGTTGCTGTCTTACACAGAAGGCTAGTTGACGTTGCGTAGTTTTCCGACTGGCCGGGTACGCACGATTATCAGACGGGTGGATGCGAACACTTCGTTTTGCTCACACACTTCTAGTCGATATCACTGGAAAGCAATGCATTTCTATGGCTCCAAATGTGTTTTAGAACAGGACCAGGGTCTTACGCGATGGCGTGTTGCGTTTGGTGATGATGCGCCTTCAAGAACCACCGTGTCTGGGTAGTTTGCGGAATTCAAGCGTGGCAGGCGGTCACTGGATTATGAAGCACGGTCTTATCGAGCTATGGAGGCCACCGCCGCAGACAACATTGTTGCTGTGCAAGCGATGCTGGAGATGGCCGAGTGATTGTTGGTGGTATAGTTGGGGAAAGCCACCGGAATCTCTTCGGAATCAATCCGCACCATCCTAGATGAGAACCTCAGCCCCATAAAAGGTTTTCGCAGGCTGGGTACCCTATCAGCTCAGTGAGGACCAGGAAGCAGCTCGAAAGAATTAGTCCTGCACCATGCTTGCCAGGTATGATGGTGGACATTCCAATGTCGTTTGGGAGATCCTCAGTGGTGATGAGATTTGGGTGTACTATACCCAGATACCAAGAAACAATCGGTTCAGTGGATGGTCTTTGGTAAGACGCCGCCTCAGAAATTCCGGTGTGATGGCAGTGTGGCCAAGTAGATGATGGCTCTGTTCGTGGCGAAGACCCGTCATGTGGTTACTGTACCGTTCGCACAGCAACGCACCATCATCGGAGACTAGCGTTCCACCCACTGTAGCCAGGCGTCGTCCAAGGACTCGAGCACGAGGGGACTTGCTTCACCGCTATGGCAAGAATGACGCAGCACGGAACTACAACCTTTATTGACGCGATCACAAGCTATACCATCACGCACGCAGGAGTAGATTACTGGATCACGTTTCCTTTCCACGACGCACCATCTCTGATGGCTGCCGCTCGAGACACGTCCATGCAATTTAAGGACCTCGTGATGAAACCTTCCCTGCTCATTTCACCCCCGTATCCGCTTCTACCCGTTCCATTCTGATCGGCCAAGAGTCGTTCGATAGCTCGTGATTTATGTGATCGTGAATGCATCACTCTACTTGGGGTCGGTTGGGAGGCTGCAATAACGGCACTTTTTTGATTCATTGCGTTCTCGACGAATACGCTCGCTCTTCTGCCTGGCTCAGACTCACTACTGTACGTCGCTTGTTCTCCTTACGTTCCGTCAGGAAAGTGTGGCTCCCTTCTGCCGTCTCTCATTGTACCTGTTCCCGTTGCCGTCCGCCCTCGTTTTCGTGGTCTTTCTGTCCTCGGGGCAATCACTGCGTTCCGCCTCCCTACACTACGACAACACACCTGCACACAGGTTCCATGTCGTTATAGATTTTCTGGCTAGAAAATGCATCCAGAAGGTTAGCCCCCCACCAAACAGTCCGGACCTGGCTCGGTGTGACATTTTGTGTTCCCAAAAGTCAAGCACATTGTGCGTGAAATCCGCTATCAGTCCCCAGAAGCTGCAGTAGATGCTCTTATTGAGCTGTTTGAAGGGTTACCCGCCTTGGCATGGTTCACCTGCTTCTCCAAATGATTTGTGCGCATGGAACTGTGCGTGAGCGCTGGTGGAAAGTACTTGGAGAAATGTGATGCTTATTTTGTTGTAAAATACGAACATTTTGTGCATCCGGAAACTGATTGCTCTACCCTCGCATATAGATATATTGTGGCGGGAGACGAATATGTACAAACCACTGGTCACTTTTAGGCCCAACACAATCGTTCATCATTAGTCCCTGCCTAAACGTTAGCTGTGTCACATTCTGTGAAGAAACACACTCCATATGCTTTTGCCTCTGCTTTTAGTGTTTCTGCCGATTACCAGGGATAGTTATTCTATATAGTTTAAGCAAACGCAGACGTTCATTTCTACGGGGACCATATGCGACCATATGCCAAGTTAAGTCATATCAAGAGTGTGCACTCATGAAGAGCGACTATTCAGCTGCAAAATACACGCCTCGAACAGGAATAGCTAATGACATAAAGATTACAAGCGGATAGGCATACATCGGCAGTCCTCAAAAACAGTTGCTTGAGGTAAATTACTGGGGATTTTCTCTGCTAAGAAGTGACAACTGATGTACCATAGGCCCGGATGCGAAAATGTGTGGTTTTCTGCAGCTCTCTGATCGAGGAGGTTGATTTATTTTGTATGACGCCCTGTGGAAAGGTGACTAGCATCGATGAGTAACTTAAACGTAACTTTGTTACAGAAATTAACATCCCTGGCTACAATGATGTAAACACGATCCTGTCTTGCGCTGCTACGCCGAAACAGATGTTTCACTAACCTGCAAATCACTCAAAGGACCTGGGAAAATCACGGTTAGCAATAGGTTTAGTGGAATCACACGCACACAATGATTTAGCTACACATTTAGATGGGATTGGAACGATAGGAAACTACCTTGAGTGTTCCCACTTGAGCAGATCGTTGATCCAGGAAATGTTAAGGTAATACGAAGTTTTGATGGATCTAAAACGAAACACCCGAACTACACTCTGGTCAGCCGATTACTAACTTCGTTTACTGCACTAGCACTCCCCGCTGTGCTTGTAAGGTGAAATAAGAAAAATGTAAGCAGAAAACGGAAAAGAAAGATTTAAGGAAAGTCATTTATTTGAGGGATAATACCAATGAGTGAGAAGAAGCACAACACTCGAAATCAAAATTGGTAGATGGATGTGGTCAGAAGGGAAAGGTTTCGTGTTGCCAACCTAGAGCGTCTAACTGGTGCTCAAAACCCTTAAATCGTAGGTTCACTAACTACATTTTCTGGTAACGAATTTCAGAACTATAAACCTCTATGCGATAACCCAGTTTCCTCCCTGACCCCTTCGGAACGCGGCTTGTGTAGCTTCATGAAATGACGACGAAGACAATTTGATTACAGATAATGTGCCATCAGAATCGTGGCGAAATAAAGGTGGGAAACAAAATACATGTGAAGAAAACGATTTTTTGGTGCTACATATGCTGTTTTGCGATATTTGTGCTTTGAAGTTTTATGTTCAATGAGACGTTAACTAATGGATAACACGGTTGAAAAGCACTGTCTCCGCTGATGCCTGTTGCGCCATAGCCTCCAACGTTTCTAACCACTGCCAGTCCGAATCGCGTGGCTCCCATCCTGGAAGGAGGACCAGCCAGACGGATGATAAGCATGTGATTGAATTCTTCAAGCTCCTTCTCCACGTCAATGGTTGTCCACCGCGGCACCTTTTTCAATCACTTCCGGGGAGCGAAAACAACGCTGGACGGGGAAGACGATAAGCCGGCATGTGCACTACGTCGCCGAGCCAAAGCATGCGGTGTCGGAGAATAACCGTTTGGAGGCATAGGCTGTTTCCTCCAAATACTCGCTCTCGGACTTCTGTGTTACTCACGTGATGCCGCCACCATACGAGAGCAATCCTACGCAGACAACCATTGTCAAAACTGACAAGCACTTCATGTCTTCCGAGCAAGTTGGCCAGGTCTCCAAGCTGTACAAGAAGACCGCATGGACAGAGGCAATGTATACCCTGTCTTGAGTTTGACACTCATCTCGCAACGGCGCCACAAGTATCTCAGTCTGATGAAAACAAGGCGGGTCTTTGCGATCCATTGTGAGACCTCATCTCCAATACAGCCGCCAGCTGTGATACAACTCCCTAGATTAGTGAAGCAGTGGACTTGTTATAGGACGGCACCAGCAATGGTGAGGGCCCGCACAGACATCTTCTAATCCTGGAGTAGTATTTTGCATGTTCCTGGCGTGAAACACAGGCCATACTTAGATGCATCCATCGCTAAGCGATTCAGAGTAGTCTGGGCGGCTTGTGAATCGTCCCCAAGCACAGTGATATCATCGGCGTAGTCCAAGTCCACGATTCTGTCACCTAGGCGAAGCTCAACCCCGCAGTTTGGAGGGGCTTCCAATGCTCGTTGAACGACATCTTCAATGGCAAAGTTGAAGAGGAAAGGTGAGGTGGGGTAACCTTGGCGCACGTCACTTGTGACAGCAAACGAAGTGGGAAGCGTTCCGTAAGCCATAACTTTGCCCGACGGGTGACTGTAGAAATCCATCAAGATGGCTACAAACTTGTCGGTCACACCTTTCCTTAGTAAACAGTTCCACAACACAGCTCCATCTACTGAGTCAGAAGCTGCTCGGATTTCCAAGAACACTACGATTGTTGGCCATCGGTGGACGTGAGGGAGTTCAAGAAGTTGGCTGAGTGTGCATATGTGGTCAATGCAACCTCGACCTGAACGGAAACCCACTTTATATAGGGATAACCCTTGCCAGGCGTAAACCCACTACGTCCTGGAACACTGCGGCCGAACCATTCGCCGGAACGGGAAATAGTCGAATCGCTCAGCTAGCACCACGAGGTTGCTCGGCAGGCCAGACCGCGATGACAAAGCAACCTAACCGAACCAAATAGTCAACTCAACTCCGGTCCAACTTTCCCAGTTAAAGTGCGGTAAGTGAGGAGCAGGTCCCTTCGAAGCCGTCGGTAGTGCATTGAATACATACCCAAGCTAAGTAGACGCTCGGAGTACGTTTGCCCCCGTAACCCCTCGACCAACTTGGTGCCTACTCACAAAACCCTCTTGAGCTCTATTTTGTCCCGAACGAGGCAAAGCAGGCAAGCATTGACGCAATATTCCAAAAGGGACCGAACGAAAGCTGAGAAAACCTTCACAAAGATGTCGGCAATTAAGACTCCGAATGAGCGGCGTATTAACCATAACATTCTGAAACCCCTACTTGCAGCCTTTTCCCAGTTGTATCCCGAGTGCAAAGATGAGGAATGGAGAAGGCCTAGGTTTATTCGGTTGAAGACAAGGGGGAGTTCGACCTCACAGAGCACGTACCTCGAAGGTGGGAAAGTTGCTCCTATAAAAAAACGGAATATTTATCCTGCTTACTGGATAGTAGCCAGAAACTAGACCAGTCCCAGAACCTGCCTAGGGCATGTTGAATAGCCTCAACACCCCCAGGGATATCTACAGCATATAGGATCAAATAACGAGGTACAGTAGAAGAGCTGAGACAAATAGCATAGAATGAGAATATTTCGAAGGTATGGAAGGACCATTTAAGACCACTGCTTAGTGTCAATATCAGGTATTCTATCGATGCTGAAAAGTTCCAACCGCCACACTCGATTCAAACTTGTAGCCATATGTTGCGATTTAGCTGATAGTGCTTTCTTTTGAACAGTGAAAAAGCATTTTTTCATTTGAGACGTTCAGCAATAACCAAAGGAGTGTGGGCCAAGCAGTGAGGTTATCTATAAAGGTTTGTGATCTGGCCGATAATTGTGGTTGAATGATGGATACCCCGGATTACGTCAACTGCATACATCAGCGCGATGGTTTTCTCAGGGTCGGGAATTGAGGCAAAGTACGTGGAAAATAAGAGTCGGGACAATATAGCTCTTTGAAGAACACTGGAATTCGTGGTGGGTAACGTAGACATTTCCCTATAATTTGGTAGGTTGAGTATGTGCGGCAAAATAATTCTTCGGTGGAAGAGCTACAGTAAGAGCCCTCTGAGGAAACCATGGACATTGTTGTGTTGTGTTTTATTTTACTATTTCTGTACCTTTATTTGAATCCCATGGTTTCTGATGGCATTATGTCTATTCGTAGACTTTTGCAAATATATATAATATATATAAGCTGTGTTTTGTCGCCATCGACCGTTCACACACCACGATTGCAATGAGAACACGGAAGACGAGCCAGGATAGGAGTGTATACATGAGAAATCTGCTTCACTTAAATAGAGTACAGTAGTGGTAGAAGCAAAGCCAGTCAAACACTTTGGAGCCAACCAACAACATGGAAGACACCCAATAACACAGGCGAGTGAGAATTGGTAGAAATAAGAACCAATCACCTGCGTCCGAGGAAAGGGTATTAACGGAAATGAGATCTTGAGATAGCGCCCATTACGAAAAACGTACGCCGACCAATCAAATCGAAGAAACGATACGGTTAAACAAACGTCAAGAAACAACCGGTACCGAAACGAAAAGCCGGTAACTAAGACTTGTCACAAAAAGTACATTTACACTAAGCACCTCCCCAATAAGCTGGATTCCAAGGTTTGTGAGAGCATGCAACAGTAATCCACGGTTAACAAACCGAGAGCGCCGCTATACAGAGGAAGACAGATGCGTAGGGATGTTTTTATTATTCAATGAAGAAAGCAAGGAATCTACAAGACAAGCTGTCTTATCTAATAATAATATAATAATGTGTCAGCTGAACGCCTTAACGGCGCTTCGCTGCCGCGCGACCACCACCAGTCGCTCGCGGGCTGAGTATACCGCGAGGACGCTCACCCCTACGCGGATTCGAACCGGTGACCTTGTGGTTGCAAAGCAAACGTGCAGACCACTCGGCCACCGGCCGACATTGTCTTATCTAAGGTGGACATTAAACTGGAATCTACCAGCTGATGGGAGTCACTTTAACGCGTCTGGTTTAATACCCTTCCAACAGCAATACTCTTAAATATTTTCAAAGTCATCGACGTGCATGCTTGACGGAACAGTGACTTTGACAAAGGCGTGCGATCAGTTCACAAGATGATACTTCACGCTAATCTGAGGAACATCAAGGACGTTCCAGTTAGCACGTACTCACGTCGACCTGCATCCACTTTCCATTGCTGAAAGCCTTGACATGGCGCCAACTATTTTTGGCTCACGACTAAGTACATTAGCAGTGTGACTTGTGGTAATAACGTTTGCAGAATGGAACGGTTGTATCCAGATCGCTTGTTCTCTGGATCTACCCATTTCGTGATGCACGAAATGCATGGAAGTTATTTCTTTCATTTCGGTCCCCGACCATAAAAGGATCATTGCATTTTGCAAATCCAAGTAATTTTTCTTCCCCAAACTCCGGACATCTATTGATCAGCATCCATTTTAACTATTTGTTCACTATCACTAGGAGAATACGAGTAGTGCTAACAGACCTTAAGCGGAAGCTTAGTGCACCAACGGACATTAAGCAGGGAATTCGTCACAGTCAGTCTCCAGTCAGACGGACACCCACACTTAAGGAAAAGCGCATAGCGGCGTTCTTGCCCTCTCAAATGAATAAATAAATAAATGGTATATTACTAGACAGTGCGAAGGATTCGTCAGCAGCGTACATTCCTGAGGTTTCTTCTACATTCAAGTCAGCGGTTTACACCATGGGTGTCCGCAGCCATCACCGACGGCCTAGTGGCAATACTATAGTCATGGGTTTTTCCGGAATCCTAGAGAGTTGTCTAGCTGAAAACTGACTGCAACCAATCTACTGCAGATTAACGCGGACGTCATGCATATCACTGAATTAAAAACAGTAGCAAAGGAACACTGGTAGGATATGTTGTACCAAACCCCTGTTGGGGTTCTTAGTGTTGTTGATGTCAAGATGTCAATTTACTGCTCTAAAGATTCCGACAAAATGAAGCCACTAATTATCAGCAGTAAAGATAATAATTTCTCCTCCAAAACCTCCCAGGGATCCGTTTGTATATTATCAAGAGTCGGCCTCATGCACTCACAAGGTTGGTGCAAACCACTGTTTGCTAAACTGGTGAAAGAGCAACACGACCTGCACCACTTACGGCCCGCATTGTGGAACAAGACAGAGGTCTCTGTGCGTGATGTGACGAGATGGTAGCAAATTCACCCAATCACCGGGATTATGAGCTAAATCAGTCAGCGGGGTAAGAACTCGAGCGAACACAACATCGAGCAACAGCGAACGTGGCTCACCATTGGGTGGATGTGATAAGGAACACGTAATCTTGGAGGCTGACGACTGTCAGCACACGCAACGCTAAAACTGTGTAGGGAATATAGGTGATGAACATGTGGTGAAGTAGTCGAGTCCTTGCCGTTTACTTCGGAGAATTCTTATAGCATAGTAGCGTACGATTATCAACAGCCGGTGACATCCAACTGGACGAGAGGCGGACTTTTACAACAGTGCATCGGTTCCATGTGTGGTAGTTGTTGTTTTCCGTTTCCACCAGATACTGCAGCTGTGGATGCAAGATGACATGCTCAGCTTATTATAATGTCTGCCTGCTCGCAACCCACCCCAAACGGAAAGCAAGAACGCACCGCGCAGGAACGAGCTGTATTGCAAAAACTGACATACCGAAGTAAACGAAATGCACAAAGATCAGTAGATCACACAGCCAACCACATGAAAGGACATACTCACAAATGCTCAACAGTCCAACTCTGAACGAGTATCGTACGTGCGTCCAACACATTCACGTGACAGGACAGTCAAGAATGTCAACGGTTTACCTGTGAACGACTGTCAGGCGCAAGTCCAGCTAACACCTCCCTCCTTTAAACAACTGCATAGCGCGCCGCGGTTGATTCGTACGCGTGAAGTCTTGGGTTTACCTCGAGTCTCTACACTGGGACTCTGAATCGCGATATCTTCGATCTGTTGCTGCTATTTTTCTGTTTGGACGACAGGCTCTTCCAACGGGGTATTTGACACGTATTTAGCAAAATGTTTAACGGTATTGAAGCTTCCTGGTTTTTAGGCGTCCCTTGAAGTTCAAAACGGAGTCTAATATGTTTTACATGTCGAGTACATTTGATGGAATCCACTTGTATTCTGTACAAAACACTTGAGGTCCGTTCAACGACACGACCAGGAATCCAGAATGATCTTCCATCAACAAAATTCTTTACCTACACACTATCACCAGGCACGAAATGCAGGGGGTGTTCCATAATGGCGATTAAAAGCCAACTCCATTCAAACATTGTGCTCTCCGTTGTGTAGCGATGGCTTCAAAACATCGAGGACCGTTCTGACACGCCTACCGAGAAACGCTTCAGATGGAGATACGTTTTAAGGTACTGCTTGACCTGGCTTAGTACGGTAAATCTACAAACAATTTGTCGATGATTTCCTGGATATTGCCCTCTCCCTCCATTTTAAACAATATTCGCTTAAACGTATCGACAACACCTTCAGCCTGACCGTTTGACTTTGGATACTACGCTGGAGTGTGTATGTGTTCGATACCATGTGACTTGCAAAAGTCCGCAACTTCTTGAGAAATGAAGTGGGCACCATTGTCCAAAACAGTCGTTTCGGAAACACTAACTTCTGAGATAAGATGGCGTAAGTGTATCGCAACAACGGAAGTGGTTACATATCTCATTTGAAAAATTTCGGTCTAGTTTGAGCAAGTATCAACACTTACCAGATAGTGGAAACACTCCAAGGGTCCGACAAAATCAATATGAATGCAAAACCATGGTTCACTTGCAGTTTGCCAAGAATGAAGCTCACGTTTGACAGGTAGTTTTGCTGCCATAGCACAACGGTTACAGGAATGAAGAGCATTTTCAATATCCTGGTTTATGAATGGCTAGTAGGCATAGCTGCGGGCCATGGATTTCATACGACTGATTCCCAGGTAAACTTGGTGGAACTGACTGAGAACCTTCTTCTGTAGAATCTTAGGAAACACAACTCGCTCACTTAACATCACGCAACCATCAGTGGCGGTTAGGGCGAACTTCGTTTTACGAAACTGCACAACATAGATGTCCGATTAGGGTGCAGGCCAGCCAGTAGTAAGGTACCAATAATAATTTACAACAGGGGATTTTTGCTGTTTATATTTTAACCGCGTCTGCTGTTACTGGAAGTTGACGTATGGGAAAATCGTACGGGGCAATTGTAGCTGAACTTCTAACTCGTCGTATTTCTCGCGCTCTCAGGCATACCTTCCCAGCAGACAAAATGCAGATTCACCTCACCAGTAGCCCGATGGTGAAAACGAACCCAAAAGACAAAAGGCCTGTCCACGCCAATTCCATGTGTGTTTACTCATTCACCTGTGCCTGTGGTTCAGGGTATATTGGCCGTACGACGAGGCGCCTGTCTGACAGGGTGAGAGAACACCATCTGGCCTGGTTTGCGACTGGGTGCCGAAAGCTAACCAATTCTTCCATCGCCACGCATCTTGCGGACACGGACCATTCCCCCAATCTAGCCGAGGCATTTAAGGTCATCTATCGACCACCTGAAAAGCGATCAAAGTGCGTTCGAAAGCGCTTAGTTGAACGACGGAGAGTTTAGCGATCAGACTATATGGGCCGGAATTGTGCGTCCAGCGAAGATTCACTCACACGCTGCGCTTGACTTGACCCAGACGAACTGCTCCGTCCAGACCAAGGAATTGTGCACCTGCTACAACTGTGTCATAGGGGGCAGTGATTGACAGTGACTCTGAACTGAGTGCTTTATCGGTCCTTGTGCTGTGTCTATATTTTGGTTGTTTTTTGCATATAATTGTACAAGCCTGAGGAAGAATTACTGAAACATTGAAAACATTAAGTTTTGACGTATGGATGTTTTAAATACTTGTCTAATCTCGAGATCTAAAGTAATACTGGATGCAACAGTGTCTTCATCCGGTGTCTTGGACATGCAGTCGGTGATCAGTCTGGATAATGCGTCAGCGTGATCGAGCGAAGAGGTACCTTTAAAACGGAACTCGAAATCGTATGCTAATAGGGTGGTTGCCCAACGTGGCAATCTGTTCGCCGTGTGAACGGGGATTCCTCGTTTGGTGTCCAAATAGATAGCAAATTTTTACTGTCTGCGTAGAAAGTAAATTTGCGTCCATGTACAATGTTATGCAACTTCTTAACCACAAAAATGAGAGCTAGGCCTTCTTTCCCGATTTGACTGTAGTTCTTTTCTGCTGCTGTCAGCGAGTGGGAAACAAACATCACAGTCTTTTGATGTTCATTGGGGAACTGATGCAGCAAAACACCACCGACATCGTTTTGTGATCCATCAACAGCGACAATTATTGATGATATTGGATCGTAACGAGTTAAAAGGAGATCGGAGGACAATATTTGTTTAATGCCTTCAAAGGCTTTCTGTCAGTGCGATGACTAATGCCACACTGACCCCTTCGCCAAAAGTGCCTTTAGTGGGGCCCGGAGTTCGTGCATCTGAGGGACAAAGTTGGGATAATAGTTAAATAGACGCAGGAAAGACTGTAAAGTAGCTTTGTTCATGGGGTGTGGTATCAGCTTGATGGCTTTGTTTTGTTTGGCTCTGACCGACGACCGGAGCTGGCGATAGCGGAGCCGAGGTATGTGATACTGGGCATCATGAGCTCGCGCTTCTCGCGACGTACACGAAATCCATATGAGTCTATCCTGGAGAATACTTCGTTCAGGTGTGTAATGATCTTCAGTGTGGAGCTTACAATATTATGTAATGCAAATAAGCAATGGCACACTGTAATCCGGATAGCATAGCGTCCATCACTTGTTGAAAGATCGCTGGAACACGTTTTACTCCGAAAGTTAACCGATTGTAATGATACAAGCCTCGATGAGTATTAACAGTGAGCAGATCTTTCGAGCGCTCCTCGACCACTACTTGCAAGTATGCATCAGAAAGAACAATTTTAGAGAATATACTTTCTCCATTAAGCTTTGTGAATAAATCCTCGGGAACAGGCAAGGGATATTGATGCGTTTCCAATGCGTTATTTAATCCGGTAGAAAAATCAGCACAAATACGCAAACTGCCATTAGCCTTTCTGATGACTACAATAGGAGCGGCCCACGCTGAGTAGCTCACAGAACTGATGACGCCCATGGACTCCAGTCGACTAATTTCGGCATCCATTGCCTCAACAGCAGCGTATGGTACTGGTCTTTTGGGACAAAATACTGGACGTACACCGGTACGCGGATACAACACAGCTTTTATCTTAGAACACATTCCAAGACCCTCAGAAAACATTGGGGTACTTAGAGGCAAAATGTGATAAAGCTTCTGCACTGTCTTTAAACATTACGGGTGCAACCGAACACTGAACATCGGTGGGACACAGTGAAAACTATCTGGGTTATCACAAATACTGTTCAAAGGTATGTTCCATAAATTAAGTTTGTCTATCCAATCTATGCCTAACAAGTTCAAATGTCCATAACGTGTAACGTAACAAACACCATTAGCATGCAAATTGCGAAGTGCAAACTCACAATTGAACTGTCCAAGAAGGGTAATTCCGAGCCGGACGCGTCGTGAGCGACGTGTGAAGTTTGAACACATGCGGGTTTACCGAGCTTGCTCCATGTCGACTCAGAGATTATTGTAATATCGGAAGCCGTGTCCAGTTGAAGCCGGACAGAAACACCGTTTATCACAATCGTAATATACTTCGACAGTGACTGATAGTTCGGGCTAGTGGTTGCAAACACCACATTTGAAACGCAACGTTGAAAACTTGGAGTTTTGGCGAAGGTTCGTGACGGTCTTCCAGAGGCTCCCTGCAAACATCTGGTTTCCTTATGTCCCATATTCCCACAACGCTTGCAAATATATCGTCTGAATTCACAAAATCGAGCGAAATGCCACTGACCACAATGCCAACAAGCACTAGGCGGACAGCCGCGGCGTGCGAAGTCGGAGAGACGTACTGAATTGTGCGATGGCCTGGGGCGTGTAGGAATAGTATGAACATCCACCACACAAGACTCGTTATGCCGCTGGATCATTTCTGTGTCATGCTTCAGTGTCAACATACGTTCACATTCCTGTACCAGCTCCTGTAGTGAGACTTCTGGATTAGACTCCAACCGAGATAACAAACGTGTTCGAATCTCCGCATCTTTTGGAGAACGTAATCCACAAACAAAAATAGGGCGTTTTAAACTGATCACTTGTGAGTGTGCTAAGCTGAAAACGTTCACATTCCCTGTTAACAATAGCTGCATAAGTCACAAAATCATCTCTGGTGTTTAACAACTTGAAAACATCGGAAACATGTGTTGCAAAGTAGTTTTAGGGCCGAAAATTCTGGTCAAGTGTTTCACAGTGTCGTCCAATGAGATATCGCGTGGGTTCTTGGGTAGAATGTAATTAGAGTACTTTTCATACTCTTGTGGACCCAATTTCCTCAAAAGAAGACGCACCTGAGCTGCATCGCCTAGCTCACGCCCATCAATTTTTAACAAGTCTTCATAGCGGCGAAACAATGCTTCGAAAGTGAGGTCATCGTCCGGCTGGTAATGAAATTCTGCCATACTGTGCGCCAGCTTGTCTGCAGTGGAAACCGTTGAATCCGTAGATGCTGACTGTAACGACATTCGTGTTGTCAATGTTTCAAGTAAGAGTTGCTATGACATCTCAAACTTTGCTTGCTGCATGGGCAGCCTTTCTTGTAGAAATCCCAAAGGGACCGTCATGGTTTGCAAGTGAAATGCCGTTGCCAGTCTGTTATAATATCTGCCTGCTCGCAACCCACTCCAAACAGAAAGTAAGAACATATCGCGCAGGGACGAGCTGTATTAAAAACAAATGACATACCGGAGTAAACGAAATACACAAAATCAATAGAGCACTCAGCCAACATGAAAGGACAGTCATGAATGACTGAACGACTACCGTGCGTACGTCCAACACAGTTACGTAATCGGATAGTCAGGAATGTCAACGATTTAACTGTGAAAGACTGTCAGACGCGAGCCCATCTAACACTGCTGAAATTGGAGCTCCGTCTGTGGCATATTATCTCTCATTGATAGTCCTGCCCGGCATGACTCCTACGAGACGATCGACCCAAGAGGCGCAATGCTCTTGTATTACCGGTCTGATCAGCATATCGATATCATTGACGATCCACCTACAAAAATTGTCGATTCTTTCTGGTACCGCCTGCATTTGAAACGTGGTGATGGTTGCTTACTTGCAATCATATACCGCGCACTAATGTCCACCGCCCGGTGTCTGCTATGAAGCGAATTTTGGCACGACCATACGGTCACGTCCTTTTGCTAGGGGACTTCAACCTCCACGAAATCGAAATCCGAGCTTCTCTCAGCGAACAACTCAAAAAAAACCTACAGGAAGTAATCGCCGACATACCGCTATACAAATGCGTCACCGTTCCTAGGAGATACAGAACTGGCCATTAACCATCTGTCTTAGACCTTGCGTACACCAATGTGGAACTAATGATTGATGCAGTAAACATAGGTACACCGCTTGGACACAGCGAGCATGCAACCGTGCTCGCTTGTTGCATATGCTAAGCAGAATACATCTGTGACAACAACGGGGAAGTTTACGTTTCTGCGCATTGCGTTACACTCTATGACCTCGTTCAAGAAACCGACTGGCCATTCCAAACTTAGTGGCTTCCCGACATAATCTTGAAGGAATTTGTCATCCAGTTCATCAAACTAGTAGCAACTGCATCGGAAACCAAAGCCTTTCACCCAAATTAAACGAAGTTCTTCTTGAGGAGCCGGACACGAAAATACATCGCTTTAAGCGATCCGGTCTGGCGCGCTCATAGAGCCTGCCTACCTAACTCAACGAAATAAATGTGTCAAACTGGTCCACAAAAACAAATTCAAACACTAACAGGACTTGGAGACGAAATTCAGTACTAATCCTAAATTGATCACAGGCACGTCAACATGCTCCGCGGAACGCATCGCGGAATCCCAGTTCTACCTGCAGTAGATAATCTGGCTCCAGCTACAGAAAACACGGCCAGTGCGCTTCGGTAACAGCTTACTAGTACTTTCCTATTGAACTGCTCATTACACAGCTCACTCCGCCCCCAGGGTTAAGCAACGTATCTTTCACGGCAATATAGGTGATGAGAAGCCTATTGCCGTTGCACGTGCACAGATCTGCTGGTGCGGACAACATCAGACAGAAGGCATTAACAACAGTCGCCACGAACCTCGCCGAACCGTTATCTCAGTTTTTTAACGAAGCCTTGAGGGAATGCAGGTTCAGACAGTGTGAAAACACGGGATAGTCACTCCTATTTACAAGAGTGGGAATCGTGGGAAGCTCTCGAACTACCGCCCAATCACCCTCATCCCAGTGTTATCCAAAGTTATGGAAGGTATAATCGCAGAGACGCCCATGGGATACCTTAAGAGCAACAAGATCATAGTGACACAGCAGCATGGCTTCTACTGAAATCGGTCTTGTACCACAAACTTGTTCCTAATCCGAGCGAGCTAGAAGAAATCCGTCGATGCCAGACAAAAAGTCGACGTCGTACACTTGGACTTCTCTAAAGAATTCGATCGCCTGGTCCACTGCATTCTCCTTCACAAACTTCAAAACTATGGAATCAGTGACCTTGTGTTAGGTTGGACAAACAACTTCCTGATTCAACGTCAGCTGAATGTAAGAATCCGTAAATCCATCTCCGACTCAAATGAAGTCCAATGTAGTGTGCCCAAGGATCGGTAGTCTGACCATGTTTATTCCTATTATTCATCAACGATCTTGCAAGGGTGCTCTAGTCAGAATTCTTAATATTTGCAGACGACGTTAACATCTGGTAAGACATAAAGACAGTGGAAGACGAAGCGGCGATACAAGTAGAGCTCGACAGGGTTTACGCATGGTCGCCCGAAAACCGGCTCCAGTTTAACATGACAGAATGAGAAGTTCTGAACATGCGCCATCAGTGTACCCATGAATATTGACTGGAAGAGCAACAGTTGCAACATGCTACGCAGGAAAGCAACCTCGGAGTAATCGTACAAGACGACCTTTGCTGCTCGAAACAGGTTGAATAGGCATCGAAAAGAGCCAGTCAGCACCTTGACCTCCTACGAATGACGTTCGGGAACTTCGAGCAAGCAAGCTTTTTACTAATGCTAAACGCCTACGTGAGGCCCCAGGTGAGGTACACGATCCAGGCCTGGCAACTTTGGTACAAACAAAATGCTGCTGCGCTCAGAGCACCACAACGTACGGCAACGGAAATCGTTAGAGCACTGTTTCACCTCTCATAACAACGCCGACTGCAAGCTCTAGGCTTGTACAGTGGCAAATACCGGTATCTGCGAGGAGACCTTGTTATGGTGTGGCAAAACTGACCACCCCAATCACACCTGTCGCGATCTGTTGCAATTCAGCCACAATACCAACCTGAGGGACCACCAGTTCAAACTGATTACACAGCACAGTCGACTTGATTACCGACAAAACTATTTCTTCCTTCGGGTACCCAGAATGTGAAATGCTCTTCCTTTTCACCTTATTTAAACTCCCACATTAACGCCTTTGTTTATAAAGGCGTTTCCATCGAGAGACGAATTGTCTCAAATAAAGTGCTCGCCAGCCCGCTCCGTTACGTAGCAGTAAGCAGACGAGCATGGGTTCATGTGGATAAATCGGTAAGTCACCTCAAACCAGAATTTTCCCTTGTTCCCGTCAATTTAAACAATCATTGTGTAATCCCCACTCCGGTCATCATACGGGATCCCTCAAGCAATCGCTATTTTCCCGTTATAAGCTTTGCCTATTGTTCGCTTTGTTACACGTACCCTTGCAATCCGTGGTGTGAAGTCCAACAATGGTCCGCGAAAACACAAGTGTTCTTAGCAGCGCGATGTGTAGGACACCCCCAATTCACCCAATGGTGCAGCAAAATGCGTTCTCAGTTTCAACATACTGTAGCGTTATGAGGTAGATCAACCGCAAGAACAAATTACGTCGTCAGATAAACTAGTGTAAATACTGCACATAAGGAAGATTCATTGCACCTGTAGCCTGCCCATAGTTCAGGAGTCAGCGAACCACACCGACGGAAATCAACTGAAAACATCCTTACACATAATGATTATACTCAACTGAGGTCACCTCAGCAATAAATTTACTATCCAAGTGCTGATGCATGGTTAACCAGGTAAAGCTGATGGCATCGTAATGTAAATGACAAGACTAATGGCACAAAGGGAGGGAAAATTCTAAGAAAAAGGAAAGGAAAAAGAATGGTAAAAATATTTATACCGTCCAACCTATTATGGCTACTACTTGTCTACGACGACCACCGGTCCATGGCGACCAGCCCAAAACAAAATCAATTATAATATTTTTTGGTAGTTTTTCTCCGCGCACTAGTCTCCTCTGGTAACTACCGGGCAGTAAAGCGACTTAGGTTCACGCAAATGACTGTTCACGGAGGTCTGAAAGTCAGACCACGCAGACTTTCTGTTGCGGAGCTAGCGTAGTTCCGCGAAACTTGCGCAGATTTTGCCTGGCTCACCTCACATACAATCACCATTCGGCGACTTAGACTGCGCAACTAACAACCGATTCGTCCTCAGGACTTTGATGTCCATCCACAGTGAACCAAATGAGCTCTGCTCAGGACACTGCTGCATCTTCTATGCAAGCTGCAGTGAACCTAGCGAACGCTCGATAAAACCCTGCGACAGTTACCACACAAAGCCACAATGACGCCAAATTTTCCTCTGGGCACCACCACTGTATGACAACTCACGTGCCTGTCAGTTTCTCTCGTTCGGGTCGCATTACGGTAGCGCTAGGTTACGCGGTTTTCCTCTCCAGACTCAGCTCGCGTGTACATCTGGCGGCTAGGTCAACGTTAACCTGCAACGCTCCAAATTCGAGTGAGAGTACTTTCTCTGAGGAATGTTCGTTTGTTCCGACTGAGTCGAGTCAGCTAGGAAGCGTTATAACGCTTTTCTAACATTCAGTTCAGCTGAAGTTTTCAAATATGTGTGGACATCCTGTTTCCTTGGTAAATATGTATAACATACGGTGTACTTTAAGATAGTTCTCCAAATACTCATAATAATCAAATGCCTCGCCAGCACGCATTTGGCTCCATGTTTGGCCGTAGTCCATGTACGTTCTCAGTTTCGTAGTTGACTCTCCCATGCCGACTTCTTGAACTAACCGGCATTTTCTTTCATACTGGCCTCTCCTGTCCTTTCTTTTACCTACTGTCACTGTTTGCTACAAATTTCTTGCAATACATGTGTCCAGAGCTCACTGTCGTTTTCTAAGCTCCATTTCTTTCCTTCAATGGCTTTTGATCAAGAATTTTTCTTCAGTCATTATAGCTATCCACGGTATTTTCAAAGACATCCTCAGAAACAACATTGTGATATCTCCAGTTGTTTCTACACTTTTATATTTAACATTGTAACGACCAACCGATGTTGCAAGTATGCTTACCAAATGTCTTGTAATCTCACGGTCAATCAAGAATAACTTTAGTGCCATCAACCATTCGAACTAAATGAGTGTTTCATCTTGTCGAATAATGTTATTGAATGCCCATGATAGAACTGTGTAGGAATATTAAGACAAATGCAGTATATAGAATACATACTAAAAATTTATATCGACGTATTTCGGAAACGATCTCCTCGGCAATGAAGAAATTTCGGCAGTGTTCCACGAAATACCTATCAGTTGGATTTATCGCATCGCCTCAAAACCTCACTCTACCTATGTGTTCAGTTTGCCAGAACACTTTCAAATGAAAGTAGGCGACCAAGCAAACGGAAAACTGTTCAGAAACTGTTTACAAGGACGAAAGCGGAAAGTCTGTAGATATTTTCAGTAAGCTGCGTAATACGTTCGAAAAAAGACCAAATTTCAGTTTGAAAACAACTAGTTGTCATAGCTTGTGGGCAACGTTTCGCTTTTGACACAAAAGCTTCGTCAGGCCTAGTGAAACAGTCGAGGATTGGCATAGCACTTATAGTGAACTGGGATGATAATCGCGACCAATGGGATGTAGACGGAAGGTCAGTCGCATTACAGGTCAATGCATCCATCCAAATACTGCATGGAAGGGTTACAAATGGTCCGTGTTACAAGGTCACACACGTAAGCCCTTGTAACGATGTGTGCGGGGATGATGTGGTGTTCATTCTCTGCCCTGGGTACGTCCGCCGTCCATCTTCAGACGGGTCGGGTTAAGACAGCTCGCCACACTTTCGAAAACTGTGCCCCGTCCATTCTGTGCACGCATCTGTTCACCTTGCTATTCTCAACCTCCACAGCAGTCAGCCTTTGCGGCATTGATCATAACCCTTTTCTAACGATTTCGACGTTATCGAAGTCGATCTTATTATAGCGAAAACGACGCGGGGGTGGCAGAGCGTGTATTGTCACAAGAACGCTCCACTGACAACTCGCAAACCCGTACAGATTTGGACCGTGTTTCCTTCCCACGACGCAACGCAGATGAGGATTTGTGTAACGGGCCATTCCAAGTGCCTACCAGGTCGGGCTTCGAGACAACCCCTCCACGTTCCCATCCCGTATCTCCGCTTCGTTACATCCGATTCTGGCCGGCTAGGAGTCGTTCGAAAACCCGCAATTTGCTCTCCCGTGGCTGCATCACTCGACTCGCGTTCACGCTTGTGGGCTTCGCTAGCGGCGTATTTCTCTGATTCATTGTGTTCTCGACAAATACCTGCTCCATTGTTCTGGGCCTAGGCTCGTTACCAGATGCCGCCCGTGATCCGCTGTCAGCTCGATCCGTAACTCTCGAAGAGCCTTGTCTCGTCTCATCCATTGCGCTCGTTGTTAATTCTCTACAATCCCGTTTGTGGTGTCGTTCCGGTTCACGAGTAGTCACTGGCTTCCTCCGCCTTGCACCCGCCCTTTCTCGAAGTTGTTGTTACCTCTCGTACCATAGTCGCAGAAGGGCGGCGTTCACCCAGCACTTCGTTCCTCCGCTGTCGATTTGGAAGTTTGCCCTTTCCGATCGATTACGGTGTAGGGGCCTTTCCAGAGTTCCCTGAACTTGCTCGAACTTGGCCCTTCATTGCCTGGTCGATCATTGTTCTGTAGACTTGTTCACCAATCCTGGGGTCCACTTGTGAGCATCATGCTTGGCGTTGTAGTTCTTTTTACGGCGTGCTCGTCGGGTTTTGGTTCCTATTTTCAGTAATCACTTCCATTAGTGCGTGAGGCCGTGCCGGATGTTCCCCCTCACTCGGTTTCGATAAGCACGTATCGAGAGCGATCCGGAGATCTCGACCAAATTGCAATTCGAATAGCGAAAGCTTGATGGTTGACTGCATGCTGTTCTGGTACGCAAGCAGAACTTCAAGCAATGCTTCCTCCCATGCCAAGTTCGTGCAGTTTATCCACGTCTTCATGAATCGGCTGAACTGCTCAGCCATGCCGTTGGCCTGTGGGTAGTACCGTGAAGTGCGTCGCCTCTGGATGCCCCAGTTGTCCGAAATCGACTTAAATGCTTTATACTTGAAGTACGGCCCTTGGTCGGTGAGAACACATTGTGGTATGTCATACCTTGCTGGCACATTGAATTCGAATGCCTGCGACACGGTCTCGCCTGTCTGATCCTTGATTGGCATGGCTTCTTCACAGAGAGTGAACTGATCGATCATCACTAGAAGGTATCTGTTTCCTGATCGCCTCACTAGTAAGGGCCCAAAGACATCCAGTCCCCAACACTGAAGTGGTGCATTGACTTCCATCGATCGCATAGGTGGTCTCAGTGCATCCCTCTTGCAACTCGTTTGGCAATTCCCGCATCCCCGGATGTATGCTGTGATGTCCTTCCTCATCGTAAACCAAAACACTCTCCTCCGTAGAAACTAAGAGACTCGTTTGAATCCCATATGGGTGCTATCATAAGTTATTCGCATCACCCGCTCTCGCAGATTCGGTGGAACAAAATACAGTTTTCTTCCGTCTGCCGCAACCCCCACATTATCGTTTCCGACCCCCAGTATGTCCCAGATTCTAAGGAGTTCCTTCATCTCTCTTTATGTGGCCTGCTTGTTTCCAGCCTGTAAGTGAGAGCTTAGTATCTTCACGAATTCACCTATCTTTTGATCCCCCAGCAGGTTCCTCTTTTCCACTGTGATCGCGCGTACCGGTATAACGTTGTCCGGCATGAGGTCGTCCATCGACGCCCTTGACAATACATCGGGTAGTATGTTCTGCGTTTTGTCTACTTGCTCGATGCTGAAGTTAAATTCTTGCAGTTAGTATGCCCACCGCGCAAGGCGTCCCCGTGGGTCTTTTGCTGTCATCAACAATGAAAGCGGCGTATGTTCAGCGACGACTCGGAATTCAGTCTCCAGGAGGTAAGTTCTCCATTTATCCTAGGCCCACACGATGGCCAGACATACTTTCTCTGTCGTGGAATAGTTCTGCTCCGTCACTGTCAGTACTCTACTCGCATATTCCACCACCCCAGCTGGTTGCGACAATTCCGCACCGATTGCCACGTTACTTGCGTCGACTGCCAAGGCGAATCTCTCATCTGGATTGGGTAACCGTAGGCATGTTGGAGCATCTGTTATGCATGACTATAGTTGGTTAAAGGCTTGATTCGTATCTGCTGTCCACACGAACGGTTCGTCTTGGTGAAGCAGCTGTAACAACGGGCTGGTGCTCTCTGCAAAACGGGGCATAAACTTCCAGTCATTTGCCACCACTCCCAGGCATAAACGGAGCTGACGCTTGGATTTTGCTACTGCAATACTCTTGATCGTCTCGTATTTCTCCGGAAGCGGATGGACTTGACCATTGCCCACAATGTGGCCCGGACACAATCGACTCCAGAGCAATCTGTAACTTCTTGCGACTGAGCTTCAGACCAGCTTCTTCCAGCCTTCGTAGTACTGCTGCAAGCCTGATACCATGTTCGTGCTATGTCTCTGAGAAGACGATGAAATCATCTCCGTAGACAAGCACGCCTTGTAAGTTCTCCAACACCATCAGTAATAGGTGCCTGAATGTAGCTGGGGTGTTACATAATCCAAACGGCATTCATAGAAACTAGTACTGCTGACAATTCACACCGAAACCTGTCTAATAGCGATCTTCCTCTGCGATGGGCACCTGTCAATATCCCGATCGGAGGTCTAGTAAGGATATCCGCTTGGCACTGTGAAGGCTGGAGAAAATTTCTTCCGTCTGGGGCATCGGAAACTTATCCTTTACTGTCACTCTGTTCAGTTCTCTGAAATCAATGCAAGATAGATAGATACCGTCAGTCTTTTTCGTCAGTAGCACGCGTGATGAATACGGACGGTGTTCGCCTGATGATTCCTTTCGCTTCCATCTCTACTAGCTGTTTCTGTATCCCCGTCAGCGTATTCTATGATATTCTTCTGAAGAGCGGCTTGAACTGCCCTCCAGGGATTAATGGTATTCGGTGTTCCACCCACCTGCAGAATCCGTAATCATCATCTGCGTCCGTGAATAGATGGGCATATTTACTCAGTACACTCCGTATTTCAGGGTGCTGGCAGTAAGGCAGGAGCTTAACGACACCTATTAGATCGGCTCTCCCAATGTTCTCTCAATCGTCTTGTTGCCTACTACTACCAAATCGTTTTTCAGATCAATTGTGGCACCTAGCCGTTTGAGGATGTCGTTGCCGATGATTGTTTCGGTGGTCTCCTTCACGTTGAACATAGCATGGCTCATGAGCATTTCCCCTATCCTGATTCGCAACCGCTAGGTGCCCGTTACCTTCAAACGATGTCCACCGACGGTCTGTATCAGGATCGAGGACCGAGTTACTGGTGATCCTTCGAACTTCTTCGTATGAAGACTTCCACTCCAGTGTCCACTATGGCCCGGACCGACACACCTACAATAGTCACCCTAACAATCGGTACCCGCCACCTACTCGGTAAGGATAGAAAGAAGCAATGGGACAAATTGCAGTTGGTGCAGGATCTAACCACATGACCCCCCTGATTGAATCGGAAACATTGGCGACCGTTCCGGCTTCCATGTTCATTGTGTTGTGAAATCGATCTCGCAGTCTCACTCGGCAACAGCTTCTCCACTATTCCGGACAGTTGTTTTACTCTGTGTTCCAACTCGGAATGCTGGACTTTCCTCACAGCCATTCGCTCCTGTAGCGCCCCAAAAGATAACTATTATCTTTTGTATACAATCTCACTGATGACCAATTGTACACTATTCTTTCCTGTTTTAATCTCCCTTACATCACGTCCATGTTGACCTACATCCGGCTCGACACTTGACCGGCTTGTAAGTTCCCGCGCTAACGTGTTTGCTCTTGTCTCGTTTCATCCATCCGCGTCTTCTTGTAGCCCATCGAATACAGTCCGCTGTGTCCGACTCCAATTACCTCCTGATATCCGCGCTTAATTTCGCGCACCGTCTCGGACTAGTACTCACTAGTATTACAAATTTGTGACCCCGATTCGCACGCGCGAATTCAAACTATTTTCCTCGTTTGTATATTTTGTTAAGTTCTTTCCTTTTTCTCAATTATATACGTGTATTCATTTGTTTCTTGCGTACGTTTAGTAGTTTCATCGTGTTTTTGTTCTTCCTTGCTGTTTCTGATTCACATTACGAAAGTGGCATCGGAGTCGTTTTGCAGCATAAACATGCTTACTTTGGCTGTTCCAAATTTCCTGGAACACAGCACAGACGTTTGGTTTGCGATATTCGAGATCAAACTGGAAAATAAGGGCATAACGACATACCGGCCAAGGTACAATCAGCTCGTCCCACGTCTTCTTTCGTCGGTTGTGACGCTGGTTGAGGACCTTCTACTTTATCCATCGAATGAGGCAAAGTGTGAAACGATGAAGATAGCGATTCTAAAAGAGCTACAACCCAGTGCATAAGCTCGATTTGAACAGCTAAGTGGGAGATCGAAAGCCGTCGACCATGCTTCGCGAAATGCAGCGCATCGCTGGTCCAATATTTGTGTGTGAAGAAGGGATAAAGGAACTGTGGTTTGCACGTCTCCCAGAGCCATTGCCGGTAATGCTGTCCAGGTTTCTGGATACGCCCCTGAAATAGTTAGCTACCAAGGCAGACGCTGTATTCGAACGTCCTCGGCAGCAGACGACCAGTAACTCCGGTGATGCATTCTCACCGATGAAAACAGAGTCTCATACTTGCTCAAAGTCGTCTGGTCGATCTGACCATAAAGACGTGGAAATTGAGCTACTTCGCAGCAGGATAGAAACAACGAAGGCTTCGAAATAGCGTATGCCACGGTCAGAGGCACTTCACGTTCTGGCTACCGTTTATTGCGGCTCGTCTGTGTCTGCACCGGGTACATCTCGTTCGACAAAAAGGCACAACGTTTTCTCTGCACGTTCGCAGTCCGACCATACCAAATCCGTAGAAGAATTATCTTGGTATCACCGCCAATATGGTGGAAGAGCTAGACGCTGTCGGGCTCCCTGCATTAGACACGACTCAGCCACTTCAGGGAAAGCGAATAGCCCGCATACTCGCACGACCAACGTATCCGTCAATAACCAAAGTAATCGCCTGTATTACGTTAAGGATCGACGTTCTTCCATCACGTTGCTCATTGACATGAGAGCGGAAGTCAGCGTTATCCCTGCGAACGCGAACGACAAGCACTCAAATCCCACGCTCAAACTGCGGTTTTAAGGATTCTCCGATAGCTTCATACGATCAGCGTATGATGAACCTGAACCTCAATCTTCGCCGAGATTTTCAGTGGGTCTTTAAAGTTACGTCTGTACCCTTCGCAATTATCGGTATCGACTTCCTCCGACATTTTTGGTTGCTTTTTGGTGCTGCTCACCACAGACTTTTAGATGATCGTACTGAACTAGTGGTTGAAGGCGTTCTTACGGACGCCCCGATAATCAGTCCGGTTTTACGAATCACCGACGTACCTTCAGAATATGCGAATCTACTCTCCAAATACCTGCGAATGGTACGAGCAGCTGCAGAGCTCCCACCAGCCACGACGGAGGTCGCTCATCATATTGCCACACGCGGTCCGCCAACGTGTGTCCGACCAAGACTACTCGCTTCCGACAAATTACGTGCCACAAGAGTTAAATTCGATCACATGCTTCAGCTCAGTATCACAAGACCATCCAACGGCCAATGGACGTCATCTCTCCACATGGTTCCAAAAAAGACTTTGGGGGGCTGGCGTCCTTATGGCAATTATCGATCTCTCAACAAAGTAACCTTGCCTGATTGCCATCCTATTCCACACATCGTGGATTTCACGGCTAATCTGGCAGGTAAAAACATTTTCAGTAAAATCTACTTGGTACCCGCTTACAACCAAATTCCCGTATCCGAAGCGGACATCGCTAAAACCGCCGTGATGACTTTGATTGATTTGTTCGTGATTATGCACACGCCAATTGGTCTAAAGAATGCCGCGCAAACCTTTTAGCATCCCATCGACCATGTTTGTCGCGGCCTAGACTTCGCTTATGCCTAACTCGACGACACCTTATTCGCGAGCTCCTCAGGTGAGGAGCAGTTACGCCACGTTCGAACGCTTTTTGATCGTTTATCTCAACACGTCGTGACGATCAACACAGAAAGTTGTTCGTTTGGTGTCGATTCGGTCAGTTTTCTCGGCCACCATATCTATCCTGCAGGCGTCGTTCCACTACAGGATAAAATTAAGGCCATAATCGACTACCCCGGGGCTCACTCTTTCAAACAGCTAAGACGCTTTGATGGTCTACTCAACTTTTATCGCCGTTTCATACCTAGTTGCGCTTCGCTTATGCAATCCCTAACGGACTTTCTCCGGGTGAAGCTTAAGAAGTTCGACGTCCCTGCTGCAGCTCGCGTCGCCTTCCAGGCTTAGAAAGAAGCTATCGCCAACACAGCTTCTATAGCACATCACGAACAGGCAGCGCCACTGTCGCTCATTATCAACGCTTTTGACGTAGCAGTTGGGGCGGTCTTACAACAAAAGGTAGGTGCCGCTTGACAACCGTTGACATTTTTCTCCAAACGTTTACAACCTGCAGGATCTCGTTACAGTACTTTCCGTAGAGAACTATTAGCCATTTGTTTATCCATACGTCATTTCCGACATGTCTTGTAAGGCCGCCCCTTTGTTGTCTTCACTGACCACAAGCCCCTGACATACGTGCTTAGCTCGGCTACCGACCGATACTCTCCTAGGGAGTCGCGCCACCTAGATTATATCACGCAGTTTACGACCGATATACGACATGTCTCAGATATGCACAACACTGTCGCCGACGCAGTTTCCCGAATTAAAGCGATGTCTGCGGACGCCGGCACGGCTATCGACTTGACAGCCATGGCCGCAGCTTTACTTAGTGATTCTGAGGTTGATATAATACGCAGGTCACCGTCACTGGACATACGACCCGTTCCGCTGACATCATCAGACGGAACTATACATTGCGATTTATCTCTGGGCACGCCGCGCCCAGTCGTCCCACGCGAGTTTCAGCAGACCGCGTTCGACACGTTGCACGGCTTGTCTCATCCAGGCGGTGGTACCTCGATTAAACTCGTAACCACACGGTTCGTGACGTTTGTACTTGATCAGCTTCTTGCCTTCCGTGTCAACACGCGAAAGTGCATGAGCACACGAAAAGCTCAGTAGGAACATTTCCTACGACAGATGCAAGTTTTCACCACGTGCACGTCGAACTCGTAGGTCCTTTACCACCTTCGAAAAGCTCTGTATACCTACCGACCTGTGTCAACTGATTCATTAGGTGGCTGGAGACTATTCACATATCTAACTGCTCCTCGGAAATGGTAGCGAAAGATTTTCTGGAGCACTGGGTAGCTCAGCACGGCTGTTTTGCCATCGTGACCACCGATCGAGGGTCAGATTTCTCGTCCAGTTTTGCCATGTTTCATAAGGATTTAGGCTGTCGCCAACTTCAGACAATGGCGTATTTTCCGTCCGCTAACGGCACGGTGGAGCGTTTTCACCGCCAGTTGAAGGTAGCGCTACGTGCACACGCAGATCCTTCATGGTCATAAACACTTCCTCTAGCATTCCTAGGCTTAAGAAACACGGTTAAAACCGATTTCGACGTCACACCAGCGCAGCTAGTCTACGGCTGTAGGCTGCGGTTGTACGGACAGCTGGTAGCACCAGGCACGTCTACTACCTCATTTGACAACGGAAGTTATACTGATCGATTAGCTCACCAGATGCGTGAGCTACGTCCACTTGCTCCTCGATCGCAGAAGACACCAGTGTACGTGCCCGAGAAGCTGTCTACGTGTTCACAGTCCTCCTTGGCGCAGACGGTGTTACACAGCCTCTTCAGTCGCTGTACATAGCATCTTACAAAGTGCTACACCGAGCGAATAAGACGTACACTATTGACCGCAGTGACTGACGCGAAGTCGTAAATATCGAGCGTCTGAAGCCTGCGTTTATGGGACAAGCCACCTCGCCTACTTCGTCTAGTAGTGCTACGTGCAACGTTACAACTCACCGCACCAACATTTAGTATCCTACTGTAGTTCAACCAGACCACGATCCCGGTCTACAAGTATCAGCCGTCCCGACGTCTCTAGAATCTAGCCCGCCGCCTCTTACGACCAATCGCCGTGGCCGTTTGTTTTTCCAACTATGTACAATGTAAATACGTTTAGGTTTGTAGATATTGTATATATTTGCCCCGTTTGTGGTCGATTAGCGTTTTAAAACAAAAATCCAAAATCTTTGGAAGACCTTTCTATTAAAAAATATCCAGAAACCAAAAATCCTAAACACGCACATTATTCGTTCTTACTTTCTGGAGTTTGCTGCGCGTTTTTCTATTTTCTCGTCTCTACTTGCCCCAACCCTCATCTTCGATCGACTGGCCCACACTAGCAATGTTTTGAAAATCGGCACAATCAAGGAAGATTCTGACGCGAACGCTGATCGTTTCTCCGCGGGATGAGGGTCACTTCTTCGTGGGACCATGGAACAATGGTTTATTACGGGCAAAAAATCATTGCTTAACAAGTCCCGTAGGATGGAAATTATTGCGAAAAATGAAATGCGTGATAAATTGGGAAGCGTTCTGGTGGACTCATCATAGACTTATGTAGAATAGCAGGGATGTTCGCGTAATGAACTTATAAATCCATAAATCCATTGGTTGGGAGTTTGGCAAGACACCGTTTGATTGTGTTTTGTAGCCTTTGGCTAATTCATAAAATGAAATGTAAATGAGACAACACATCGTCAACTCGATTTTTAAATATCGCCAGATTGGGAGCAGAGACGACATAATTAGGGAGGGCGTTCCAAGGCTAGCACACGCGGAGGGAAAAGAAATCTCCACGGTATTCAAGCCCGCTATACTGCATTGTCAGTTTCAGAGGGTGACCTCTTAGTTTAGTACTATGCTTCGATTCCAGCAGCGGACAGCAAATGTGCTTGGGGTTCTTCAGAATCTGGTAAACCATTATGAGATCCCCCCGCAAAAGCCGATAGCGACTGCTGTAGATTCTTAGAGATTTTAGTCTGAGCTGATAGGGCAGATGAAAGAGGCCCCTGACGTTCTTGGTTGCCCTTCGTTGAGGAGTCTCGAGAGCAACGAGATCCTGTTTCTGCCACGGCTGCCACGCCTGAATAGCGTATTTCACGTGCAGTCGCACGTAGGCATTAACCATTTGAGGAAAGACTGAGGGTTCAAACCGACCGAAGGCTCTGCGAAGAAGCCCGAAGTGTTGGTTGGCGGTTCTCGTCGCCTTCTCTGCTTGCTTTGAACACCCAAGATCTTCCTGTACCAATACACCCAGGTCATGCTCCTGAGAGATCTTCGCAAAGGTGTGGTCTCCAACCTTGTAAGCGCTCACCGGCTGGTGACGCAGGTGTATCACCTTGCACTTGCCTATGTTCAATTGAAACAGGTTTCTTTTTGACCATGCATAAATGCAATCTAGATCATGTTGGAGCAGATCGTGATATTCCTTGTTGCTAAACTCATGCCATATGTTGATGTCATCGGCGAAAAGCAGGAAATTTGAGGAGAAAACTCTTGCCAAGTCGTTGATAAATATCAGGAATAAACGCGGGCCCAGCATTGAGCCTTGTGGGACACCACATTCCACCTTAATCGGGTTAGAGAGTGATCTCCTAACGCGTACTTGATGCTTCCGTTGGTGAAGGAAGCTGCCAATCCAACCAAGTGCATGATCTCCGATTCCGTAGCTCTGTACCCGTTGAAGCACGATGCGCTGATTTAGGCAGTCGAAAATTTTGGAGAAGTGCAGATAGATGACGTCAACTCCGACCCCATCATCAGACACTTCCGTCCAACTACCTCGTGCAATAAGTAGGTTGGTGGTGCATGACCGGTGTTGACGGAAGCGATGCTGCTCCGGTGCCGAGATGCTGCAATTTTCCAGGTAGTCCATTAAAGCCTCAGCGACGACCGCTTCCATCACCTTCGCGAGCACAGGGAGGAGAGTCACTGGGCGATAGTTTGCAGGATCTGAACGGCTAACGCCTTTAAAAATAGGGGTGATAATGCCACACTTCCACATTGTGGGTACCTGTTGTTCATCAAAGCACCTTTGGAAGAACTTTGACAGTGGTACAGCTAGCTTGGTGGCCCCAGCCTTCAGTGCCTTCGGGCGGATGTTGTCTGCTCTCGGAGAACTATGCTCACGCAGTGAGAGCAACTTCCTTAGCACAACTGATGGATTGAAAATTACATGTGTACACAGTGGAGTCGGTAATGTGCATGACATTATGGGACAGATAGAGGCTGCGAGTTCGAAAATTGGGGCGCATTGAAGCCGCAGGGCATTAGCTGCTTCTTCGGCGCTTTGTACTCTACCGCCTGTCGTGATAAGTGGAGGGATACCATGCTTTACTTCACGAAGATTGTTTACATGCCTATACAACAGTTTGTTGTTTGCCAGGAATATTTTGGCTAGACACTGTTGTTAACTTAGATTATCCTCATGGACAATTGCAGTGCAATGGTTGCGATGGGTCAGAAAATTGTCCCAAGTCTCTGAGTCGGGGTTAATCTTGTAGCCACGCCATGTTGCATCTCTTATCGACAGACATTTTCGAGTTCTGCTCCTTAGAATTGAAGGCATTGTTGCAGGACGAAGGGGCGTGGTCTTTGATGCTCTGTTGACGATGTCGCTGAGTCTATCAACGAAATCTCTCCAAACGTTGCCAAAGGGAGTGTTGTTTGGAATTGCCAATCAGATCCGTCGACGGGTTGTTTCAATACGTGGTAGCGTGTGATTGTATGAGTTAGTTCCGTGTTCAGACAGATACGCTGCATAACACACATAATTGAACGTTATCTCTACATAGTCACTGAGACCTAATGGGCTATCCTTCAATAGCTTGTCAACCATGAGCTCTTCATTCGTAAGCACAAGGTCCAATATAGACGGTTTGCTTGCTGTCCTGAATTTAGTGGGTGTGGTAACATGATTGTACAAGGGAATATTAGCAAGCACTTCATGCAAGTCTGCTCTGAACTGCTCACTTAGTGGTGCCGATACCTCCAGATCGTGTAGATAAAACTCCTCGGATAGGAGAATGTGGCTGTACCTAGTGCGTGTTACTCTGTTCAGACCACGTATGAGGTGGGAATCTATTTCCGTTGTGGACGTTAGGGGACCATAAACGACAGCTACCAGATATGCAGCGTTGTGTCTTAGTCGGAGACGGCAACAGAGTGAGTCGGTAACGTGAATTTCCGGATCGTCAACTATTGTACATAGGAGATCGCTGCGGTAGTAGAGTAGGACCCCACCTCTTCTGCTGAGGCGATCGTTCCGGATGAGTGACATTCCGGCTATCTCAACCTTAGCATCAGTCACTTCTTGGTGTAACCAATTTTCGGTAATAGAAATCAGGTCCCAAGAATTCGCGACCGGACCTAGCCGAAGTCCGGCAAGTTTACTGAGGGGCCCTTGGGAGTTAGTGTACATACATGAAATTTTCTCAGATGTAAGCAATGTTTCGGAGGTTGTTCAACTCATACGTGAAGTTTCACCGACCAGTAAGTGGCCGGTGACTAATCATCTTTTCGATGGATACTTGGTGAAGTGTTTAATGTCTTATTCATCGTCCGTGTAGTTAGTCCCGTGTCTAATATTCTACGTACAGTGCAAGGTGTCTGGTCAATATTAGCTTCTACAAGTAGCTTGGGCTCACTAGACACACTACTGGTTCATTGTTCTTTGATAGCTTCCATCACGTCTGGTCCTTTGAGTGACGTCATCTCTAGGAGGCATATTGCTGACTGTCTTCAGTCGAAGCTCAGATAGTAGCCTGCAACGGAACGTGTATGAGCATTTTAGAAGCCGTGTAACCATATGCTTTGAGTGAAAGACCACCTTCAACACAATGATCGTTCCTCTGTGGGACAAGGATCGTTTTGGCGCGGGAGGAGAGACCACTCCCAAACGCACCGTTTGGCAGCAGCGGAGGTTGAGGTCCTGTCGGACTTTTGTTGGGATAGCCAATTTTTGCAGTTGGACAAGCCTGCTCCAACAGGTCGTCAAAATGCACCCTGCCCTGCAATCAATAAATACTAAATCACAAACGGCAGAGCGGACTCCCACTTCCGGCAAACCCCCTTTTGACCCGAAGGCCCAATCACTCACCCGGCACGATTTTGCCCAACCAACTTCGATCCACCTCTCATTTTCGACATCGAAGGCTTCTTTTGTTCAGAATTCTAGGAGGAGAGCTCTGTAGCGCCCCAAAAGATAACTAATATCTTTTGTATACAATTTCACTGATGACCAATTGTACACTATTCTTTCCTGTTTTAATCTCCCTTACATCACGTCCATGTTGACCTGCATCCGACTCGACACTTGACCAACTTGTAAGTTCCCGCACTAACGTGTTTGCTCTTGTCTCGTTTCATCCATCCGCGTCTTCTTGTAGCCCATCGAATACAGTCCGCTGTGTCCGACTCTAATTGCCTTCTGATATCCGCGCTTTATTTTGCACACCGTCTCGGACTAGTATTCACTAGTCCTACAGTCCGAAAAATCCTGGGCCACTGTCACCAGATCCCCCACCGTGCTCTTTCCAACCCTAGCTGCCAACTTTACCTTGTCATGAAGTGTGTTCGGCAAGCTTCACACAAATTGCTGTTTGCGTAGCCGTTCTCTTGCGTTACCCTCCAACTCGGGGATCCTAATTACCAAAGGTCTGTCTAGCGGCTGGAAAAGCACCATCAAATATTCCTGTTCGTCTCATCTCGCTGAGTGAAATTGCTCCATTGATCGCCGTCTATCGTCTTCCTTCTCAACTTCTGCACACAATGCCGCCCTCATGTCAACGAACGAACAACCGGAATTGGACTTCCGAGAGCAAATACACCGCCTGCTCTATTTCATCCAACAGCGTGCCTAAACCTGTTAGCAAATTGGTGCCAACTTTGACCCCGTTGCATGCAGCGATGGCCACAAATTCATCGTGCCAGGACTCCACGTCTCCATGTGCGAACTGAGCTGGCCAGGCAGCTTCATCCTGATAGGTCACGGCGCCAGTGTAGCGAAAACGACGCGGGGGTGGCAGAGCGTGTATTGTCACAAGAACGCTCCACTGACAACTCGCAAACCCGTACAGATTTGGACCGTGTTTCCTTCCCACGACGCAACGCAGATGAGGATTTGTGTAACGGGCCATTCCACGTGCCTACCAGGTCGGGCTTCGAGACAACCCCTCCACGTTCCCATCCCGTATCTCCGCTTCGTTACATCCGATTCTGGCCGGCTAGGAGTCGTTCGAAAACCCGCAATTTGCTCTCCCGTGGCTGCATCACTCGACTCGCGTTCACTCTTGTGGGCTTCGCTAGCGGCGTATTTCTCTGATTCATTGTGTTCTCGACAAATACCTGCTCCATTGTTCTGGGCCTAGGCTCGTTACCAGATGCCGCCCGTGATCCGCTGTCAGCTCGATCCGTAACTCTCGAAGAACGTTGTGTCGTCTCATCCATTGCACTCGTTGTTAATTCTCTACAATCCCGTTTGTGGGGTTGTTCCGGTTCACGAGTAGTCACTGGCTTCCGCCGCCCTACATCATGACCTGTATCTGTCGCATGCATCGCTACTGCCGAGTCCCTAAATAGAGCCCTATATTCAAGCTGGTTTCTCGGTGGCAGTGTTTTGTGTCTTAGGTTCTGATGTCCTTCTGATTATCTCCCTCGCGGTTTGGCCACGTACATGTGTGCATAGTCTATGTAACTAATTTGTAGACGCAATTAGTTGTCCTATCTGCAAGAGGTGGGTCCTTGAAGTAAATCAGTGTCAAGGGGATAGTATGGCCTTGCTGGAAAATTACCCTTACGTTTTCTTTATTTAGGACTCTCCGAATGGCCTCCGAAGTTCCTTCTTTATAAGGAATACGTACTGCCCCAATCCACTCCGTTGTACGCCGTGGGTGAGAATTCAAAATTCGCTGCAACTGGCGTTACAATAATCGCCTCTGGTATCCACTACCAAACAATGGGTTTACTGCTACCTTCCGGAAGGACTTCCTATCTTCTTTCTCTGTGCGGGGTCGGGGATCTGTGAAATAGAGATAAGGCGATTCCAGCATATGCGTGCTCTGGGTGACCTGAATTATAGAGAAGTACACCATCTGTGTCCGTCGGCTTCCTGTGAACAAAGCAGTCAAGGAATGGCAATGTTCCACTGCAAGATTCCAATTGCATAGTGAAATTTATCCGCAAGAGTGTTCAAACGATTTAGAACCTCATCTTACTTAGTCCGTTTTATAATAACAAAGTGTCATCCACGTAGTGCCACCAAATTTTCGGTGAGCTGCAAAGTCAGTCAGCGCCATCCTTTCAAAGTCTTCCATGTACAAATTTGCCAACAGTTATTGGCGATCCCTGTTCCTGAGTGTATAATCTATATTGGAACGTGAAATAAAACATATTAAGGCACAATGTCATTCCTTACATTTTGATATACCGTAAGCTATGTTCTCTCCTAAGTTACTGTCCCCACTTAGACGGTGTTTCGCTATATCCAACGCGTCGCATATTGGCATCTTGGTAACGAGCGAGCTAAGGTCGATAATGACCATCATTTCATCTGACTCAATCTCAAGACCCAACACCTTTCGCTCGAAGTCAAAAGGGTTAGTTACGAACGCATTTGTTTGCCCTGTCAAGAGTTGCAATATGCTAGCCAACTATCTTGCTAGTTTATGCGTCTGGGAACCTGTGACATCTAGAACAGGTCGAATGGGTACATCCGGCTTACGTATCTTCGGTAAGCCATACAGGTAAAGGTTTCTCACAGGGCAAAAATGTCGAATGGACTTACATTATTTTATAAAATCAGCAACTTGATTGCCACAATTTGAACTCCACATAACATTATAGAAAATATTACCTTACCTTCAGTAGCAACAATACTGTTTGGCCTGATGAGCATGAATCCACAAGAAGCAGTCCCACCCATTCCGCACAGCATTTCGACTGTATCTAGGTGAATAGGTGAGATGGCACAGGACAAAGAGGGTACCTTAGTTACTTTACTACAGTCCAGCAAATCCCCGTTACGGTTAGTTGAATCTACTTTACTCTACATCGACGCTCTGCTCGTGGCATATGCCCGATTCTTTATTGCTAATTAATTAACGGAAGAGATGCTGTTTCCAGGAAAGTTAAAACACATGCAAATGGCCAGTCAATAGCTATCTGAATGAAAACTCCATCCCAATGCAGAAAGCAGTTGCATGTGCGACAGATGGTGCTGCCGCATTGGTCAGAAGATATAAAGGATTCATTACGCATCTACAAAAGGCACCCTTCTATTCATACAGTTCACTGGCGATTCATCGAGAGCACTTGGTGGCTAAGAACTTTGGAGGGTAGTTAAACAATTCACTGCCAACTGTTATAATAGTAGACAACTATATCAAATCGCACCCTCTTCAAAAACGTCTTATCCAGCAGCTCAGTGAGGAGAACAATAGAAGTTCCAAGTTCTACTGTAGCATCCAGAAGTTAGATGGCTCTTCAAGGGCAACTGTTTTCGTTGTTATGTTGCTCTCTGGCATACCGTCATCATATTTATTTCTAGAACTGATTATGAAGGAAAAATGTGTACAGATAAGTCAGACGTATTTTAATTGGCTTATGTCCTAAAAAATACTCAACTTATTATATAACAAAATACTTCAGGGCAAGTTGAGTAATCTCATCTCGAACAAAGATTCAGTCATCAATTTTCTTAATTGCAGGAAGTGTATTCTCAAAACATCGGACGTCAGGAAGTTTCCCAGTTCGCAATTCTCTCTACAGTCACGGAGGAAGTAAAGAAAGAAGACTTGATTGTTTATGCCAAACAACTGCGAAAAGAAATGAAAGACAGGTTTCATGAACTGGTTGACAGAATTCACGATTTGGATTTAAGATGCATTTGATGTACAATCCTGCGAGATTGGAATTAAAATCCAGTTAAGTCACATAGAGTTTTGAAACGCTAGCAAAATCCAAATTCACGCAATCTAAAGTGGAGTTTTTGGTTAAGCACTGATCCCCCTAACCGATATCGTAGGTTGTGGAAAATAGCTGAACGTATTTCCTTGCTTTTCCATCCACATACTTGGATGAATGTGGATTCAGCAGAGTGATTTCTCTAACCAAAAGAATAAACAGATTGGACATTACAGCAAGAGATCTTCGACTCTCTTTGTCAAATCTGGGGCCGGACGTAAGCAAGCTTGCTCAAAAACATCAGACTCAAGGCTCGCATTAAGATCTCGACAGACATGTTGTTACGAAGTTAGTACACCTCCTAATTCATGACAAGCTTTACACTTACAAGACAACAATAATTAAATGCAATGTTAACTATAAATTGTTACTTTTGTGCGGTTTTAAACAAGTTGTTTGATGTTGTCGCACAATGAATATCATCTTGAGGCTGTGAAATTAAAAAATAAGGTTTATATGGAAAAGAGCAGTGATATCAACCTTAATAATTTTGCCATCATAAGAAGATGCCAATATAAGCACCATAAACCAGAGATTTACACCTGTTAGGCATTTCAGACTGCTAAAATTGTGCTTATCAAGGCTGGGGGATCATGAGGAAAATAAACGTTCAAAAGGGGGCCACGGCTGAATAAAGGTCGAGAATGACTGGTCTAGATGGTCGACGGACTTATTTCTCCTTCCGGGTCTTCCAAATCTGAACGCCCTTCTAAACTCAATTGTCTGTGACCCCCTTAGCAATTTTCCAAAACGATTGGATGTCGAATTGAACGCCGTACAATTTGTCACAAGTACGGCTATTCTGGATGAATTCAGGCTAACTAGCCACTTTGGAATTACAACCAACAGTGATCCACATAAATCTGTGCAGAGGGGTCAGCAAGCTGCTTGTATTTACAATCAGCACTAACCATAGCAACCTGTTATTTCGTTTTGCCTGGTACTATCTCACTCGCACAACTCTCATTCTACACGCAATTAAACCAATTGCCTTACCGATGCGTATTTTATTTAGTCCACCTATGTAGTATACGAATTTCAATTTCTTCTGTTACCAACCCACGGGACATATTAAGCCTGTGCTTTTTCCCTCGTCATAAACATCATTGTTTCAATGTGAGTTGGTGAATGAGCACTCACAAAGCAGATATTAAAAATATTTGACAGCAGAGCAAATGGCTAGGCGATCCACTTCTGAGCGAACTGTAGTTTCCGGGTGAAAAGCAGTAGGTGCTCGCTTTGACTTTTAATTTGTCGCCGCAATACAGCTCCATCGTCAGCCTGCATTGTATCGGTTCTGAGGGCGATGAACATATCAACGTCAGTTCTCAGATGACTATGCCCAGTAGTATTCAACAGTGTGTGAGTTTGTCAAGTGCTGCGTTACTTGTGTTCAGTGGCTTTGGTATACCGTTCGATAGATCTTTCTAAAGGCTACCAGACAAGATAACACTGTGCACCATTGTACACCGTAGCTATAAGCTAATTTGTCGTCTCAGATTAAACAATGCACTTTTTCGTGCGTCTTATCGCACAAAGCTTATGATTTTGCCCACCCGTACGACAGTTCCTATTAATCGGGGTAAACAAAACAGTGTAAGCAGCGCAAGCTAAAAGCGCAAAAGAACGACTGAGCAATGAATCGAAGATGTTTCTGGCGGAACTTTCATACATTTTCTCAGACAAGTGCACCCATAACGCCTCCAAATTCCTCTCTAAGGAAATCATGTTCCTCCATACATCTCTGAAGATGGTCCTTAACGCTATTAAGCTGCATCCAACAGGCGCGAACACCCCTAAATGCCACTGTTCACAGAGTGACCAATCCCAAATCAAACAGTAGCACCTCATTCTGTGTACTCATCTGTTATACCACCGGCTTGTCTGCGTCTGGTCACTCGACGAACAGTGGGCATCTCTAGGATTGATTGCACTCGTTGGATGCAATGTTGAGAGACGTATGGAGGAACATGATTTCCTTGAGGAGGAATTTGAAAGTGTTATGGATGCAATCGGCTAGGAACGGGTGTAGTGAACAAACCAAAGGTGAACGCTAGCTTAAACAAGTGAAAGATAGAGGTTATCACGGGAATCAAGTACTCGCTCTGTGCCAATTCGTGCGACAGTATGGACATGAACTTACAACTTAACGGAAAGCAGAACACCGACAAATGGTTTGTGGTTCTGTGACATGTTCAGGTGCTCTGTCGTTAGAATTATTTAAACCCTCACAGTGAAACATTGGATGTTACGTCGGCAGAGAAAAAGGAACTGGTGGCGGTCTTGAAGTGAAAATTGCTGAACTGGAATTACAGATTAGTGTACTAAGTAGTCCCAATCCCAGACTTGTCAAAAAACAAAACTACCCAGCAAAACTGTTACACAGTCTGGCGAAAAAGCACTGTTGGTGACAAATAGCAGTGACGAGAGGCCGTCTGAACGGTATCCCAAGTTTCATAGAATGTCGTAAGGCATGAGGACTTATGCACGAACTGCACGATCACCACCACAGTACCCATTATTGGATGGGTAAAAATTTGACGTCTACAGACAGTGAGGCCAACGGCGCCGCACCTAGGCAGCTTGCTGCAGTCTTGCCTTGTCTTCCACACAAGACAAACACACACACGAAAACCAATGCTCAGAATGAACAGCATAACAAAATTAATACGCGAGTTAAAGGCGATGATGGTGATGTGATCAAACCTCCTAGAACTCAGTAGCGAATCGCCGAGGAACAAAACCGCTGAGCTGAGATAAATTGCGCACTCGGACTATAAGTTCTCCCGACTAGTCCTCCACGCCTTACACAAAACGTATCATCTCCACACGTAGGGGAACCTTGGCTACTGCGAGTAAGACTTGGCAACACATGGGACCTGCAAGACGTTCGCTTAACCACATTCTGGTGGACTCTTCCTCAGTGCCCACATTTTTCAGGACAAGCAATGGGCAGAAAAACAGAAGCGGAAGTCCGAGCAGAACGTGTCACGTCAAAATGGGATAAAGGATGTGGTGCTGGTTCATGGTGTGCCAGAATTGAAGCACGACGATAATGGCCACCAACAAAAACACGGGGTTGAAGAAGGTACGTCACAGCGCGTCATAACTTGCAAAACCTTGACTTTCGACATCACCTGTTTAGTAGTCTCCCCAAACTACCACGGTAGCGGACCAAACATTTTTAAAATTAGCTTGGCATGACAACAGAAAGTTGGGCCAACATAAGTACGGTAAGGACCATTCCTTCAAGCAGTACAAACTCCAGGTATACACGAGTAAGACTCGGTTGTTCCTACCTCAGACAAACCAACCGTGAAAACATTTACATAAAAAAGCAGCAGACTGGCACTATGAATGCCGGTCACCTACAGCGAAATGAGCTACTGTGTCAACAAATACAATGATTCTACAACAACGCTGGAGAGTTAAAACATTAAGCTCCCAGAACTGAGCCCTCGACATGAAACAACACCTTGGGGCATCATATCATTGACTGAAACTTGACTACCAAACGACATAATATCCGGAAAGTGAACTCCGTGAAATGTTGATCATTCGGAACGATCGTCCATCTCGCGGTAGCGGTGTTACTGTCTACTAACGAGATTACATGAAATGTAAGGCTGTTACAAGAGACTCACTCCTGCGTTGACATTTGATGGGGATCAGCTAGAAGTCGTCCAAAAATTCAAAGAACTAGGCTAATATATTAGCGCCGACGGTATAGAAGACGAGATCGAAAACCCTATGGGAAAATTCCGAGGTGCTGTTGTCAACTTCCTCCTGTGGCGTCGGCGCAACATCACTGTCGTCCTGAAGGGCGGAGTTTACAATGCAGCCGCCCGTTCAACCCTCCTATACAGTTGTGAAACTTGGCCCATCAGATCGACAGAGCTAAAGAGGCTAGTTACGTCCGACTATGGATGTCATCACAGCTTAGCTCATGTCCGGTGGGAACACCGTGTAGGCAGTGAGCGTGTTCGGCGTCTAGTATTTGGTGCAAGCACAGCGAGTGAACCGCTCAGCACCGTTGTAACACGCTCCGATGGTTGGGCATGCCAGTACACTGACTCCCACGACGTGCTACGTTTGTCTGTTGGGGAAGGTCAAGTGATGACATGAGCAAGAAGAATGAAAACCTTTACTTTGCAATTGGGGTCGATGGGTGTGGCCCGACTACCGTCTACGGTCCCAAAGACGATGAACACGTTTAGTTGGATACACTAGTTGACATGGCTAGGAGCCGACCTCAGTGGCGTTTTTATTGTGCGTTTCTTCGCCCCTGCTTTTGCGGCTTTTCTTCCACTCCAACAACGAACTCACACCACATGGCTAGTATTACACTTAGCATTATATTACTTGTTTATAAAGATTTAGTTATGTAATGTTACGTATCTCGCTCTTCATAGCTGTCGTCTCTTTTATTGCGATACAGTTAGCCGAAGTGAGTTTCCCACCTTCAGCTAATGTATAATAATGATTAGGTCCTTATAGAACCTTCCCTTGTTATTTCAGACACCTAATTTTGCCAGTTGCAGCTAGCAACTTAAGAAGGTGGACCTCAGAAGAAAATGCGGGATGCTTGTCTCTTAGGTGTTTTCTGCACGTCCTCAAACTCCTCCGCAGACAGCGGTATCATGCTGTTAAACGCTATCTACTATGCTGTTCCAAAAAAGTACTCTCACCATTTTATACTAATCGACTTCAATGCATCTACAATAGTATCAGTGTCCCCAACTAGGCTATACTTTATATAAAAGCTTCTTGAGTCCATGGAAATGAAAGTTTTGTACAACTATGTGCATGGACCAACCAGATACCGCGGTTCAAACGAGCCATTACTTCTGGACATAATCCCCACTAATGAAGAGTTTATGGTTGAGACAATTTCATACAACATTCCACTAGGTAGTAGCTATCACATAGTCCTCACGTGTGGCAATGTGTATTATGCAAGTATTGTTGACAAAAAGAAACTCAACGAACTATTACTGATCATTCCGTGTTTTACAACCTAGCGACAACCGTTGACTGCGACCTCCAGCTGAACAGCTGGGCGAACGACAAATGAAATGAAATAAAAGGTAAAATTACCTCAAGACTTGTATCATAATGAGCATCGCACCAGATCAACAAATGGATCCGACACATGTTTATTAGCTGTCGTTTACCACCCCACAATGTCCACTCCGGAAATGGATTCCTGCTTGATCCGTGGCCTAAACAGAGTATTACGCACTAGGTACAGCCACATTCTCATCTCCGGGGACTTCAGTATACACAATCTGAAGGTTTCGGCATTGCCCAGTAAGCAGTTCAAAGCAGACTTGCATGAACTGATCGGTCATATTGCTTTGTACAGTTGTCACCACGCCCAGTAGATTCAGGACAGCAAACAAACCGTCCATACTGGACCTTGTGCTCACGAATGAAGAGCTCATGGTTGACAAGTTACTGATGGATAGTCCATTAGGTCTCAGTGACCATGTAGTAATAACTTTTGACTATGTGTGTTATGCAGAGTATCCATCTGAACACTCGGAACTAACTCATACAATCACACGCTAACACGTATTGAAAGAACTCGCCGACGCAGCTGCTTGGGAATTCTCAAACAAAAGTCCCCTTGACAACGTTTGGGCAGAGTTCGTTAATAGACTCAGCGACATCGTCAACAGAGCATCAGAGACCAAACCCCGTCATCCCGCGAAAATGCCTTCAATTATAAGGAGTAGGACTCGAAAATGCCTGGAGATAAGGGATGCAGCATGGCATGCCTACAAGATTAACCCTGACTCAGAGACTTGGGACAATTTCCTGACCCATCGCAACCATTGCATTGCCCTTGTCCGTGAGGACAAAGTAACTTATCAACAGAGCCTAACCAAAAATTCATTGCAAACAATAAACTGCTATATAGGCATGCCAATAAGTTTCGTAAAGTGAAGCATGGGATCCCTCTACTTTTCACGACAGGCGGTAGAGTACCAAGCGCCGAAGAAGCAGCTAATGCATTGGGGCTTCAATACGCCCCAATATTCGAACTCGCAAAATCTACCTGTCCCATACTATCAAGAACATTACCGACACCTTTGTTTACAAATGTTATTTTCAACCCATCAATTGGGCTAAGGAAGTTACTCTCACTGCGTGAGCATAGTTCTCCGGGAGCAGACAACATCCGCCCGAAGGCACTGAAGGCTACTGCCACAAAGCTAGCGGAACCGCTGTCACAGTTCTTCCAAAGGTGCTTTGATGAACAACAACTTCCCACTATGTGGAAGTGGGGCATTATCGCCCCCTCTTTTTAAAGGCGGTAGCCGTTCAGATCCTGCAAACTATCGCCCAGTGACTCTCCTCCCTGTGCTCGCGAAAGTGATGGAAGCGGTCGTCGCTGAGGCTTTAATGGACTACAAAGAAAAATGCAACATCTTGGTACCGGAACAGCATGGCTTCCGTCAACACCGGTCATGCACCACCAACCTACTGATTACACGAGGTAGTTGGACGGAAGTGTCTGATGATGGGGTCGGAGTCGATGTCATCTCTCTGGACTTCTCCAAATCTTTCGACCGTCTTGATCACCGCATCCTACTTCAAAGACTACAGAGTTACGGAATCGGAGATCCTGTACTTGGTTGGATTGGCAACTTCCTTTACCAACGAAAGCTTCAAGTACGTGTTAGGGGATTACTTTCTAACCCGATTAAGGTGGAATGTGGTGTCCCACAATGCTCAATGCTGGGACCGCATTTATTCCTGGTGTTTATCAACGACCTGGCATCAGTTATCTCCTCAAATTTCGTGTTTTTCGCCGATAACGTTAAGATATGGCGGGCGATTAGTAACAAGCCAGATCAGGATCTGCTCTAACATGACTTAGATTGCATTTACGAATGGTCAAAGAGGAACAAGCTTCAATTGAACATAGCTAAGTGCAAAGTGATTCATCTGCGTCATCAGCCGGTGAGCGCTTACAAGATTGGAGACCACACCTTGGCAAAGATCTCGGGTGTTAAAACAAGCAGAGAAGGCGACGAGAACCGGAAATCAACACCTCGGCCTTCTTCGCAGAGCCTTCGGTCGGTTTGAACCCTCAATCTTTCCCCAAATGCCTAACGCCTACGTGCGATCTCACGTGGAATATGCTATTCAGGTGTGGCAGTTGTGGCAGAAACAGGATATCGTTGCTCTCGAGACTCCTCAACGAAGGGCAACTAAGAATTTCAGGGGCCTCTTTCATCTACCCTATCAGCTTAGACTGAAATCTCTAAGAATCTACAGCAGTCTATATCGGCTTTTGCGGGGGGATCTCATAATGGTTTACCAGATTCTGAAGAACCCCAAGCACATTTGCTATCCGCTGCTGGAATCGAACCACAACACCAAACTAAGAGGTCACTCTCTGAAACTGACAATTCAGTATAGCGGGCTTGAATGCCGTGATTTCTTTTCCCTCCGCGTGTGGCTGCCTTTGGAAGGCCCTCCCTAATTATGTCGTCTCTGCTCCCAATCTGGCGATATTTAAAAAACGTGTTGACGATGCATTGTCTCACTTACATTTCATTTTATGACTTGTTAGCCAGGGCTACAAAAAACAAACAAACGGTGTTTTGCCAAACACCTATCCAATGGATGTATAGAGTTATATGCTTAATAAGCGGGCATCTCCGCTATTCCGCATAAGTCCATGGTGAGTCCACCACAACGCTTTTCACTTTATTATGCAATCGATTTTTGCAATAATTTCCATCCCACGGGACTTGTTAAGCAGCGCTTTTTTACCCGTAATAAACCATTGTTCTATTGTTCCAAGAACGCATACATGGACCAATGGAAGAGACGAGATTTCGAAGCAACAAATGCTAGACCCATGTGATACCACGGGGGAGAAGTATAAAACAAGTAGGTACAACGGCACTTCACTCATTAGAGCCGACAAGTGAGAATGAGAGGATATCATAGTATTCAGATTTACGAGCAACATCAAACCCCATTACAGGTATGTTAATGGTAAAAGAAAGGTCAAGACGGGAATACCACCAATCAATAAAGCCAGTGGCCTAATGACTACTGCTGTGGATACCACTAAAGTAGCACTGCTGCAGTTTGACTCAGTGGCTAAAAGCACCATAGAATCATCACCTTTTCACCTGTCAGAAAATGTCATCGGCTTATACAGCGCTAACTTTACTCTAGCAGCAGTCGTAAGCCATTCACAATCTCTCCGAGAAAACGGTGCCCTGCGAATCAATGAGATCTGCCCAAAGGTCCTCAAACCTCCTGCATTCCCAACATAACAGTACAACTTGCAGCCTTTTCCCAGCGTCTGTTTGATTCCCATGCACTCCCATTTGAGTGGAAAATAGGAGTCAAAGCAGGTCAACACTTGGATCGTGCCAACTACTGACCTACCATTCTTCATCTTGTTTTATCAAACGTGATGGAGTGGACAACCTCAGATGGACTGACGTTATGTTTTGAAAGTTTGCAAATCATTTTTTTATCTTCAATATGGATTCAGACGCAGATGATATTGTCTCACCAATCTGCGTTTTGCTCGGAACTCATGAATTAGGGCGGTTGAGGGAGTTCCCTAGATGTGATTCACGGACTTTTCTAAGGTATTCGACAGAGTCAATCACTTGGTTCTCTTCCTAAAGCATGATGCCTATGGTACTAACGGTTCCTTGCTCACCTGGTTGTAAGGTTACCTACACGATAGAACAATTAAGATAAGAATCTCCGATACCCATTCCGAAAGTCTGTGCGTCTTCAGTTGTGTGCCGCTACCGTTTTTAATCTATATCAATGGCCTCCCAGAAAATACACAATCATTGATGCAAATTTCCTGATGATGCAAACATGTGGAGAGTTATTTGCTCAAGATCCGGCTGTGTCTACCTACAGAACAAGTTGGAAAGAATTTAACAAGGAGCAGAAATGAACCAGTTCCTTCTGAACGATGCACAGTGCTACCTACTGATGTTTCGCAGCAGCTTCACCGCCACATATCTTTTGGGGAAGCAGGTCCTGCAACATGCGACCAGTGAAAGAGATTTGGGCACCAACGTCCTAGAAAGTCTGGGTAATTCGCTGCAAGGTGCCGAACTTGAAAGTATGGCCATTGATGCCTTTGATCGACGTCTAGTACCCCTGCTGCTGAACTCGTATATTTGTCCTCATGTTAAGTATGCGGTCAGGCTTGGCGTCCATGATTGAAACGAGACATTCGTCTCTTGAAGCAGCCTCAAGGTTTATTAAGGTAGCACATGGACTATCTGGTCTCAAGTATGAAATGCGCATACCTTTAGTCGGGATGCTCTCAGAATGCCGACTGCTTCGCGGAGATCTCATTCTCACATACGGATACTAACAGAAAATGACCAACCATTCAAAGCACAGGTGACCCTAGCCCATTACAAACAATGTCGAGGCCGACACCTGAATCTAATAACGCGACGCTCTCTTAGAATCTTCAATGGAATGCATTGCCAGCACATATGGTACACGCACCAAACATCGCGCCATCCAAAAGATTGACTTTCATCGTAGTGAAACTCCAAACAACCAAGTGCAGTGTCTAGACTACTGACAATTCACACTTCACACCGGAGTATTTCGATCTTAACTTTCTTTTGCGTTTGCCATCAAGCGGGTCTTGTAAAGTTATGCTTTTTATCGTATCATGCACTATTAAATTATTAATATCCCCGATGTGGCTGCGCTTGATTTCAAGGTTGAAAAGGTGCCTATCTGTCGCAAAACCGCTACCTCGATTATAATGTCTTGGGAGACGAATTGCACCCTCCCTTAACCGTGCTAGGCTCAAAGTGGTTCCACCCAGCGTGGAGAAGACTGCGGTCCGATCACCGCCTTGTGTACGTCAGGTACGCATGTTTGCCAAATCAGACAGGAATGCTCATATACATGTTGAAGGATTGTGAGCCGGCTCCGTTGACGAAATGCAGTGCCCATCCACATGCCTCCCGGTATTATCCCTTCGGATTCACACTGGATGTGTGGTGTGGATGGATCTGGGCGTGGTGGAACGCAAGCTACCCATGGTCCCTCTGTAGACACAGGCATACCGGATACTAACCGAAAGCGAGCATCCATGTACATCACTGTTGACTCTAGCCCCATACAAATAAAACCGAGGCAACCACCTAAAACTAATGACGCAACACACTCGTTTGAATTGTAGAAAGTATTTTTTCTCACTTAGAATCTGTTCTCACTGGAATCCATTACCAAACTATGTGGTGAACGCACCAGACATGACGACATTCGAAAGACTCTTAGATTTTCATCTTAGTGACAAACGATACACAACACTTTGTTAAAGTGCAATGATTTAACCACTGATACTTTACGTTCCACGTTGGAACATCTTAATTTTAATTTTCTTTTGCATATCCATCCTGTGGGTCTTGTAAAGTTATGCTTTTTATCCCATCATACACTACTGAACTATTCAAATATATATATATATATATATATATATATATATATATATATATATATATATATATATATATATATATATATATATAATATCAGTGTGTCCCATGCTGAGGCTAATGTTGTATTCATGATGCTTCTTCACCGCAGCTGGGCTAAACCAACTTACACTTAAACTAGGTCTTTTTAATGTGGATAAAATTCATTCCACTTTATTTGGTTTGTTCTGCGTACTTGATAATCTTCTCCTAACTTGCACACGCCGGTCATGCAAATTGTGGTAAACTTGCGTAATTTTGTCGCGTGGTGTTTTTAAATAACTATCGGACATTTCGTATTTATTGCGGATTCACTTATAACCAATTTCTTCCATATGTTCATCTAGCGAGTATTTATGTCGTCATATCCGTTTACTTTATTTCATATCGGCATTTCGAATGATTGGCTGTTGTTTGACATCCCAGGTGTGACTGCGCTTGATGTGCATGTTGACAAGGTGCCTACCTGTCTATTACCCACTACCTCGTCTATCTGGCTCCAGGAGACAGTTGGTCATTGCTGGAGGGGATGGGGTGCACGGTACTTGTGGCCGTGCTAGGCTCGAAGAGTGGTTCCATGCCACTCAGTGTGGAGCGGACTACGGTCCAGTCACCGCCTTGTGTGTACTTGATTCTCCAAATACAGCGTGCTTGTGTTTGCCTGTGAAGGAGTGTGGGCCGGCTCCGTTGATGAAAAGGGCTCCCATCCACATGCCTCCCGGTCTTATTTCTTCGGGTTTACACTGGATATGGGGCGTGTAGATGGAGCTGTGGGTGGTGCAACGCAAGCCATTCATGGTCCCTCTGTAGGCGTGGGCGTCCTGTGACTGGCCACAGTGACAGGCAAATCTGAAACCGGATGCCGCCAACCATATATAACATTTAGATGTCATAATCACGCTGTCGGAGATCAGGACAGCCGCACAAAGTTCGTAATGATTCCTATACAAACAGGTGTCATGTGGTTCAAGCCAGCGCGAAGTCCAAAGACCCTGCGGGGGCCACACGCATTGGGAGGTAGATGTGTGCGATGGGACAACATGTGGTCTACAGTCATGTCCATTCCACAGACCGACTGATGAGCATTCATTGAAGCTCCCCGGAAAATCACCTGCTCGTGGATATCGCATCGAGTAGGATCAAACCGGTGGTCAACAACCGCCCATAAGTTGACATACAGGCAGTTATTGCTTCACATATTCCTAGCCCATGTACCCGCAAGGTTTATTGGATTACCTCCGTCTTAGATCGCACAAGTAGGGAAGTCCACGTGTGTAGATGAATGGTCCCACACTCTCGTTGTGCGGGCGCCAGAGATGGACCGGCGTATGCTGCGCTTCGTACTTTTAGTTGGGCTTTGCTTCGCTGTGAACGACGGTTATCTCAAAGTAAGTTTTAGGTATCTGTGTGTTGGATGAGAGTGCCACCAATTTGTATGTTCGTCGGATGTCATCATCTCGGTTACTGGTTCCAAAATACGTTTACATGTTATTAAGGAGCCATGGGGCCCAAACTTCGCGACGATGCTAGACGCAGAATATGGTTTCATTATGGAAGAGGCAGTAACATTGCCGCAGCTTTGTGTATTAGTCGTCAGCGATAGATCTGTGTCGACCCTGCGATACGCCCACTAGCGGTAGTGAGAACACGCATGAGCAGGAACAGGATTTAGAGTTCTTCTCAGTGGATAATGGCACTGTTCACATAGCACGAATACTGGCGAACGTATAACTGTACAAACCAGGCAGAGCACTGAAAGCAAGCGACTAAACAAAGACAATAAGGATCAAATAACTGCGGAACCAATGGGATGCACATAATAAGCGGAATGTGAGAGCGTTTTCGTCAGAGTAGAACTTTGATCCGCAAGCAAAAACAGCGAATCTAAACAGCTAATGGGGCTAACGAAATGGCACGTAAAGTGAACAAGCGAAGTAACAAGAAAGTCGACAGTTATGAATTTTTACGTAAGCAACCTTGTATATTTACTGCTCATCCAATATGGACCGAGTCCGTGTCAATCGTAGTTTCCATCCGTATGCCTCCAGGTTGTATTCCTTCGGGTTCACATCAGAGGTACGAAGTACAGCTCAAGCCACTGTGGTCCCTTGATGGGACCTAGTATGTTAGGGCTCTCCACTGTCCCAGCAACAAAAAAGAAAAGAATGCTGATCCTGATCAGAGAAAGCTGTTTCACTTATGCTGCATTATTTTCATACGATAGTCAAGTGTTTGTGACCGTACGCTGTCAGCAAAATACAGACGCGGCAGCAACAGTTAGTTCGCCTGGTGAGTTAGTGTCGGTTGTAAGATCCGCTTGACCACTTTGCTACTTTTTGGCCAGTACGGCAGCCCAACATGATTAAACAGTGTATGGAGAGTAAATGTGAGTACTAAGGATTGGAGTAGTGCTGTCGACGACGATATGGAATTCGCAGTCAGCATATAGTCATCACTCAGATCTGCCTGAATAATCGATACTCTGAAAACAGTCTTCGTTTGAGCACTTCGGCAAAACGGATGAGAAATGAGAGTGGCTGAAACTGTTCTCCTGGATGCATTCCGAGCTGCAGTCGGCGAAAGCATCCATCGTATCTCACCGAGCCACTGCGCGGCCACTATTCTTACATCAATCTAGCTGGGCAGTTTAGCTATGACCGAGTGAATAAATTACGACGCTTAGACACGGAATTCACAAATTGCGCAATTAATGCTCCAAAATATTGATTATCCTCCCAAAGTAGTTTAGAATCAACATGGCTTATAGCTTGGATCAATCCTTGGAAGCAGTGAGAGTGAGTGACCCTTCCAGTGAGGGTTCAGACAAAACTAAACACAACCGTAAGATAGAATTTATCGGATTAGCAAGATGATGATGGACTCAAGTACGTTTCTCGGTTTTATAATCGACAGGAATGGTAAACGTCCAGATCCAATGAACATCGAGGCTATCAAGTTGCTTCCCCCCGAAGATGTCGCAACACGAAGGACCTTCCTAGGACTCATAAGCCATTACAGCCCGTTCTTGCCACGTATGCATCGCTTACGTGACCCAGTAAATGAATCACTAACCAAGGATAAGCCCTTGAAGGTCCGAAGAATGTTAGAGAACATTTGAGCAAGTGAAAAGACTTCTACGTTCCGATCTTCTACTGACGCATTACGACCCTACCTTGGAGATTGTGGTGGTTACAGACGCTTCGAACTATGATACTGGTGAAGTTTTAGCCCACAAGTTCGCAGACGGTTCAGAAAAGGCAACTGCACACGCAGCCAAATCGTTGTCTCTCGCAGAACGAAATTATGATCAGATAGAGAAAGAGGCTTTGGCAGTAGTTTCCGCAGTAAAGAAAGTTCACAAGACGCTTTGTGGGAGAAAGTTTACACTTCTTACTAAGCGCAAGCCGCTGCTGGCAATTTTCGGATCAAAGTTCCCATCTACACAGCGAACAGGTTGCAACGTTGGGCCATCGCTTTGCTCGGTTACGACTTTGAGATGAAGCACATCTCCACAAAGGACATGGTCCAAGCTGACGCGCTTTCCCGATTATTGGAAAATCAGCTCGGAGTTTCGTTTACTGGCCGAACATCGACTCGGAACTGGAAAAGATGGCAAAGTCATACTAGAGATGCGCACTTGCCAGTAAGGCGCCCAGAAAAGTGGAATTAGCCTCCTGGCTTTTAACAACGAAGCCGTAGGCGCATGCGCATGCAGATTTCTTCGGTCCGGTGAATGAGCAGTAGTATTTTGTTGCTGTTGACGCCTTCAGTAAATGGCCCAAGGTATTTTGTGTGGAGCATGTGATCCACGGACGCCGCGGATTTTTGAATCAATATGTGCTGGACACTACTTTTGCTTCTGGTTGCTGTTATAAGTGCTTTTTCCGTGCGAATTGTGCACAAATATTCTTTTGTTGGTGTGCTTTGCAATTGCTGCAAAGTTGGTGGATATTCTTTGGTTAATCTCGAAGATCCCATTGGGTGGCCCTACTGCTATCTGTGTCCGCCATCTTGGATTTGCTCTACCTTGTGATGCCGTCTCAAGCTACTTGTGGTTCGTGTTCGAAAGTTGTTAGACATAAGGCTCATGCACTTCGTTGCTTCTGCTGGGATGCTTTGTTTCATGTTTCGCGCATTGCATTGTGCGTTGAGGTGTTTCGAAAAGCTGTCGACACCCGTTTTTCCAAGTTCCATGTGATAAATGTCGCGATACAAGACATTAGAATACACCGTGACCACCAACAACTACGAGAAAACCTCTCTTGCAAGCAGAAACAAACCGTTCACCATGTGGGGTCAAACGCCCACGTGAAAGTACTTTGCCACCTCGCCTTCCTTGTCACTCCGCGATCTGCACCACCACCAGCGTCTTGGACCCCGGCCGAGCATCGGTTTCAATGTTCCCCACCGATTGAAGACAGACTCGGAACCTACGAAATGCAGCTACAATGATCGGTCCGTGAATTTCACAGAGCCTGACTGTGAAACTCTGAATACCGAAGATTCATGGACCAACCAAAAGCGCAAGGGGGCAAGTAATCGAGTTCAAGCGTCTCCAGTTGATAAACAACTATCCGAACCGATAAGCGCCTTTAGTCCTGCTACCACTAGATAATCACCGATTTCTCTGAGACGTCATAATATGGTCTTCCACGTACCAGGCAAAAGATGAAAACTCTCAGAGACGTGATCATGATGTTAAGTTCCTTTAGGGGCTCATCGATAGATTCTTGGATGTGGGTGAAGACAGTGTGACGATTAAACAAGTATTCCGACTTGGCCAGAAAACTAACTAGTCATGTCGACCTCTGAGAACCACCTTTGCAAATCAGAATATGCCTCAGCTCACACTGTCTCGTCTAAGGCTGAAAGGCATAAAAGGATTACATCCACCGAGAACTGGAACGCGAAGACAGGGATCGTTTGAAGACTGCGGTCATTGAACTCAACCGCCGTACAGAAGAAGGTGAGACTGACTTACAAATCGTAAAGTTTCGGGTGATCAAAGAAGGTGCACGAACCCTTGCCAACCGGTTTCTCAACCTACAGGCACGTCCCGCAGTACCTCCGTGGGGCATTCGCCGTGTGCAGCCTAATGAACTAATGTAACAAACCGTGCCGCTTCGCTGCCTCGGTGCAGCTGGAAATATTAGGACTGGCAGAGACTTGGCTGAACTCCACGTCATACAACAAGAAGTCGCCTAATCAGGATACACTTGTTTCTGATGCGACTGAAAAGCAAAGGGGGTGTTCTGTTGTACATCAAATCGTGACTATCTGGCACCTATCGGAGCGAGGATAACTTATGCGAGCAACTGTGGTGCACAATTCGGCTCAGCCGCGCAAAACTAGTGGGTGTTATCTACCGTAGCCCATTAAACCGTTGTTCTGACTGGCTACCACATGTACACAAGCACATGAGCCGTCCTCAATTCTTACTGATGGGGATCTACATCTACCTAAGATATTCTGGCCAGATGTTCGACATCTCCTCGGTCATGGCGACGCTGAGGCTCACTTCGATAAAATGACTACTGAAATCGTCCAACTGACGCGCATAACCGCACTCGGAATCGTGTCTGGATCTCATGTTTATGACCTGCGAGCAGAATCTGAAAAAGGTCAGAGTCCTCGAACCTCTGGCGAACAGTGACCACTGCAACATCGTGGCAAGCACAGAAGTGCAGGTACCGTATTACAACCAACGGAAGTCGATATTTAACTATTGGAAGACGGAGTTCAACAGCCTCGTCCAAACCGCAAATCAGACTGCTTGGACACTACCACATGATGCGTCGCTTGCGGCCTGTTGGTCATTACTGAAGGGGAAGCTTAACTCGCTGTGTACTCGGTTCGTCCCCTGAAGTCGGACCTGTCAAACCGCATTGGTTTGATAAGGAATATAAACTGTTAGCGCGACGGCGTCGCAAACTTTGGGATCAGTACATCATATCGGTTTGTAATGAAGATTACACGGTGTAAAAGAAACAGCTAACATATGTAACGCCGCAAAGATCAAGAAACGCAAGCAGTTCGAAGAGGAGGTAGTAGCTTCGGCCACAACCGCCCCCAAGCGAACATTTGCTTACTTGCAACATCAACCGAAACCTGCGAGCGACCTACCGATCTTAGAGAGGCTGAACGGACAGACGCACATTTCAAGCGCGGTGCACGCGGACCCCTTAGCTTCACAGTACCTCACCTTATTTTCCAGTAAACCAGCGGTTGTTTCAGGCCCGGCACAGGTTGCGCCAGTCTTGCTCGACAGTGTACAATGTGATGGAGTCCAAGTGTATCAGCTACTCATCAACCTCGATAGTGCAAAGCTCCCCAAAGTTCACCCACTAATACTCAAATCCCTATCAAACATCATATCACCAGTCGAGACAAACCTATTCAACAAAACACTCTCTGAAGGATCTGTCTCCAACGACGGAAAATGCTCGATATTGAGATCGCTTCCCAAGGGTGGTGACCCGAGTAAACTAGAGAACTATATACCGATCTGTTTGATTTCGAGATTAACCAAAGTTCTCGAGAAGATTGTGAAAAAATGTCTGCTGTCGTTTCTCGAATCGATGGACGTATCGACGCCAGCGCAACACGTCCGTATGAAAGGACGATCCCCCATCACTTACTTGTGTGGGTACTGTAAAGTGGCCCTCAGTGCATCAAAAAGTCAAAGTCTGGGCCTCGATCAGAAATTCATTATTCATAGAACGCAAACTCATTTTATATCTCGAGTCAATTAGAATCATTCGCAAAACAAATCTCCTTTCTATTACATTCTCAGCCAGCGTTCGAGTTTCGTTCAATGTCGATAGAAATCGATTGCATGCTAACCTTCAGTTCGCCTCTGCAGCGATTGACCAGCTTTCAGACCGTTGACCCAAAATCGTTAAGCTCGACCGATCGCTATGCAACGGGCATCTAAATGTAGTGTCATACCATCACATCCTTCCTTTTTTTCGTTTTTTTTTTGTAGTCCGATTGCGTAAGCGCTGTATCGCCTTCCACTGCGTGTAGTCTTGTGGTCGTGTGCTGCCGTATCCACCGAAATGTCCGGCTGCGTTGGCTGCTTCGCACGATGCCGTGCTTGTTCACCACGTTGTCTCCTTAATTGCACCCGGTTGCGTCGGAATAGACTATCCCCAACTCTTACGTCGTAGCTTCGTTCGCCTTTGAGACCTTCCACTCGCCCTCTCCTCCAAGACCCGTTAGCTCCCGGTGTCGGCGCGACCCAGACCTCGTCTCCGGGCAACAGGCGTGGAAGCTGCTTCGTTCCGCGATCGTAATATTTCTTTTGTCGAAGCATGCGCTCACGCAAGCGCTCATACATCAAGCTCTGCGATGGTATTTCAGGCTGCAGCAGAGTATTGGCGATCGGCAACAGGGTTCTTGTCCTACGGCCAAACAGACGTTGCGCTGGACTGCATCCAATTTCGGCAGATGGCATGTTCCTTCGTTCTAACAACATGATGTAAGGATCTTCTTTGGTCTCCTTGGCTTTGGTGAGTAACTTCTTTGCTTCCTTCACGGCTGACTCAGCTTTTCCATTTGACTGACTGTGGTAAGGGCTGGTTAAACGATGAAGGAAATCCCACTTTTCGCTGAAACTCCGAAATTCGGCGCTGTTGAATTGGGGGCCATTGTCGGACACTACCTCTTCCGGTATCCCATGTCGCGCAAACTGCGATCGTAGCTTGTTTATCACGGCCTGTGTGCTAGTAGACGTGAGAGCATCAATCTCGAAATAGTCGCTAAAGTAATCGACAGCGATCAGGTAATTCTTTCCGTCATGTGCAAAGATGTCTAGGGCGACTTTCTGCCACGGCCTTTCCGGGACCTCACGAAGCATCATAGGCTCCTTCGGCTGGCGGACATCATGTGCTCGACAGGCTAAGCAGTTTGAAACGTGATCCCGTATCTGACTAGTCATTCCAGGCCAAAACATTAGCTCTCGAGCTCTCGCCACGCAAGCATTGACTCCTGAATGACTTCCGTGTATCAGCTCCAGCATGGGTCGTTGCATTGCCTTTGGAACGAGTATACGGTTGCCTTTGAAGATTAGCCCATCCTGTGTGACAAGTTCATCCCGAAAGTTAAAGAAGGGAGTCAACTCCTTTGGCAGCTTGTTTTTACTATCGGGCCACCCTTTCAGTATCGTTTCCTTGAGCCGATTACACAGCTCGTCTGCTTCCGTGTGGCGTAGTAGTTGCTGGAAACGCTCCTCTGTGACGGCCAATAGCTGAGTGACATGGACAATGTCTTGGTCTTCTTGCGTTGCGGTCACATCGGAAAGATATGCCCTAGACAGTGTGTCTGCAATGTACATCCTCGACCCCGGTTGGTAGACGATGTCTAGGTCGTACTTCTGGAGCCGAATGAGCATTCGTTGTAAGCGGCGTGGGACGACGTGCAGTGGTTTATTGGCTATTGATACCAGAGGCTTGTGATCGGTAAATACAGTGGTCCGGCGACCAAAAGTGTAATCGTTGAAACGCTCTACGGCATAAACCAATGCTAGCATCTCCTTTTCAATCTGTGCATAACGGCGCTCGGATTCCGTTAGTGTCCGACTGCGAAAATCGATGGGCTTCCCGTTCTGCATTAGCACGGCACCGATACCGAATTGGCTGCTGTCACACTGGATCTCAAGGGGAAGTGACGGATCGTAATACGCTAGGACAGGGGCGCACGCGATTAGTTGTTTGATGTTCTGGAAAGCCTCCTCCTGTTCTGTGTTCCACTGCCAGCTCTCGCCCTTATGTGTAAGTTTTCGGATAGGAACCATTACTTCGGCTAGTCGTGGAAGGAAGCGGCTGAGGTAATTCACCATCCCGTTTAATCTGCTCACGGCTTTAACATCTGTCGGAGGTGGCATCTCTTTTATGGCTCTAACTTTCTCCGGATCTGGCTTTAGACCTTCTGCGCTCAAAACATGTCCGTGGAACACCAGCTCTGTTTTTCGTAACTCAATTTTCTCACGTTTCAATCTGATATTCTTGTCTTTACAGCGTTCTAGAAATCTGCTCAGGTTACGGTCGTGCTCTTCCAGAGTCGCCCCAAAAACCACTACATCGTCTGCTACACAAATAGCTCCGGGTAGATCGTCTAGGGCCTGCATCAATCGTTTCTGAAAAATTTCACTGGACACTTTCAAACCGAATGGTAAGCGCAACCACCGAAACCGTCCAAATGGCGTTCCGAACGTGGTTAAATAACTGGACTCTTCGTCAAGCTGGACGTGCCAGAAAGCGGAAGCGAGGTCGACCTTCGTGAACAATCTGGCCTTGGACAACTCGGGTAAGACGTCATCTAGCGTTGGTAGTGTAAAATACTCTCTCCTGAGTGCGGCGTTGAGCGGCTTAGGGTCGATGCACACACGCAAATCGCCTGACTTCTTGGTGATTATCGCGACTTGACTGACCCAATCGGTTGGCTCATCGACCTTGGCAATCACACCTAAACTGATCAAACGCTGCAACTCGTCTAAGAACTTCTCACGCAAAGCGATAGGTACTTTTCTCGCTGGTAGTGCTACTGGTCTAGCGGACTCGTTTAACGACAGGTGAGCTACGCCTTGGAATTTTCCCACGGTACCATCAAATACACTGGGATAGTTGTCTACGATCTCTGTACCGACTTCGCACGAGTGAACAAAACGATCATGATTAAAAGAAACAAAACCCAAACTCTGAATGGAATCAAGGCCCAGGATGGGCATTAAATCTCCTGATACCAGGAGAAAATCAAGTAAATGCTCGGAGCCATCCTTCGGGTTTATGGCCTTCATGGTAACGCGGCCCTTCGGTTGTAACTTTGATCCGTTCCACATTCTGAGCTGTGTCTGTATTTGGCGGTATTCTGCATCGGGACAGTATTTGTGAGGAAGTATGTTCACGCTTGCTCCTGAATCCAATTGGAATCGCACCGGACGCCCTTGAATAAGCAACGTTGCGAATACACAGGCTGGTCTCTCACGTCCTGTCATGTTGTTAATAGCCAGTTCCTGCGGCTCTTCCTGATCGTCCTGCCCGACTGAGTCGACTTTGGTTGCCTGACAACAACGTGCAAAGTGGTTCTTCTTCGCACACTTCATACAGGTTCGGCCCCATGCTGGACAATCCTCTTTGCGCCTTGGGTGTGAGCGGCCGCAAAACTGGCATTTGGGTTGATTCGCGCTCGATGACTTCGATACAATTTCTCGGCCTCGGGATACTGCAAACAGATCCGTCGTGGACTCCATCTTGAGCTGCTGAAACTGTTGAGCCGTCCTTGATTCGCTAAAACAGATATCGATGCAATGTTCCAAAGACAGGTTTCGCTGTCGCAAAAGACGTCTGGAAAGTTCCTCATTCTTTATGCCAATTATAATTCGATCGCGGATCAGCGAATCTCGTAAACAGGTGCAAAAATTGCAATCCCGCGCCAGAATTTTCAGCTCCGTGATGTATGCGTCGATTGATTCACCCGGCAGGCGATTTCGGCTGAAAAACAGATACCTTTGGTAAGTTTCGTTTGTGTAACCTTCGCAAAACTCGCCGAATCTGCGTATTACTTCATCCAGCTCCATCTCCTGAGTTCCATCGCTGAGATCCAACGTTTGCAGCGTCCGCCTGGCTTCGTCTCCAATGGCATGCCTGAACATCGCCAGTTGATAGGCCATTGGCTGAGAATCCAACTGAGTCAGTGTTACAAAGTCTAGCCACTTCGCCTTCCATATTCTCCAATTCTCCGGCAACGAACTCTCGGTCATTTGCAACGGAGCTGGCAGCGGAATCGTTGGTTGTCCACCAAACGCATGCGGGGTTCGGCGTGTCTTCTTGTCCTCTGTCGCCATGTAAAGTGGCCCTCAGTGCATCAAAAAGTCAAAGTCTGGGCCTCGATCAGAAATTCATTATTCATAGAACGCAAACTCATTTTATATCTCGAGTCAATTAGAATCATTCGCAAAACAAATTTCCTTTCTATTACATTCTCAGCCAGCGTTCGAGTTTCGTTCAATGTCGATAGAAATCGATTGCATGCTAACCTTCAGTTCGCCTCTGCAGCGATTGACCAGCTTTCAGACCGTTGACCCAAAATCGTTAAGCTCGACCGATCGCTATGCAACGGGCATCTAAATGTAGTGTCATACCATCACAGGTACGAGCTCTCAACGAACGGAAGGATGTTGACGTGGTGTACATCGACTTTAGTAAGGCGTTTGACAGAGTGAACCACAAGGTACTTCGTAAACTGAGGACATACGGAATCGGTGGCACGTTCAGTGGTTTATTGTGGGACGGAAGTTTAGAGTACAGGTCAATGACCACCTGACAGACTGGTTCCCATCGATCAGTGACGCACCTCAAGGAACTGTACTTGGGCCAGTATTATTTCTTATTCATATCAACAATCTTCCGCATCAGCTTTAGTCACCATGTGCCCAGCTTGGATGATTTAAAAATCAGGAGGATCATTGAGAACCAGGACGACTACGCTCGCGTCCAGCATGACTTAGAGCGACTGTCAACGTGGTCCACTGAAATGCAACTCCCTCTTAACGCAAGCAAGTCGGAGTTCATCAGTATCCCCAGACGTGCAACCACTCGATCATACACTTTGAACGGTCAGGTACTCCACCCCAACACGTGTCAGAGACATGATATGAGATCAATAGAAAAAAACAGGAAAATTATACCGTGCGGGACTTCGTATGCTCTGGGCATTAAGATGCAGTTTCTCCACATGGTCCGATCAAACCGTCCCTCGTCTATTCACCTCGCTCATTAGACCAAATCTTGAATACGGTGCCCCAGCTTACCATCCGATAACTCAGTGGGAAACTGAAAAGCTGGAGCAAAATCAGCATGTCGCAACTAGTCTACGAAAGTTTCCGCACGAAAAAACGTGAAAGGTTCGGAATCTACACACTATCCTACCGCCGAGTAAGATTGACCCTATTATGACCCATCGAGTACTACACTTGAATCACTTTCTCATACTGCAGCTAATATTTCACCTGCCGGAACCCTGTAACACCCGAGGACACCGTTACAAACTCAAGGTCCCCTGCATGCACAAAGTATCACATCAGCTTTGTATCGAACGAAGAATCGTAAACTTGTGGAATACACTATTAGAAGGATTAATAGAGGCCGATTCTGTGAAGTGTTTTAAAAAACACGTATCGACGATTATTTCGGAAACCTGTGCTTTTGTGAAACGGTGCACATATAATGCGAAAAAATACATCCTATACCCGGAAATAATTATACCGATGCGAATTCCTAACCGAAAAAGAATAAACGATTAAGTGACCAAACGCTACCGCTGACGATTCGCAATTAAATGTTGATTTTTATAACTCGATAGCGTTGTGCAGAAACCTTTTTACTTGTTCTTAAATACAGTCTCAGTGGCGCAACGATCAATATGGAGTGACGGAAATGTTAGTCACAATTGATTTCTTCCTGTTTTGCCGAGTACTGCGCTCAGAATGCCATTACCCATGTACGCTCGCCACCGTTCCATCCACAGTCTAATGGACAGACAGAAGGATTTGGCGATACTTTGAAGTGAACTTTGCTGAAAATAAGGGGAGAGAGAACCACGCAAGAGATACTGGATGCATTTCTACTTATGTACAGGAGGAGAACGAATCACCATATCCCCAATCAGTTATCACCAGCAGAAGCGTTAATGGGACGAAGGTTTCGCACAATGAACGCGTTATTGCTTCCGTAGCAAGATACCCCGCAAGAAAGAAATCTGGGAATGAAGGACTAATATAACCAACAAAATAGGACACAAGCACATCGATTCTACACATGAGAAATAGTTTTGGTGACAGACAACCACACGAAAAGATCAAGATGGGCGACAGATCTGATCCAGAGCGGATTTGGACGTGTCCTATATAAATTTAAAGTGGGGGACCACGTTTGGACCAGATACGCCAATCAGCTTCGGCGAACTACCATATTGATAAACACAAGCAGTCAACTGCTACCGCTGGATATCCTGATGGACAGTTTCGACATGCCAGTCATTACACAGAATGCTTCTGAAGCATCTTTCACGACCGTCCTAGAAAAGCTAATTATGCAACCAAGACGCTGCTCTGATTGGGTACGGAGACCCGTCATCAGGATGCAGTTGGATCCGAGACGGAAGTCATAGGTTAATTTGCGCGAGGGAGGTGTTACAAGAAGATAACTTCCACTCAGCGCTCAAAATGAGAGCAGTGACGCAACAGTGGATCGATCTACAATTAGAGATCGAACTCGAGTACAGATCAAAATGCGAATCTATGTGGAATCAACGGCAAGTCGGACCATGAACTTGAACCGTTTGATTTGTGTTAATTAATATTAATATCCCCAGTTTTTGTTGTGTTAGTGGTTTCCTACAAGCTATTTATTGCGACATGCTCCCATACAATAAATCTCTCGGTCCGACTGTTTTCTTGGAGTTCTAATTTAGTCGTGGGATTGAACTGGTTAGGGGCACAGCACATGAGACTCCAAAGCAAGTCTGTGCACACGACACCGAGATGAGCACTTTATCGGAAGCAACCACCACTGGGGACGTTGCCACCGTGACTCGATTATTTCGTCGTCCACATAGCGAATATTGACTACACCAAAATATCTGGTTCGTGTCGTATAGTAACGAACGGACCCCAGGATAACATAACGCATGCAACCTGCGATTCACGACGCGTGCGTGGATCACTCTAGTGCATCCTCGACAGAAAAAGTTCCCAAGCGAATGTCATCCATCGCAACTGACTGGGGGAACCCTGTTCGCCAATAACGGCAGTGGTCTAAAGCTAACCACCGCCCTATCACACTGAGAATTGGGAGCACATGATTAGTGCTTACGTGGGTGAGCGACAGTGTTGTGTGTGCAACCAGGGGCTAGGTCAGTCTACACATGATGCGTAAGAGATGTGTATTGAGGGGAATTATAACAGTGGTGGAACAGGTGCTCCGCCAAAACGTAGATAGTAGTACGTAGCGACTGACAGCTAAATATTCACCTTTCTGGGTGTATAAAGCTCGTTCTTGAATAATGCAAACTAATACACAATAATGTAGGGGTTGGTAGTAACATTCGTTCAGAAGACGAATTCGGTGACAGGGACAAGTCTGCTTAGACTAGTAAGTCCTCTCGGATCAACTAATAAAATTGACATATTTTCCAAGGTGTACAGAAGCACGCATACTGACTCGGGAGTGATCTAAGAATATAGGTTTTATCAGGCAATCCATTCACTATTTTGGAAGTGAGGTTGCCTGGAAGAGCAGCATCAGCGGTATTGTAGCTCCCACTAGTGTGACGCATGCCAGCTTAAAGATGGGGGACATAAGGGCAGTTACGAAGCGGATCAGTAAGCAGGAGTGGTAACAAATGTCACACTCGATGATGGTCAAGTATCTCATGAGTATTGTGAAACCGCCAGGCCGTAGCTTTAAGGATGACAAGCCTGCCTTGTAATCCGAGGGCACAAGTTCGAGCCTGCGTAAGGATCGGGCGACTCACGCAGTATCCTTAGCCCATGTGCGCCTGGAGATGGTTGTGCCGCAGCGAAGCCTCGGTACTGCGTACCGGAGTGCTGCTGAACACTGTAGTACACAAAAAAGTAGAAATGAATTCTGCACAACTCTTTCGAAAGATGGTGAAAAAGGTTAGAAAAATTGTCAGCCGTAAATATTGTTATCATTCATATGTAACATGTAAAGTAGCTGACTCACGGTATTGCAGGACTCACAGATGTGAGTGCAATCGTTCTCTGAATTGAATAGTAAGAAAATAGAAATCTAACAACGTTTTGAACTGCTGCACAGACGTTGTCTCCATCACATGTTCAGGTAAACTGTTCCAAATATTTATCACTCTCCGTTCGAAACACAGTGGGTGGGGAACACACTTCATATCCCGCACGATAAGTTTGTATCTGTGTCCGCGGTGCTGCATGGCCTTCGTAAGCGCAGCATTGGCCTTAGCATTGGGAAGTCACCGAGATGTAGAGCACAGCAGGTCATAATGAGGTCGACTCGCACCCGACGGTAGGACAAGGTGTAGAGTACTAGTTTCTCGCACCGGCCTTCATACCCCAAGGCACGTAAACTCGGGATGAGCCTAGTAGCAACATGTTGGACCAGTTCGAGCTTTTGTGCCTCGCCTCGGGTAATCGGAAAGTAGGCGGGCGAACCGTACTCTAGCATTGGTCTACTGGGCTGGCTTGCCGAACAACCTCCTCGTGGTGCCAGCTGGGTGGTTCGGGTTTTTCCCGTTCCAGCGAATGGTTCGGCGGCAGTGTTCCAGGACGTGGTGGGTTTTCGCCTGGCAAGCGTTCTCCCTATAAAAAGCCACATATGTCCGTTTAACAACACTGCGACGTGGCGGATGTGACTCGCCACTAAATAAAGTCACTGCCCCTTGCCCCTCCCTGAGAGGCATTGTACTTTAAGGGTGAGTTGGGCCCCTGGTCCTTCACGGACCGAAAGGCGTATGAACCATCTACTTGGTCACCGGCTCCCAACGGGTTGCGACGCCCTCACATCGCCCTGCTGCCTTGTAGGTTAGATCTTTGATCAAAGGCTCGGGGTAGGGCCCCCTAAGACAACCCTCTACTTCGGCCTGGGCAACCGGGTAGTATCACGCCCGCTGACGAATCATGGACTTCACCGCTCACTACTACTACTTGCTATGCCGCTCTTCTGTCTTAACTCAACCGCTCAACGTCCACTCACAGACCACCCCACCTCCCGTCCTTCATCTACATGTACTCTTATGTCTTCTACGGTCACCGTCACAAACGACCCACGTCTCGCAGCTGATGGAAGTAACAGCCAAACTCCCGGTTCTCCATGTCCTGCGATCGCAACCGCCTCTCACTCCACCGAAGCTCCAGCTCTTCTCCGACCTGGTTCTCCATTCATCCTCGCAGCGTTTAATGTTCGAACTTTGATGCAGATCGGACGACAAGCATGTCTGGCCCGTACTCTTGAAACGCTATCGGTAGACATCTGTTGTCTTTCAGAGACCAGATTGCAAGACTCTAGCGCCGTCATCAGAATGGCCTCTCCGGTAAACTCTGACGCCAAATACTACTTGCGGCTTTCCGGAGACCCAGAATCTGCCGCCACTGGTCAAGCTGGTGTTGGGGTTGTATTAAGTGCCAGGGCTGAATCAGCTCTGCTTGACTGGATCCCAGTCAACAGCCGACTATGTGCAGTCAGACTAAGAGGTTCATGTAACGTAAGCAGGCGTCGAGATGTTAAGCGTGCCTTATTTGTCGTCTCCGCCTACGCCCCTACAGACTGCAGCCCGGATGCAGTTAAAGATAGCTTCTACCAACAACTACATGAACTTCTGCGTTCCTCCAAACGGACGGATATAGTCATTCTTGCCGGGGACTTTAACGCACGGGTTGGCCGCCTTCTACCAAGCGAGCACCACATTGGGGGTAGTTTTGGTCTCGGTGGCAGTCGATCAGACAATGGAGACAGACTACTTGCTCTTTGCTCTGATCATCGCTTGTTTCTTTCGAGCACTAGTTTTCGACACTCGAGGAGACAGACTGCTACCTGGCGCCCGCCCTCACAAACGCAAGAGTGCTCCCAGCTTGACCACATAGCAATCAGCTACAGATGGCGCGGAAGCGTAATGGACTGCCGATCGTACTGGTCAACTTTTCTGGACTCTGATCACGCATTGGTTCGTGCTAAGATTTGCATGCGTTTCGGAGGATCACCTAAGCGCGCCCACTACCGACCGGACGTCGCAAATCTACAAAACGCTGCGGTTTTAACCAGGTACCAAGCCTCACTGTCAACCTTGCTTGGCTCAACTATTGACGGTGATCTCGATTCGCAGTGGGCGCATATCAAAGATGCGTTAGTTTCCGCCAGTATCGACACTTGTGGAGTTACCCGTCACCCACCGAAACATTGGATTTCCGCCGACTCCTTGTCGCTGATGGACAAACGCCGCTTGATCCCATCGGATTCGAGACACGTTGAAGAACGCCAATACCTTGGTCGAGAGTTGCGCAGGAGTCTGCAAATGGACCGCGAAGTTTGGTGGTGTGAACGTGCTAGGGAGATGGAGCTTGCTAGTCTCTGTGGTAATACCAGGAAACTCTTCCATCTCCTTCGAGTCACCGAAGGTGTTCGATCTGGTGTAAGTGAAACAATATGCGAAGAGGATGGCACCTTAATCACCAATCTTCAACGACGGTTGGAGCGATGGGCCGAACATTTTGGCTCGCAGTTTTGTTGGCCCCCAGCTCCATCTGCTACCTCTGGCGCTCGCGCTGGGGCCGAGTGGTCTACCCCAACAGACCCTCCCTCTTCCCAGGAAATCGAGCAGGAGCTCCGGCACCTGAAGCGTTATAAAGCTCCCGGCCCTGATGGTCTTCACCCAGCTCTATTTAAAGATGGTGGCGCATCGCTGGTCCGAGAACTCACCGTTTTGTTCTCGAAAATTTGGTCGAAAGAGAAGGTTCCATCATCTTGGGGTGAATCGATAGTCGTACCCATCTTCAAAAAGGGCCTGCGCACAATTTGCTCCAACTACAGAGGAATAAGTTTAGTCCCCGTCGTTTGCAAGCTGCTGGTGTCCATCATACTTCGCAGGCTATCCCCAACACGCGAATCGTTGCAGCGAGAAGAACAAGCTGGGTTTCGCCCTGGTCGCGGCTGCATCGATCAAATCTTCACACTTCGCCAGATCCTCGAGCTCCGCCATGTGTATCAGAGGCCAACGATTGCTGTGTTCCTGGATATCCGTGCTGCCTTCGATTCTGTCGATCGTACAGTACTGTGGCAGTGCCTTCTGAGGAACGGTGTCCCCGAGAAGTTCGTCTCCATACTGCGCGCTCTGTACAGTCTGACCTCGGGCAGGGTTAGGGCTTATGGCATGCTTTCGCCTACCTTTGTGGTCTCCAGTGGAGTTCGACAAGGATGCCCTATCTCTCCGTTCCTATTCAACTTTGCCATTGAGGATGTCCTGAAGAACGCTCTGAGCGATTCGTTGAACGCTGGCGTTGAGCTCCTCCCAGGTAGTCGAGTTGTTGATTTGGATTATGCTGATGATATCGTCTTGCTAGGTGACGATCCACAAGTCGTCCAACTTGCATTAAACCGCTTGACGATTGAAGCATCAAAGCATGGTATGTGCTTTTCGCCATCCAAATGCAAGGCTCTCCTTCAAGACTGGCAGGTGCCTCTGCCTGCACTCACGCTTGCTGGTGAGACACTGGAGGTTGTGGAGAGCTTTGTCTACTTGGGAAGTTGCATCACTGCTGGCGGGGCTGTTGGAGACGAGATTTCGATGCGCATCTCGAAAGCACGCCTCGCTTTTTCTAGGCTGAGGCATTTGTGGCGTCGCCACGACATTCGTCTCTCCATCAAAGGGCGGGTCTATTGTGCAACTGTTCGTGCTGTACTGTTGTACGGATGCGAGACCTGGCCCGTTCGTAAAGATGACTTGCGCAGGCTATCCGTCTTCGAGCACCGCTGTCTGCGGTCCATTGCCCGTGTGTGGTGGCAGCACCACGTAAGCAATGTGGAAGTTAGACAGCGTGTCTTGGGACGTGGAAGCCACTCGCTCGAGGAGCTCATCTCACTGCATCAACTGCGGTGGTTGGGACACGTATTGCGCATGCCTGTCCAGCGTTACCCCCGTCGTGCGTTGTTTGCACTTGCTGGACAGGGCTGGAAGAGACGGTCTGGTGGACAGCCTACAACATGGAGAAGCCGCATGAAAAAGTTGACGAAACAATTGGCCTCGGCCGGTTGTTGTCGACTACCTGGTTGGGGTCCGAGAGACGAGGATACTTGCTGGTTGAAAACCTTGGAAGTTATGGCTCAAGATCGATGTCAATGGCGGACGTGTGCATCAGTGTGTTGCGGTGTCCCTTCCTCCTCCCCCTAAAAACGAACAAACTGAAAAAAATTTCAAAAACTGTGAGTGGTAAACTTGACAAAAAAAGCATTTCTTGTTGCTCTTTTCTTATTATTCATATTGTTTTCCTATTCAGCCATGATTCCGATGGCACAATATCTGTACCACAGATTGTGTATAATATATATATATATATATTGGTCTACTGATGGAAGAGAAGAGGCGAGTGGCAACCTCTTCAGACCATGTGTCGAAGCTACGTTTGAGCGCCCAAAGCATGCGCAGTCCGTTACGATATAGCCTGTTCGTGTTGTCCACGGACTTCAAATCGTAGCGCGAGAGTACACATAGGTCCTTCAGGGAGGGTGTGGGATACAGCAGTTGGCCGTCAGCCTCCTTCCCCAGGCTCATAAATACAGATTTGGCTGGGTTGACCGGAGATGAACTTCTGCAAACCATGTGGATAGGCGGTTGGGGCCCTGCGGAAGTATGCCACAGTTATCGGGAGCGTCAATTTCTCTCCAAATCTTCATGTCGTAGGCAAACAAGGCACACGGAGAAGCTGAGGTAGATCGTTGATGTGGATCAGGAACAGAGTGGGCCTCAGCACAGTGCCTTGAGGCACGCTACTTGTAGAGGGGTACCAATCAGTTAGATGATCGTCGACCTGTACCCTCCACTTTCGTCCAACAAGGAACTCGTTGATCCACCGGTGCAGTGAGCCACCGACACCGCACATCTTGAGTTTGTGAAGGAGAACCTCATGAATGACAGTCAAACGGTTTACTGAAATCGATGCATACCACGTCGACAGACTTCCCCTTACTAATTGTCTGTAGCCACTCATGCCTCGTCACAAGCAAGTTTGCAATGCATGAACGGCCTTGCCTAAAACCGTGCTGTGCGGGTGTCAGGACCTCTTGACTGTAGTAACTGTAATGATCCATTTTTTACGATTTTCTCAGCAACCTTTGTCAAAATAGATGTCAGACAAATTGGCCTGTAGTTGTCTACTTTGCTAGGGTCGTCATCTTTCGATATAGGCTTAACCACCGAACATTTCCAGTCAATAGGCAATGAACCTTCGGACAGCGACCTGTTGAAAAGGTCAGTCACGACAGGGGAGATGATGACCGAAAGTGACTTGAGGATCAGTGGGTGAAGCATATCAGGTCCAGCAGGTTTGGTGACGTCAAAGCTGGCGAGTAGTTGACATAATTCTTCAACGCCACAATCCAGACTGATGACTGTGAGATCAAGGATTCAGTTACTTTATTGAGAATCAAAAAGATCCGCGGACCCTTTCCAATGGAGGCCTGCATACACACTTTCTGCAGTGGCGTTAACGACGGTAACGTAGCCTAATCGAGAGCTGCAGTGGGACGGAAGGCATCCAGGGGAACGAAATATGCACTGGAAGGTACGAGAGAACGCACGTGTTTCAGAATCACCGTGTACCTGAGCAGTAGAGTTAAAATAAGCACAAAGTGCAGAGTTACAGGCTAACTGAAATCGAGGTGAACATTCATTACTGCCGCTAGTGACCATGATGAACAGCGTGCACGAAGCGTGCTGCTATATGCAGCCCAAAGTGCACATCTCTGTTGAAAGAGCGCAGAAAGCAGGGACTTGGTGTGATTTCTGATGCACCGCACCCACTTGAGAATTGACATTAGTAACTACTTGAGCGTCACCTGGTTATGTCGACAGTGAATTATTGTAAGGCTGTAAATGACCACCCCGTCTTACACAAACGACACTTTAGAATATATTTTCACATCGCAAAACAGAAGCGGGCAGCAGTATCAAATCAATCGCTGAGAGAGCAACTTGATTTCATATAACAGGAACTCTGCCGACTCACCCCACTGGGCTTTGTCAGTGGACACAAGGTAGGTCGTGAACAGACAAAGCAGGCTGAGAATCCAGTTGAAGTGTTCAGTACGCATCCGTCGCACGCCAACCGTGTCTAAGTGACCGTATCAGTTAAGCCGAAGTGGCTCTGCAGCGGGCTACGTAAACGCTCGATAGATAACTCAATCAACAATTGAACGAATTTCACGATCACATGCAGGCACAGGGACGAATCGATGTTCTGATGACAGTTTTTCAATCGAACATGCTGGCTGGCGTGCTTTAACACTAGGTTTGGTTAACAAGCTACACTTGGCTTTGTGTTGGGGCCAATATGTGCATCTGAACTGGGAAGTGGAAGGCCGGATAAATGAGAGGAAAATTATAACATAGACTACTTCTGCGGAGACATTCTGGTGATCAAAGTGCCTGCAGCATCACACAGACAACCTGATGACTGCACCGCAACCTAGCTATGTGTCGCCGACGAAGTTCGTCCGATTGAAGCCGGTGGGGTAAACGGAGGCCATCAGGTGATATACACCATCTGATATCGGGGGGAGGGGGTTGAGACGGTACCCAGAAACTGACATACAAACAACCAAGAGGCTCGACAATCTTGTTGAGTCCGTAAGTAACATGCTCGTGGAATATAGGAAACCTGAGTCTAAGAGCCGGAGATTTGGTTATTCCTGAGAATGCACACAGGGCTAACAAAAAATTGTCTGGTACCTACGAATGCCTCCAACCGCTTGGTTGTCGCAACGTGATTAGTCATCATTTTTAATGCTGGAGGTGACGATTCAAGGCATAGTACTACGGCTCCATGAATGAGGATTTTCTGACCAAATGGGAAAGCCGATGCCTAAGCCGAAGGCGAGAAACAAATGAAACCAGATAGACCACTTATCGGAAACGTTGATAAGGATTGGTTATCTCATCAACTATTAAATGATGGATCTTCACGACACCTCCATCGGTCGAACGCAATGGAGGATGTCACTGGTGCCGAACCGATTGTGCAACGTTACATCTGTTCTGAATTACGGAGTTGACGAGGCGATCAAGGTTATACAATTCACAGTGACATCAAACAGACCTATTCCGTGAAGCTTACACATTCATGAGATCGATGGCTCATGTTCCCAGTGAAGGAGCCGGGTATTTTAAGATTCCCAAAGACCCATCGCTCGTTGACGTAGGGAGGAGCTCACATTGAGCAATCAACCAATGTCACACACAAGGATCGCGTCAAGCTAATGAATTCCCCAGTTCTGGGGGCGATGAGGAAAGGTTCAACGATGTATTTTTTAAAAATCAATAACGCCTAAAATTAATTATTTCATCTTGTGGCAGTATAAGGTACACGGAGCGTCTGTTGGAAAAATTTCCCCAATAAGTGAGACGCTGAAATCGGATGCAGCACTCAAATGAACTGTACAATACAACGGTTCAAAATGAACAAAGGTGAGGGAATTGAAAGAGGATGTGAAGCTGGGGGCAATCACCAAAGCTTATACCTGTACATAAGGTAGGGCGGAGTATGAACACCCGGTGGTGGAGAAAAATAATCATGCGCCTTCTGATGGGCGAGTGTAAAGATCACATCTGAAAGGCGAACATTAAAGTGTGATGACGTGGAAAGCTCGATAGGAGTGAAGGACTTAGTATGATACAATTTATCGGCCCGTTCCATACATATTTGGTCCAGTAGGTCCGAACCCGCTGGGAGGACGCATTGATCTCTGGGGTGCCCCACCAGAATGATATGGGTGATGTGGCATGGGAGGATGCGGATCGGAAAATTGTGGCATGGATGGGCCACTACCTGGAGGTGGGAGGACATTAGAGGATAACATCCAAGGGGGAAGAGCCCCAGGATAAGGAGCACCACACATGGCATCGTTCTGGCCACCAAGGTGCCCGCCGAATTCCATGGTGTTCGAAGACCAACTCGGATTGCTTGCGAAACGCGGATTCTTGGATCGATGCTGAAACAGCGAGTCATAAGAATAACTATTAGAAGCCTACAAGATAACCGATACGGCATAGCAACAAATACACAATTCTCATCTAAAGCAAAACGGGGCGGAACATTTAGAAGAAGAATACCGAGGGAGTCGGTACACTTTCCATGAAAAAAGTAGTATTCCAGGGGCGAGAAGCACGGAAGAAGTGCGATTCGTCGAATACGGGAACAACAAAAAGTAAAGACACGCTGATGCCTGGATTAGTAACCGGGATAGACACATACTTGAGAGAGAACGGTGGCGAATGCATGTTGACATAGGCGAAAGATGAGTGGACAGACAACGTGAGAACCATTTGCAGCTGAAGAAATCGATGATGGCCAGTAGCATCATAATCCGAGTAGCTGTGTTCGTAGGTGAGTTATGAGTGGTGAAAATAGCCAAACGATTGCTATCTACTTGTAACGAGGCAAGAGCAGCAATGGTGCTCTTGATATGGGCAGAGATAGAAGGCAGTTGACGACAATATAGGGCATGTGATTCGAGTCAGTGAGATATGCAGAATGCAAAAGAGTCCCTGCAGCAATTCTATGTACCTCAACTCGTTCCAGTGATGCATTTGAAACAGATGTGGACAGCCAATGACACACGACTACCACATGAATCGTGCACGCAGCATTCAAATGATGCAATTAGTTGCTAGGGCAGTTTTCAATTAGCCACCGAAACTAAGCGCTACGTATAAAGGGATGCAAACAGTTAGGATATACTTCTAGTGCGCCAACTCAGATGCAGTAATGATTTGTTCGATTAAAAGTGCGGAAGCTAGCTGAAAGAAGCAACAACGCAACCATTCTACTAACATAACCCGGGCTATGGAGCGTCTGATCTCAGAGCTAGCCGGGGGGCAATTAACCCACTTAGTTCCCGTTGAAGCATAAAAAGCAAGTCGTCTTGATTGGAGACGCTGTTGTTGTTGGATAGCGCATAAGTCGGAAACAGTGAAGAGGTTTTCACCAAAAACTCATTCCTTTTGTACCTACGGCAGTAGTCTGGTACTTAATTCCGCCTTAATCGATAACGTGATATCGTAAGCACCATGATAAAAAGATTGACAAGACCATATCCTGTTGGGGTGCCAACAGTGTTTTCATCAAACGCTGCCCCACATTCGTGCGCTCACTCAGGAATATCAAGATATGTAGCTTTTCATTTCTTAACCAGAACTATTAGTTCACAGTTGATTGATACCTATCGGAAAATGAGGCAAATGCTTTGTTCAGCAAAGCGTGACCTGTGATTGTGAGAGCAGCCAATCAAAGTGAGGAGGGCTAACGCAACAAACCACACAGCCAATCTGATTGAACTGAACAGAGCCCGACATTGGATGTACCCGAGATAGTGGTATGTGTGCAGTTTACACATAATGTATACTGTACATCATGCCAACGATTGCTTGACAAATCAAAACTACGATAAAATGAGATCTTGATTTTTTTCTATCACCCTTATTTGAATGAGGAAGTGGAGAGTGTCAATCGCATTAACGTACAGCATCAACGAAGGCTCTAGTAACAGTTTCACTGAATCACATTTGCTGAATAAACCAATTGTCCAAGAGGAACGGACTTCGGTGACAACAGTGTCCGATTACGAAAGTCGAGAAAAACGTGAGGTGATAAGTGACAACCCTGTTTTGTATGGCAGTGTTATGTATGCGAGGAGGAATCCATTCCCAAAGAGTGCAATCGCTTAAAGATGTGCGCTGGAAAGGTAAAATTAGGCGTGTAGTTTTACAGTTAACAATACATGGTAGCAAGAAGTAAACCAGAGCTAGTGAGACGCAACAGTGCTGTACCCATCGCAATGACGCTGGACCATACCTTGTTGCGATGGTTTGTGTGCCTCAGTGATCCATTGAGCTATGCTGGGTGGTGCTTTTTTGCACCTTCAGAGCCACTCATACCAGGTTTGTCAATGGTTAGAGGCCAGACAAACTCAGCCTCCTGGTTGGGTATTGGAATGAGGGTGGCTCCTTATTTCATAACGGACTCCTTGTAGCCCAACGCCAAACCTGCTGCCTTGTGGTCAGGTTTTTGAACCAAAGCCTTTGGTTGAGAACCCTAATCGTTCCCCTGCCTAAGCCTAGGCAACCTGACAGTATCCTGCCCACGCAATACAATGAATCTCTCTTCAAACAAATCCCTGATGCTCTGGCCACCGCAGAGGATAATCAACGGTGCCCTATCTGCTGCATCGAGCAGGGTGGATAGGGGTTTGGATGCTACTGCTCAAGCCTTCCCGACTTCTTATTCCCCCTCTTAAGCTTTTTCTCCCTTATAGTCCGGTTCCAACTTCATTTTATCCCCCCAGTTTTCAACCCCCCGATTCTTGGCCCTCCCCCAACATGCTTTGCTAGGCATTTATCTTCTAATTTCAACTCACATGCAAACGCGGTGCATCACACCTGTCCTGTCGACAAGCCCATGTCCAACCAAGCGGCCAAGCCCAGTTCATCGCCTTCCATTTGGAGCCCTCGATCCTCCTTCAGATTGGCATGCCTCAATGTACGCACATTACTACAGATCGGTCAACAGGCAGCACTTGCCCGAACTTTAAAGACCCTCTCCATCGATATCTGCTGCTTATCGGAGACCCGACAGCAAGACACGAGCTCTGTGCTCACTCTGCAATCCACTTCAGGTGACACCAGCAGCACTTTCTCATTGCGCTTATCCGGTGACGATGCAGCTTCGAGCACCGGCCAAGATGGTGTTGGCATTACCCTGAGTCCCCAAGCTGAAGCTTCTCTGGTGGATTGGATCCCAGTCAGTAGCCGGATGTGTGCGATCCGATTGGCTGGCTCGTTCAAAGCTTCGAAGTCGCGCGGGACTAATAGGTGTCTATTCATCATCGCTGCCTACGCACCCACAAACTGTAGCGATGATTAGGTAAAAAACGACTTCTACCGCCAACTGACCGAGCTCGTTCGCCACAGAAGAAGCACGGACACTGTTGTGCTGGCAAGGGATCTGAATGCATAAGTTGGAAAGTTGTCCACTGATGAAACGCACCTGGGCGGTCAGCAAGGTGTAGGCTCCCGCAATGATAACGGTGAGCGGTTAGTTCATTTGTGTGATGATGCTCGCTTATTTCTTGCGAGCACTAATTTCCGACGCCGCACCCGCCGGAGGGTGACTTGGCGCCCACCAGCCTCGAACCAGCTATGGACGCAAATCGATCACACTGCAATCAGTTACCGCTGGAGAGGCCGCGTCCAGAACTGTCGCTCGATTTGGAGCACATGTGTAGACACCGACCATGCACTTGTATGTGCTGACCTGCGGATGTGTTTTGGCGGACGCCCACGACGACGCTGTGAGCGCAATGACACCAGCAAACTGACGAGGTCAGCGGTTCTGAATGCCTATCAAAGTACGCTGACATGCGAGCTGAGTAAATGCTCACTGGAAACAATTGAAGATCACTGGTCGCGTGCTCACCAGACCTTACAAGCAGCAGGCAAATCCTCATGTGGTAAGTCTAATAGCCAACATGGACATTGGGTCTCTCGCGGTCTCTGGAACTTATCGATGCTCGCCGGCATATTCCGGCTGGAAGCGAACACAATGAAACTCGCAAACAGCTCCGGGCAAAACTCCGTGCTAGCCTGAAGAGAGACCGCGAATCCTGGTGGTCTCTTCGTGCGTCAGAGATGGAAGTAGTCGCTGCCCTTGGTAACCATCAAAAGTTATTCCGTCTGATACGGGAAACGGGCAGAAGGAGACCTGGTGTTAGTGAAACAATTTGTGACGAGAAAGGACAGCCTGTACACAATTTGTCACAAGGTTTGGAGCGTTGGGCTGAGCATTTTGAAAAGCAATTTAATCGGCCGGAATTGTTCGATTTCTCACTGGCCAGTGACCGACGCGCTCATTGGGCTGTCTCTTGGGATCCGCCCTATCGCTCAGAAGTCAAACGTGAGATCGGACTGTTGAAGTTGAACAAATTCGGGGGACCTGCTCTTGTTGATGATTTACACGAATTACTAATGACTGTGGGAGCAGGAAATTGTCCCAAAAGACTGGAGCCGCTCGGATATTATTCCCATCTTCAAAGAAGGCTCGCGCTCGGAATGAGGCAAACATAGAGGAAGCAGTCTGATCTCCATCGCCGCCAAATTACTTGCCTCCATAATCCTTCACAGACTGACTAGCATTCATAAAGGCCAGATTAGTGAGGATCAAGCCGCGTTTCGTCCGGGTCGCGCCTGCATCGACCACATTTTCACCTTGCGTCAACTGTTGGAGCACCGTCACACACATTCGCGGCCCACCGTAGTCGTGTTCCTTGACATCAAAGATGCCTTCGATTCGGTTGATCGATATACCCTTTGGAACTGTCTACTCAGGAAAGGTGTGCCTGAGAAATATGTAAATATCATCCGAACATTATACGCGCGTAACACGGGCAGAGTGAGGGCTTATGGCAAGCTGTTGTCACCCTACAATATCTTCATCGATGTGAGACAAGGATGCCCGTTGTCACCTTTCCTCTTCAATTTCGCTAATGACGAAGTCATGGAGATTGCATTTACAGGACACCACTTAGAAGGTGTGAAGCTACTCCCAGAAGAACGACTTCTTGACATGGAGTATGCAGATGTTATTGCCCTCATCTCCGACATCTCCCAGACGTGTCAAGCTGCACTGGACAGATTAGCACTGGCTGTCAGCCGCTTCGGGCTTTGCTTTGCACCATCGAAGTGCAAAGCGTTCCTCCAAGACTGGCAGGGATCGCCTCCTGCGTTGACTCTTAGTGGGGATCTGCTAGGAGTCGTTCAGAAATTCAACTACCTGGGAAGTTTTATCAGCACCCTTGGGTATGAAGATGAGATCACCAACCGTATAGTAAAAGCTCGAAGTGCTTTTGCTAACATTCGCCACCTATGACGGCGGCGCGACATCACTCTCGCCCTGAAGGGTAGAGTGTACAATGCAGCGGTACGTTCGACCTTACTGTATGGTTGCGAAATCTGGCCCCTAAGGTCGGCGGACCTGAAGAGGCTAGCTACATTCGACCATCGGTGCCTTCGCAGTTTGGCTCACAGCTGGTGGAAACACCGCGTGAGTAACGAGCGTGTTCGACGCTTTGTTTATGGCACAGGAAAAGGAACTGAACCGCTCAGCACCGTCATTTCACGCACCAGGCTCCGATTGCTCGGCCACGCGTTGCGCATGCCAGCCTATCGACTCCCGCGACGTGCGTTGTTTGCTCACCAGGGGTGCAGATGGAAGAGGAAGAGAGGTGGCCAAACGATGACTTGGTCCAGAGGAATGAAGACCCTCACTTCGGAGCCGGCCTCGGTTAGAGCTTCACGGCTCCTTGGTTGGGGACCAAAAGACAATGAACACGTTTGGCTAGATACACTTGCTGATATGGCAAGGAGCCGACGTCAGTAGCGTTCCTGCTGTGAGTTTCCTTGTCCCTCCCCATCCTTTTTAGCCTCCCCCTCTAACCACAATCTCATTTCGTAGTATAATATAATTTTACATCATAATTTTTCTTATTGCCTAGTAGCCAGCTGCTAGCTTTCCGGAACGATGCGCATCCGGTGCTGGTAGATCAGCTGGCATGCAACTGTTGTATTTATTTTCTTTTATGTATTGCGCGGCACAGTAGCTGAGGTGTTTTACACTAGCTAACGTGTATAATGATGATGACCCAGTATACACAAGTAGGACAGTGGAGTATATAAGTGCGACCTACCGGGTTGCGTGGGAAAGAGTGCGAGGATCGGCCAGATCGGGGATGCCCTCTGATTGAAGACCGGGTGTATCTGTACAAAGGGGAAAAGCGAAAAACATCGCCTAATCGATAATTGTAAGTTCTGAGGCTCGGAAAACAGACGAGAGAGAATACATAAGTTCGCTGAAAAAAGCTGTTGACTGGCACCTACAGTGCCAACAGAGAGTTATTCGTGAAAGGGCAGCAAAATCCGATAAGTGGTTGCGGTAGAGAAGTGCACTTCATCCGAGCAACAATTACCACATGCGATGAGCTTCGAATGAAGCATTTCTACAACGAACGTTATGGTGGGTGAATAGTAATCATTGATGTCGTTAGTGTCAGGCAGCTAAGCGTTCGCTACTGTCCGCTCCAAACACTGTATTTCGGAACCAATTTCTTCCTAATCTGGACTCGGCAGTGGACGCTTATCAGAACGGGTTGGATTCCATTGTCGGTATTTGGGGCGCTTCAAAAGCCAACGATGATCAGGGTCATTGGGTACCGGTGCTTCGGTTCTATTCGGTCGCGAGTGACGAATGTCATGCGAATGAGGACAAAGGGTAGAGCAATCAGGTACTTAATCGTTCAGAGGTTATTGAGGAGCGAGTTTCGAGATAGCGACGAATCGGAATTAATGATGAGCAAGATACATGGATGAACCAATGTCGGTGAGATGCTATTCCTGCAGTCGTCACTTGGCACATGCCAAATTGATATTGTAGAATACTCAGTGACATCGCTTGGGCATAACATATCAGTGAACTTCCGTCAACTTGATCGGATCACTCAGTTGGACTGTGCCTCACACCGTCGAAGAATAAAACGTTTGTTTATGTATTTATTTAAGTAGGAAGAGAAGTACAGTTCATGCAGACTCCAGTGTCGCCAGTTTTGAGTAATTCAGAATACTGGACATATGAGCGTTTCACTGCTCGATGAGATCAATAGATGATTGCAAAAAACTTGTTGATAGACTGTTGGGTGCATGAGACGGCAAATGGTCGATAAAATAAGAAGAACGCAAGTGTGATCTAAAGCATTCGTATCGAAGCCGAACTCTGCGCCGTAGCGATATGCGTTTCAGTGAACCATTGAGATAGGTTTAGAATGGTTGTCAACGGAAGTTAGAACAACTCCAGCTGACCATTTTGAACGAAAGCATTCGCCTTATCCTCGGAGGTAGAGAAGGGGAGAGAACCAAAGGACATTTAACAAGACGTTCCAACAGAGGAAGAGAAAAATTGTCAATCGGAAGTTGAACAAGTCAGGTAAGCTCTGAGAAAAGAATACGCCGGATCCTAACTAGTCTGCTGGAACACACAGTCCAACAACAGAGAAAATTCGTAACAAATGAACATGGCTGCAGGCGCATTGACATAACAAAGTAGAAAGACGCCACGAGAATTTTTGAATCCACAAATTTTGGTCTCAAGGTCGTCACCTCTAGGTTACATCTCGAGGGCGAACGATACTTCAGTAACAGAGAGGAACATAACTGCATAAACGATTCCAGACTAGGGTTTCCAACGCTAAAATTAGTTCATCCATTAGCGGCACAGTTTGGAGTGGCAGTTAACAAGTGAGAAAATCACATAGTGACTATCAGAAGTGTCAGCTGCCAGTGGAACTCTGTTGAAACAAATCTGTAAGCTGTGGAAGAGTTTTTGTGGTGTGAACGGTAGTCACTCATTAATCCGGTAAGGAAATATTTATCTTAGCTGTTAGCTATGCGATCTCCCGTTGTTTTTGGATCATCACCAGTGATAACGGTAGGAAGTTTGTGATGACAGAGTGGAGATATCACCCTAAGTATTTTTCTAAGTACCAAAGGTGCGAAATGGTGGGCTTACATTGGCTCTAAGAAATGCAATCAAACTGACAGCATCATAAGCTTTAAACTTTTGAAGCAGTACTGTGGGCGGTTTGTCAGATGACCTGAGGTCGGGGCGGCGGAGCAGCTAATGACAATTGCTTTATGTGGCGCTGAGCGGTAAAGGGTTGAAATGCATCAGATAGCCAGATACTGCCCTGAGACAAGCACAGTTGTCAAGTGCCGAGCAGCCGTTGTCATTAGCAAAAACAGCGCAACGCGCTTGGGGGCGTATTTGAAGGGCTGACGAGAGTGAACAAGATGCTGTCCAAAATGTACCAGACATGCGTGCTGACAATGCAAATTAGCAGGTAGTGAAAGAATGGAAAAAGAATTCTACACAATTAGCCAAATAGCGACTGTTACACGTGTGTCTAAAAGAACTAAACGATAAGAGTCTTTACTTGAGAAGCTACATGACCCATTGGGAATGAGAGTTATCATTAATGCCGGCCGGTGGTGGCCGAGTGGTCTGCACGTCTGTCTTGCAACCATAAGATCACTGGTTCGAATCCGCAAAGGGGCGGGAGTCTTCGCAGTACACTCAGCCCACGCGCGACTGATGGTGGTCACGCAGCAGTGAAGCGGCATTACGGGATACAACTGATGATTTAATATTTTATTTCATCATTAATGAAAGAGCTGGATGGCAGGCTATACTTTGATAAATGTAAGTGGTAGGTTAATACGTGAGAGAATAGGATAGGCTAAAGCAACCTACCCCTCGCCAGAAGTACTATGAGCCTGCAGCGGCCCAACAGAACCCACTGGAGGCCGAGGAAACCGGCCACAGGATGACAGGTTCTTTCGGGATACCAGTGAGCCAGTGACACCGTGTCGGGTCCCCGATTTCATAGAGGAATTTGAGGTTGCAAGCCGTTTGGCACTCGTTGGGGAGATTGGAATGATTTTGCTCATGGAACCTGATACGGTGGGCGTGTTGTTGCTCTGGCCAGATTCAGTTGGCGAAGCTGGTGTATCAGTCTGGGCTTTGATTAGCTGCGGAGCAACATCACAATGGAAAATTGAATAGGAAAAATGAATTGTACTACATAGTAATGCATACGAGATGGGCTTTAAAAGGATAGGATGAAGGAAAAGTACATGTGATGGATTGGATGTCATTGAAGCAGACGACGAAATCGCAATGCCATTGTGAACATCAATTGGTTATTTGGTTAGGAGATTGGAGCAACCGTTTTCCCAATAAGGAAGAATGGAAAATTACTGGATCCGGTGGAGGAAGGAAAATGGACCAACATAACGTTTCGCTAGCCCGTTCGAATGGCTGACTTAAGAAGAAAATGTGATCCGACTATCCTCGTCATTCGCATTTTTAGAACAAACCAGAATACATCCTATGCAAACGATCCAGCCCTGATCTCAATGTCCCCAAAATCCCTACTGCTATCTAAGCCCTGATCTCAACCATTTATGCATTACGGGTTCACATGGCTACTGGTTAGATCACATTCGCCGTCGATTTGTACCTTAAATCTAGTTTATACCGGTGCAAAACCTGCTCTTCAAGTACATGGCGCAGTCGTAGGTGGAGGCGGACAGTAGCATTCCACTTTTGGTCAACAACGCCGCCGCCGTTGTGCTCTTCATGGCGCTCTAATCCACATGGACAAAACAGAAGTCAAGACTCAACTGGATGTATATTCAGAGCTGGAAACGGTTATAAGTCGATACACTCCCCATATGGACGTCTGCCATCCAACCATCTGTGCCTTGGGATCGGTCGTCGGACCGCATACTGCCTGGCTGTTTGTACACACTTGGCTATCACTGGTACCGCAATCAGCAGCTTACGCCCGAGGCCATTCGTGCGTCCGTCCCATCGTCGTGGTAAAACGTAGATGATTAACTGCTCTTCTGGTCAATGATAGGCATGCCCACGCCGTTGACGTGCACCTGATGTTGTCAGCATGTCGCGCTGCCAGCCACAGTTCCGCGTCGTAAGGTAGTGCGTAGGCCCTCGTTCAGCCCGGCGATCGAACAACTTGGGTGGTATCGACTTGCGTTATGCATCACCACCATGTCTTGGTCACATCAGTAACTGGCAATTCGGGTGTGAAATCGACTTAGCACCTCTTCCGTTCCGAGTTCACAGAACCCATGAAGAAAAGCCACTCTAAACACAGATGGGATAAGTTCCCAATTCATCGAGGATGTCTGTGAGGAAAACTTATGAAAATACTGCGAAGATAAAATGAAAAATGCATGGCGACGACGAAGGATGCTCACTGAATACAGTGGAAGGTTACTGGTCGCGTGTTCACCAGACCTTATTAGCAGCAGGCAAGTCACCATGTGGTAAATCCAATGTCCAACCTGGATATTGGGTCACTACGCAGTCTCTGCAAATTATCGATGCTCGCCGAGACATTCTGACTGAAAGTGAACACAATGGGACTCGCCAGAATCGCAGGGCAAAACTCAGTGCTAGCCTGAAAAGAGACGGCGAAGCTTGGTGGTCTCATCGTGCGTCAGTGATGAAAGTGGCCACTGTCCTAACAGTAACTATCGCAAGTTATTCAGTCTGATAAGGGAAACAGACACCCGGAGACCTGGAAGTACATGTGACGAGAGTTGATAGCCTATCCACAGATATTAAAACGCTTGGACCTCTGGGCTGAACACTTTGAAAGGCAGTTTAATCGGCCGGAATGGTCCGATTTCTCACCGACCAGTGATCGTCTTGCTCTCTGGGCTGTCTCTTTGGATCCGCCTCTCGCTCAGAAGTCGAACGTGAGATTAGACTGCCGAAGTTGAATGAGACCACAGGACCAAATGATCTTCCTCCTTCGGGGGACCTGTTCTTTTGGACGAGCTACACGAGTTATTAGTGAAATTTTGGGAGCAGGTGTCCCAACCGACTGGTGCCACTGCGTTATTGTCCCGATCTTCAAGGGAGGCTCACACTCCGAATGCTGCAACCATAATCAGTCTGATCTCCATCGCTTCCAAGTTACTTGTCTCCGACATCCTTCACAAATTGAATGGCGCCCGTGAAAGCCAGATTGGTGAGGAGCAAACCGGGTTTTATCGAAATCGGGGTTGCATCGATCACATCTTCATTTTATGTCAATTGTTGGAGCATCGTCACATATATTGGCGGCCTACCGTCGTAGTGTTTACCGACATCAAAAGCGACTTCAATTCGGTGAATCAGAGTTTTTTGGGACTGTCATCTAAGGAAAGGTGTGCTCGAGAAATATGCAAATATTATCCGAGTGTTTTACGCGCGTAGCTTGGGCAGCGTGAGGGCTCACGCCAAGCTGTCGCCAACCTTCAATACCTCCAGTGGTGTAAGACAGGGATACCCGCTGTCACTTTTCCTTTTCAAATTCGCTATTGACGAAGCCATAGAGACCGCGTTCACAGGACACGACTTATATGGTGTGGAGCTGCTCCCAGGTGAAGGACTTATTGACTTGGAGTATGCTGACGACATTGTCATCATCCATGGAAGCTTCTAAACGTGCCAAGTAGCACAAGACAGAGTAGCACTTGTTGGTAGCCGTTTCAGGCATTGCTTTGCACTCTCCAAGTACAAAGCTTTCGTTCAAGATGGGCAGGGTCCGGCTCTGACCCTGGGTGGAGAGCAGCTGGATGTCGTTCAGAAATTTAACTACCTAGACAGTTGTACTAACACATGTGGAATGGAAGAAAAGATCACGAACCGCATAGTAAAAGCCTGAAGCGTTTCTGCTGAGTTTTTCCACCTATGGTGCCGGCGCCACATTACTCTTGCTCTGAAGGGTATAGTGTACAACGCAGCCGTCTTTTCTACCCTCCTGTATGGTTGTGAAACCTAGCGTTAGATTAGAAGACCTAAAGAGGCTTGTTACGTTAAACCACCGGTGCCTTCGTAATTTGGCTCATATCTGGCGGGAACACCACGTGAGCAACGAGCGTGTTCGACGCCTTGTTTAAAGGCACAAGAGAAGGAAATGAACCACTCAGCGCTGTTATTGACTAGGCAAGGAGCCGACCTCAATGGCATCTGAGTTGTGAGTTCTTTTGTCCTCTCCCATCCCTCTTATCTTCCCCCTCCGACCACGGTCTCTCTCTTGAATCATAATATGTTACTAAGCCGTGTTACCTGTCCTTTGGTATTCGATAAGTTCTAGTGTCTCGCTTTTTCGTTTTGTATTGCGGCACAATACTCGGTGTGTTTCTCACGTTCGGCTAATGTGTAATGAGGATGGTGACGTTATTTCATGGACCAGCCTCCGGTGTTGTGCATGCCACCACACCGACTACAGCGACGTGCATTGTTTGCGCGCCGGGGTGTGGATGGAAGAAGGGGAGGTCAAGTGATGAGAGAGTCAAAAGGAATGAAGGCCCTTAGTTCGAACTTGGCCCCGGTTGGAGCCTCTAGGCTCGCTGGTTGGGGCTCGAAATACGCTGAACACGTTGGGCTGGATACACTTGTTGACATAGCCAAAAGCCGACCTCAGTGGCGTTTGTGTTGTGAGTTTCTTGGTCCCTCCCCCTCTCGCTTAGCCTCCCCGTCCAACCAGGATCTCATCTACTAAGCACAAGGTAACTTTTTTGCGGCACAACAGCTGGCTGTTAACTTTCCGGAACGATGTTCATCCGTTATTGGTGATTCAGCCTCTGTCGCATGTTTTTTCCTTCTTTTCTCATGTATCGCGGCACAATAGCTGAAGTGTTTCTCACCTCTAGATAACGTGTACAATGAGGATTCTGCTTAAGTTGCTACGATCATCGGCGCTGAGGGTTCAAACAGTGGCGTTTTCCAGAATAGCCTGTGCCGTAGCATTTCCACGAACTACAAGCGCATCACAGAGAAAGGTAAATGAACAGAGGAAACGAGCTTAGACAACAAAAAACAGCGAGTAGCTCAGGGCAATCGCTCATGAAGTGCGATCTGTGAGGTGGATACACCCGAAACCGAGAATAGGAATAACCTTGAACGGTGAAGAAGTCACGTACCTCATAGTGAGTGCGGGAATCATGTGTATTCTGCCCGGACCCCTCTTTTGTAAGCACGGCATCGTCGTTGCAGGATACATCCTCGGAAAGAGTGGACGGCGTCGTCACTTGATTTCCCGTCGCAGTCGGCAAGGGACTTTGGGTGCCAGACGCAGGGGCGGACAACGATTCGTCGGTGGAAATATTCAAAATGGCCGATCCACTACTAGTTCGAACTGCTTCAGACTGACATGTGGGAGTGCTATGGGATATAAGTCAAGCGGAGAGAACAAAGCGATACACAAAGGGGTAGTGGCATATGTTGTCAGACAAAACTAAGTTCAAATTTAAAACAGTTAGTTCCCCTCAGTAATTTGAAGAATACAATGAGAAGACGAAGTTCAGCAGATGCATGCATTTCGTAGCGTTTCGTCGGTATAGATAACGATGATTGACAAGTATATACAATCGTTTGAGGGTGCAAACATACAGACAGACAAACGAGAGGAAAAACGGGTGTCTTGGCCTCACACCCAAGGCAACTTGAGGCTGACTGAAAATTGATTTTGAACGCAAAGCACTGGTTTAATCCGGCTTATCGCAACAGCCTCGGTGAACCGGAGGAATCGGGAAATAGTATGGTGCAGCTGGATACCGAATGCCTTGGTGGAGGTCAACAAGTGTCTGGCAACCGAAGATGCCAGCGGCATGCGTGAACACGTCTAAATTGGGCCCGCCTGTTGCGCAGTCTCGCATTGAACCCATTTTGACACGTGCTACTTTATTCGGGAACTTAGGGTCCTCTCAGTTCTGCCTATGTAACTAGATTCGCAGTTACAAATTAGTATATGCTATGGGAATTGGTCGCGACAGACTGAGTTTCCTACAGCAGAGGCAGCGGTAGCTTGTGAGTTCTGTCGAGGATGACAACTTTAACAGCGTAGTGTGCTCTGCGTGGCATAGATCAAACGCTTTGTAACCCTCAGTGCGGCAATGTCACCCCTAAAGGGCAGTATTAAGTATTCCTTTTTCTTAAGTAGTCAAGCCAAGTCAAGGTAAGCTTTAGGTACCCAGATGGGCACATCTTCAGCCATTTACAGTATCAACTGCGGAGATCTAAAATGACATTTGGACAAAGTAAAAATTTCATATATGGATACAGAAAAGGGAATAGGTCGCATTGGTATCACTTGAGTTAAAGGGCCCACATTCTCGAGCAATGAGTGCATAATGATAAACAGAATCCTCGTGTATATGTTCCAGCAGATCGAGTATAGTTTTAAAAGGACATTTCTTCTTAATTGGTATCAACTGGCCTATAGGTTTGTGGCGAAAAGCAACAGACCGTGAATAATGCGCGGTATCTGGCCTTATTATTCAAAACATCAGTCTGGTTGACCTTGGAAGTAATTTGAACAAAAAAGCTGTCAAATTATTTCTATTATATCCGCAGTGGACGAAGTAAAGATATGGTGCAATGAAAAAGCAACAGTCAATTTGAAAGCCCCGGTGGACATTGGACCGTTCATATCGCTGATTTTTCTGTGCTTCTCGATGAATTTATGAGACTAGCTATTCGAAAGTAGCGTGCTGATAACCAGCTGTAGTTCATCGGTCAGAAAATTGGTCGAACATATACAAGTGAGGTTGTCAAATATGGATGCGCAACAAAGTTCGCGACAACAGCCCAAATATCTGGGTACAATAAACCAGGTTGCTGGGGCTGGTGAAACCCAGAAAACAAAAGTTGACGACGGCGGAAAAATGGGACGAAATGGAATGCAATGAATTTCTGAAAAGACTACGGACTGCATACAGAGGTGCAAGCAACTTCGCAATCGTGTCAATTGCGGAAGGGGAACGAAGTACCAATTGTGGCTTATCCGTGAGCGGCAACTCGGAGGGATGGTACACGACAATCTCGCTGTCCCCACATCATTAGTTTATTCAGGTAATTGCGGCAGGTGGAAATTCGGAGCCGCAGCTGACCCAGGAGGTTACCAGCTAAGAACTCGAACCGAATCAGGTTGTCTAGCGAAATGCCAGAGCTACGCAAGAACACGGGATTGAAAGCAGCAACGTCCATTGAAAGACTCCATTAAAGAAAAGTAACACCCCGCGTGTTTTGATGGTCAATGAGGATAGGTCTCTTTGGTTACTATTAACCAGGTTTCTGACCGACGTAATAAAGAGGCCATTGTCCAGTACTATACATCATAACTTCGAACGCTGGTAGCATGCATTGGTTGTTCAAGCGTTCACGTGTTGGATGAGTTGGGCAAATGGGTTGCCGGGCGAGCATATGAACACTCGAAAGACGATCTCTACGGCTGATTGAATCTTTGGTAAGACCTAGCGGCTAACTAATAGACCCAGTATTATCTACGTAGAAGTTAGCACCAAAAAGACGCAGGTAGTTACAGAATTGAACTGGATGCCCGATGGCCACCTTCCTCGACGTGCATAGTATGCTGCCGCTCCAGCCGATTGAGCGAAACCGCGCGAGGTGGCCAGTCTGTGACCTGACATAAAGGCATGGTACAGTCGTAAATGCCCCCCGCTGGGATGTGCCACATCGAGGGAATCAAGGATAATCCTGCATTCTTATTGCGTTTAACTGTTAATATTTTACGTTGATAACTGGTATCCGTCTTTTTTCCAAAAGCACCTTATCTTTGTGCCCCGTTTGTCTTGTGCTGCATTTTCATTGTTAATTACTATTTTACTAGTGACGTGGATCTATCGCACTTCGGTGCTCGACTCGTGGCTGTTTAACTTTAGTGAACTGAACAACACCTTGAGTGAGTTCAAAGAATCCCATCAAACATACTGTAATTGCTAAGCCATATAAAATGACTATTCAGACCGTAAGAGGAGATGTGGTGCAACCCCAGTCCTAAAATGATATGTTGAGATCCGAAGATTCGAGGCAATGGGGTTGTTTAGCAAACACGTGGTTTACCAATCCAAGGACAACATAACACACCCTGCGGCGATGCGCGAGCAAAATGATTGGGGAGGATCGATCGATGAATGCTTATACGCGTGTTGTGATACTCTGCGATCAAACGTTCAATCACCGATAAGGTGGAATGGTATATTCGGCGTGGGCGCATGAGCACACCCCCCGGGCGGCCCGAATCACACCTTTGGTTGAGCGAGTTAGAACACTCCAGCTCATGAAAAAAAACGGACAACCCGGCTCGACATCACTTCCTCGCTAGAGTGAAACAGTGAAGCGTGAATCAGACGGCGGTCAAGGGGAGAAATAGCTTAGACAATCGATTAAGTGTACACAATGGGAGAGGAAAAACACAAACTACCAATAGCAAGTGAAGTACGGTATCGCGGTTTAGACCAAGCAACGAAGAAGAAGAACGATGTATGAAAACAACCACTTTATCACTGGACACTAATTGGTATTCAGCAGTGACGCAACATGTTATAGGTCTAAAAACAATTTGGAATTTTTAATTTTATTGTGGAGTCAAGGACAGTGGTGAGTGGTAAAGTATGTAGATCTAAATTAGGCAAAAATGCTACATCTTCTCAGGGGTTGGACAGTGAGTGAGACATGGTTTCCGGTATATGGCTGAATTGGCAGATTGATGGACAATCTGCTTTCTCAAAAATTAGGTATTTAGGCATGTTCAGGTAGCTAGCCAATAGCGATGGAAGAACCACGCCTAGTAAAAATTTTAAGGTGAGCCAACAGCCTCAAACGGGCTATACCTTGGAGCAAACATGGAGGTGAAAATGAGGGATAAAGGACGCATTGACAGAATGACGCCGGCAGACAAGCAGTGTCCTGATATGAAGATGAGAGAGAGTCTTGGGAACACCGGAAACACCCCATCATAGGAAAATAGCATTCGGAACAATAAACACTGAAGCACATGACGAGTAGAAAGCAACTTACCCCGTGTAAAACTTCTCAAAAATATTGTCTCCACGCGGATCATGAGCAGCTTCCTTCTCCGAGGAGATTTCATGGGGACCGACGACGCTACTGGCAGTTCTGTCATCAATTTCGGAGGGAGTAATGGGATTTGGCACAGAGCTTGAATCGATGGGAAATTGTGCGGAGGTGACGGACGATCCTGATGACTTTGCTCTGAGTTTATCAACGATGTCGCTAATGCTCTTCACCGGCTGCCGACGCGGTAGCTGCTGAGGTGGTAGCTGAAGCGGATTTGTTTGGTTAGGATTTAGCTGTGCTGAGGAATTCAGCTCTACGGCACACTCGGATTGAGAAGAAGACGTGTCAAAAATCGAAGCTGGTGTTAAAGTCGACGCAGTGGGAGCGGAAACGGAGTCCAAGATCTCCACCGTGGGTCGTAACTTCGAAGAATTCGGAGTAAGATCGGCTACAACACTAGCGCTCGGGATGTCAGAGCAATGCAAGTGACAATCGTTTAAAAGCACCTTTGGTCCGGTGGGAACAGATTTTTTTTTCGGTATTTTATAACCCTTGATTAGACCACCGTGAGTGGCATTTGTAGGGGTTGCAGAGGAAAGAAATGGTTTATTTGTGTGAGACTTTTTCGAGTAGCAGGATGTTCCGAGCTCATCCGACCGATACTCCAAGCTGGACACAGAACGCGACAATTTCCCGAATGAGCCAGCAGATGGTGTTAAGTCCCCAGAGTCTGTAGGCGTGAGTGATCTGTGGTCCGCGTCATGCTGGTGTTGCGAAACCACAGAATGAAAGGAACTTGCAGACTTCATAGGTTCGGAGGATTTCTTACGTTTGGACTCTGACATATGAGGAACAGCGATCATTAACGACGAGATGGAGCGTTTGGAGGGGATAGTCTCGTCGATTGAAGCACCAGCCAATGCTGAGGAAGATGTCACTGGGTTGATTGATGACAGCTTCTTCTTCGCATTCGATGGAGATGACTGACGAGCGGCCGATTTAGTAGGAGTACTCGGGGTTAAGTTCGATAAATTCGAAGATACTCTAGCTGGATTTGAGACTACCCTATCAAGTTTAATCACTTTGGATGGATCGATGCTCGAGGTTAGTGCAGACTGACCATCGGCTAAATTGGAAGGCACGGTACATGCTGGTGGGACTATAGAAGTAGCTTTCTTGGACTTTTCAGTCACAGCACCCGCGCGTCGTTTGCGCTCCTTTTTAACAACCATGGTAGCATGACCAACAGCTGCTGTTCCACACTTTGACTGTTTAACTGCGCTAGTGAATGGACCGACATTGGAGCTCGTTGGAGCAGCCGAGGACGAATGCTGTAACACCTGGAGCATATAAGCGGACGGTTTGCCACCTACAGAACGCCGTTTCCTCCTCTTCGCTGGTTGACCGCCAGAGCCGTGTTTGTTTTTGCATTCTTCAGCTGACGACGATTCTGAAACCGTTCTCAAATGCTCCGATTTTGCGACCGCAGAGTCTGTAATTGATTTGGAAATGCTGGGTTGCGGTGGCAACTTTTTAATGGTCACTTTAAGACTAGACTTACGTTCCACCGTACGTTCCGGTACCGGAAGAGTGGGATTTGATCCACCGACAGATGACAGACCAGTGGAAGTCAGGCCAGACGAGCTTAGTAGTGAGGAGGAGGAAGCAGAATAACTGCTGCCAGATGAGGACAACTTTGAATTAGAAACGACACTGGTGGGAGCAGTGTGGGACGACAGCGAGCTGCTGTTAGTCATCTCAAACAACGGGCCCGGAGTGTCGTCAAAATCGTAAACAGACCTCCCAGTGGAAGCTGAGGAAGTAGCGGCAAAATTAGACGCGACGGATGACGCTAATGAGTTGACCACTGGACCATAAGGATGGGTTGTCGGGCAGAACGCGCCGCGATGATAGCTTGGATGTGCCTGTCGTGAACTTTGAGCCACAGAACGAGGTGTTGAACTCACCAACGAACCAGGCCTCTGATGTATTCCGGACACAAGACAATCAGATGCGCCTCTGCGTCGTTTGCGTGGTTTCTTTGGTGTCACCATTCCAACGTTGGTGGCAGTATGACTAGGCAATGAGGTTGCGGATCTAGGTTTGGTGGGTGCTGTGGGTGTAGAACCTTCCACATTAAGCGGATGACGGACGGTCTGTGAACTGTGTGGTTGCTTAGATAACGACGGGAACACGTTTGCAGGAGATGTAGAAGTGGGAAAATTCGCAACATAAGGTAAGGAGTTCCCTCCGGATACTGATGAAGTCACATTGACTGACGCAGCAGCGATGGAAGGTGGAGCAGAGGTCGGAGCGCCGAAACGGTTCGGCAAGACTCCAGCAGATGCTGCATAACTCTCTCGACTAGTGTCAAGAATGCCCGGAATTGCTGGAACAGACTGGATAGAGGGAGCATGTTTCCTTTGGTTGAATGACAGGTGCGAAACCAGTGAACTAGAAGGAGGGATTGGTTCCTCGTTAAGTAAATTAACGAGCATCGAACCGCTGCTGGTAGAAGGGCAGGACGGGATTTGAGAGTTGTTGAGAGCGGAAACATCTGAAACGAAGGTGGGAAGGTAAAATGACTCTATTGGTGAGTGAACTACTCCAAGAGAAATTGCTCTGAATGAGTTAATAAGATGTAGCGAAAATGAAATCAGTTTTCTCGGAAATCGTTAACAACCATCCTAGTCTAGGATAGAGTAAATGCCCATAAGTGTAGAACCTGGACCTTACAGGTCAAATTTAGTTGTGTAAATTAAAGCCGAAATAAGGGAGAAGGTTGAAGGATATCGCAACGGTGGCGGTTATAATAGACATCCACAGACCGGATAGGATGCACGCTTGAGTTGTCAGACCAATGTTCTACATGTTAAAGCGCCTTTTCTCAGTGCTTGGTGACGTTACAAGGGCTCACCACTACTATGTTGAAGCAGCATGCTAATTAGTGTCTCGTCCCATCGTAACTTCGGGTATCGTCTGCGTCTGTTGATACGGATCGCTAGCCAAAAGAATTCATGAGAGGTTTCAAAAGGAGTAAAATAATGTTAGCGTATACAGAAAAACATGAAGGAGGAGATACTTGACGGGAAAGTCGTCAGTCCACAGTGCACTGGGAAGCGGCGAAAGCAGCTGCTACAGAAAGCATGCATACTTGGAAAGAGTCAATCATCCTCAGGTTTAAGCGAGGTGTTAACTATCGCAAGCAGGTTTTGCATGCAAAAGAGGACGAACTGGTATTTCTTGGTTGCTCGGAACACGCTGGCAGTGTGCCCGAGGTGTCAGTAATATACCGCTACCTTGTGTCGACGCGACGCTGCTACGCAAACACCAGCGATCACATGCTGGCTGGAACAGTGTAAAATCACCTACAGTGACGCAGGTTCGCATCGGTGCCCTGTGGATTGTAAGGTAGTTGGTCGGACCACTCCAGCGGTAGGCCATCTGTTGACCAATAGCGAAATTGTTTAAGGAGAATGCCACTGTAAGCGCCAAAGTTGTGCTTGGAGGTACGGGTAAAACGTTCATTGGGATTGCATCTCCTTGTACACCAATGAAATTGAGTGATAATGTGTGCAACCTGAAGTGAGCACAACAAAAGAGCAGTACGTAAAAGTGAGAATAGGTGCACTTAATTTCCGCAGTAGTCTCGGGTCTAAAATGAGATCAATACTCGATAGGTTATACAGTCCAATCTGCTATGGCGACCAGCCAAAAAACATCCCCAACGTTTTCTCCTACGAGTAATGTCCGTATGCCTGAACCTGTCTACGGCGACCATCTGTCCAAGGCGACCACTTTTTTTCGGTCCCTTGAGTGGTAGTCTTAGACAGGTTTGACTGTGGTACTAATTTGATAGCATATCTCAGAACCACAAGTTCAGCTAGGACGGGTTGATAGGGGAGTATCTCCGGAGACAGCTAGGTTGTTACCGCCGGACGCACCTGTTACTTTTGCAATTTGATCGTGATTGACATGCTGACAAAGGAGCCGGGTTGTGTTTCAAACGATTATGGATTCGATTTGCCGTTCAACGTCTGCATTTCAAGTAACATCAGTCAATGCTGATCAGCAAAGTGTTTGTGATTAGTTGTACCATGTTTAGAAAAACGAACATGGGACGGAAACATTCTGATGCACTCATGGCAATGAGGCTTGTTGACAGGTTGACAAGTTTGTTCGAAGTTGCGAAGGGTGATTTGTTGAGTACCACCGCACCACAGGACAACATATGATTAGCAGCCCTAGAGCTGATCAGGAGTGTCACTTGGAGGTGTGCGGCACGCCAAATGACACTGCCTCACCTCAACCGGAACAGAGGTCCAATGAAGGCTTTGGTTAGGGAAAATCCCGCTGATAGGATCGCATTCCCATTGACTTGCACCATCTGAGGGACATTACGAGAAACCGGTTGACCGGAACACCGATCTAAATGATATCTAGGCTACCAGAACCTAGACATCCAGCACAGATAAGATCCAACAGAGATTAGCATCGGTGAAGGTGAACAAAGCGAACGAACGCTGCGATTTCCACCCATCGTTGCAGTAACTCGCCCGTGATTAATACTATGATCTCTTCAACTCGACACGGTGTCCTTAGACCGGTGATTGCCGAGTACTATCAGCCAGTAGTCAAAAGAGCCATAGAACGTCGTGTGATATGATCAAATTCTCTAGCCCTGTGGATACTGGCCCCCACAAACACAAGACCGCAGCCCATCACCGGCCATCGATAGAAGTGAATCGGTGAAAACAAAGACTGTCCATAACTATAGAGTTGTTGTGTCGATCACATCTTGACAACTTGTGCAGTGTGAGGAAGGCACCGTAAATATAGGTGAAACATTATCATGGATTTCGCTTGACTGATTCAGCTGATCGTACTTGCGTGCAATGCTCTAAACGTCCGAGAATGCAGCTGAGTTATTAGGTTCCATTAGAATATGTATTAGCTGCGGCTTTAGAGGTTGAGAAATGATCTAAGAGAAGCAAACCTATGAGCTTATTGAAACTAAAGGGGTGCACTCAATCAATCAATCAACAACAGCAGTACATCAGCCATTTGAACTGATGCTTCGCTGCCACACAACCTTGACCAAAGGAATAAAGAATAATAAGATAGAGAGAAGGGGGTTTACCTGAAAATTTTAATACCCTAAGTAACCATTCAGGGTCAAGCCCCCCACACCTTGTGTTAACAATATACCGTCACAAATAGCTGGCTATCGTGCAAAGATAAGGCGGCATCCGCGAGACAGCTTCCTTGCGGCTTTCACTGCCAAGCGTCATAATCAGCCATTACCCCGCAGATAACTCAGCACCAAACACACTTTAAACAGGTAATCCGATTAGGAAACGGCAGCAGACGTGCCACTGGTGCCGGGTGCGAACCATGTCCTGTAAAGTCTCAAGCCAAGCACAAGGCGAGTCACGTGGACTAGAGTCTGGAAGGCGAGACGGACCAACGGCACCCAGTTTGGTCGTCAGTGACTTCATTTACTGCTACCAAATCAACTTTTGTCCACATCGAGCCTTGTACCAACCTACACCTGGAGGACTAAACAAGGCCCACCTAGGTAAGCGGTGACCAGGCATACGTAGTACGTGCCCAAGCAAACGCAACTTATTCAGTGCTATCTGTTGTTCTAGGGAGCTAGCATTATTATCACTACCTAGTATTCGCCTACGCACATCATCGTTGCGGACACAGTGGGTCTTGACAAAAGACTGAGACAATTTCTCAGAATCCAATCGAGGGAAACGCTTAGTGCGTCTTCCGTTAAAGTTCATGGAAAAGTGACAGCGTACAAAAACATGATCAGAGTCGACACAGGTATTCCAGTACGAGCGGCAATCCAGGCTGGAACCGCGCCACCTGTAACTTATGCCAATGTGATCGATTTGGGTCCATTGCTGGCCAGCTACAGGATGACGCCAAGTGGCACTCCGGTGCCCACTGTTCCTAAAAGCAGTGCTACTAAGAAACTACTGCTGCTTCGCACACAATTGCAACAGACGCTCGTCGTTGTCCGTACGGTCGGAGTCAAGCGCATAATCACCACCCAGCTGAGCCTTCGAAGAGCACAGACGCCCTACTTGTGCGTTCATATCCCCTGCAAGTACTATACTATCTGAACTAGTAGCACTGCGTAGTAGCGCGTTCACTTCGTCATAGAATGTGTCCTTGACAACATCTGAACTGCAGTCGGTGGGAGCATAAGCGGAAACGACAAACAAACAGCGTTTTGTACTACTTCGTGAATCAACCTTAGCTGATGTCGTCAAACGGGCTGCACATAAACGGCTGCCCAATGGAATCCAATCAACCATGGATTGCTCAGCCTTGGAGCTTAGAATGATACCTACACCAGCTTGACCCGTGAGTGTTGCATCAGCGTCTCCGGATGCATGCTACCAATAACGAGAGGGTAAGCCGGGTGCAACTAATTCAATAACCCAGTTAGGGTCATTGATCCTAGTTTCGGACACACAACACACATCAATACCCAGTGTGTCCAAGGTGCGTGCGAGTGCAGCCGGTTGACCTGTTTAGTTTAGAGTGCGAACGTTGAATGTCGCCATGGAAACGGGATAGCGTGGCCTTATAAGGGACTTCTGCCGATAGGCGTCCGATAGGTGCTGTGGGATGGTGGCTGCAGATGGTTCTACTCAACTGGCACTTTGGTTGCTGTCAATTAAGCTAGGAATTATAGAAGGAAGGTTAGTAATGGGGGTCGGGATGGGAGTAAGAGAAACAGGTGGGAAAGAAGAAAGGGAGGCGCCAGCAGTAGCATGTTTTCGCTTATCCGCCCTGCTGTATGCAGCAGATAAGGCGACCGTTTATAATCTGCACGACGGCCGGTGCAGGATGAAGGTTGTTCGAAGAAAATGTCATGGTGCACGCAGACGACCTAATTATGCATTTTGTCGAGTTTGAGAAAGAAATCATAGAAAATGACTATTTCCCGTCTGTGCTATCCAATGGAAAAATTATGCCGAGTAGAGAATGATATCATCTCCTCGGTGACGTTTGCTAAGTATCCAGAACAACATGGGGGAACCGGACCAAACTAGCTTCCATAGGGATGTAGATTGGTAGTTTAGTGTAGGAGAAGGGTGCTCAGGAGAACAGTAACTACCGTAGGTCGTCATTGAAAGGAATGATGCACTAGGAACCAGAGCGAATCAGTGTGGGTGACATTTCTCTGATTCGGAAGTGGAAAACACGTAATGTAAGGTGACTCGATGTTTACCGAAATACGTAAACGGGAACAGTTGTCAAGACAAATTGCGATGAGACAAGTCGCCTTCAAACCATACTCTGCGAGTGGTAGCAAATCGGATGAATACAGTTTCGGCGACGTACACATAAATTAGTCATCTCTCTGGTGGATTCTCTGAAGTATAAAAGCTTGTGATGTAGGACAAGAGGAGGAAAAGTTAAAGACACTAAAAATTCATGGCTTGCAGCAGACTCCAGAGCCCCGGGAAGCGGAATAAAAATGGACCTTGCTAGACTCTAGCTGTCAAGCTCTATACGACACAAAAATATCAGGCTAACATGTGAGGAGAGGAGAGAAAGGGTGCTAGCTCACTTAAACGGTTGGTAACAGGAACTGAATTCATCACCAACGAGCTCTGCGCGAAGGTACCCGGAACGCAGATTGCAGGCATAGTAGTGAACTGGCCTGGTGCAGGGATACGAGCATTGTAAGTGCCTGATAAAGGAAGACTGTTAGCACACGTTGGTTGCTGACGCTTCGGTGGAAAATAGCTGGACAGTTGATTCGACACAACGGAAGATGACGGGGCTGGTGACGAACTTTCGGAGGTGAAGTGTTGACCCCCAATGCCTAACTTCCCTGAAGATGATGGACCAATGGATGAAGAAATGCTAGTCGATAGTTTGGACGACAAACAAGGGTCAGAGGAATTGACAGAACGCTGCGGTGCAGCTAGGTTCTGTTGAAGCATATTGTCAATTAGCAAGTCGTCCAGTCGTAGAGTTCGTGGATTGAAGTTCGAAACCACTGCGGATGCAGGCGCGACAGAAACACGCGACTTTGCGCTCAAATCAGTGTTCCGTGTGACTTGAAGCGCACCAGGAACCAGTTCGTCTTGGGAAGGAGAGAGCGAGAAGGGTTGCATGTTGGAAAAGTGAATGGAATATACATGTGCAGAGTTGATGAAGCACTTGGGCGTTGAAAACCATCAGAACAAAATTGTCGCAACATGAAAGCTAAGAATACAGACTCGCATAGTAACTGGCAAAACATATGACAGAACAGGTCGGTTAGTATAGTGCGCTAAAGGGATTGTCACAAACTTAGCTTGAACAGTAGTTACTCGGTTTATTCGAACAATTAGATAACTTGTAATAGTCGGAAGGTACGACAATATTTGTTTCGGTTTGTATCCAAGCGCTTGATATAAAAGCTACATTCAGTCGGAATGAAAAAAGCACTTCTGTAAAAGCGGAAAGGCCCAGAAAACATGTCAGCCTATTAGCTTTAAGTCGCTCTGAAACCAAGCGTTATATGGTCGCTGATACAATGGAAGTGCTCGACAACAGAACAACAGCGACGGAGGGTGTTAGAGCATGGGACGATGAAAATTGAAGTACACTGCAATAAAATCAAGGCTTAGAACTCAGAGCCTAAAACGACACGTGTGGTATGTTTGAGCAGAATAAGTGTGATTAAAAGTACCGATCACACAATCTCTGTGGAAAAGAGAGACGCGAGTAAGGAAAATTCGTGAGCACGGATATACCAAATCCGGAAGTTGTTTGCAGGATTGCCTCTGTAGGCAGTAAGGAAATCAGAGGCATGATAGAAAATGAAAAAAATGTGGTTGGCAGTTGGTCTAGTGAGGCTACCCAGCGATTAGGTGGATTAACAAAAGTGAAAGTACCAAGGATTTTGTGCAAGAGATTAAACGCGGACGCGAAGGCGTTAAATCGCTGGGGATACATGGAGGAGGGTAAGAATCATAAGCAAAACGCAAACAATAGAAGTTCAAAGAGAGCGAGGACTCACTACCCGTTTCTGAGTGCGCAAAGGTCGGAGGTGGAATAGCCAAGACACCGGGTGGAAGTGAAGGTATTTTGATAGCAGATGTCATTCCAGGGGTTAAAGACAGAGTGGACAATAGCGGAGAATCCAGATCCAAAGGAGCCAGTCGGTCCGCACCGCTGAGTAGCCCACCACTTCCTGTAGCACCTTGAATGATCACATGGGAACGGGCTTGACTAAGCATATTGCGCAGACGCTCGAACAGTTTATGATTGGGTATCGGTTTGGACAAGGGAGTTGAGGCAGGTTTGCTCTCCGCGCAATTAGAAGGAGTCTGAGTGGGACGCAGTGGTAGCATACGGTGTATGGGACAACCAAATTTCATCAACAGCCAAACCAGACCGATAGGCAACACGTGAGTACGGGCCAGTATGTCGGTAAGGTTGGAATCCATGGGGCCAGTCTCTTTGCCATCTGGTAAGCTGGGCAGATGTCCAAGCTGGTTCAGCGTCTGCTCACCACGAGAAGCGTTCACGAACGCCTTTTCCACTTCAAAAGGGCCGATTAGGATATCCACTAGGTAAAGCATCGTAGAAAGAAGGTGAAAAGAGGTGGATAAAATGGGAGGTGGAGAAATACGCAGACATAAGAAGTGAGTAAAGTGAAAACGAAGCACTTTTCCTATCGATCCTAACCTTCAAATGGGTATGAAATGCAGAAAATAGCGAAGCATAAGGTTCACGAGAGAGCATACAAAATGAACGAGTGAGTTTAAACAAAAGGTATAACAATTAGGAAGCAGTGCTGGTATTTTGAAAAGATAGGACTGAAATTGCGGATATAGAGGTAACACGCAGCGTCTTTTCCGGGCTCGTGTCTTATCACGGCTGTGAATAGCCGAAGTAAAGTCGCCTACAGAGGGACCAGGCGTAGATTGCGCAGTACCACCCACAGCTATGCCCACGCACTAGATGTGGAGCGCGAATCCGATGGAAACAGTGGGATGCAAGTGGACGACTGGCACCACGATTGATTCGGATTAAAATCCACCACCAACACGCGCATAAGAGTGCCTCTGAGTTATGTCAACCCTAGAAGGTGTGGGTGACGCAAGCGTCGAAGCAGAATGCGCTTATTTTGTGAACATTTACCTATGTGAAGTCGAAAAGCGATAGTTATCCACGGATGTGAAATATTTGGGGGTGTATATGTCGGATGCACAAGATACCGTTCCTTAGCCGCAGTTCTTTCTAGAACAAAACCGCTCTTTGAATTTACCCCTTCAGGAAGACTAAACTACCATTTCCTCTCAGCAGGGGGTTGATGAGTCCCTAGGTGTTATGAGTCGAGCTGATATGCTGTCAGTGTTTGAATCGTGCGTGCCTACAGGGGACCAATCACGAATACGCTGTCATAGAAATACAGCTCGAACTCAACGACAGGGATTGGCCCAAATCAAGTAGTCGCAGGGCTGAAAAACGAATCCCAGTGCGTCACTGGTTTATAACAATCTAGATGGCCACGTCGCCCATTGTCTCTTAAGTGTATGGGTGGTGACTGTGGAAAAATACACCCCCATGCAAGTTGTATGAGGTGGGGTAATCCAGAATGGCATAAATGAGCTATGCGTACCCCTACGGGACGAATTTTCATCAGTGAAATCTACCGAACATGCAAGTAAGGCAGATGCACCTAAGGAATAGGCTAAGATGGAGGAGCGTATACAATATGGCAAGCACGGTATATAAATAAACGGCACATCAAGCGGATTGCAATCAACTTTTAGGTGGTCATGCGAAGTGGAGTTTGCCAGGCACGGAGGTAAACCCATTCGACATGGTATCGGCGCATATTTGAGCACGTGTTGTCAGTAAAGCCAAGTCAGTGGGAACCAGATAAAATACAGACAGGGCATTGGAAATTGTGAAGTCATAAGCAGATGATCGGATTTCATCAAACTGTATAGGTACCCATCTCAACAGGCAACATCATACGCAGTACGCCCAACTTATTTGCGTTAATGTCGACCTTTCGGGAACACCAGAAAAATCGTGAAATATGGCGTGATGGTCTGGATGATATCGCAAGCGCAGATACATGCGCTCGCATGTATGGTTGCAGAAGTGAAGCTGACTACATTGACGCACGTTTCAATATCAGGAAACATGGATCATGTAATTATAACTGAAGCACGCAAATCGATTTCTGTATGCTATAATGGTACCCCGTTCGATGACAAATCGCGTGACAAAACAAAAAATCAACAGAATAATTGATCGTGGCATTATCGGAGAGAAGTAGTGAAATGGAATCGCACGAGAGGAACGCACATAGTAAACCATGGTAATAAGACAAAGTGAAACATTCACAAGGGTTGAGTCCAATCAGTTTAGCCCAGCCAAAGCGAAGTGGAGCACGACTTTGTTAACATCAACCCATGCACTGAAAGAAATAACTACGCAAATCTTCCTTGCTTCATGAATTGATTTCTTTCTTGATTGAAAGTCTGCGATTGGGTGCAATCTGAGTACCGACGTTGTGTTGCATTACCGAGTGTGAAATGTAGCAGGCAGCGGTATAGGAGGTAAGCTAGGTAGTGCTTAAGGAGCTCCAAGATATGGAAAGTGGGTGATTCTTGTTAGATTCCACGATTAGCGTGGGGGGACTCCATGGTAATGGTGGCTGATATTCCGAAACGGTCCCAAAAACAAGCAAAATGCAGAGCATAGGTTAGTTCCAACATGAGCTAATCACTTCAACCTTGGCAAGTATGAAGCAGAGACGTCGACCGGTGACAGATTAGCATGAGCTGCCTACTTTGCTAATCCAAAGGTCACCGATTCGAATCCGAGCAAGTTTGAGCGACTTTTCAGTATCCTTAGCTCGCGCGCAACTGGTGGTGGTCGTGTGGCGGTTAAGCGAAATAAAGCGTACTGGCGTACGACGGATACCTTTATTAATGCAGGGGAAGTTAGGTTAAGATCAATAACGGGGCGCCGACGGATGCACCAATGGCGAGTTGGAACAACATGAAGCAGTAGTCTAGTGACTTTCCGGATGTGTGGGATTTAGCTGCTTAGGGACCGACTGCGGCGAACAATGCAGAGATTGTATTAAATTCGCTGTTCCTTATTAATTGGACAGTATCCAAATGCTACATAGTACACAGCTTTGCATGGTAAGCTGTAGTTATGAGGGCCAAATATGTTTCATGCAAATTCCATGACTTGCATGACACTGGAGAATGATCAGTACCATGTAGTGGTTAGCCTGTAAATCAAAACGGTCCACCATAGTCACCCATGGCCTAGTGATGCAAGATGCTAGCTTTGAGAGGTCATGGGCTCGGTTCCTGATGGAGCCGGGGCACGGGCACTACCGACGAGTCCCAATGAGGGAAAATGGCCCATTAGTGCTTTTCAGGGTACTCTAGAGCTCTACCAGCTGAGAGCAGACCGCGACGAATAAGTTACAAATGAAGTAAATGGCAAGTAAACGAAGCGGTCAGCATCATAATTGGGACACAAATAAGATAAAGATGAGTAAAGTGAGGCTGGACTCACCGTGCACCGTTCGGCCGAGATCGCAAGGGTGATCGAACTGTACGTGAAGATGATCACTTGAAACAAGAGTGACCACGAAATGATACGTAAGAGACTCATCTGGAATAAAAAGTACGAACAATGCGGATTAAAGCGGAGATTCAGAAAGGTGCAAGACTAGACGACAGAAGATTATGGTCATTTACGCTGAAAATATATGTGAAGAATGCAATTTTGGCATGGAACATCCTGAGTTGGATGTGAAGGGAATTTCTAGCGAACAGAAATGTGAAGGACAGAAAGTGCATAGCAGAAAGTTAGGACATGACGTATACTGTGCCTCTGAAGCACGCGCACAAATAGTAAATGGCCGCGGTTACCTGGTACAGCTTCCACTGACGAAGCCTTTTAAAAGTTAAAAGTTCAGTGATGCGAGGATAACGACTTGTGGCAGTTGCAATATCGGATGGCACTCTTCTCGAACCAATTTCAGTGGATAACCAGACGCTCATGATTCCATTCCGAGCATCAATAAACGTAAACAGGAAGTGTTTAAAAACAAAGTGTTGTTTCATCGTTTCAACATGCCATCCGAGCGAATGTAGCCACATGGCCGTCAAAGATCAACAATGTGATAGTTCCCCACGTCTAAGTTTTAGAGTTAAAGTATGGATATACTGAATGATGGTGGTGGCGTGCCAAGCGGAGTTAAAACACCCGCAGGGAGTATTTCGTGCCTGTTAAATGTAGCAGTGGTGGCCGCATACTCACCGTAGCCTCCATATCAACCTAAGCTGCTGTCAGGTTACTTGGTGACCCCTGAACAAACAGTCGAGCTGGATTCCAGTTGGCAAAACCGCTACCAGCCACAGATGGTGTGATGGGGGTTGGAACTGCTAGTGAGTGGAAATGCTACGGTACCGGTAGGCAGATGGCCAATCGAACGGCAGTCGGTATTTTGCGGAGTACCAGACAGATGCAATCTATCCCGATAGAAAGTGAGCATGTCGTCGGAAGCAGATTGCTCAGCCGAGCAGCAAATGTTCGGCGCACGCCCGCGTCGAGCTCCACAAGTACAGCCGGCAAATATTCGCGGGGTGTGAAAGTGACCAATCAGGCTCCAGTAGGTTCCAAAAGCACGGGCGAAGAAGCGCGTACCCGTGAGAAGCGTATTGGTGCGCAGTTGGACCAAGGTTTGTTGTGATATTGGACCGAGGGAAAAAGCGTGCGGCCTGATGGATGAGTGACCGACCAAACCAATGATACAATCCATCAAAAAAGTCGAGGTAATTTTAGACAGGATGAACGTTGCGAGCAGGCGTAAACCAATGGAAATGGAGCCAGCGACAGAATGCAAATAACAGGGATGAGCCAGTGAAGCGAACTGTGGCAAATAGTGTGTAGACTCTGTAAATATGCAAGCGTAATCTGAAAGAAAGACCTCGTGAGCGCGGCCCAGTCTTCTAGGTTTCCGGAGGGCTACTCAACGGATGGTGTATGCCAGTCCAGGATTATCGGTTGACTTTTATTGGTCCCATTACAACATACTTTAAGGCGCACTCCAATAGCGTCTAATCATCCGACGTTGGCGAACACATAAATGTTGGAATGCTTAAATATCACACAGTTCAGAAAAGGTAGAATTAACTCGAAATTCGGTGACGTTTGAAGCTAACCACTATCTACCGGGACTGATTCTAGTGCGCCTCGACTAAGACAGCGACACCATCCTCCCACACAGGTTGAGTATTCGAATAGTGAATGCACATTTGAGGATTCGAGTTGCTCGAATGAAAATGGGGAGACGGTTCCTTTGACGTAGTTGTCCAGTACCGCAATGCCTTGATGTAACTGCTGACCAGGTGCACAGTAGACACTAGGGTTACAAAATAATGAGAGGACCAAATGGACGTAGGTCAGCACCACTGAAAGCAACAGAACATCGTTACAAATCATGTAAGAGTCACTCTCAAGGAAGGAAGACGGACAATTGATCCATCCCTACATACACCGATTTGGGAGCCGTAGTCAACATTCCGAAAAACCAGTCAGCAGGATGACTTTGTTGCCATCAAGTCGGATCAAATAAACTCATAGGGGACGGCTGTCACAGCCTGACCACGACTTGATCTCGATATACACGTTAGCAACAGCAATTCATACACGTCTAATTAATTTCCTCTTGCGGTTATCTCGGCCGTTATGCACAGAGGCTAGACTGAAAAAAAGAATACGACCTTCTACCACTTTGCTAGGATACGGTAATGTATAGGAAAACATGATACACACGACATTCTATGCTGTTGTGGTTGTGCTTTAGTGCCCCTTTTATCAACATACAATTGCTCTTCATCCCTCATCCGAGAGTAAAGGACACCTGGCGAGAGCCCATGGGGTATGCTACATCCCTTGCTGTAGAGAAACTTGACCGAGCTTCGCAAACAATGGAAGAAGTATAAGGGAAGTTTATCCTCAAAGTTTTTGAATCTCGAGTCGAAAAAGCATCCCTGATATGCCTACTGTTTTGGTCCGTAGCAACCGCGTGCTTCGTATTGATTGTCCACAACGGCGTGCGTGTCTACTTTATCGTTCAAGCAGTCATTTACTGAACTAGTGCAATGTACGAAATCGATGCAGTGTATGAGATGCTCATTATACTGCCATTTGTGTTACGTCTGACGCGCTTTAGCGTTGCGCCACTTCGGCAGCGAGAGTTCTACTACTTTCTGCCGTAAAAGTTAGTTCCGCACGCTCTAGTCTGTAACAACCTAACATTTAGATTATCCTGTGGGTACCTTGTTGATAATTAATGGCAACAAATTTGATCACGTTGGAAAAGGTCTCGTGAAACCTCATTGTATATTGTATATTATTATTATCGCTACTATTACTGGCTGTCCGATTGAGTAGTCACAGATTCCCGAACGATCTCCATTGGTTGATGTACAGACTGCTAAGATGTTGGATAGATCCTTGTAGTTCTACTAGTGCAAAGGTCATGGTGTTTAGGTAAGGGAATTGCGAAAGCTGTGCCTCCGGTCATTTGGCCACTGTCCTGCATCATAACAGGTTGCGATTTGTAATCCGTTCAATTCCTTCCCTTCGTAACTGTTGGTATATAGGATCTCAGCCAAAGTGCGTGTTCATCGCTTTCGCTGTGCAGGACCAAAGCTCGAGGAACAAACTTTGCAATTTTTGATTGTCCATGTCACAGGATCCTCGTTTCGTTCCAACAGAGGTTGAGCATTCTCCATCGACGTGTGTTGAGATCAAAAATGATACAAGTGCAGTTGGTGCAGATAATGCTTTGCCTGGTTGAATCACATTGGGAATACGACAAATCACCCTCGCTACAGCGAGTGTGGGGGTGATCGAGGTAGCTCGAGATGAAAACGCGTGGATATACGTTGAGCAGCGACGGTGCAAACAAAGGATTCTTTTCTCTCCGTTTAGCTTTCGCATTAAGAAAAAAATGTGTCCGTTGTACGCCGTAACGGCGCTTCGTTGCCGTGTGACCATCACCACTCACATGCGGGCGAGAGGACGCCCATCCCTACACGAATTCGAACACATGTCGTAAGATTACGAGACAAGCTCGTTACCTGAAGCGTGATTCGGCGTGTAAAATATATCACGTAGCGCAGCTCATGTGGTGACATCTGACGACTATAGTCAAGGTGTAGAATATGACCTGTGTGCGTGCCACTTTTCGTTAATAGAACGTTTGTTGCTCTCCATCAAACAATCTGACACTGGAAGTCAGTATCCTATCCCTGTGACCCCATGCTGACATGAATTTCGTCCATTGTATCGATGGCAAATTGTGTGTGGTCTACAACAGAGTACGCCTGAGTACCCCGAAATTATCGGCATAAAGGTCAGCCTTGTGACTCACATCATCCGTTCTTGGATACAAATGCGGATCAGTATTCAACAAGATAGCACTTACTTACGAATTAAAATACCACATCGGTCGGGACGGAAAAGTCCCTAAGTCAATTTCGAGCTAATACAGACATATATGAGTGCTCAACGCCCCGCGCCGCTGGTGTCTAGGGAGATTTGCTCAAGGTTGGATGAAAACACGGTAGTTACCTACCCTATATTTAGAAATGTCTACGACATAAATTTTTAAGAGTTGCTGGGCAGATCATGTATCGCAATATGTGATGGGAAAATCTGAATTTCTCGACGTCACTGGCAGGACAGCAATAGGATGGAATGCTGATTCAAAGGCTGATTGTATGGAGCTGGGTGCAGTGGGCAGAATTCGCAACCATGTGAAGCAAGTTAGCACAGAGAAGTCGATGCAAATTAATGTAAAAATCAATCACAGCCAGTTAAGTAATGGGTACGTTATATAAGCGAAAAAGGAATTGATACGGATATACTGACGTTATACACATTAAACTCAAGATAACATTCTGAGTGAACAGAACTGAGATGGCGCAAGCAGACGGAACGCCCACGCGACCTTACCGCCAGCATCCACTTCTTGCGAAGCTAGGCATGAGAAGGTTACTTCCGGGGTTATGCGTACTGACCGTACACTCTCGCAACCTTTCCGGTGCATGCTCATGTCGGGAAGTCGGCTTCCCTGGGTTAAGTTGATATTCGAGATTTTTATGAGAAGCAAAACTCTGCACAATTCTTCGTCTTGGTGCCGTTTTCTCTTACTCTATCGCCTCCTTTGGTCAGCTATATTTTGAAGTGTAAATCAATTCTTCCTCCTATTGATCAGCTGGCAAAGGTTATTCTGTTGGCTGGATTGCACTTTTCGCTCGGAAATCTGATCGTTTGCTGTGGGCGTTTGGCACCGCAGTGAAGCGAGTAATTCGCGCGATTATCTGTGTCGATATTGATACGTAACAGTATGTACGCCCCGCTAAAATCGATGACAGGATTTTACGTCATACTCAGGATGAGTGCCTCCCAGCCATGGGGATTCTTATCGTGGCCGTTGACGGTACACTTCCGATAAGCTAATGGAGAAGGAAGACAAATTGCATGACTGTTCTTCAAACATCCAGTGTGTCATGATGTGGGTACGCTAGTGCTTCCGAAAATAAGTTCTTGGAGTTAAATTACCAGAAAATATCCCAAATGGAGCTTGCGATCACCAGTATGGAATTCACAGGTTTGCTACATGCGGCATGACAGTCCGCTGAGGAATACTACACGCCATTATTGTTTGTACTCCGTCGTCTTAGTCATGTTAATAGTTGTGGTCCCGGTTGCACATACCCCGAGACTCTGTAATCGAAAGCAAGAAAACCAACGCTCTAGTCATCCAGAAATGCGGCAGTTGCGTCTGGCTAATCCTCTGTTTGTCAATTCAAATCAACATTGCGCTTTATGAACCCATGAAGGGTAAATATTCGGCCGCAACACACATGCCAATGGCACATGTATAATTAATAAGAAGTATGACGAACGGATATGTAGAAAACGTGACGGAGGTTATATTGTAGCACCAACTTGGCCATCAGTTCCAGTTTGACTAAACTTTTATCTCCTTCAAAACATGCCAAAAAGGGAAAAACTGGCGTATTATAGGCTTACGTGCGAGCAAAACTGGTTTTCTACTTTAGTTTGATCGAGAAAATCGATATACATTCCGCCAATGCATTAAGGAGGTGACTGGAGTCCGTGAGTAATTTAGACGTGTCTTTCGCGGGAGTGAAAGTGATTGAGTACAACGATGTGACTAAGCTTCATCGTTGAAACGCCACTACACCGAGCAAGATGCTACAGTGAGCAGTGATCACTATGAAACCACAAACGAGCGATATGTCCAGCGCAGTAATACGCGAGCGGTGATAAACCCTAAGATCAAATAACGGGGTACGAATGAGGACGACCTATGTCGAGAGATTTAGAACGGTATTCTCCTGACCTTAGGGAATGTTTCGTTCACGTGATAGGACAACGCGAAATCACGATTCCGTGTAATTTCTAGCTATTTCACTGACGTTAGTTCAAAATGACACTGCCAATACAAAGATGCTGATAACGATTTCCCCTGAACAGCGAGAAAATAACATTGTTACACTGTGATGTGGTCAGTGAAAGACAGTGGGATTTGGACCAAGCCGAGACGTTGACCAAGAAGTACTGCAATTCGGCCGATAAATCTGTGGTGGGATTGAGTACACCATGGATCACGTCATCAGCACACTTTAGCAGGATGGCTTCCTTCGGAACGGGAATTGAGCGAATGTAAGTGGAAAAGATGAATGGGGACAAAATGACCCTCCGAAGAGCACCGGAACATGTAGAGTGAATGAGGAAGCGTTTTCTCAACAAAATCTGGTACACTGCATACGTTTGGTAAGGTAGTCTGCGAGAAGTACTAAGGAAGGTTGAACTCCGGAAACGAGCAGATCGTGTAACAGTAGTTTACGATATGTACAATCGAAAGTATTGCTATAATCTAGGAAACAAATGCGCGTAAGTTTGTGCTCGCTATCGAGTGAAGATAGCGCGGGGTATACAAGACAAGCTAATGTATCCAAAGTGGAGCTTGAACTACGGTAGGCGAACTGAAAAGGGCCACTTGAGTGGGTTTGGGCGAGCATTCTTTCACAAATAATTAGCTAAAATATCTTCAGAGCCACAGACGTACAGGCAATGGGCCGACAGTTTACGTCAGAAATCCACCAAGCAAACAGTGCTTATAGATTTATGCTGGCGCTGAAGTCGCGTTCAACCAGGAAGAGCGGAAGAATGCAGCATACACCTAATTGGAATTAAGTTGAAGGCAGTTGATAGCAACACGATATACATATATGGTCTGAACTGTACGTTCTCCATCGTGGACGTAGACCAGTGTCTTTTGGTCTTCCTAATTGTGAAGGTTCAAAGTCCCACCACGGATTTTCGCAGCCAAAATCGGTCTGTATGCTGACTCGCGTCACAGGAAACTGTGACAGCGCTTGGTTTATCATTGTCACGTTGACCGGTTCGATAGGACGTGGAACAGCACTGCAGATTAGCAACATGCCTATAGACGCCGTGTCAGTTTCATGCGTTCCACCAGAGCCTGGATACTAATGGAGCCCAGCTATCGCCCAACCTGGATGGTAACCGCCAGACAAAATCACCACCACCAACGTTGAGTTCCAGCACATGTGACATTTCGATATCGTTCAGCATGCTTGCATTTCATGGTCATCTCTTAACATGGTACCCAAAAGTCTAGCGGGAACCAATAACCATGTGGAAATTACCGGGCACTGAACGACGTGCACGTTTCGGGTAGATACCGGGCTCACCATATCTACTACACCTTTTCCCAGTCAACTGCATCCATAGCGCTTACAAACTCCTTAGTGAAATCATTAAATTCCATGGATCTCCCAAGGCGGTCCTTAACACTATCAAGTTGCATCCCACGAGCGCGAACGCCCCTAAATGCCACGGTTCACTGAGTGGCCAATCCCAAATAGGCTAATGGCACCCCACTTTGTGTACTCAGCTGCTATACTTTCGGTAGATTTGGGACTGGACACTCAACGAATAGGGACGTTTGTGCCCGCTGGATGTAATTTGATAGCATAAAGGACAGTCTTGAGAGATCTATGGAGGAAGGAAGAAGTTGAAAGCGCTATGGATGCAATCGACTGAGAAAAGGTATGGTTTTCATTCGACTTACTTGGAAGTTCATTCCTATAAGATTGACCGAGTTCGAGTATACTAGGGAGTGTGTCTGTCCCAATAGATAATATCCATAATGGAGCCAAAACTAGCCCTATGTCGGGCGGTGAGCGAAAGGATTGCAATCCAGAGGCCATCGCGGTTCGAATCCGCTTAGGCGTGGGCGATCTCGCAGTAGGCCCAGCCCTCATGTGGGAGCGAAACATCGGCACGGCGTACTAGTCAATTGCTGATACCTTTTAAAACTAGTCCTATGGATTCAACAACATGCTTCACAATTGGCGAAATACCGCACAAACCTTTCCGTGATTCGTCGACTAACGCCCTAACGAAATTGTTTTCGTCAATAGTCTAGAATGATAACGAATATTCGCCTACAGTTTCGATAGCTTTCGAGCGCTTCACACGAGACGGCAACAGTAACAAACCCGAAAAACACGTTTTGGAACATGCCACAAAATCTACAGCAATCCACCAACAGAAAAAGGAAAGAATGTTCAGATTATTCGATGCCACGATCCTTCGAAAACCTGCGTCGTTTCCCCAGTGTAATGAATTAGTACTGCCATCTCATCACAGAGTGCTCCAGCATGCCTTAACAATTGGTGCCTATGCTCCAAGGTGCCCTTGGAATTTAGGTTCAGAACACAAGCAACAGCATCGGTTGACAAAATCAAACACTACTGGGCATAGTCATCTGAGAACTGACGTTGATATGTTCATCGCCCTCAGAACCGATACAACGCAGGCTGACGATGGAGCTATATTGCGGCGAAAAATAACAAGTCAAAGCGAGCACCTACTGCTCTTCACCCGGAAACTACAGTTCGCTCAGCATTGGATCGCCTAGCCATTTGCTCTGCTGTCAAATATTTTCAAGATCTGCTTGGCGAGTGCTCATTCACCAATTCACATTGGAACAATGGTGTTTATGATGAGGGAAAAAGCACAGGCTTAACATATCCCGTGCATTGGTAACAGAAGAAATTGAAATTCGAATACTACATAGGTGGACCAAATAAAATACGCATCGGTGAGGCGATTGGTTTAATTGCATGTAGAAGGAGAGTTGTGCGAGTGAGATAGTACCAGGCAAAACGAAATAACAGGTTGTTATGATTAATACTGATTGCAAATACAAGCAGCTTGCTGACCCCTCTGCACAGATTTACGTGCGTCACTGTGGGTTATAATTCCATAGAAGCTAATTAGCCTGAATTCATCCAGAATAGCCGTACTTGTGACAAATTGTACGGCGTTCAATTCGATATCCAATCGTTTTTGAAAATAGCTAAGAGGGTCACAGACAATTGAGTTTAGAAGGGCGTTCAGAGTTGGAAGACCCGGAAGGAGAAATAAGTCCGTCGACAATCTAGACGACTGTATTGTTACCTCAGTTTCAGGCTATTGCCTCCGAGTTTGGTGTTCGAGCTGAGTTCCAAAAGGTGGCGGCACACGTTACTGGGCTTGCGCATTGTGCCACTATGAGGTCTCCACGTAGCCGTCGGTAGCGTCCACTGAACACTCAGTGTCTCCAGTCATTGCTGGTAATGAAGGTTGCTCAAACCTTGATAAATTTCGTTGCTCGACGTTGGGGAGGTTCGAGCGCTTTATTCAAGGTTGCCAAGCTTGGGTTGCGTATTGGAGGTGGGGACGCACGTAGGAATCGAGTATCAGAGAGAACATGGGTGAATCCAAACTACCGAATTCCCTCCGCAAGAGGCCAACATGTTAGTTACCCTTTTTTGAAGCGGACTCGGACTGGAACAACTGAGGTTGCCGGCGCGATATCACTCTCGCGCTGAAGGGCAGAGTTTACAATGCAGCCGTCCGTTCAACCCTACTGTATGGTTGCAAAACGTGGTCCATCAAATCGATATACATATAGATGCTCGCCACGTTCCATCATTACTGCCTTCGCAGCTTAGTTCATGTCTGGTGGGAGCAACGCATGAGCAATGAGCATGTTCCGCATCGTGTATTTGGTGCGCGAAGAGCGAGTGATCCGCTCAGCACCGTTATTTCCCTCACGAGGCTCCGATGGCTGGGACGTGTTACGCATGCCAGCACACCGACTCCCGCGACGTGCGTTGTTTGCGCGTCGAGGGTGTTGATGGAAAAAGAGGAGGAATGTCCAAGCGATGACTTGGTCAGGAGAAATGAAATCCCTCACTTCGAAGTTGTTGTTGGTTGGTATGTCCCGATTACCTGGCTGGGGCCGAAGGATGATGAACACGTTTGGTTGGATACACTGGTTGATATGTCAAGGAGCCGCCTTTAATGGCATTTGTGTTGTGAGTTTCTTCGTCCCTCCCCATTCCGCCTATCTTTCCCCTCTAACTACGATCTTTCACTTGATGCGTAATATGTTACTAAGCAGTATGTTGCTTGTTGTCTTGGCATTCAATGATTTTTAGCATCTTGCTTTTTGCGTGTCTTATCTTTATGTATTGTAACAAAATAGTTGAAGTGTGTTTCTCACCTTCACCTAATGTGTGATGATGGTGATGGTGGTGATGACACAAAGGTCACGTTCCTGAGAACTTGTCGGCAGATCGTGCGCTCCAAGTTTGTATTGATTATTTATATAGACGTGTCTATGGCGGATATAGACAACGCGGCACTTGTCCACAGTGAATGGCAGTGCGTTCCTCACCGATCAATGCCAGGCTTCATCGAGGTCGCGCTGGAGGATCGCGTGTTCGTACAATCCCTTGATCGCACTCCCAAACCTTAACGTCGTCCGCAGAGTAAAAATTTTGAGGTGATAACTCTCGCTAAATCGGTAATGAAGACTAAGCACAGACGAGGTGCAAGTGCCGAACCCTGCGACATGCCGCACTCCATTCGAATCGAGTCGGACAGAGATGTTCAGAATATCACCTCCAATTGCCGTTCACGGAGAAAGCTGCTGATCCATCATAAAACTTAATAACCGATACCGTAGTGATGAAGTTTGTGAAGCAGGATTCGATGATCCAAGCGATTGAAGGCCTTCGAAAAGTCCAAGTAGATAACACCGGTTCCTGTCTCCTCGTCAACTGTTTCGGTCCAGTTGTCACATGCTAGCAGCAGCTTCGTGGCACATGATCTATGTTGACGAAACGTGTGCTGCCACGGTGCAATGATACCGTAGATAGAAAGCTTTTGGCTCTGAAGCTTCCGTGACTAGTGAAAAGGTTTTCGAGAATGTTTATAGTAAGCTCCTCGCCGTTGCTCTTCATGGATCTTCCGACCGTTTCTACTCTCCTGAGACACGTCACTTGGGTAGTATGTCACAGTTCATCCTTTGCATTACTTCAGTTCACGTCACGTATAATGTTATCGTTACGCAAGCAACAGTGACAATCACCAACTTGAAACTCCTATGGGAAACGGCAGAGCAGCGCACAGCAACCAGGATAAGTATGAGTGGGTCGCCGTCTTTGGTAACGATAGCGAAAGCTGAAACGATTTACGCTCTGCTCCTATGCAATAGCACAGATGCATATGCGATCGCAACGAGACTGGACCTTAACGTGGTGCGACGGTTTGCGTACCTCATTGACCCATTGAGCTATACTGGGTGATGCCTCCGGGCACCTTGAGAGCTACTCCTACCAGGTTGGTCAATGGTGAGAGATCAGACAAACTCAGTCTCCTGGTCCTCCAGGTTGGGGGTTTGAAATGGGATGGCGTCCATTTCTGTAAAACTAAATCATTGCCACCTCCTCGCTGCTTTGCGGACAGGCTTTTGAGCCAAAGGCTTTGGATGAGGACCCTAATCGTCCTCCTGTCTAGGTCTGGGCGCCCTGGCAGTATCCCAGCCCACATACAACCATGACATTTTCTTCAAACATAAACTTCATCCTGCATCGGCCGTCGCGCAGATTATCAAGGGTTGCCTTATCTGCTGCATACAGCAGGGCGGATAAGCGAAAACATGCTACTGCTAGCGCCTCCCTTCTTTCTTTTCCACCTTTTTCTCTTGCTCCCATCCCGACCCACATTACTAACCTCTAATTCCCAGTTTAATCGATAGCAACCAAAGTGCCAGTTGAATAGAACCATCTGCAGCCATCATCCCACAGCACCTATCGGACGCCTATCGGCAGAAGTCCCTTATAAGGCCACGCTATCCCGTTTCCATGGCGACATTCAACGGTCGCACCCTAAGACAAACAGGTCAACAGGCTGCACTCGCACGCACCTTGGACACACTGGGTATTGATGTGTGTTGTGTGTCCGAAACTAGGATCAATGACCCTAACGGGGTTATTGAATTAGTTGCACCCGGCTTATCCTCTCGTTATTAGTTGCACGCATCCGGAGACGCCGATGCAGCACTCACGGGTCAAGCTGGTGTAGGTAGCATTCTAAGCTCCAAGGCTGAGCCATCCTTGGTTGATTGGATTCCATTCGGCAGCCGTTTATACGCAGCACGTTTGACGACAGCAGCTAAGGTCGATTCACGAAGTGGTACAAAACGCTGTCTGTTTGTCGTTTCTGCTTATGCTTCCACCGACTGCAGTTCAGATGTTGTCAAGGACACATTCTATCACGAAGTGAACGCGCTACTACGCAGTGCTACTAGTTCAGATATTATAGTACTTGCAGGGGATATGAACGCACAAGTAGGGCGTCTGAGCTCTTCAGAAGCTCAGCTGGGTGGTAATTGTCGGCTTGACACCGACCGTATGGACAACAACGAGCGTCTGTTGCAAATGGGTGCGGAGCATCAGTAGTTTCCTAGTAGCACTGCTTTTAGACACAGTGGGTGCCGAAGTGCCATTTGGCGTCCTCCTGTAACTGGCCAGCGATGAACCCAAATTGACCACATAGCCATAAGTTACAGGTAGCGCGGTTCCATTCTGGATTGCCGCTCGTACTGGAGTACCTGTGTCGACTCTGACCATGCCTTGGTACGCTGTCGTTTCTCCATGAACTTTACCGGAAGGAGCACAAAGCGTCTCCCCCGATTGGCAACGGAGAAATTGTCCCAGCCCTCGGTCAGGCAAGCCTATCAAGAAACACTGCATACCGAACTTCCGCTGTCTTGTCCTAATGACACTGAGCTTCAGTGGAATAGGATCTCGGCCGCCATGCACGACGCAGGAGCACCTGCTTGTGGCACTATCAGTCGTCACCGCACCAGTCACTGGATATCCGAGAAGTCCGTGAACCTGTTGGAAGCTAGAAGACACCTCCCGACTGGCTCTGAACACAATGTGACCAGACGGGCTATTAGGCGTGAACAAAAACAGAGCATACGTGCAGACAAGGAAGCCTGGTGGACCAGTCGGGCTCAAGAAATGGAGGAGGCAGGAGCAGTAGGCAATTACCACAATCACTTCAAGCCAATCCGCACCACTGGTCTCAGAAAACCAGACGTCAGTGAGACAATCAGAGACAGCGCGGGTGCGCTGACAAACCATAAGGAGCGCCGTATGGCTCGTTGGGCGGAACACTTCCAAGATCAGTTCAGCTGGCCTCCTGCTCCCGGACCTCTCAGGTGATGCAGGACGAGCCATGGACAGTTAGTTTAGAGCCTCCGTCGGAGGCCGAGGTCCGAGAAGCGGTCACAGCCGTCAATTGTTTTCGTGCCGCTGGCCCGGATTCCCTACCACCTGCACTATTTTAGGATGGAGGTGAGGTCCTCTGCAAAGCACTGACCTCCCTATTCGAACGTATCTGGAAGGAAGAGTGTCCCGGCTAATTGGAGCGAATCGATTATGGTGGCAATATACAAGAAGGACAGCCGCACAGACTGTTCTAACCACAGAGGTATTAGCCTAACGCCAGTTGTGACAAAATTATTGGCCTCGATTATCGTTCGTCGCCTCACTGCGGAACAGGAATCTCGGATTAGGGAAGAGCAGGCCGGTTTCCGTCCAGGACGAGGCTGTATAGACCATATATTCACTTTGCGGCAGGTGCTAGAGCAGCGCCACGCATACGCAGACCGACAATAGCTGTGTTCCTCGATTTCAAGAGTGTCTTCGATTCAGTCGATCGATCGATTCTGTTCGAAATACTTGCGCGGAAAGGTGTTCCCACGAAATATGTGAACATCCTTCGTGCTCTATACTCGAACACTACAGGCCGCGTCAGGGTCTACGGTGTCCTATCGGATAGCTTTCCGATTACAAGTGGCGTTCGTCAGGGTTGTCCGATTTCCCCGTTTTTGTTCAATTTCGTCGTGGATTCTATCATGGAGTGTTCCCTTGCGGAATCTCACGATGTAGGCGTTGAAGTGCTGCCTGGTGAAAGGTTAGTTGATCTAGATTATGCGGACGATATCGTCTTGCTTTTCGACAATGTTGGGGCGGCCCAATCAACCCTGAATAGCCTGTCCAGAGTGGTCCCATTATTTGGTATGCACTTCGCACCTTCAAAGTGCAAAGTGTTGCTGCAGGACCACCAGCCACTTGATGACCCCTTGACGCTTGCTAACGAGGAACTCGAGGTGGTTGATCATTTCACTTATCTTGTCAGCTGCAGCAGCAATGATGGGCGCATAGAAACTGATGTCAGCTCACGCATTGTAAAAGCCAGAGCTACCTTCTTGAACCTGCGGCATCGTTTGCGAGAGAACGGAGTTTCCCTCCGTCTGAAAGGCTGGGTATACAAGGCCACAGTGAGGGCCGTTCTGTTCTATGCTAGTGAAACTTGACCCCTTCGGTCTGAAGATCTGAGGCGCCTTCAAATCTTTGATCATCGTTGTTTGCGAAGCATTGCTGGTGTCGGATGGCAGCAGCGTGTCCACAACGATTATGTGCGTAGGCGAGTACTAGGTAGTGATAATAATGCTAGCTCCCTAGAACAACAGAGAGCACTGAATAAGTTGCGTTGGCTCGGGCACATGCTACGTATGCCTGGTCACCGCTTACCTAGGTGGGCCTTGCTTAGTCTGCCAGGTATAGGTTGGCGTAAGGCTCGAGGTGGACAGAAGTTGACTTGGTAGCAGTAAATGAAGTCACTCACGACCAAACTGGGTGCCGTTGGTCCGTCTCGCCTTCCAGACTCTAGTCCACGTGACTCGCCTTGTGCTTGGCTTGAGACTTTACATGACATGGCTCGCAACCGACACTAGTGGCGCGTCTGCTGCCGTCTCCTAATCGGATTGCCTGTTTAAAGGTTGTTTGGTGCTGAGTTATCTGCGGGGTAATGGCTGATTATGACGCGTGGCACTGAAAGCCGCAAGGAAGCTGTCTCACCGATGCCGCCTTATCTTTGCACGATAGCCAGCTGTTTGTGACGGTATGTTGTCTACACAAGGTGTAGACGCCTTGACCCTGAATATTTGCTTAGGGCATTAAGGTTTTCAGGTAAGTCCCTCTTCTCTCCCTCTTCTTATTCTTTATTTCATAGGTCCTAATGGTTGTATGGCAGCGTAGCATCAGTTCAAATGGCTGATGTACTGCTGTTGTTGTTGATGATGATGATATGCGATCGCATCCATAATTTCACGTGGTACAGCATACGACAACGGCAAGGAAGTTCAAAGATCAGGTATAAAAGTTTGAGAATGGGTCAAGTTGTACTATTTCAATACAGATAGTAAAGGGAATGCGGTTCGAGATTCGGCTCAACTGAGATATTTACCAGCTACATACGACCCAGAGAAGACAGGAGCGTGGGCGAAAGAGGTCGACAGACGTATGTAGCAAATTACGTTGCAAAGTGAATGTCGTGCTTATCGATGGGACACATGGTAACCATCCGGGTGTGCTGATGAAGGGAAACTTGGGAACCTCTACTATGCACACGCATTAGAAAATAAAAAAGTAAAACAGCAGAAATTCCAATTGTGTTATGGAAGTGATAGTCAGGTACGGGAAGTGGAGGGTAGGAAGGAGAACTCCGGTGGTCACATATCTATTTGTAATCATGGCATGCCTAACCAAGATGAAGGGATTTCATGCATGCTGTCACCAGAGCCCTTCGATTCGAGTATGTTGATAACGTGGAAGAGGGCGATGGCTAGCAGCTATGCGTAAGAAACTGCGTACCGACGACTTATGACGCAGTTCGACTCAAAAATAGACGATACAATGTGAGACGGCATTGAGGGAATAAAGTGAGAACGTCATTTAAATGTGAACGAATCAAAAAGTATTTTGATCACCACACACAAAGATAAAACCTTAAGTCTAACACAAAAAACGCAGGTGAATAGGTTCATGTAGCCGAGTGGGTCATACAAGGTGACAGAAGCGGCGAGTAGACGCTGAGCTGATGTAGTTGGTTGGTTGCGATTAAATCCGAGTGGAAGTAACGTAGCGTAACAGTTGGATGTGTAAAAAACAGCTAATGAGAGGAAAGCCTGGTTGACACATGCAGTTAAAGTGTGCAAGCGGATAGCTATGGGGACGATACTGAGCCCGAAACCTCTGTAATTTTAAAACAGGCTGCACAATTAGTTTGCTAGTTACTCGGACAGCTCTGAGTGACCAGTCGAAACTGGGAGTAAATAGGTTGCAGAATAGACTTACCCTTTTCAACCGGCCTTTTCGGATGCAACACAAAAGATTCTAGAAACGCGGCGGAGGAAGCGTGTTTCCGCAACAAGGCAATAATAGCCCCTAACTGGCTGGAACAGGTGAACGGGACGGTGTCCACCAAAAAACCCCGGACATTGGATCGGATTTCGTAAGAATGTTGAGTCAGATTGGGAAGTTGCTGAAATATAACCGAAAATGTAAACATGTAGTTTTAATAGTGACAATAATGATAAGAGCTGAGCATAGAATTAGTCTGGAATTCTCAGTAAGAGGAGAGTAGAGTATCATACATATGAAGGTGGATAAACAACCAGTGACGTTGCAGGGAGTCAGTAAGTTTTTCTTTTTCATAGTGTGTGTCGCCCGCGCGTAACACACTGCACACTTCCCAACTGACTTCGTGCCCGGTTGCCCTCGTAAGGCAGAGACAGCGGCAGTACCGAGATTCGATTCCGGGAGGCGCTGCGATGTCAACCGAAGCATCTACTCCTAAGCCGATGGCAAAGAGAAACCGTGTGGATGTTGCGCACAATCGTGCCCTTCCAATACAAGAGGTAGTGATAAGAAAACCAGGCGACGAACCTAGTCACATCATGTGGTGTGAACGGAATGTTAGACTTCGACGACTGCCAACGATGAAAACATGAATAAGCGGTGATGAAGTGAAAAAGAGCTGGAACTGGTGAAGGCGCGCGAAAAAAACGATATCTAAGAGTCTAAACGGCACTGAGTCGGCCGGTGGCCGAGTGGTCTGCGCGCCTGGTTTCCAACCATAAGGTCACCGGTTCGAATCCGCGTAGGGTTGGGCGTCCTCGCGGTATACTCAGCCCGCGCGCGACTGGTGGTGGTCGCGCGGCAGCGAAGCGCCGTTATGGCGTACAGCTGACATTTTATATATATTTTAAACGGCACTGAATGTAGCCGTTTAGAAATGGTCGTGGCTATTGGTACACACTCATGCACACAAAATAGAAGCGTAAGGAAGTCCAAGAAATGGTGAGATTCAAGTGGATTGTTATCCTGGTAATTCTCTTCATGACGACCATGTGACACAAATGTACACGGGGCTATTTCCGTGACCTTAAGACCCGGCACAAGGAAAACAGCAATCTAGTTAGGCAACATTTACGAGCACGATATAACTCAAAATGATGGTAGCTGTTCAGTTGATGGGCGGCTCGCCGTGCTGGCTAACCAACTGCAAACGTTACGTCACCAGTCCAGGTGGCATCAAAAGTGACTTCGTTACGAATTAGCCTTGTACCAGTATCTCCAATAAAACCGCCAATCCCTCCGTAATAATAATCTAACTGTAGCTGTTGACGGAACATGCGTAGTCAATCAGTCCAGTCAATGAGTAATTCAACAACTGAACATACACAAGTGTTTGGCACACTGGAACCAGGGCAGAAACGGAAGGGTGGACGACAAATAACAAGTATAAGAGTAACGGCGGTGTACCAGTAATTTCAACTGACACGTCACCACCACATAACCATGACATCCATACTAGAGAAAGAGAGAAGAGAAAACGGTGATTAGTGCAAAACCTACGTCTTCCGAGCAAACATTCAGGATCAAGAAGTCAACGCCAGTCAAAAACAAATGGCCATCGTGCGCAGATAAGATGGCATCAGCGACACAGCTTCCCTGCGGCTTTCACTGCCCTGCGTCATAATCAGCCATTACCCAGCAGATAACACCAAACATTTTGAACAGGCAGTCAAACTAGAAGACAGCAAACGCGCCACTGGTGACGACTTCGAGCTAAGCCTTGCAAACTCACCAACCGGGTCGTGTGGACTCCAGCTGGGACGGCGATAAGGACCAAGAGAACCCTGTTTAGACGTCAGTGACTTCATTTTCCTTTGCCAAGCACACGGTTGTCCCCACGAGTGACACGCCATCCTAGATCCGATAAACAAATAGAAGAACTAGGTAGGCGGCGAGTCGGAATACGTGGCAAGTGCTTAAGCCAACGCAACACATTCTAACTCATTTGTTGATTAACTCTTAGTGCCCACTTGTGAATCTTCCCTTTGCAGACAAGCCGCAGACAAATGACACAAGCAACGATGTTCAAGGATCGGAAGGTATGCGCTAATTTTGGGTAGAAAGGGCCACGTCTAGATTCCGAAGAGAAGGATTGATCTCACTGTGGCCCTGTGTACACATCCTTAAGAGTAAGACAAAGCCTTGTCTAGAGACAGAAATATCACAGATTCATGAAGGCGGATTTTGTTTTGAAATACATGAACTATGTGCAGCAGTCGCGCGCCCGTGACTACAAAAGCAGCAGTCAAATTGGGTACATTGATCAATGATCGCCAGATTGCCGTTGACAAGGAGTAAAATGCTAATTCGAAAATACAAATCGCATGTACGAGAATGCGCTTATTCCAGAGTTACTCCAGGGTTACCCGGACTGCTAGCAATTGTCAAAAGACGATGGGTTATCGTCCCTGTTGTCCACATCAACCATCGGGTAGTATCTCAGCGAGTATGTCTTGAGATTCAGTACAAAAGCCTTATACGAGGGAGAAAAATGGAATAAAAATGGAAATCAGACATCCCCAGCGAACACCACTGGTGTTCGCGGTGTACGACAATCAGTTGTAGAATTTAGTGGAACCTATGGTGTTCAAGTACATGAGAGGTGTAATGTTCACATGTTTCATGCGGACATCACAGCAAGTAGGTCAACAAGAGTGATGCGGTCAGTCGAATCAAAGGTGCGCTTGAAACTAGTAATAGTTGGCCTGCGGAAAGGGTGCAGCTGCTCTAGCATTTATCACAGAGCAAAAATGTGACCACTCCAGCTCCACGCCAGTCGAAAACATCTCTGTTCTTCTCGCATCTGAGAATGTGTCCGACAGCAACACGATAAAAGAGAATGGACGTCAGTATTTTCAGTACAACTGTCGACAAGCGGACATCTACACAGTGAGGATAAAGGTTGAGAGTGTCCTTTGTGGATCTTATCATGATCGATAGATTACAGTTCACTGGGACAAGTGCCTTCTAGTATGCTTTATCGGACAGGTGGGTTAGATCTCTGCAGATGAACGCAGTATCAAGATCAAAAAGCGAGGGAACGAGAGAGTACGCACTAGCAGTGCCAAAACGGTTGATGACCATGACCAAATTGTAAAAGTTGGGGCTTGGTCCCTTTTAAGGAAAACGTCTTACACAACTAGTGTCATGTCGTTATGAAATCACATAGTAAAGGTGCTACCACGAGTTCCAACTTAAGGGGCTGTTGTACCAGTTGAGAACCAGTAGCTAAACAGCATCGACTCCTGGGACAATCTCGGCGACATTAAAACGACGTAAGACGGTGCCCGTGGTCGTATTGGTTATACGTCCGCATCACGTGAGTGAACAGGGACAGCGGGACCGGTTGCGTGTCCGGCAAGATGAGGTAAAGTGAGGTTGGTGCTTATACGACATATCGTCGACCTATGAAGATCGACCGTCGAACAGTGATCTGTAGGATTTGCTAAAATGTTCAAGTAACAAAGAATGCAGCACAACAAGACGAACGCGTGAGTAAGGAGGGCGGACAAACATAAGACCGGTCTATAACCAAACAGATGTACAAATGCACTCGGACTGTGGCAAAAATAACTAAGTGAGGAAGAAGTAAGCAAATGCGCGAAGAATATTCTTTTCGATAATTCTCATCGGGCGTGTACAATTATGAAGCAAAATTTTGGAGAATAAAGCCCGTAGAGGCTTGTACAGAAAGCAACCAACTCATTAACTGGGCAGTATGAAAACTAAATCAATGGTTTGATCAATCAGACTGTCGCATTAGGAAGCAGGTGATCAAGGCAGGTCATATGTCAAGTTCAAGGCCAAGGCAATTTCAGAGCCTGTAGCAGTGTGCGCTGTTTGCACAGCTCTGGTTTTAGAACCTTGATTGCAATGGCTTCAGAAATGCTCAACAGATGTTTCTTAAGCTGTTTTGGGTAGCGTTTAGGGATAGTATAAACGACTTGAAACGACTGGTTCATCTGGACTTGATGTCCAGTGTCGACCAAGTGTTGTAAAACGGAACTGTTGATGGATTTTACCGTGCCTTTTCGTAGTGACGCAGGACAATGTTCAGCGATTCTTTTGGACAAACACCTGGTCGTATGTCCAAGATACCTAGCACCACAGGTGCAGGTGAACTGGTATAAGACAAACGATTCGGACCGAACCGGGAGTTTATCCTTTAAGCGCTGAAGAATCAATGGTCTTGTTTCGGCAAGTAGTTTTAGATTGGCGGCTGGAAATGTCTTGGCCACTGCGGTCGAGATTTTTCTATTCAACACTTCGAACGTGACATCACCTTTAAAGGGAACTGTAAGGAATACGTTATTTTTGAGCATGTAACGACACATTTGACAGTCAAACTGTTTGGAGTGCTTTTTGATGAAAGGTACGGAGTATCCATTTTCTTGCAGCGTGGTAAAGATGAGCCTGATTTCGCTTTCCAGTGTCTCTGGACTGCAGATTGCTCTGGCCCGAAGGTATAAGCAACGGACTAAATTCCTCTTGAGTCAGGTGTACAAAGCTAAGGAAGTGGGTGTGTGGACCTACCCACGTCGCTTTGTGAAAAACATTACTTTTGATCGTCCCGTTTACAAGCCGATGCAATAGAACGTCTAAGAACGCCAAGCAGCCATCTTGCTCAACTTCATTGCTGAATTTTAATGATGGGCACACTCTGTTAAACTGATATAGTAGGGTTAGACAATCGGTGGAAGAGTCACAGACAATGAAAGTGTCGTCCGTGTAACGGTGGTGTAAATCAAATGAACATATAAGGGTGTTCAGGTCTCTACGTTCAAGCTTTGAAAGGAAGGTGTCGGCCAAAAAGGGGCCTAGGGAAGAACCCATTGGGACTCCATCTATCTGTCTATAATACGTTGAAGGTGCAACGCAGAATCAATTCTTTTAATTTATTCACCGGAATTCCAACATCAATGTTTCTCTCAGTGATGAAATCACAAATGAATGTCACAGTCTTTACCACGGCACGTTGGTGAAAAGTGATTCTACGTCAAACGAAAGCATTAATTTATCCTTCACGTTTAGGTTTTCTATTCGGTTCATAATTGTACACGCCCGATGAGAATTATCAAAAAGAGTATTGTTCGAGCACTTGCTTACTTCTGACTTAAATGAGGAAGCCGTAGGCGCAACCAAGCCATTTGCATACGAGTAAAATACAGGATATGACAACGGTAAATGAGAAGAAATTTAATACAATTGGAGGGTACCACGCAAGTTTTGTTGCGTAGCCAACAATCAACCGTTGCTGTGTTACGGAAAGCATAGTTTCAGTAACACCAGGAAGTAAAATTGAACCAAACAAGAAAGTGGCAACAGAAAACATACCAAGTGAGTGTTAATTTGGCTCAAATGCTTTTGGCCATGTCGTTGCAAAATAAGTTGTACCAAATCCTGTTCTTCTTGTCCATTTTTGCTGATGTCCATGTTGGGTAGACCTAGGGAGAGGAAGGAGAAGATGCTGACATATACAGTCATAACACAGACCGGATATTGTGATACCTTGCAGATGACGGCTACCGCAGTAGGACGAGAAGTAAGAGTGTGCAGCACTAGATGATGTGGAAAGTGAACAAAACTATACAGGTGATTTAAATGTGGTGATCCAGTACAAAGTATCCTGACCAGGGTAATATGCTAAAAGTTGCCGCACACACTAACTAGAGATGATGTGCGAATCGCTTATGAATCACAGACAAAACACGTTGCATTTCCCATGCGAGAGCATGAGCAGTGAATAAGTACGGGTCACTTGGTAAACCTTATTGTCAAACCGATCGGGCACTAAACAACAAGTTTACGAAGTCTGGTTGGAGCTTTAATGAAACTAAGTATTGTTGCAACCCATGCCCCTCCCCACAGCAACGTAATATCGATAAGGCAAAACTACGCAGCAGAAGGGTGTAGTGCAAACACTGATGATGCAAATTCGAATGTAACAATGTGATATGGTTAAATGGGTACAGAATGTCTGGATATAGGCAAACATATAGCCGCATATGAGGACTAGTGGCTGCGGGATAAAAGTTCGTGGGCCTCATCAAGCCAGCTTATAAGAAAGTCCACTTTGCGGCTACTCACGTAGAACAAAACTCCAAGAGGGATACACACCAAGAAAAAAAAGAGCTGAATACAACATTTAGTCATTGTGACCGGAAATAGAAAAGTCACAATCGACACACCAGCAAGTAACAAAGTGGCTACTACAGCGTCTACAATCAAGATAGAATGAAAGGTGATTGAAAGATGACAGTTTTTGAATAGGAAGTTAGTGATGTCCAACTGTTACCTTAGACGAGCACAGGACCCAAGGTTACTTAGAATAACCGTACGGTTTCTTGTTGAGAATTGGCAATGACATTGGTAGGAGCATACAATAAGTCGTAAAAGATAAGCAAACTTCCGGAAAGGGACTCGAGGGGAAAGTCAGTTGCCAAACAACAAATTATGCCGAAAGAAAACAGACGCAAAGGACGCAAGCCTGAATTTCTCACAAGAAGTTAATGGATCTATTCATGAGTGCTGAGTGATTTGACGTCCTGATATATATAGACAGGGTGTAGTAGTATGAGGGAAGTAACAGTCAAGTAAGAAGTCAGATTATTTGATAAAAGAAGCAGGGAGTCATTTATCTGACATAACAAGTTAGACCCCAATATCATTCTAACCGATCATTGCAACTGAAGGAAGACTACCTGAGCTACTATGGGCAACATCAAAGGTATGTATCAAAAACCTAGTTCAACTTATCTCTAAGATTTCCAAAATGAGATGAAGCAACCACGATCATGGCACAAATAACATCCTTCAGCCAAGGGAGGAAAATCAGCCGGACAAGTGTCCTAAAATAATCTCAAAATAGTGGGTTGCGTCGAAGGATGTCGATCGGGTAATTGAAAACGCAGTACCAGAGTCAGTGACGAATATGAATTAGGTCGGGAGGAGTTCGAAACTTGTAATTCCCTTGATTGTATACTGAAGCACATTCGTTTAAATCGCAGCTACAAACAGCATAACCAAAGGGTTCAAAAGCACTAGACTCTATAGAATGCAAGACACCGCAGCGTCTCTGCGTGCATTGTTATCGATTTTGCTACCCACTGATGTGATCGGTTTCTCTGTAAACCGAGAGCATCCGCATCAAATTGACACGGGCGGATCAAGCAACTGAACCACAGCGATGGCCTAAGGCGGAGGTACTCGTAAGTACATATGCGAAAAGTAGGATTATTGTGACTGCTGGAAAATGTCATAAGTAGTCAGAAAATAGTAGACTCAGCAATGAACCCAGTTTACACAATGTCCACAGTGAGTGAACAAAAGCTCATGTGATTTTACAAAGTGAAAGGACCGGGGTGGATGGTTCAGGACTTGCATCCGAGCTTTTCATTTGATGCTCGGATGGAAGGGCGCAATAGGGGCAACAACAAAGCTTTGCATATCCATGTGAAGTGGTATTGACGGGATTGGGGAATGAACGAACGGTTTCTGCAATGATCGGATTATGGACGGTGTAATCAAGAGTGGGATTAGGTAACAGTTGCACTAATACGACTCAAGTTAGTGACGAAGACAGTTGCGGAAAATGTTCGGAAGGTGTAAGCAGTGAGCTTAATGATTGAGGTGATGGTAAGAGATAAGAAAGCAAACTCCATGAAACGCATTGCTTGCCTGTTATGAGTTCCAATTCCCGTATCGCATCCGCTGGCATGGGAATGGCGGGTTCCAGAAAGAGCACCAATTCTGCTTCGATTGCGACGCATTTGATATCATCCGGTTGTGCGAAATCTGGAATCCTGTTATGAAAAAAACGACCAGAAGTAAGAATACAACGAGGACTCGTACGAATAGCAACAAGTGACAGTGCAAGTATAAACGTACGCACCGACGAATTTCACAACTAGATACGCCAAAATAAGCTAATAGAGTCCGCCAAAGGTCAGGTTGTGTTATGGTTCAGTTAACACAACTAGCACCCGCAACAAAAGCAGATACGAACCCATCGGAAAAGTAAAAAGTAAAAGTAAAGACGAAATGAAAAGATTGACACTAAGAAGTAAGAGGTCGTATGCAGGATCGCCAATGTTATGTCAGATAAAAGTACATACCACTGAAATGGCGGTATTTGAAATCAAGGGCAGAAAAAATGCACAAGCCTGACCAAATAGTTGATTTAATATCCCCACGTCTTTTTCAATGTTGTCATCAAGCTACCCGGTGTATCCAACCAATCAAACGTGTGACCGGAAACTGCAGTGAAACAGTTGGTTAGCAGCCACAGGCAGGACATGAGTAAATCAGCATAAACGGTTCAAGCAGCTGCATTAAGTGATGGACAACTACAGCATTCACCTTGTCAGCCATGCAGAATATTAAGCAGTTAGTGAGAATCGAAAACATATGGTGTCCTAGTGTTCACAACGTGGGTAGGCGTTTCATGTCATGCAAGTGGTCGATGATTGAATCGGTATAAATAAGAGTGGGAGTGATAAGAATAAGATCATACTGTCTTCACAGACGGACGACTACTCAGGTTTTCAAAGGAAACGCAGGCGTTATGCATGTGAGCTCAAGCCGCCTCTGGTTGTCCGACTAGAGAAGTAGATGCGACTATCTAGAAAACTAATCCGATTAATCAATTCGAGTGGTAATTTGGTGAATGTGAGAATCGGCCTCCTATCGATCTAGATCTGCAACAGCAAATGAAAGGTGAGAAACACATACAGAAACAAGCATCGTTATGTCTCAGCCAAATCGGAAGCGTTGGTATAGAGACTGGGTGCTATCCTAAGGGAGCTTGATTGATCGCATCATCAAAGTTTATCATAAAGCATCTTACTGGAACGTCCACCCTTGAAAATGTACATTGTACCATTCTTGTCTCTCGTGATAACAAAATAGTAAGAGGAGAAGAGCAGCCCTAACGCACCTCAAGTGCCCCGGTGATGTAGGTGAACCAATTCCCATAGAGCTGCATGCAGCTCTGGGAAAGTGTGTAAGAATCGCAGAATACTTGAGTCTTTCGTTCAAAAAAGGAAGTGCCATCAGCTGAAGCAAATGCAGCCGGCAGTTCTACGTAGGCCGTCATGGCAAATCGCAAGTACTATGGCGCTGCTCAAGCACCAGAAAGAGTGTCAAGATATGGTCGATGCAACCAAGACTAGTTTGCATCTATTCTACATTCTCCAGGACAGTGAGTCACCGAAGTATTAAGTAAAGGCAAGTAGGACAATGTTTCGCAGTTCTGTGGTTTTTTTTGTAAAGGTGGAGGACGGTCAATAGAGGTTTATGCTGAGGCATCGTTGCAATTGCCCACATGATGTAGAATAAAGCAGTCATACCAAATAGTAGTGAGGCGCTGACGTCTTTCGTCAGTGATGAGAGAGGTCGAGTGGTCCAGGCCCCTTGTTCCGCATAAACATCGCAAATTTCCTTAAGGCTCTACGATGATAAAATGTTGGCATCAACGTCACAGTAAGCTTTAAGCAATTGAATAAACTACAGCGAAACCCAGGGAAGGTAGGAGTACTACTTAAAATGCTTTCCTTAACATGCAGGTCGAGTGGAATAAACATGGAGTAACCACGCGTCAATCACATCCGCAGGATATTTTTGCAAACCTTTACTTCGTAGTAGTTGAAGCAGTACGTTGATGTTCCCGATAGCCATGGTGTTCTCCATTCGCCTAGCTGTTGACATTCACCAACAGTCCCGAAACCGAGCAACATGGAGCCGGTGGAACACCGCAAGGTAATATTGGAGCGGGGTTCAGCTCCAATTAGCGGAAGCAGTTATAGAGACAAACCGGATGGCGCATGGTTCAATTTCAAAGCGAAACACGTTAAGGCAATCGGTTTCAAAGCATGAAGAGCGCAGTTGAAAAATGGGTAAATGGAAAAAAGATTCATGTATCTATAGAAAAAGTCAGTGGCCAATGAAGCAACATAGTCGATATGGGCCCCAAAGAAGTGAAACCACATGGGTGCTGATAAGTTGCATAGAAACGCACACAAATCAGAGAGACATAGATGGAGTTAGTTTTAAGCAACATGCATCATGATGACCAGGTAAAAAGGTGATAGGAGAAGTGCATCAGTACGAATTGGACAAAGACATAGCGGTCCGGGAACCGAAGTGAAATGAACCCAGTTGACATGGCTTGCGCGGCCACAATGAGAAAACTAAGTACACATGGTGGGGAAAGAGGTAAAAAGAGTACAAAAAGAGATGAATGGAACTAAGCAGACTATGAGGTAAATGGCTAGATGCAACAGTCCCATTGTCTTCGTGATTGCGCTAAGTAACTGATGTGGCCAATCTCATGCAACTCCTCTACAGCCAAGAAGAAGCGATGCATCAGCTTGGTCAAAGATCTGGTTTGACATCTTCATACATTGTGGTCACGTCACCATTTGGTTTTCACCAACTATGTGAGACAATAGCGAAAAATATATGCCGAGGTCAGTCGTCAACGAGCACACGGCCGAACTGACTTAGTCAAAGCAAGTGGATAGAGATCAACAGTTACATCAGCGCAATAAAAGAGGATTTCACTCCAATTCCAAGTGGGTGGACATCAGTTATGCCCAAACAGTGCGTACAGCAAGTAGAAACAATACGCTACAAGTACAGGTGATAAAACGCTGTCAGTTTTCGAATATATCTTAAACACACAGTGACAATATCACAGAACCATAACACTGATGCTACTTTTGACTGGTAGGTTGGTATCCGGCCGTCTTCATAGATGGCAAAGAGGTGATAAAGTCACACGGGTAGTGTTGATACGCGTGAGGCAACAAGCTCGGCGATTTAATCAACTGCTTACAAAAGCGAACTGATCGATCATCTCCAACGGCGGCCGAGTGGTATCTACGATAGACGGCATATCAGACAAAACATTTCAACAGTGCCTAGCAAGTTCGGGATGAGCACCATGGGCCGAAACGTGTGACGTGCAACAGTACAGAGACGAGGTTTGACAAAGTGTTAGGTGTATCATCCGCGTATTAGTCAGCCAGAAACGCGGCAGAAGTTTCGATTACAGATCTGAGGAGCAACGGTGGGGTGCACCCCAACTCAAAATTTCTGTTGAATGCGATACCAACCTAGATTCATCGACAGTGTATAACGAGAGTTGCGAAAAATATGACCAGTATCGACAGATTCTAAAGTACGTAAGTGAAGACTAATTGCGTGGCCACCAACTTGTGCGCATGCTTCGGAGGTGCAACACCCATAGATTACAAGGCAGTGAAAAGTAAAAGCAAATGTTGTAAGAACGGATGTGCTGTAAAATTCTTAGCACAAAGGACGCTTTGGGTGCATCGTCAGTATAAAGGGCGAAGTCATTGGTGGCCTGTTTCGGGTTCACCATGAAAGAATAAATTTGGAAAATAGGATAGACGGGAAATGAAGCAGAAAGAACACTGGCGATGATGCCCTGTAGCTGAGTGATATTCCTAGGGAAGAAGGATTATGGTCCGGGCTTCATAATTCAGGCTGAACAGAAAAAGAGCGGGATAAATGAGGGCTTGCATAGGGGAATCCACCGTGAACCTTTGACTCGGAAATAAAGCTGGCAAGGTGCCTGGAAGCAGATACAACTCGCAGGTTTAGCAACATGATCAAGGGAGGCTTTGACTGAGGTGGACAGTAACAAATCAGTGAATAAGGGCTGTATCACCCAGATCACCAGAAAGGACTCGTGGAGCCTGTACATTACACCAATAAAGCTGAGTTTATAATAGGTACGCTGTTGTTGTCCATGGTCAGGTTTAAGAGAAGGAGTGTCATCGACTTGCTCAAATCTCTGGTGCAGAGGCGATTGGGACTGAGCCTATCTGACCACTATCTGCTAACCTCTATCATAGGATCGGCTGAAAAGGTGTATGGAAAGTACCACTTAGCGAAGCCAAATGAATACTGTTAAATCTGAAACTCGCCGTTTCCCCTGAGACCAACAGGGAGTGCTAATCGTTGCTATAGGAGACAGGTGCTTTGTGACAGCGCTGGGCTCAAAGTGTTGTTTCTCCTTGTGAACCAGCCATCATCAACCGGGGACAGATTTTGGAATGTTTCTCAAGTTTCGTAACGTGCGATTAAACGAGTGTCTGTTCAATCCGATTCGCATAAGTTCCGATCCTATTTGTGACGGTTTATACATTATACCATTTTGACTTCGAACTGAGCATTTTGCAAATCAAACTAAACGCCGTTTATTTTAAGCAGAATAAGTAACGCGACTGGCGGTCAGGCTAATATAAGCCGAAATTTTCGGGCAGCGGACGCTAGTACAAGCCCTTCTCTTTATCACAAGCGGTGGCCCAGTTTTCCCCTGTCTTCCTATCAGCCTTGCGTATTGTGTGTGTGTGTGTGTATAGACTGTTGTGACTCCCCCATATCTTACCTAGCTTGATTAGACTATTGGTGCATGAATCGATTAATAGGAGCGACGAGAAGACGCATTTCCTAGACAGCGACGGTGCGAGTGGACGTCAATGACGTAGAAAAAGATCATTACCAAGCTTGTGATAATGGATGGTAAAACCCCTCAAGAAACTGATAAAGCATTTAATGTCAATGAAAGCGCAGTAAGAAACATCATCAATACCTACAGATGAGAAGCTATCATTACTCAGCGCAACACAGCGAAACAACAGAATGAAGTTGACTCCCGATGACCTACAGCGTACTGATGACACCCCTGAACGACATTCCGAGGACACTTTGGTGCAGATACAGCAGAAGCTGAAACAGAACGAGATCCACATTTCGGTATCCAAGGTCTTCAACGCCCTCAGAAGGCTAAAGACTACGTTCAAGTAGAGCCACTAAGAGCTAGACCGCGTCAAGTGCCACGACGATCACAAGCCGGTAGGCTTACGCTCTCGGTAGGTGCGCCGTACCATAAAGAGAAGTGCATCTCCGTAGACGACAGCAGATTCCACCTCTATCTGCAGGCGCGCTCAAACAGACGGGCTCGCGCGAACGTCCTCTTGCCCACAATCAGAGGCAACGTGGTGATGCTGATTGTGGCAATGGATAACGAAGGCATCGTTCGCACAAAATTTACCAACAATGGCACTTGCAATGGTGCGAAGTTCTCGATGTTCGCCGAAGAATTTGTGGCGCGTATACGCTGCAGAGTAGAGTGAAATGGTGCATGGCTGAGTGTAGGGGAAGCCAGGATCCACATGCCGGATGATCTAAGGAGGACACTGGGCTAGTCTAATCAAATGAGGTTTTTGTCGCCCTACTCGTGTATAGTAAACCCAGCAATTTGGTTTTCAAAGCACCTAACTTGAAGTGAAAATGGTATAACAAGTATTGTGCAGTAATAATAATAATAATGTGTCAGCCCTTAGGCCGTAAGGGCGCTTCGCTGCCGCGCGAACGCCAACAGTTGCGCGCGGGCTGAGTATACTGCGATGACGCCAACACCTACGCGGATTCGAACCGGTGACCTTGTGATTATATGCCGGGCGTGCAGACCACTCGGTCACAGGCCGAGGTTGTACAGCGTAAACCGCACATGATTCTCCGTAAGTGTAGACATCGCGTGGCTGTTCCCAGGCACAGTGACAGGCGAATTCGGGATGGGATGTCGTTAGCCGTGCTTGGGAGTACAAGATACCCCGTCGAGTAAGAGCATGCGCAAGAGTGAGGTAAGCCAGCCAGGAAGCACAATGTGAAAACAAGGAGTCGCAGTGATAAGTAGAGGATAAATGGTGTATTGTAAATTTACCTTCTTCCGTCGGCGTCCTCATGAAGGGTGACCAGAGGCATAAAAGCAAGATGCTGAAAATTGGGAGACGGGTACAAAGTCGAGCTCGTCGATGGTGTTCTTGGACGAAGACCAACGCGTGCCATGTAACCACCCAGTGTTTTCGGTCCAGTGGTGGAATTTTGATGAGGTGCACTTGGTCCGTTAGGCACTTCTGTTGGTTGGACAGCCTGTGAGACAGCAGCCTGGGCAGGAGTGATAAGATAAGTCAATTGACCGAGGCGTCCGCCAGCTCGGTCAAGGAAATGCCCGACCATAGATTGATTGACCATACGACGAACGGCAAATGCGTCGCCATCATGTTGACCGGCCGACGAACGGCGAAGAGACGCCAGAGAAGTTTCACAGCGACCGATGGCAGGGCCCTGGACTCTGTTCACTTGACTCAGCATGGAAATATCCTGCTCAACCGCCTCGAGACACATGAAAGCTCTGGCACGATCAACCCTGCGATGAAAAAAGGCAGAATGAATTCAAATTCACAGACACAAAGAGATGAAATGGTACTGTAAACCAAGAAGTTTAAGTATGATGGGAAAAGTAGACGAAACCTTTGTGGAAAAGGAGAAAGAGATAACTAAACATGGCTGGGGTTGCAGGTGTGGCCCTACTCGTTAACAGCAAGTGTCGAAGAAAGGGAGAAAAGTTGGAGAGCACTTGCTCATAAAATTGCGCTCAACAAACAGTTTCGTGCCAGTAGGCACCCGACAGAACGGCCTGTCATAATTCGTTCCCATAACGAATGGTTGGAAATGACCCCTCCCATAAAAACGAAAAAAGGTCAGGATTGAGATCCGGAAGAAGATGAACACGTTTGGCTGGACACAGTTGTTGATATGGCTAGGAGCCGACCTCAGTGGCGTTCGTGTTGTGAGTTACTTTGTCCCTCCCCGTCCCGCTAAGCCTCGCAACCACAATCTTAAATCATATGCATAATATAATACTTAATTTTTCGGCACAATAGTCGGCTGTTAGCTCTCCGGAGCGATGTCCATCCAGTACTGGTGACTAAGCCGACGTGCCTCTGCTGCTTTTTATCTTTTTTCCTAATGTATTGCGGTACAATAGCCAAGGTGTTTTCTGCCTCTAGGCAAGGTGTATAATGATGATGAAAATTTTTCCAGATATTTCGTTGATGTTGATTGGATGGTATAAAAGAGAATACCGCTCACAAATTGCGTCCACGAATGAGCCAAAATGTTCAACAAAACCCGGCAAGTTTGTTGGCAGAAGTGTCGATGTGAATACATGCGTGAAGACAGTGGGATATCACTTGACCCTCTCTTTAAGTGGGTACGTGTACCACAGAATCCGGATGTGGCATGCAGTGGATGGGATGCAGACGAAGGATAAGTTGAAAGAAGCGAGAGCTAGTGCGTAACGCTAACGTAGCTACCCAACAAGATAAGCTAAGTGGCTCGGAAACATACAGGAGAGAGAGTTTTTTGCTAGCTTGATGATCCGATAACAAATGAGTAGGATAGTAAATAAACAAAGCAATGACAGAATCCAAGCAATTGCTGAACGTTTATCCGGTTATGCGGTGTGCTCGTATCATGCGTTGTTTCCGTTCCCCTTACCATATTATTTTGCGTCATTTACTGTGGATTGGTCGATTTTCTCGGGACATTTGCTAAGGTCAGTAGCTTTGTCCTATACATGTAAAGAGCAACCATCACCACTTTAGCGCGCGAGTGGTTGACAAAGTGTTATCTTGACGGCACTGTTTGCATTAGAGGGCATCGTTCCTATTCCATCGAGGATATCACAAAAATTCCGAGAAGAATGGATGCCTCCGCTACGAGTTGCGCAATGTAAGCTCTTGACCAGCATCTGGTGCTCTTCCTTGACTGAATGTTACATAGTCGATTTTGGCAAAAGGGTAAATATAGTTCTGTCATAAAGTCAAAACGTTTCTCAACGGATTAACAAGAAACGTTCTGATAAAATAGGAAAGTACTGCGCTGGTTGGTAAGTCGGGTTCTGAAGCTATTCTGCTAAACAAAACACAGATCCAGATGCTTTTAAGTAAGATGCGATCCTTGCTTGATGACTGTGGATCTCATGACTAGAATGCAGTGAATGAAATAGTTAAATACAGTCGTGTTGCCCATGTCTCCAAACATGCCGTCCAACAATCAATCAGCCAGAAAAAAAGAAAATTAGCTGCAATATTTAGAAAGACCCATGACTTTTCACTTAGCTTACGAGTGCACGAGTTTGCGACAAGAGTCAAACATGCGCAGTTAACGCGGCGAAAAGTGAAGAACGTACATTCCTACAAACAAGGTGCAAGCTGAGCGAGCCTGTCAAAATACTGCGTCGTAGAACCAGTTACAGATTTCCTTTGAGTACTGAGATTGTTGTCGGTGAAAGCCACTTACTTCATGACCCAGTTGCTATCAGTTAAGCATTCAGTTACTTCTTTGCCACTTCCATGAGTTTCGCAGATGACCTCGTACCTGTGTATACAGAACTTACAGTCATAAGCCTCTTAAGCAGAGTCGATATATCGATCAACGGCATTCACCAACTTAGCAAGTCAATCAGGTCGTCCTCTAAGTTGGGATCTGATAGAATTCCACCAACCACTATTTGACTAGCAGGGCCTGATATACCACTGCACCACTTTTTGAAAAGCGTGTGATTTGAAGAGAAAGTGCCGGTTGACTTGAAGGATGCCATTGTACCACCACTGTATTTGGGCAAAGGGAGCAAGCAATGTGCCACAGATTATCGTGGCATGAACTTGCTGAGGTATATTAGGAAAGTTATAGCGCGAATCCCGCTCAATCGCCTCGTCTCTCTGGTCTACAAACCAAACGTAACAGAACAGCATCGAAGCCTCCGCCCGGGCTGTAGTGCCATCAATATGCTGTTCGTGGCTCGTAAATTGCTATTAACTGAATTCAACAGGAAAAGGTAAACTGGTAAGGGAGTACGAGCAAACTGATTTCAGATGCACGCCGATGACAATAGAGGAAGCCGGCTGAAATTCAGAAGAGAGGTCGACAAGAGTAAAACGAAAATTTGAGATCCGTGGCTGAGCAGTTGAGTTGAGTTCAGTTTTCAGTTGATCAACGATGATCGGAGCACCGAAGTGCGGTCGATTCAGTTGCCACGACTCACATCGCAAGAATTACTAAATAACAACATTAGACAGTGACTAAAGACAAATAGGATGCAAAGAAAATGGAAGCAAGAAGGAAGTGCGTTGGAGTAATCGGCATGAAACCAAAATTAACAACCAGATGAAGGAAACCGAACACAGGAACGCCAATGACTACATGACTGTGCCAAATATGACAATGTCTCCAACCATCGGTGTGCATCATCCCGACGCCCCCATCCCCGAAGATGGCACGCAAAAGCCTGACCAAGTCTCTCGGTTAATTTCTTCATGCCACTATGTCACGTTATGGACTGGCTACCTCACGGTTTCACCCAACTTCGTGCGGCCCCGGAGTATAATGCACCCTGAGGAAGCCGATCAGCGGACACACGAAGGACATGGTCTAGACAACGCAATCGTTTAAGATTCAGTAAACACTCGAGAGGGGCACCAGAAAGCTTCTTGCCGATAGCCAACTGGACGACGTCAGTATTGCTCACCCGGTGTTCCCACCAAACGTGAGCAATACTCCGCAAGCACCGGTGGTCAAACACGGCCAAGCGTTTAATGTCTTCGTCGCGAACTGGCCAGGTCTCTGATGCATACAGTAAAAGCGGTCTTACCGCAGCGTTATACTCCCTAGCTTTTTCACTGACAAGCTGCTATCCCGCCGTCTCCATATATGATTGAGCCTCTGGAAAGCCACAAGGGCCTTGCTCATATGCGAAGTAACCCCCTCAGTGATGTGATCACCCGAGGTGACACAACCACCAAGGGCAGGGAATGGAAGAAATTTAACGGGATAGGCTGCAGCACAAGGTCAAAAGTGAAGGGTTTGTGAGTACACATTCTGTATAACTGGCACTGCTACTTGTGAACCTTAGGGAAACGATCCGATATGAGGACAGTTTGGAACCTGCAACGTTGAAACTACGGCTGGTGAAGCGATCAAGCAGTACATTGTGTAAAGTGGGGGGTCGAATGAACTGGTACTCTTAAGGTGGTGTCGGCCAAGCCCACCCCGCTGCATACCATTGAGCGATCACTAAAAAGGCATGTAGTGAATGAAGACGTTACTCTGCGCAGGGGACTGATAATAAGGTAGCTGGGAGCGTGCTGGTCATTACTGTGGTTGTTAAAATACAAGCCGCTGGATTTCTATTCTTGTGTGACAATGAAGTGTTTATGCACCTCTTCGAGGAACAACTGGGTCTGGTAGACAGTAGGCATGGAGTCACATTAGAGTGGAATGGCTGAAAAAGCATCAGGATAAGTCCGGTAGCACATAGCTTCACCACATGGCAGAGTTACATTGTTGGTGGGGAATGCTGAGAGATTCTAAGAGAATGTCAACAAATAACCGGACGAGGAGGAAAAAGTTCAAACGTGTGAGAACAGCGAGGGAGAAGGAAGAAGGGGGAAGCTGACGTTTAGTAAGTCGCAGAGAATTGTGCCGCTGAAAAAGTGGAAGAACAGTAGATCAAGTGAAATATTATTAGAGGTGATGTCGCCACAAAAACAGATGAAAAGACTACTAAATCACAACAAAGGCAGACATTATGACCTGTGAGAGTGCGATTTTTAGCGTTAGTTTACGGACATTGCGTAATAGACTTTCCCTGAAAAGGAAATAGAAAAACACATCACACCGATATCCCACATTTCGTTGTGTGTGTGTGTGTGTTGTGAACGAAGGTAAGGTGCCAAACGTAAAGATGTTGTTCCTCGCGCAACTGATGTCAGTCGAAGGAAAGGCAGAAAATGTCAACTCCATTTATCGACTAAGATCAGCTGCCTCACTAAGTCCATAAAAGTGAATCACTACCTCAGTGTGGGTAGCTGGAAACAGGAACAATTGAATCAGCTAATGCATCAAGTAGGTTCTATTGCTTGTCGTAGCAAGTGGAGGATTCAGTGCTGAGAGGTTGTTTGAAGTGATGAGTATAAAACCCGTTGGAGAGTAAGGCACAGAGATCCAAATACCTGATAACAAATTAGACTAGATGCAGAAATGGTGAGAGTGTACGCCAAGGGGTCGCGAATCGGTGTTGAATACGAAACCTCTGGATGACAGGCGGTGAAGCATATTCGAGAAAATAGTAACAACAGGCAGCGGTACAACGAAAGCAAAACATGCGTTCACACAGGTCGACTTACGCGTTGCCAGGAACAGCGTGCACCGTGACAAGATTGCTCACATGCCGAAAAAGGGAGCCGAAATTGCCACTATTCAGTTCTTCCAACAACTCTGGACATGGCTAGATGGAAAAAGCACCGAATGACTCTGTGTATCAGATTACTTTACCAATGAAATGAGGATACAAGTAAAATCAGAAAAAGGAAAATGGTTGATGAATGAAGAGTAGGAAACGGCACCGAAAATTCCATGCAAAGCATGAGATGTTAGTTGTGCTCAATTTTCCTGTTAAGAATCCTACTTCATGTAAAGCGGCTAATATTGTATCGTTTGAAACGTTACAAAAGTTGCTACGGTGCGAAAGAAGCGCCAACATCGACAATGCGCTGTTTACAACTTCCAATAACATCGCAACATAGTTGTTGAGTGACCTGAAAGTAAAGAAACTGATCATCTTTCCCAGTCTTTGTTGTAACTACCAAGGCTCTCCTGGAAGGAGTGGACGAGTTGAGGCAGTGCCCTCGTTTCACAACGAAAGCAGTTTTCATCTCACAGATACCTATTGTTGATATAGGCCAATGATTACTTGTGTGACTTCTAAGCAGATGCCGTTTCAGGGTCTGCTGAGAGTCTGAATCTGGTCCTTCAAGAAGTTTCAATCGAAATGATATAGGCTAAAAAGCTCATCTAATTTTTGAACGCCTGAAGCTAGGCGGACAGGCAACCTCCAAGTCATTTATGGCCTCCAGATAATCTCAACGAGCATCTGTGCTTTTCATCTAGTTCGTCTGTAGAAGACATCCATACTACGCCGATACGAAATTCCGACGCTTCGCTGCCACGGTGCCATCGCCAGTCATGCGCGGTCTAGCGATATTGCGAAAGCGCCCAAATCTATACAGATGCAAACCGCGACTTCTGGATTACAAGGGGATGACATATGCAGATCGGCCACCAGCCGACTACCTCAACAATAGCGACTGGCGTTCTGGCTCAGACAGATACTAGCGCTTCCAGAACTGTCAGTTCAAATAGTGAGTAGTTTGCTGTGGCCTTCAGTGTGGCTGCCAGGCAACAGAGCACGGTGGGAATCGAAGGATGTGCACCAGATCCACCAACACTTAAAATGATGCGCACGGTCTGCTGCTGGTGATAATGTGGGCAAGTTGGGAACAACATCCCCGTTACTTGAGGGTTAAGTAATGCGATTCAAACCTTTCTGTCCAAACAGTATATGGTTGATATAAGGGTTGCGGTCGTCACACAACTGGAGAATTCGATCCTTCAAACAACAAGCATCAAATCTAACAGCCAACAAAGAGGCGTTCTAACTGCGACAAGCGACCCACTTGTGTGCATGCCGCCAGCAGTGTTGCAATTGCCCGTACATATGAGGGAGGAGCTGCTGACAATACAATTCTTTTAGGGTGGTAAAGTTGTAGTTGGCGGAGGTAAACCTAGATGCAAAGAAAAAGCGTCTTGTCTTCAGTATTCCTATCGAGGCAAAGATTAACTCTAACCAGTGAGGCGGGAAGCGCAGTAAGCGTCGCTACAGTTCGAGATACATTCACTGCTGCACGACAATGCTCTACTGGCATGATTACCATTGACCAATACCGAGTGGTAACTTCTAAGCGCTTCTAGAGCAACTGTCAATGAACGGTCCAAATATTGGGTTTCAGTATCCTTCTTGTAAGAGGCAACAGGGAGTACGATAGCCTTCTGCTTACAACAGACATGTAAAATCACGAAAGGCTGGTTGCGATCCCCGTCCGATTGGCACTGTGTAGAAACACTACAAGTTGTAGGGTGATTTGGTGGGTATGAGTAAAAATTAATTACATCTAGACTCTGCCATGAACGTCCCGGAAAGCGCTGTACGGCCGTTTCACCCCTTTGTGAATCGCCAGCAGTACGCATTCCATTTGGCTCCTGTGAGCCTAGATGTCATGAATTCCTAGTTAGACCATTCAAAGCTCATTTCGAAGTTGGCGTCTGCTGGTGTTTTCCGACTGCCTGGCTAGGGACCGAAGGATGATGAACACGTTTGGTTGGATACAATAGCTGACATGGCAAATAGTCGACCTCAGTGGCGTTTGTGTTGTGGGTCTATTTGTCCCTTCTCTTCCTTTTAGCTTCTTCCTCCAACAACTATCCAAAATGTGGTATTGGCATTATATTACTTTTTTTATACCTTTTAAGCCTACACTGCTTAATGTCTTACTCTTTCCTGTCGCGGCACATTAGCTGAGGCGTGTTTCTCACCCTCGGCTAACGTGTACTGTCTGTCTGCTTAACAACACTGTGACATGGCGGTCGTGACTCGCTACAACATAAAGTCACTGCCCCGTGGATATCCGGATATTACTTTCTAACCCACGGACACCAATCTCCTACTCGCACATTACCGACGATATCAAACATTCAAGAATGGAGCAGCACAATTACAAGCACAAACTGCACAGCTACATACACACGTACACAATTACATACCTACATAGCCCCTACACAAAGACACACCGTTATGGCAAACATATCGGATTTTTGCACATTCTTGATCACGCACTGTTATGTCAAAATGATCATGCCTGTAAAGGCGTGCCTCGCTTTGTGAGAATAAAACCTATATATATATATATATATATATATATATATTTATAAAAGCAACTATCAATACAATAAACACGGTTGGCGGCATCCGGTTCCGGATTTGCCTGTCACTGCGGCTTCCAAAGGACAGAGGTATCTAAAACTATGGAATGAATGTGCACAACAAGTACAAGAATCCTAAAGTGAAAAACACACAAAGAGAGGCTTATTTGTGTTTTTCACCCACCGTGTTGGCTTCTTTGTCAGTTTACTGACTATGCTGTTGATCAGTAGAATCAATGCATAGACTCATGCAAATATTCCATTGTCCCCGCTTACACGCCCTGTTCTCAAGAGGCTCCAACCAGCGATATTCATCATCTATGGTTTCCCAGCCCGGAAGACGTACGGGGCCGACAACAGCTAGACTGGAAGTCAGCGCCTTGACGTTTTGTCGCCATGTGGTAGGTTGACAACCGCGCAATTTCTTCCAGTGCGGCAGTGCGCGAGCGAATAGAACGAGCTGTGTTAAACGCTCGCACGGCATGCGTAGGACCTGACCTAGCCACGTCAGCTGGCGAAGCGGTACTAGGTGGTCGAGAGGGATGCCCGTATTACCTGGGACACGACGTCTAACATTGTCATTGCAAACGTGGTATTCCAAATAGACACGAGCTACCATCCGCAGACAACCGTTTACAAACGTCGAAATGCGACGCAAATCATTTGCAAGGATCGGCCACGACTCGCTTCCGTACAACAGTATCGCCTGAACACAAGCATTGCAGACCCTGCTCTTTAACAAAAGTGAAATGTCACAACGCCGTAGATGCCGCAGATCAACGAAAGATGATTGGGCTTTGACAATAGGGATGAAATCTTTCCTCCACTGGTGCCATCAGAGACGCACCTCCAAAGGTGGACGAAGACATCCACATGTTCAAGCTGCGCGCTTTCAAGAATCACCATGTGAAGATGGACTTAACATTCCGATGGAGCGAAAGTCATGTCATACTTGGTAGCATCAATCTCCAAGCGGTTTAGAACAATCTGCGTGATCTTATGGTTGTCATACAGCAAAGTAATATCATCAGCATAGTCCAAGTCAGTCGGGCAGTTGTCTTGAATAAGATCTACGCCAGAATCTTGGAGACCTTCCAGAGCGCTTAATAGGACATCCTCCATGGCAAAGTTAAAGAGAAACGGAGACAAGAGCATCCCTGTCGCACACCGCTAGTGACGGCGAAAGGTGAAGGAAGCGTACTGTAAGCTATTGCTCATGAGTGACATGGTTGTATAAAGCTCGAAGAATGGCGGTCTATATTCGGGGTACTCCATTCCAATGTACATAACGCCATAAAGCAGGCCAATCGACCGAGTCGAACGCATCTCAGATGTCCAAAAGGCAACAATGGTAGGCTGGCGATAAAGATGGCGCCACTCGAGCAGTTTGCGGATCGTAAACAAGTGGTTCACACACCGTCGAACGAGGCGGAAAACAGCCTGTTCCTTACGGATGTGTAGTTTGCGAATCGGTGTTAGTCTGCGGAGCAGAATGGATGTTAGCAATTCGTAGGCGACGGATAATAGACTGATTCCTTTATGGTTGACGCATGGGGTAAGAGCACCCTTTTTAAAGATGGGTACGATAACCGACTCGTCCCAAGAGGATGGAATCATTTCTTCACACCAAATCTTGAAGAACAGAGCTGTTAACTGGTTGACAATTGCTTCACCACCATACATTAACAGCTCCGGAGGAAGTCCCTCTGAGCCAGCAGCTGAATCGCTTCAAGTAACGAAGCTCAGGGCTCAAGGCAGACATATATATATATATATATATATATATATATATATATATATATATATATATATATATATATATATATATAACGGACGATAGGATTGATATAGAGTCATCGCAAGCTATGGAAATCCAAGGAAAGTAATGGGTACAATGGTTGCTAAAATAGACGGAACAATGTTTTAATTTTCACACGCCGTTTGTCCATTTCTTTTGTCTTTTTAGAATGTTGAGTGACAAGCATTTAGATACACACACACAAATATTCCACTGGTCTCGGTTGGACACCATAGCTTCAAACGTTTAGAGTTATCGGAATTCCTCGTCTTTGGATCAGCAACCAGGCGGACGTGTGGATTCGACGGCAGCTAGACGTGAAGTAAAGCATTTTATGTAACGTCGCCAGGTGGACACCTGGCTATTGCGTGATTCCATCCAGTCCAATCCTGCACTAGCGAACCGGGCACGGTGGGACAAACATTGTGATAACATGCGTAGGGCGCGATCAGGTAACCACAATTAGCAGAACAAAACCAGCTTGTTGAAGGAAAAAACCGCATTCCCTAAGACATGACGTCTAACTTCATCACTGCAGACACGTTGTTGCCACCACATACGAGCGATTCTCCTCAAGCACCCGCTACCGAAAAACGAAAGCCGGCGCATGTTATCCACATGAACTGGCCACGAGTCGCTTCCATATGGCAACACCACCCGAACGTTGGCATTGTCAACACGACTTTTCGACAAGAGAAAGACATCCCGACGACGCCATAAATGTGTCAATTTGACAAACGCTGAGCGAAATGTGGCGATGAGGAGAATGTTCCTTTCCAATAGTGCCACCAACAGACACGCAAGTTTCCAGGTAGACAAAGCTATCCACCAATTCAAGCTATGTGCTTTGAAAAGTGAGCACGGGAACGGGTGTGTACCAATCCTGGAACAGCACTTTACACTTCGAGGGGATGAAACACATACCGTGCCTAAATGCGTTAATCTCCAAACGGTTCAATAAGGTCACCAAGTAAGCCAATATCATAAGTTTAACCTAAGTCGGTCGCTCGCACGCCTAGTTGTAGTAGCACCGCGCCAAAGTCTTGGTAACCTTCCAGTGCTCTGCACAAGACGTCAACAGGAGCAAAATTGAAGAGAAAAGGGGGAAGTAAGACATCCCTGTCGTACAATTGTTGACAACGAAGGAGGAAAAATGCTTGCCAAAATCATGAAGTCACAGTGCGCGCAGAATGACACTGTACTTTTCTTGGACCTCATTTCTTAGCCAGCAAGGCCATAGCGCAGGTTGATTAAACAACTCGAATGTAGCATGGATGTCTAGGAGGTGGTGGTGTTCAAGGAGTTCGTGGAGCATGGAAACTTGATCCACACATTCACGGCCAGCACGGCAGCTACCTTGCTCTTCAAGGTACTGTGGCTCCCGAGTTGAGGGTAGTTGAAGGAGCAGAATGAATTCTAATAGCTTAGAGAAAACCGAAGTGAGACGAAACCTTCAGTCATTGATGCATGAGGTGAGAACAGCCCACTTAAAAATCGGGACAATGACTGACCCATACCAGTAAGAAGGCGTCTTTCCTTCATGTACTATATGACACTGTCGAAACTCATACATAAAACGTTATAAACATTCTGAGACTTATTGCGGCTGGTTATAATTGGACTTTACCGGTGCATAACGGAGTGAACGTGATTGCATTTCGTGAAGTCAAAGGCTATACCAAGGCATCGGATATTAGACTACTGAGTAACCAACCATTAGTGGTAATCACTGTACAAGGTTTCTCTTCCCGTTTGGTTAGTCTGGGAGTAGCATCCGTCCACAAGATACTATCCCCATCTTTTCTAACCTTCATCGCTTTCCCTTAACACCCATTTCCCCCTGGAGCTGAATGAAAATCATGCTGCGACCCGATTCGCAGTTTCCAGGCTGTTAAATCCAACAAGAACGCTTTAGAATGCGCTTTAGAATTGCGTTTTCAGAGGGTTCAGTAGTCCGTGCAATCCTTGGAAAGTGTGGTAACAGATTCGCAAACTGAGCCACAATGAAGGATCCAAGAACAGTAGCCGAAGTTGTCAGAAATATCCAAGAGAAAACGCTTAACAACGTGCTGACGAGTTTTGGTGATCAGACGCAATGCAGTATTACATGATGATGTTTGAAAATAGTCAAGGAGCAAAAGCAATAGATGGACACTAGAAGACACCGTTCCTTAGGGACATCATCATCATACACAGCAGTAGATCAACCATTTGAACTAATGCTTCGCTGCCATACAGTCACAACAACCTACGGAACGAAGAATCATCATCAACACTACACGTTAGCAGAGGGTGAGAAACACAACCCGGCGAATCTGCCGCAATACAAAAAGATAAGATACTAAAAAATTACACTACAAAAAGATTCGAACGTAAGCAATATGATGTTAAATAGTCTATTATGCGTTTCGTATGAGATCGGAATTGGAAAGGGAACCTAAGGGTAAGCGGGATAGACAAAGAAGTTCACAAGACAAACGTCATTGGGGTCGGTTCCTCGTCATATCAGCAAGTGTGTCCAACCAAACGCGTTCACCGTCCTTAGGATCCTAGCCAGAGTCAGCACCAGTGGTGGGGATCAGCCGGAAGAGCTTGCGGTAATGGCCTACTGCTTCTGCCTCCTCCATTTTTTGGGCCCGACTGGTCCACCAGGCTTCTTTTCCGCATGTAGGCTTCGCATTAGTTGGCGCCTAATAGCCCGAATGGCCACACTTTGCTCAGAGAAAGCCGATAGGTTTCTTCTGGATTCCAACAGGTTTACCGACTTCTCGGATATCTAGTGACTGGTGCGGTGACGATCCATAGTATAACAAACAGATGCTCTTGCATCGTGCATGGCGACGGAGATCCTATTCCACTGAATCTCAGTGTTAATAGAACAAGGGAGTGAAAGTCCGGTACGCAGTGCATCCTCGTAGGCTTGCCTGACCGATGGCTGGGAGAATTTCTCAGTTGCCAATCGAGGGAAACGCTTAGTGCGCCTCCCTGTAAAGTTCATGGAAAAGCGACAGTGTATCAAGGCATGATCAGAGTCGACACAGGTACTGCAGTACGAGCGGCAATCCAGGATGGAATCACGCCATCTGTAACTTATGGCTATGTGGTCAATTTGGGTTCATCGCTGACCAGCTACAGGTGGACGCCAAGTGGCACTTCGGCGCACACTGTGTCTAAAAGCAGTGTTACTAAGAAACTACTGGTGCATCGCACACAGTTGCAACAGACGCTCGTTGTTGTTCCTACGGTCGGAATCAAGCGCATAATTACCACCTAGCTGAGCTACTGAAGAGCGCAGACGCTCTACTCGTGTATTCATATCGCATGCAAGTACAATGATACCTGAACTAGTGCGCTGCGTAGTAGCGTGTTCAGTTCGTGACAGAGTGTGGTCTTGGCGGCACTAGAACTGCAGTCGGTGGGAGCATAAGCGGAAACCACAAGCAAACAGCATCTTGTGCTACTTCGTGAATCAACCTTAGTTGGTGTCGTCAAACGGGCCGTATACAAACGGCTGCGCACCGGAATCCAATCAACGAACGATGACACAGCCATGGAGCCGAAAACGATGCCCATCCAAGCTGGACCAGAAGCTGCCGCAGCAGGGTCTCCGGATAAGTGCAACCAATAGCGAGAACAAACCGGGCGCAGTTAATTCAACAACCCCATTAGGGTCATTAATTCGGACACACAACTTACATCACTAACCAGTGTGCACAAGGTGCGTACGAGTGCAGCCTATTGATCTATTTCTCTTAGAGTGGGAATACTAAACGCCGCCAGTGAAACGGAACGGCGTGGCCTTATAGGGGACTGTTGCCGAGAAGTGTCCAGTGAGTGGTGCGGGAAGGTATCTGTAGATGGTTTAACGCCAGTGGCATTACGGCTGCTGTCAATTAAGCTGGGAACTATAGAAGAAAAGTTAGTAATGGGGACTGGGAGGGAAGTGAGAGATACATGTGGAAAAGAAAGAAGGGAGGCGCCAGCAGTAGCATATTTTTGATTATCCGCCCTGCTGTATGCAGCAGATAAAGCGACCCTTGATGAGCGCGCGACGGCCGATGCAGGATGTAATTAACGTTTGGGGCTGAGATATTGTCATGGCGCCCAGATATAGACAGGAAGATGATTCGGGTCCTCAAGCAAAGTCTTTGACCCAAAAGCCTGTCCTTAAGACACCAGGAAGGTGGAAATGAGTTTGTTTTACGGAAATGGACGCCATCCCATTTTAAACCCCCAACTAGGAAGACCAGAAGACTGAGTTTGTCTGACTTCTAGCCTTTGAAAAATCTAGTAGGAGTGGATCTCAAGGGGCCCGGGGGTACCACACAGTATAGCTCAGCGGATCAAAGAGGTAGGCAAACCGTCATACCAAGTAAAGGTCTAGTGTCGTTCCTTGGGACAGGCGAGACCTAATTTGTAGTAGATAGCAGTGATCAGTTGGTACGTGTCATATTCATCGACAACCTGCAACCTCTCAAGACTAAATGGGGATCGTAATGAGATGAACGCAACTACTAGCCAAAAGAAGCGACACCGTTTAGCTTTGGAGGCATTTATAATAAGGATGTACAGATAGATCGTATTACACCTGGATAAATAACGTCCCATAGTGGACAAGTTATAGTATGACAAGAAGATAAGAAATCAAACGGAAAATTTGTCTGGGCTGCTGAGACTTGTCTTCCTGGATAGAGGACTTGGGATAGGTAGGTAGCTGTGTGTCTCCCTCCCGCTATCATTAGCTCGCTCTCACATTCATCCAACAACTGAATGATCCCATGAACTTCCATCCCATTAGGTGCTTGCGAACCCGCTCGATGCCTACTATGGTCACGTTATCACCAATATCTCTAATATCATTGAGAAGTGAGCAGAAGCAGATTCACCATTCGCATCCCGGCGATTGATTAAACGAACAAAGTATTTCGCCTTTGGGCAGTGCTGCTGTCCCTGTGCTACGAAAGACAAGAAGGAAGGCACCAGCAGTACACCGATGTGTTGCACCGAGGTTTCGCTGCCACGTGACCACCAACAATTAGGAGCGCGCTGAAAATACTTTCAGGTCGTTTCCGCAGATCCGGACCGGTGACAATTTTATTACAAAGGAGACGCCTTACATCTTCGGTCACTGACCGACCTGGTACTACGAACTTTTCTTATTTTCTTATGCACACCAAGAATGTTCCAAAAGGTTAAATTTGGCTTGGATAAATCAGGAAAGACATTTTACGCGGAACATACCAAGATCTGATCGTGACTGTATTCAAACTGGACATCCGTGATAGTCACACATTCATTATGTTCATTGGTTCCAACAGGACCACATTCGGGTTGGGGGGATCTTGCGTAATTAATCTGTATGGAGAAGCACTCCGCAATTAGACGCCAGGCCGACGAAGCACTCAAGTCATCGGACTGCAGGCCGGCAGAAACAAGTTGTAAATCGTACTGCGCAGCGATTTGCTTCAGATGGTTCAGTAATGAGATGTAACGAATTATGGGGGTTCCGTCTTGTTTGTGTCTCACGTAAGCACGTCTCGTAGATGCTCGGTGGGCCATCGACCAGAGGTATGCTGGTGTCCGAAGTGAATCGCGAAATATGAGAATCGCGCAGACACTCTAGTATGAAAATGGTGAAATAGTGATAAAGGAAAAGAACAACAGTTTGACAGAAGAACATCGTAAAACTTCCACTAATGATTAGTTCAATTGTCAACAATTATGGGAAAGCGTGGAATAATAGGTGCATTATAATATTAAACCAGGTTCCACGGTTCACATCTTGCCAAGTAAGTTCCAAGAACAAGTGCGGAACAATATACGAGGTGTCCCCCGCCTCTAGCTAACGCGCATAATGCTCATGATGAATGGTTTAGAAACAAGCTTCAAATAGAGTCCATTAGGCGCTCCAGCTGTAAGTATAATAAAGATAAGAGTTGTGGCGGCCAGGAGTTTCTCTCATTCACCTGTGGTGTGGCAACAATCTAATTTCAAAGTATTCACTTCTATGACGAAGTTTATGGAGATCAGAATGTACCATATATTACCGTGAATAAGCCGATCCGCGTATAAGCCGAAAATACAACTCTGCAACGTCGAATTTGGCCAAAATGGTATATTAGCCGACCCCCCCCACTCCAAATCAGCAAAAGAGAAACGAAATTGTTTCTCACGATTTTGACGTCATCTCTACCTGCTCTCACTTGAGTGTGCTCAAGCGAAAGCTGCTCTACTATTGGATAGTTCTCGCGACCTAATGTGACTTGCCGAACCACATCCTCGTGTTGCCAGCCGGGTGGTTCGGGATTTTCCCGTTCCAGCAAATGGTTCGGCGGCAGTGTTCCAGGACCTGGTGGGTTTTCGCCTGACAAGCGTTCTCCCTATGTCCGTTTAACAACACGGTGACGTGGCGGATGTGACTCAACACTAAATAAAGTCACTGCCCCTTGTTTCATCCTGGCGAAGCATTGTATTCCAGCAATTTTATGCTGTAATTCTGGAGAGCATTAGGCTCCCAATGGGCGCGATTCCCTGAATCCGCTCCGCTGCCTTGCGGACAGGCTATTCAGTCAAAGGCTCGGGGTAGTGTCCCCTAAGTCAACACCCTACTTCGGTTTGGGCAACCAGGTATCATCGCGCCCACCGACAAAACCATGAACTCCGATGTGTTGTGTCTTCGTTTACGATTTCTGTAGCTTCTTTAAAGTCCCATGGGTTCTGATGGTTCTATGTCTATTGGTAGACGGTTGCAAAAGTATATATATATATATATATATATATATATATATAACGATCGTAGTTAATGGAGCTTAGAGTCATCAGAACAAAGATTTTAACAGCATAGATGACGATATTCACTCTGACATGCCAATGACAGATCACTAGTACCAGAAACTGTTTAGAGATTCTGACTCGGATACTAGTTTCGAACGATTCGAGTAATTTTAACAGCATTGTGCAGCGTTTGGATATGTGAGCCTATAAAATCGACCGTTCGGTCATGTCTTCTCCAATGTTATTGTATGTGATGGTGTTGGATTCTGTATAATCAGTATGTTTATGTTATTGCCATCCATCGCAAAAGTAAAATGTTCAATACACCGAGAATTTTCGACACAAACATAATGTCTACCTATAGGCACTTCAAATCCCCGCCTGGGATACCGTCTGTCACTAGCGAGTGGTGCCAAAGCAAGATAGGGGCATAGGTGTGCAGTGAATTTCTGGGGGGGATTTTGCATGTGGTTTTTTTCAAACTGCGCACAACCTTTGTATAAACCGACCCTCCACTATAGACATGAAAAGGTGTCAAAAATTCTTCAGCTTATACAAGGCAATATACGGTACGTCTGCTCCACAAAGGTTTACAGGAACAGGAATATCGTGGCATTATTCACATCTCTTCGATTTAGAATGATGCCCGCTTTGCTTACGCATGTACGGGCCCGAATAATTTCTGCCAGTTATACTGGTGCGTCGGTAGTGTCTATGCCACAGCAATCGCTGGGGGCCCAACTAAAATGTCAACAAAGTATTACTCGAGAGTAACATCGAGTACTGCTAGTCCCCTTCCATCACTTCACCATTCAGTGTATTAAAAAGTAGTAACCACAAATGGTCGCGAGATGTGTTAGTAAGATCAATAAAGGGTGATGCGTTATATGGGGATAAAGCAAAACAAGACTGCCAGAAATACCTACCCACTAGGAAAACATTCAGTTGTCTACGGTAGTGTTGAACAAGGAGCTAGCATCATATACATTTCGAGGAGTAGAAGAAGAAAGATAAAAGTCATTCAGGCGAGAAAAGCGTAAGTGTAACAAACAATGAAAGCAAGCATAGACCGGTTGACAAAGCGATAGTAGATGCATAACATGTAACGTAGTCCAGGAGGTACTAATGCTGATGAGTAAAGGAACACAGCACAAGTGCCCTAGCCAAGTAATGGATAAACTACTGTTCCCGGGAAAACTGAAGATAAAGAGAATTCCGAAAGATGAAGGCTGCAGCAAAAATGCATTCGCAACCAATAGGATACAGTTCTTGGTTATCAAAGTGCCAGTTGGAGTAAGGTATTGCATGATAAACGTAATCTTCGTGGGTCTAAACCTGGTCGGATCTCCATTCAGTTCAGTACAGTTCAGTTAAACAAGTATGATCCGAGCACCGAAGTGCAAGGAATCCAGTTGCCACGACTCACACGGTAAGAATAACAATAAATAACATCGGCAGGATAATGGAGTTGAGTGAAATAGGAGGTATAGAAAATGGAAGCAAGAAGGAAATGCGTTAGAGTAATCAGAATTGAGCGAAAATAAACAACCAAATGAAAGAAACCGAATGCACTTGCTAACCTTCGCCACTTATGGCGCCGGCACGACATCACTTTTGCTCGGAAGGGTAGAGTGTACAATGCAGCGGTACGTTCGACCCATCTGTACGGTTGTGAAACCTGGCCGCTTAAAGCAGCGGACCTGAAGAGCCTAGTTACGTTCGACCACCGGTGCCTTCGCAATTTAGCTCACATCTGGTGGGAACACCGCGTGGGCAACGAGCGTGTTCGACGCCTTGTTTATGGCACAGGGAAAGAAACTGAACCGCTCAGCACCGTCATTTCACGCATCAGGCTCCGATTGTTCAGCCACGTGTTACGCATGCCAGCCCACCGACTCCCGCGACGTGCGTTGTTTGCGCGCCGGGGGTGTGGATGGAAGAAGAGGAGGGGTGGCCAAGCGATGACTTGGTCCAGAGGAATGAAGGCCCTCACTTCTGAGCTGGCCTCGGTTGGAACGTCTCGGCTCCCTGGTTGGGGTCCGAAAGACGATGAACACGTTTGGTTGGACACACTTGCTGATATGGCTAGGAGCCGACCTCAGTGGTGTTCATGCTGTGAGTTTCTTTGTCCCACTCCATCCCTCTTAGCCTCCCCTCCAATCACGATCTCTTTATTTAGCCTTATATAATGTAGCACAGTAATTTTTTTGATGCACAGTAGCCGGCTGGTAGCTTGCCGGAACGATGCCCATCCGTTACCGGTATCTCAGCCAGCTTGCACCAGTTGCATTTTTTTCTCCTTTTTTCTTTGTATTGCGCCACAGTAGCTGAGGTGTTCTCCAACTCTAGCAAACGTGTATTATGATATGATGATGATGAAGTGCCCATCGGAACGCGTTTACGCGCTTCGATCAAAATGACCAATGCTGCAGAGATTCATTCACAGTTATGATGTCTCAAATCGAGTGCATAGCAAGCGTCAACGGTATTCATCATGGCACCCTTGAAAGGAGCCCACTCAGCGTCCGGCTCACTAACTTCATTCACCAGTGACAATGGGTGGGTCACTTCGTTATGATATTGCTGAACTGCAGACTGTTAGTTCAACTTACGGGTATGAAGGTTAGAAGACAGGCGCTTCATCGAAGTGGGAAGAATGAGCGACAAGCATGTGCGCATTAGAGCGTGGTCGGAATCCAGACATGTGCTCTAAATTGATCGACAGCCCTGGACTGATGCGCGCCACCTGTAGCCGATGGCAATATAGTCAATTTGGGTCCAAGTCACCGAGGAATTCGGTGGGCGCCATGCGACGCGGTGTGAACTTTTGTGCTGGAAAGTAGTGCTGCTAATTTGAAGAATGAGGTCGGCGCGCAGATGCAGGAATCGATCACCATAGTCTGTTCGGCGTGCATCGAGTCCGGAGCGCCCTCCCAGGTGTTGTTCAGAATCTGAAAGACGACCTACTTGGGCATTCAAGTCATCAAAAACAACCACGATGTCAGTATACTTCGTCAAGCGGAGACGAGGTGAAAGATAGCAGTAGAAGTCATCTTTGGTACCTTTCGAACTGCAGTCAGTAGGAACATAAACGAAGGCGATGAAAAAGCACCTCGTCTTCATACCCTTCTTATAAACCAAAACAGAGGTCATAAGTCGAACCGTACACATGCGACTGTTCACCGGCATGCAATCGAATAGATAACCTACAGCATGTATGCCGAGGACGATACCAACACCGTAAATACTTTGAACCATGGACTCGGTATCACCAGAGACGCGAAGTGTAGTCATTGTCCTAAATTCAGAACCAAGGAGTCGAAGATTCGTCACATCGTAGTTATCTTGTATGGGTGTTTCGGAGGCACAGCACACGTCAATACTAAGAGAGTGAAAGTCAGTGTAGCCTGTTGACCGACCTGACCCAAAGTGCGGACGACGTATAAAAAAAGCAAAGTGAAATGAGACACATGGTTTGATGGACGTTAGGAGTACCGATGGCAAAAGCAGCGAGGTCAGCAGCAGGACCTTGCTCAATAGACGGGGAAGAAGAGAAGAGAGGGGAGAGAAAAATAAGAAAGAGAAGTGTCGATGTGATCGTGAAGGCAAATGATACTTTGACGGCCCATTCCGAGACAGGTGTTTTGTTCGAGGTGCCCAACCTCTAGTTTTTGACTAAATAGTCTGACCCACAAGGCAGTGGGGGATTTTGAGGTTCGGTAGAGGGAGTACACCCGGAACCTTTATCTCAATAGCATGACTCACAAGACAGTGGGGAGCAAGTCCGGCTCAGGGGTGTGATTGCAGATACCCACTGAGATCTGCTTGGGGACTGTCACATGCAACCTTTGCAGATTTTGAACAATTCATGTGTTTTACGACTGTATTACGTTACGCACCTGCGACCACGACCCACCGCAGCTTCCATTTTGATATTCACTGCAACTATGACCAGCCACGGGAAGAGGAGACCGGCGGAATTTGAAGCCATTGTATTGTCACCTGTATGGTCAACAGGGGCACAAAACGCCTTGAGCTAGAAAGCCACCGATTACAAAAACTGGAACCTGCCAAAATTCGCCTAATGTTATTCGCTGTTTCAAGCGTAGAGTTTGATGTGGTAGAAAAATGTGCAAATAACTCAAGATTGTCCTAGACGGTGTGTGTGTGCTTGGTCTCAAACAGATTCCAAGGGGATGTTGCCATCGTGCACTGGGAATAGACCGGCTTCTTACTGCATTGTGATAAAATCGCTGGAGGCTAAAACTGATAAATCTCGAACAAAACCGCTTTCGGAATAGCAACAGGCTTAGTTGTCAAAGAAACTCTATCGTCGTCCGTCATATCTTACTAAGTTTGTTCTCAAACTGGTGAGACAAACGGTTTTCATAAGGTAGAAAAGCACCTCCAATTGGGTATTGCAACGTCCACACACTGCATCAGATCGGTATGCAGGTGACAACTACTGCGATTTTAAGTACGAAGCTGATGTGTGCTATGCAAAAGAAGCATATACTCAGTGCGGAACAATGGCGCAGCTGTGTTTGTCAAGTTAGGTTGCAATGACAGGGTCAACGCACACGCCAGCCCGTACCCTTAAGGATTACAAGTCTGCCTTATAAACGGAGGGCACGGGTTTGAGTCTGCGTAGGGACGGGCGACTCTCGCAGTATCCTTAGCCCACGTGCGAATGGTGGTGGTTGCGCGGCAGCGAAGCACCAGTACTGCGTACCGGCTTATTGCTGATGTCAACGCAAAGACCAGCTAAGTGAGCCGACCACTGTTTCGTGTAACGTAGCTTTTCACTAACCAGTCGTGTCAAAAGGTTGGGGACTGTCAATGAATAAATCTGATTTGTTCACAAAGGCGATAAATAAACAGTCGCGGACCACTGGTGACAACGTCCTGGAGCAGTGGGGTCCCTAGTTGGTCACACAATTCTCAACACAACAGTTCGTACGACACTGTCAAAACCAATGTGACCGGCTATATTCAATGACCAATCATTTCTGCAATCAGAAATGAATGCCTAACGGAGCGCGTATGACCAGCTTCGATGCCGACCGGCTGCAATTTGGACTTCGAGCACCATGAAGAGGTAGGAGTCACCTAGCCGCCAAGAGAGTTCGTATATGGCGGCGAATTCGGTGGTCTAGGAGACTTTCCCAAACCTCCGTGCTGCTATACTCGGGCTCTTTTGGCACGGAATAGTTTGGTAACACAGGAAAGCCGTATTACCTATATTTTGGTATCCGATTCCAAATGGTTCGAGATACACGTTGATCACTCTGACGCCTCGATTTCCATAGCATGATGACCTAAGGTTCCGAGTGGGATCCGCTCCCCCAACCACCTGCCACAGCCTGGACAAACAGGAAGAACCATGAACGCACAGCCCATGGGCCAATGTCCCAACGACATTTTGCTCGCCTTCTTGGCGATCTGAAGATGTCGCTTTCAACCGAGGTCCTAGCGGCCTGACTTAGTAGACCTCGCGCTGCCGCACCAACATCCATTTACCTTATTCCACTGTTGTTCAATCCAACATCCATAGTAAGTCTCCTCAGTTTCCGAGTCCGCAAACTCATGCTGCCTAAGGCGAGAGTTCTCGTAGTATGGATCAGGATTTTAGGTCAGTGGGGGCCCCAGACTGCTGAATTGGATAGTTTTTCCTAGTACTTCGTTCCTAATTCAAGTGAGCTATCAACAATGTTCGGATGCCGCTGCATACCGTATCACAAGTGGCCCCTGCCGCGCGCTAGAAACCATTACCGCTGACATTTGCTACCACACTGAGGCACGTTTGTAGAACTCAAGCACGATGTTATGACCAGTTTCACCATGTGCTAGTTCCGCTGGCATTTTCACATAGCCCATACCGAAAAACTCAACTGCCGAGGTCACTAGACATGCGAGGGTAGGGACCGCGTTGAGCGGACACACCAAGGATGTGCCACACGACTGGATGTCTGGAAACAGCTGACTCTACGCCAGTCGACTAGAAACAGCAGTGTGACCGTCCAACCGTGGAGCCAGTGGACGCCGATCTTTCGTTGCAGCGGCGCAGATAACCACGGATTGTAGACCAAACTGTTAATGATGAGTTCTACTGTCCCCTCACCGACTTCGTTTAGCGGAAAGAGTCCCATGGACATCACGTAGTTTGCTGGAGACCTAAACACGCAAATCGGTAGACCGGAGTTTGATGAACGTGGAGCTCGATGCACAGACAATGACGGCCTACCTCAGCCTTGTGCTGATCATGGGCTATCAATCTCAGAGTCTAGCTTAAGGCGTTCGTAGCGCAAGCGCATCACTTAATGACCTCATCACCTGAACAAACCAGAACGCTAATGCACATCAGTACCATCCAGCAATGGAGAGGCTGTGGGGAGAAATGAAAACAAAATATAAAAGAGAGGAATCAGCAGCAAGCCGGTGCGGCGCATCGACGCATTGCTACCACGCGATAACCAAAGTTCGCTCGCACATCTTCAATTACGAACCGGCGACCCTTGACATACAGGGCAGATGTCTCCTACATCATACTACAAGTCCATAAAATAAAAACCAGGGATACTCCTAAGATCAACTTGTCTGCGCGATTCCGATCGAACAGAACTCGCACTCTGCAAGAGCAGAAACAAAGCCGAAAATCAGAAGGCAAAGCTTTTGGGGGCAAAAGCCCGTTGCTGAACCAGCTACTGAACGGGTACAAGTAATGTGAAATCAACGAGAATGTTTTCAACTCTTCCAAGGAAGATTCACGTAGCAGAACAGCTGTGTGCTATTCTGATTGGTAAATCAGTTCCGCTAGCCAATGGGAACGTTGGTGCGCACGTAGTATGGACGCGAATGTTCCTGAAATTGCTTGATGTTTCTGTTGTACACCATTGACTCAGCTTGTCTTCCCATTGATGTACTGAGTTCTCCAGAGAGATTTTCCTCTCCCTGACATCTCCCCTCTTGCAGTTGCGACTGCGGTGTAGGATGATAGCGTCGAGTTCACTTGCAATCTTGAAGACGGTGTTCTCCGTCTGTCCGTCCATCGCATGGGTTGAGATGCGTTTGGAGTTGGCTTTGGATTATCGGATACATCGCGTGATTGACTGTGACCCTCCCTGTCTGGTTTCGGTATGCTGAAGTAAACCACAGGAAGGTCGAAAGGCAGCTTGGCTGCTTTCATCGATTTTGGCCGACCCAGGGTTGGACCTAGCTGATTTGCATGGCGGACCCAGGTTTGTGATCCAACGAGCACATTGTAAATGACGTCTCCATGGTTGCGTTTGTTTCCACCTGGAATCCATGCTACATGGTCTTTCCGATAGTCACGTGCAAGCATTAACGCTCTGGGCTTGAACGAGCGTTGCCTTACTCCGTGTCGCCGATTGAATTCTAGCTCCATTTTTCAGTTCTTTTCGCCGTATGAAAACTCAGGAGTTAGTCGTAGTGTATGAGATGGCTCGCGGAATTGTTTGCTCCTCACTTCTGCTGGGGACACTCCGTTCGGTGTTCGAGGCTTCGGCATACAACGGTTGCAAATCTGGTTTATGGGGACATCAAAGAGTCCTAGCCTCACGATCTAGTCGATTCCAAGAAGGTTAATGTTCAATCACTCCGTCAGGTAGAATGTTCCGATCTTTTGCACCCCGTTAAAAGCGATTTTGCAGGGGATTTCTCCAATCAGATTCAGCACTAGACCAGATGCGTTGTGAACCATTTTGTCAGAAGCAGCAGCCTTCGGTGTCTTGATGTAGTTCCATGTGCTCTTGGAAATGACAGTTATATCAGAGGCCGTGTCAAACTGCAGCCTGGAAGGAATCCCGTTGATAAGTATGGTAATGTAACGTCTGCGGGGTTTGAACTCACCCTGGAAAGCGGCAACGACTGACGGTGAGTCTGCAACGGTATTGTTGACCTTCTGCTTGGGGAGGAACGGTTTTGTGTTTATTGGTCGAGAATATTTGCGAAGTTCTTCCATGCGGTTTCGCCAATCAATTTTGCGAAAGGTGCTTCTAGAAGGGACAAAATCTGGAGAAATCCAATTTACCGCAAGAACAACAGGTAGTAGGCGGTTTGTTTTGTGATTACTAAACACTGTTGCGCTTGGAACACGCCAGAGCATGGATGTTTCGCAGTCGTGTGAAAGAATTAGCGACCACGCACGGTGTCACGTTTAAGAGTCATCAAGCTATTGCATCCGGCCCCTAGGGATCTCAGGGTGGTGCCTGGGAAAAATCCAGTATGGAGAGTAGTCTACTGCTGATCTCGGCATAAGGCGTGGACTGGAACACACCGATAAATATGAGACAATGAAATTGGTTAAAGAGCGCAACTTGAAGCGTTTACACTCAGGGTTAACCATGTCTGCTAGCGCCTATAGTCGTCTATGTCCCTGGTGACTATTTTCAGACACTGATAGCGAATGCTGAGTAACGATGACGAGTAACCGAAAAGTTCGCTGTTGTGACACCACTTCGAGAAAACTGACATCTTGCGGCTGTTTTGGCAGCATGTGATCAATGAATCTAGAATTTTCATTTGTGCCCAATTTGCGGAGCAGCAGCCGCACTTTTTATGAGGCGTCCTGATGGCTGAAATCCGTTCAGAACATATCCTCTCAGCGTCGAAACCACGCATCGAAAGCGCTTCCGGAATCAGGATCATAATGGAATGCAATAATGGAATCGCAGAGGAAATCAGCTGAACTTGCTTGAGTGTCCCGCGAAGCTGTTTCTGAAGACTGCAGCCTGAGCCACTGCGTCAAGGTTTCGATCAGCTTCATTTGCGCCGCCATTTGTGTCTGCTGTTGCTGTAGCAGCTTCGAGAGTGATCTGCAGAACAATGCATTGCACTACCGTTTTTGTCCGTCACCATTTATTATAAGCTAACTCTGTCTTCGATTCCAGTTTTACTGAACATGTTCAATGCTAGCTTTGATTCTCAGCCAGAAGATCCAAGTCAAACCTTATAGGCAAAAGCGTGTTGCAGAACAAGCTACCGAGCGGATACAAGTAGTGAAAAATGAACGGATATTTTACAAAGCCAATCAGGAAAATTCACGAATCAGAACAGCTAGGTTGATCAAACTCATAGAAGATATATGGAAGAAATCGATAAGTTATGAGCTCAGAGAGGTTGGGAAACAATCAGTGGATATAGCAGTTTCCTAAAGTTCCGCTCTTGACAGAAAATCCCCGTCAGACCAGGTGAATCAGTGTGTAATTGCAGTGGGAAAACAACCTGAGACGATGCTGAACAATAGAAGTGGTTTCAGGAACACACGCTTCATAAAAGCTCCCGTCCATACGACGTGTGCACCTTAATTCCCCTTGGTCAGCGAAACGGTTTCAGCTCCTGACAAAGTGGCTCGCAACGCATCTGGTCCAGTGCTGAATCTGATTGGAGAAATCCCCTGCAAAATCGCTTTTAACGGGGTGCAAAAGATCGGAACATTCTACCTGACGGAGTGATTGAACATTAACATTCTTGGAATCGACTAGATCGTGAGGCTAGGACTCTTTGATGTCCCCATAAACCAGATTTGCAACCGTTGTATGCCGAAGCCTCGAACACCGAACGGAGTGTCCCCAGCAGAAGTGAGGAGCAAACAATTCCGCGAGCCATCTCATACACTACGACTAACTCCTGAGTTTTCATACGGCGAAAAGAACTGAAAAATGGAGCTAGAATTCAATCGGCGACACGGAGTAAAGCAACGCTCGTTCAAGCCCAGAGCGTTAATGCTTGCACGTGACTATCGGAAAGACCATGTAGCATGGATTCCAGGTGGAAACAAACGCAACCATGGAGACGTCATTTACAATGTGCTCGTTGGATCACAAACCTGGGTCCGCCATGCAAATCAGCTAGGTCCAACCCTGGGTCGGCCAAAATCGATGAAAGCAGCCAAGCTGCCTTTCGACCTTCCTGTGGTTTACTTCAGCATACCGAAACCAGACAGGGAGGGTCACAGTCAATCACGTGATGTATCCGATAATCCAAAGCCAACTCCAAACGCATCTCAACCCATGCGATGGACGGACAGACGGAGAACACCGTCTTCAAGATTGCAAGTGAACTCGACGCTATCATCCTACACCGCAGTCGCAACTGCAAGAGGGGAGATGTCAGGGAGAGGAAAATCTCTCTGGAGAACTCAGTACATCAATGGGAAGACAAGCTGAGTCCAATGGTGTACAATAGAAACATCAAGCAATTTCAGGAACATTCGCATCCATCCTACGTGCGCACCAACGTTCCCATTGGCTAGCGGAACTGATTCAACAATCAGAATAGCACACAGCTGTTCTGCTACGTGAATCTTCCTTGGAAGAGTTGAAAACATTCTCGTTGATTTCACATTACTTGTACCCGTTCAGTAGCTGGTTCAGCAACGGGCTTTTGCCCCCAAAAGCTTTGCCTTCTGATTTTCCACTGTGATTCCGGGCTACCAGATAACGAATTCAGTTGAACCGCAATCGCGCAGACAGAGGTAGATCATAACCCACTTGTTGTTCCTCATTCAATAGGTCATTCTGGTTGTGTGACAGCTAAGCACCAATCCGGATCAATAACATGCTGTTGGTGTTGTGTCAAGGGTTAGTGTTAGGGCGCTTTGAACAAGTGCTTCGCTTTGAACGGACAGCCGATGAGTAACATATAACAGCTAGATCGGCAGCTTATGCTAGTGCTTCTTGTTGTCTTCCGCTCCCCCTTGCAGCTCTGGTCCCCACTTGTTATTTGAAAAGGGGCAGTTAGCGAATTCGCAACTTGTGCAATCTGTGAATGAGACTGTATCTAAGAGCAAGTAGAAAAAGTTTCTGAACAACTCCAACGAATTATGGAAAGTCAAAAAAGTTCAGTTGCGAATCGTCAGCGGTAGTGTTTGATCAGTTAATGGTGTATCCCTGTTCGGTTAGGAATTCATATCGGTGTCATTATTTTCGGGTATAGAATGCAATTTTTTGCATTGTATGTGCGCTGTTTCAGAAAAGTACAGATTTCCGAAATAATCCTCGATATGTGTTTTAAAAGACTTCACAGGATCGGCCTCTATTAATCCTTTCGGCAGTGTGTTCCATAAGGTTATGTTTCTTCTTTCGATACAAAGCTGATGTGATACTTTGTGCATGCAGGGGATCCTGAGTTTGTAACGGTGTCCTCGGGTGTTACAGGGTTCCCGCAGGTGAAATGTTCGCCGTAGTATGGGGAAGTGATTCAAGTGTGGTACTCGATGGGTCATAATAAGGTCAATTCTTACTCGGCGGTAGGATAGTGTGTAGATTCCGAACCTTTCACAAAGTTTTTCATACGGAAGCTTTAGTAGACTGGGTATCATTCTAGTTGCGACATGCTGAATTCGCTCCAGCTTTTCAGTTTCCCACTGAGTTATCGGATGGTAAGCTGGGGCACCGTATTCAAGAATTGGTCTAATGAGCGAGGTGAATAGACGAGGGACGGTTTGATCGGACCATGTGGAGAAACTGCGTCTTAATGCCCAGAGCATATGAAGTCCTGCACGGTACAATTTCTCTGTATTTTACAGTGATCTCATATCATGTCGCGAGAGAACTCCTAAGTCTCTGACATGTGCTGAGGTGGAGCAACTGACAGTCCAAGATGTATGATCGAGTGGCTGAACGTCTGGTGATACTGATAAACTCCGACTTACTTGTGTTAAGAGGGAGTTACATCTCACTGGACCCCGCTGACAGTCAATCTATGTCATGCTGGAGGCGAACGCAGTCGTATTGGTACTTAATGATCCACCAGGTTTTCAAATCATCTGCAAACAGGCCACATGGTGACTAAAGCAGCTGCGGAAAAGTGTTGATATGAATAAGAAATAATACTGGCCCAAGTACAGTTCCTTGAGGCGCGTCACTGGTCTATGGGAACCAGTCTGTCAGGTAGTCATTGACCTGTATCCTAAACTTTCGTCCCACAATAAACTCGTGTAATCATTGAAGAAGTGTGCTACCGATTCCGTAGGTCCTCTTGGTTTACTCTGTCAAACACCTTACTCAAGTGGATGTACACCACGTCAACATACTTGCGTTCATTGAGAGCTCGTACCCGCTGTTGGTTTGCATATATCAACCTGGTAATGCAGGATCACCCTTCCGTAAAGCCGTGTGGCGCTGGCGTCAATACGTCCATCGATTCGAAGAACGACAGCAGGCACTTTTCCACAACCTTGTCGACAACTCAGGATAATATCGAAGTCAAACAGATCGGTCTATAGTTCTCTACTTTATCGGATCACCACCCTTGGGAAGCGATCTTACTATCGATCATTTTCAGTCGTTGGGGACAGACCATACAAAGAGTGATTTGTTGAATAGGTTTGTCACGGCTAGTGAGCTGATAATCTACAGGGACTTAACTATAAATGGGTGAAGTCTGTCTAGTCCGGCGGGCTTTGAACCATCGAGGTTGACGAGTAGCTGATCGACTCCATCACATTGTAGACTGTCGAGCAAGACTGGCGCAACCTGTGCCGGGACTGAAACAACCGCCAATTTACTGGAACATAAGGTGAGGTACTGTGAAGCTAAGGGGTCCGCGTGCACCGCGCTTGAAATGTGCGTCTGTCCGTTCAACCTCTCTAAGACCGGCAGATCGCCCGCAGGTTTCGAATGATGTTTCAAGTAGGCAAATGTTCGCTTGGGGGCGGTTGTGGCCGAAGCTGCTACCACCTATTCGAGCTGCCTGCGTTTCTTGATCTTTGCGGTGTTACATATGTTAGCTGTTTCTTTTACACCGTGTACCCTTCATTACAACCCGAGATAATGTACCAAGCCCAAAGTTTGCGACACCGTCGCGCTAACAGTTTATATTCCTTATCAAACCAATGCGGTTTGACAGGTCCGACTTCAGGGGTACGAACCGAGTACACAGCGAGTTAAGCTTCCCCTTCATTAATGACCAATAGGCTCCAAGCGACGCATCCTGTGGCAGTGTCCAATCAGTCTGACAGGCGTCTTGGACGAGGTCGTTGAAGTCACTCTTCCAATAGTTGAATGTTGGCTTCCGTTGGTTGTAGTACGGTAAGTACAGTTCTTTGATTGCCACAATGGAGCAATGGTCATTGTTCGCCAGAGGTTCGAGGAATCTGACCTCTTTCAGATTCTGCTCGCAGGTCATAAACATGAGATCCAGACAAGATTCCGAGTGCGGAGTTATGCGCGTAAGTTGGACGACATGTTGTGTCGCCCCGATTTCAATTGTCATTTTAGCGAAGTGAGCCTCAACATCGCCATGACCGAGAAGATGCAGGACGTCTGGCCAGAATATCTTAGGTAGATGTAGATCCCCCATCAGTAAGAATTGAGGGCGGCTCATGTGCTTCTGTATATGTGGTAGCCAATCGAAACCGGTTTAATGGGCTACAGTAAATAACACCCACTATTAGTTCTGCGCGGCTGAGGAGGATTGTGCGCCACAACTGCTCGTATAAACTATCCTCGCTCCGATAGGTGCTGATAAGTTTGCCAGGTAGTCACGAGTTGATGTACAACAGAACACTACCGTGAGCCGTTGATTTTCAGTCGCATCGGTAACAAGAAAATCCTGACAAGGCGACTTGGGGTATGATGTCGGAGTTCAGCGAAGTCTCGGCAAGCCCTACTATGTACTGCCGCTCCGAGACAGTGAAGCGGCACGGTTCGTCACGTTAGTTCATTAGGCTGCACACGTTGGCGAATGTCACACGGTCCTGGGGGTACCGCGGGACGTGACTGAAGGTTGGGCAACCGGTTGATACGGGTTCCTACGCCCTTCTTGATCACCCGAAAATTTACAATTTGTAACTCAGTCTCACCTTCTTCTGTACGGCGTTTGAGTTCAATGACCGCAGTCTTCAAACGATCGCTGTCTTCGGGTTCCAATCCTCAGCGGATGTAAACCGCTATGCCTTTCAGCCTTGACAGACAAAGTATGAGCTGCGGCATATTGTAATTTGCAAAGGTGATTCTCAGAGGTCGACATGACTGGTAGGTTTGTTAGTCAAGTCGGACTACTTGTTTACTCATCACACTGTCTACCGATAAGCCCCTGGAGAAAATCAACATTGTGATCATAACGTAGCTGAGGATTTTCATCCTTTGACTTTGGTACGTGGAAGACAATGAGATCATGACGTCTCAGCGAAATCGGTGATGAACCTGTGGGAGGTTGTTTCTCAACAGGGGACGCCTGAACGCGATTACATGGCCCCATGCATTTGAGTGGTCCATGGACCCTTGGTGTTCTGAGGATCACAGAAAGGCTCTGAGAAATTCACGGACCAAGCAGTAAAGCGGCATTTTGGAGGTTCCGAGTCCGAATCTTTAATCGGTGGACAACCTTGAACTTGAGGCTCGGGGATGCAGATCGCGAAGTGACAAGAGAAGGCAAGGTGACAGGTACTTACTTTCACGAGAGCGTTTGACCCCACATGGTGAACGGTTTGTTTCTGTCTGGAAGAGAGGTTTTCTTGTAGTCGTTGGCCGTTGCTGTGTATTCTGATATCTTGCACCGCGACATTTATCACATATATCTTGGAAAAACCGATGTCGGATATCGAGAGATTTTCGAAACACGTCAATGGATAAGCCAATACACTAAATATTAAACAAAACATTGCAGCCAAAGCACCGAAGTGTATGAGCCTTATGCTCAACAACTTTCGTACACAAATCACAATTATCTTGAGACGGCATCACAAGGTAGAGCAAATCCAAGATAGCGGACACAGACGACAGTTGGACCAATCAATGAGATCTCTGGAATTAGCCAAAGAATATCCAACGTAGTTGCACCGATCAGAAAATACACCAAAAGATAAATACTGGTGCACAATCCACACAGAAAAACACTTAAAATACAGTAATCTGAAGCAAGTAGTATCCAGCACACGGTAATTCAAAAATCCGCGGCGTTCGTGGAATTATCGATGTATGTGCCTCACCTTATAAACAGAGTCTCAGTTCACGCTGGTTCGTTCAACGTCCGCACGTTGGAGCAGCTCGGTTCACTGGCGACATAAACATTCTTTACTCTCCTAGAATTGACGTGTACAGTCTCCGAAATACCCATGCGGGATAGTATTGTCATGAAGAAACCCTGACGCCTAAGTTCTGAATCTGTCGACAGTGGCTACGCTCCTAACGTTTCGAGCGATGATGAGTTAATGAATTAATTTACTTATGGTGCTGTATTAATGTTAGTAACAATGCGGAAAGCAATCTACTCGACTAGATGTCAGTAAACAGCCGCACGTGCACGACCTAACTACTAAATTACATTGGGATTAATATGAACCAATTAGACGTTTCTCCTCATCCGCACCGATGTTGCTCGGATGATACGAAGGGGGACAGCACACCGTACCGATGCTCCGATGCCACGCGACCACCACCAGTTGCGCGTGGCTAGTTATACTACGATGTCGCCCGCACATAAGCAGATTCCAATAGATGACTTAGGGACCACAAGACCTGCGTCTTATCCTTTTGACTACCAGAGTAAGAGGGGTAGCAAAGACGAGTTCTAGCAGTAACTCTCCTCCATCATACGTAAGGTAAGGAATAATGATACAGTTATTGTCATTGGTGGCATTAATGCTCAGATGCGTCGTCTTTCGGGCTCTGAACAACACTTGAGAAGCAATTTCGAGGTCTATGTGAGTCGAAAGGTTAGTGGCGATAGATTTATGCAACACTATACTGGACACAACCTTCTATTAGCAACAATGCTTTGCAACATTAGTGCTCAAACTGCGTCATTTGGTGCCGATCAGATTCCATAATGACCTGGACAAAAGCTGACCATATTGCCAACGGGTGCGAATGATGCGTATCGATTCGAGATGGTCGTAAAGCATGTGCTTGGATTCCGACCGTGCTCTAGTGAGCGCACGCATGATGTTCACACTTCTGCCTCAATGAAGCAACCAATTTCTGAGCTGCTCACTTACAACCTCCACTCAGAGTATACAAGTCAGCAATATCATGATAAAGCAAACTATCTGACGGTGAGAAGAACGCCGTCTGAAACGTGTCGCAAAGAAATATTTTGATACCTGCTGTACGGCTAAGCTTTTACCCCCGAGGTGGTTGGACACAGCTGCTGATATAGCGAAAAGTTGGTCCCAATGGCGTTCGTGTTGTGAGTTACTTTGTCCACCCCCTCCCATAAGATTCCCCCTCCAATCCCGGTCTCATGCAAAAGGGATAATATAATATTTAACATCATATTTTTTGTAGTGTAAATTTTAGTCTCCTATCTTTTAGCATTGCGGCACGTTAGCTGAGGTGTGTTTCTCCCTCTCAGCTAACGTGTACTGATGAAGAAGATGATGAATTGCGGATAGATTTAAAAGGAGTCGGTTACTTTGGTCGAGCCACGTAAACAGGTACCGGTGGGCACTCGACTTTAGCTTTTTGGTAGTACCTTAAAAGGAGGACCGATAAATTTTGGAACTGATCAGGAGCGCTGGTTAGTAGAGAAAGTGCACGTGTTACTCATCTGCCACACAGACTCAAGCCCGTCTTTATTTAGTGATATGATAGCTGAGGAAGGTGGACGGTTGGTCTGTTCTTAACCGTGATAACTAGAAGGTAAGGCGAAACAGTTAGATCCGCATGTTATTCACTCTACAAGTTAGCCAGACCCGAGAAACACCTTAGTTGCGGTGACATTGAGAGAAGTTGCGTGTTAATCGCTCACCTGTGCACTCGTGGTTCTTTAACTGTAGTTCAGTGACATTTCGTCGCACACTTTTGGATCCATACTTATTCGTCGTGCTTTTACAACCTCTAATTGTGATACCAGTTTCCCGAGTATACTCCAGTGCATCCCACATTTACCCTGATTTCTAACTTCCTGGCAGTGTTTCGCCGATATCCAAGCGCCAAAAGTTGCCTAACTTCAACCATCGGAAACATTGTTTGGTCTCACTCGATAGACCATCTCAACGGCTTTCGAAAGAACTGTCACTCGTTGAAATCCAACATTGGTTGGTGCAGCTACAGGTCTCAAAGCAAATTCACCCGGCGCGATCCATAGGCCTAACCACGAAAGTTCTCAATCACATCTTCGTGTATTCTGCCCCACGTTCAAGCTGACACATTCGACTGGCACGCCAGAGAGGACAGTCTACAAGCACACAACTGCAACGTGAACACTGTGACCTTACCGACAATGTCAATAACAGAACGACCTTTTACCATAGAGGGTGAGTCATTCAAATGGTTCGTAACATTTGCTCAACAAGCGTGATGCCCAGTGTGCCCCAGACTAAAGACCTATGTGGGTCATGTTCCAAGCTTGTTAAGGGGGGCATTTTGTGCCGTAACTGCTGTAAGTTCTTCCATGCGAGATGCCTCTGAGCTAAACCTAGTCTGGCCAAGTTATTAAACAAACCAGACTCGCTGTGGTTCTGTGTGGAATACACATCGATCCGACTGATAAAAAGCGTGCTCCTATTATCTCAGAAGTATGATCAGCTACTAGCCAAGTTTGAGGAAATGGTGACCACCAAAATCACTGGCGTTGGGGTAAGCATAGCAGACTATGCAACCCAATCCTCTCCCGTAAGTGCTGCACCTAACCCGCGAAGAACTGTTAATAACACCATAAGCAACACGACACCTAGAGTCCAGAACATCAACAGCTGTCTCAATACCACACGTAGCTCACATTTGACTAAAGCGGTTCTCAGTTCGATCGGAGTAACTACACGTAAGGCTACTTCCAAACTCCCGACGGAGTGCGTAGAAAATGAGCAACCGGGTACGAGCGAAATTTGAGTTACGGTTGCCTCCAAGAAGAGCCGTCATTTAAAATTAAAATCACCACCAACTGGATCGGAAACTGAGGGGCGTAGCGGAGTTTTCCTAGTGCAAGCACCACCGGTTTCCTGCGGTACATCTCCGAGTACTTCAATTACTAACCGCGACATGCTGAAAGGTGTAAAGAAACAACCACCTGTACTGAGCTTACTGTGCTCCAATATCCCAGAGTCAAAGTCGACATCAATAAGAGGCAGGCAGTTGGATGACCTCAACCAGTGGGACATTATTAGTAACCTAATTGGAGTCGTACTGAAACCTGTACATGTAATGCGTATTACACGACACCCCAACTCTAAACGTTTCGGAGAGCCAAGACTTCTGCGTGTTGTGCTGAACTCCATCACTGAAGTAGAGTCAGTACTACTGTCGACAGGTAGTCTCAGAAATGAACGCTGCTCCATCCGTATCTTTGAAGACATCCCATGGGGCGAGCGTTATCGATTTAACCGCGCCTTAGAGGACTACCTGAAGGAAACTTAAACCAGAACCATACTTCTTCACCGGGTTTCTGATACTGATGCATATGATGAGCATGAAATAATAACCCAAGATTAAGAACAGCGGTGTTATATTCGTGAAACACTCTGCTTAGATGCTGTGTTAGCGAAATCCGTGTCAGGACTGCGTACCTCACCGAACTACAAAGGAAGTGGCCCGAGAGCGTTGAAGGGGGTCCTTCAGTCAAAACATATGGTAGCACGGATGTTAAAAAGCTGGTACATGTTCCATTGCAAGCTACCATCTGAGGTTCGGCTGAAGACAATCAGCGATATGCCTCCTAGAGATGATATGTCACTCAAAAAACCAGACGCGATGGGAGTTATGAAAGAACAATGCACCAGTAGTGTGCCGAATGAGCCCATACAATCTGTAGAAGATGATACTGACCGGACACCTTACATTGTATGACGAAGATTAGATACGGGACTAACTACACGGACGATGAATAAGACGTTAAACCCTTCATCAAGTACACATCGAAAAAACGATTAGTCGCCAGGCAATCACTGGTCGGGGAAACTTCACGTATGAGTTGTACAACCTCCGAAACATTGCTTAAATCAGAGAAACTTTCATGTATGTACACTAACGCCAAAGGGTTCCTCAGTAAAATTACCCATCTTCGACTACGTCAGGTTGCAAATGCTTGGGACCTAATTTCTACTACCGAAACTTGGTTACACCAAGTGGTGACTGATGCTGAGGTTGAGATAGCCGGAACGATCGCCCCAGCAGAGGAGGTGGGGTCCTACTCTACTACCGCAGCGATCTACAATGTACAATAGTTGATGATCTGGAAACACGTTACCGACTCACTCTGGTGCCGTCTCCGACTAAGACACAACGACGCATGTCTCGTAGCTATCGTTTACCGGCCCCAACGTCCACCCCGGAAATGGATTCCCGCGTCATCCGTGGCCTAAAAAGAGTAACACGCACTAGGTACATCCACATTCTCATCTCCGGGGACTTCAATCTACACAATCTGGAGGTTTCGGCATCGCCCAGTGAGCAGTTCAGAGCAGACTTGCATGAACTGATGGCTAATATTCCTTTGTACAATTATGTCACCACGCCCACTAGATTCAGGAAAGCAAGCAAACCGTCAATATTGGACCTTGTGCTCATGAATGAAGAGCTCATGGTTGACAAGTTACTGATGGATAGTCCATTAGGTCACAATGGCCATATAGTAATAACTTTTGAATATGTGTGTTATGCAGAGTATCCATCTGAACACACGGAACTAACTCATACAATCACACGCTACCACGTATTGAAAGAACTCGCCGACGCAGTTGCTTGGGAATTCTCAAACAAAAGTCCCCTTGACAACGTTTGGGCAGAGTTCGTTAATAGACTCAGCGACATCGTTAACAGAGCATCAGAGACCAAGTCCCTTCGTCCCGCGAAAATGCCTTCAACTCTAAGGAGCAGGACTCGAAAATGCCTGGCGCTAAGGGATGCAGCATGGCGTGCCTACAAGATTAACCCCGACTCAGAGACTTGGGACAATTTCCTGACCCATCGCAACCATTGCACTGCACTTGTCCGTGAGGTCAAACTAACTTATCAACAGTGCCTAGCCAAAAAATTCCTGACAAACAACAAACTGCTATATAGGCAAGTCAATAAGCTCCGTAAAGTAAAGCATGGGATCCCTCCACTTTTCACGACAGGCGGTAGAGTACAAAGTGTCAAAAAAGCAGCTAATGCCCTGCGGCTACAATACGCCTCAATTTTCGAACTCGCAGCCTCTATCTGTCCCATAATGTCATGCACATTACCGACTCCATTGTTTACAAATGCAATTTTCAACCCATCCATTGTACTAAGGAAGTTACTCTCACTGCGTGAGCATAGTTCTCCGGGAGCAGACAACATCCGCCCGAAGGCACTGAAGGCTGTGGCCAACAAGCTAGCTGAACCACTGTCACAGTTCTTCCAAAGGTGCTTTGATGAACAACAAGTCCCCACTATGTGGAAGCATGACATTATCACCCCTATTTTTAAAGGCGGTAGCCGTTCAGAGCCTACAAACTATCGCCCAGTGACTCTCCTCCCTGTGCTCGCGAAGGTGATGGAAGCAGTCTTCGCTGAGGTTTTAATGGACTACCTGGAAAGATGCAACATCTTGGTACCGGAACAGCATGGCTTCCGTCAACACCGGTCATGCACCACCAACCTACTGATTGCACGAGGTAGTTGGACGAAAGTGGCTGATTATGGGGTCGGAGTTGACGTCATCTACCTGGACTTCTCCAAAACTTTCGACTGCCTAAATCACCGCATCGTACTTCAACGGCTGCAGAGTTACGGAATCGGAGATTCTGTACTTGGTTGGATTGGCAGCTTCCTTCACCAACGGAACCCTCAAGTACGTGTTAGGGGATCACTCTCTAACCCAACTGAGGTGGAATGTGGTGTTCCACAAGGCTCAGTGCTGGGACCGCGCTTATTCCTGGTGTTTATCAACGACCTGGCATCAGTTATCTCCTCAAATTTCCTGCTTTTCGCCGATGACGTTAAGATATGGCGGGCGATTAGTAACAAGCCAGATCAGGATCTGTTCCAACATGACCTAGATTGCATTTACGAATGATAAAATACGAACAAGCTTCAAATGAACATAGCTAAGTGCAAAGTGATTGCGTCACCAGCCGGTGACCGCTTACAAGCTTGGAGACCACACCTTGGCGAAGATCTCTCAGGAGCGTGACCTGGGTGTATTGGTACAGGAAGATATCGGGTGTTTAAAACAAGCAGAGAAGGCGACTAGAACCGGAAACCAAGACTTCGGCCTTCTTCGCAGAGCCTTCGGTTTGAACCCTCAATCTTTCCCCAAATGCTTAACGCCTGCGTGCGATCTTACGTGGAATATGCTATTCAGGCGTGGCAGCCGTGGCAGAAACAGGATCTCGTTGCTCTCGAGACTCCTCAACGACGGGTAACCAAGAACGTCAGGGGCTTCTTTCATCTGCCCTATCAGCTTATACTAAAATCTTTAAGAATGTACAGCAGTCGATATCGGCTTTTGCGGGGGGATCTCATAATGGTTTACCAGATTCTGAAGAACCCAAACCACATTTGCCGTCCGCTGCTGGAATTGAACCACAACACTAAACTAAGAGGTCACCCTCTGAAACTGACAATTCAGTATAGCCGGTTTGAATGCCGTAGAAATTTCTTTTCCCTCCGCGTGTGCCAACCTTGGAACGCTCTCCCTAATTATGTCGTCTCTGCTCCCAATCTGACGATATTTAAAAAAGGTGTTGACGATGCATTGTCTCACTTACATTTCATTTTATGACTTGTTAGCCAGGGGCTACAAAACGCAATCAAACGGTGTCTTGCCAAACGTCTAACCAATGGATTTATACGTTTTATACGTGAACATCTCCGCTATTCCACATAAGTCTATGGTGAGTCCACCACAAGGCTTTTCATTTTATCATGCAATTGATTTTCGCAATAATTTCCATCCCACGGGACTTGTTAAGCAACGCTTCTTTTACCCGTAATAAACCATTGTTTCACTAGCTATTATGTAGCAGTCTAATGCAATAAGATGATAGCAAAAAGATAACACTCCTTCAATGTACCATTGACCATTGGGACAAGCGTTGCCCGCCGGGACTCGGTGACATATGAGTAGGTGCTTTGGATGACATCCCAAAAGTAATGAGTTCGAGTCGAATTTGTGCACTTTCTACTTGATGAGTGTAAAGGAGAGAAAACCGGTCGTGAAATGCAGAGTTGTTAGATGTGGTTCTAGTGATCGAATTGACTGAAACTCCCTTTACGTGAATAACAGTCCTGACTGAGATTACGTGTCGCGTGAGATTGACTGCATGGACACAATGGTTTGTCTTCATTATGCGTCGAGACTGAGATCGTAGTGTAACAAACTCGAAATTGCTCTCGCGGAATTCGAGCACATGCTGGAGCTCGGAATCATCCGGCCGTTCAGTAGCTTTTCGCCTATCCTTCGTATGATTCCGAAAAGAGTAGAAAACTGGAAAGCATGTGGGGACTTCCGATCACTTATTAACGTAAGTACACCCGACATATCAAATTCAATACCTTTATGGTATCCCCGCAGGTTTTCGGTATGTCCGCGAACTACCGCGAGTCTACCACCAGATCCCGGTCACTGATGAAAATATCTCCGAGATCGTCATCATTAGACCGTCTGAATTTCTCGATTTCCCAGAGTACCATACGGATTGTACATCGCAAATGTTTGAAGTTCCAGACTCCGCCGTACTCCACTTATCCACTTGTACGTCGACGATATTTTGGTGGCGAGTTCATCCGAAGGGAAACACGAAACGTATCCGCGACTTATTCAGAGTTGAAGGTGCGTAATGTCCCGGTCAACCCCGACAAGTGCATATTCATGCGGCTGCGCAGCAAGTCTCTATTAGATGGATCGATGTGATTTTGTGTCTGTTTGATCAGAGAATGTCGCCGAGAAATACGCAAATAGTAGCTCGACAATATATACACACGGTTCAGGCAGTGAGGGAGTTTGACTAACTGCTGCCGCCCTTCAACATCTTCAGCGGTATGAGACAAGGATACCCGTTGTCACCCTACCTTTTTAACTTCCACATTAACAAAGTCAAGGAAATTAAGTTTACTAAACAAAACTCAGGTGTGAGGCGGATCCCAGGTGATCGACTTCTTGACTTGGAGTACGGTGTGCTGATAAGTTTCTGGTTTTGCTCCCTTCCAGACAAAATAGGGAAGAGAATGTAGGGGCATAGAGGACCTTATTATCTTATTATCTGACTGCACAAATCGTTCATTCTTTAGGTAGAAGCTGTGATGGTAAAGGCAGAAGCCAGTTTCATGTCGTTAAAGTAACTAGACGTAATGTGGTTTGTGTCTCCAAAAACGTCCGCGAAGGATATTCACTACGGTAGAAGTGCTTATCCTACACTACCATCAAAGCTCGGATATCTCGTTTTAAGACCGTTCATTTCAACATCCCAGATGAGCCCTGCAGTAGGCGTCCCCAAACTTCAACTAACACAGCAATTTGCGAGGCTGTCTATGAACAGATTGGGGAGGACCGGCGAATACCTGATAAAATGGTTGCTCAGATACTAGACATCTCACGACAGTGTTGGGTTTGTTATCTCCACTATCCTGGACATACGTAAACTTATAGCAAAGTGGTTGACAGAATGTTTGACCAGTGATCACAAACAGAAATAAGCTGAGGTTGTCAAATTGAACACCGGGTTTCCGATTAGTCCACCACCTCCCTACTCACCTGATCTGGCCCCATCAGACTAGTATCTTCTCGCACTTGAAGGGGCGACGTTTGAAGACATTTATGACATCGTACATGTCGCTGACAGCCGGTTAAAGGCACAACCAAATGAATATTGCCAGATCGGTATAGAAAAACTGCAAATATGCTGTGCCAAATGCACCAGACTCAGGGGTAAATATGATGAAGAGATGTGTCATTTCACAACTCAAGCACTCTGCTCTCCGGTCAAAGACAGAGACTTATCAGCACACCCTCGTATGACGATGATAGTACCGTTATCTGTGACAGCTCACAAGCATGACAAACAGCAGTGAACAGATTACATCTGGTTGCCAATCGTCTTGAGTTGCGCTTTATAATCAGACGTTGTCCGGAAACTTCCTAACCCGAAAGTTGCCTACGACTCTGTTGATCGTGCCAGAGTGAGGCACTATCAGTCTCTGAAACACGTGCCATGGAAACGCCTCTTCATTATGGGGTCTCTACCGTGATTCGAGGCGGGGTAAAGATTTACGGGAAGCTGCCTCATGAATTTCCCCATGAAAAGTGGGGTTAGTCAGGGTTATCCTATTTCTCGTCAACATTGTAGTCTAAATAATAATAAATGACTCCGTTTTTTCAGGCTATCACTACAGGAGTTAGAACCGAACAGCCCTCTATCGTTGCGTCTTGAGTTCACAGTCGTGAACACGGCAAACAAAGTGAAATGGCACAATGAATACAAGGCCGGGAAAAAGGTAAAACGCACCACTGCCTCCGTCGTTCACAAAAAAGCATGTTTCATTACATAGCGAAAGGAAACCAAGAGGTTGTAAGCTTTTGCAGAGGCAAGCGATAAGGATAATATATTGGTACCAAAAACACGGGCTTTATTGCAAGAGCATGCTGTTCTGGTACACGCACGTGACTGTTCGGTGGTAAATTGGGCACTTTTTCGGCAACACATTTTGTTTTGTTCCTGTGAGCGACCACAGCCCAAGATAAGTTGTGACTCACGGACACTGCTGATCCGGGCTAGGTTTAATCTAGCTCTAACACAGGCTCTTCCAAAGTGGAAGTGCTGCCAAGTGACCGATTGATAAACGTTGACTGTGCGGACGACAGAGTTCTAGGGTCTGACGCGGTGGTTACGCAAGCACTACTGAACAGACTGATGTAACGTTGCATACTTCGGCATGTGCTGTGCACCTTTAAAGTATAAAGTACTGTTGCAGGATTGGATCTATAAACCATTAGTTCTAGCTATCAGGGAACAGCCACTGGAAATGGCGGATCAGTTCATTTACTCGGAAGTTGTCACCTCTGGCAAGTACATAAGTGCAGAGGCTACTTAGCATACCAGCAAGGGTGGTGTCGCTTTCCAGAGGCTCAACCACCCACGGAGACGGCAGTATATCAGCCTGTCAATGAAAGGTAGGGTGTGGACGCTACGATAAAGATGGTGTTAGTGTATGGATCAGAGGCATGGCCAATTCGAAATGTAAGCTATGAACGACTAACTGACTTTGATCCCCGGTGTTTGCGATATTGCTCACATCTGGTGGAAACAAGGGGTGAGAAATGCTGAGGTCTGCCAGTTGACTTTTGGCATAATGCCTCCGGTGCTTCACTCGAGTGCTTGCTGAACCAAAAGCACGTAAGTAAGGTAAGTCATGCTTTTCGTATGCCCGGTGTGCATTATGCGTCGTCAATGCACCATATTGGACGAAACCGCGAGGTGGCAACCTGACAAGGTGATATAAAGGCATGAAGAAATTGATTGAGAAACTTCGTTAGGCCGGTACAAGCCGTCTCCATAGGTAGCGGCCCTGGGATCGGCCACATAAGTGGTTGGAGACTTGACACGACAGTAGCAAGTGCCGCTCCTGCATTTGATTTCTCGGATCTGGCTGTTAATTTTTCGTCCACATTGGTTTTACGCACTTGTTTCTTGATTTCATCTTCGTTGTATTCTGTGTTTAACGTTATGTTCTTATCATTGTTATCTAATGTTAATCTGGTGATGCAAGTCATGGCAAATAAGTCCACTGCAGTCGGGCACCCGGATTACAGCTGTTCAAACTGAACTGCACTGGAATCACATGGGCGGCTGTATCACAGCATGGGAAATAGTAGATGAAGTGATAAACCTCACAATGAAAGCTTGAGATGATTAACACGGGAGCTAAGTGGCCCAGTGATCATGCTGATAGCGGCCAACCATTATGTGCGGAGTTCCACTCCCAGCTCAGGATATCTCTACCTGATGAGTCCAAAGAAGGAAGAAACGAGTCGTGGAGTGCAAGGATGGGAAAGATCAACACGAGGCTTGGGGTGCTGTTGTCAATCTTCGCCACTTGTGGCGTCGGCGCGACATCACTCTCGTCCTAAAGGGCAGAGTCTACAATGCCGTCCGCCTTTCAACCCTTCTGTGTAGTTGCGAAACCAGGCCGATCAAATCGACAGAAGTAAAGAGGATGCTGGCATTTGATTACCGGTGCCTTTGCAGTTTAGCTCAAATCTGGTGAGAACACTACGTGAGCAATGAGTGTATTCGGAGTCTTGCTTGTGGCGCAGAAACGGAAGTAAACCGCTATATCACGCACCATGCCCCGATGGCTGGACCATGTGTTACGCATGCAAGCACACCGGCTCATACGAAGTGCGGTGTTTGTGCGACCACAGTATGGATAAAAAGGGAAGCCAGCAGATGAGTTGGGCAAGAGGAATGAAGACCCTCACTTTGAAGTCGGCCTTGGTTGGAGCATACCGGGGTGGGGTACGAAAGATGAGGATTGGGTACACTTGCTGAAACAGCGAAGAGCCGATCTCAATGGCGTCTGTGTTGCGTTTTTCGTCCCGCCCAACCTTGCTTAGCTTCCCCTCCAACCACGATCTCGATGTTAATGCATAACATAATACAAAACAGTAATCTTTTCGTTGTGTTTTCGTTATCTTTTGATGCCACCTAAATGAATTACATCGCGACACAATAGCTGGAGTGTTTCGCTAATACGCAAAACGATGAATAATTATGAAGTTTCGCGGACACCCACTAGACTTCGAGGGTACACGGTCTGTGCGAGACAGAATTCAAACAACATGCGATCCACTGCCGGAAAAATCGTGTTGCACCTATGTTACACTTTAATCGAATAATGAAGTAACAGCCTTACTCTGCTGTTTCCAATGGCAGTCTTAAAGGAAAGATACCAGCAACCTCTATCTGACCTGTGAAGAGGATGTTGATACCGAGATGTCCAAGTCAGCCCATCGATCCGCCTGCAGTGTGACTTTGAAGTCAATTGGAGGGTGTCACACATAGCACGCAAATAATCGCATCAGTCGTCACGAAGTGGTCAAAGCTCGCTCACTGAGTGAAGGAAAACCAATCCGTTGGAGACATTTGAAGTGAATCTCGGGTACAATTCTAACGTGAATCGAGGTGCGCCGACTGGTGCCGTGCATTGCGTTCATCACATTTGCTTTGTGCAGTACGCCAATGAGGGTATAACAACATCACAGACACGATGTAGCGGGATGACCACGAGCCGCTGGCGTTCCAGATATCACTGTGCGCAAGCGTTACGCCGGCTGCATTGATGTACTACCTGCCGGTAAAATTCGGGGTATGTAGACAAATAGAAAAACCAGCTACATGTAGATGTATCGGTGGTTTCCAAGCTACATGTCATATAGTTAATAACGCCTGCGGCGTCTGGCGTACAAATAAGTATATATACAGGTGGTGTTGGTGCGGCCTGCAATAGAAACATTTGGAATCAGTGCAGGGCATAAATGATCACGACAGGAATTAAGCAAGGGGACAAGCGTCAGTACGACGAGGCATCCATTTGGCCATACAACAAGGACTTGAGTTGAGCATCCGGCAAAGCTCAAGTTTGACTATGCGATTTCCACCACGAAAATACGTCCCTTACGGCGACATTTCGGGCGCCTATCGGACGGCCACTAGGTGGTCGTGCCAATAGAGTACTAAAATGCTATATAGCGCTGCCTCTGCAGACACAGGCGCACAGCTAGTGGTCCCATTTCGGTGTTTTGGGGCACTAACAAAAAGTATGGAAGAATGAGGGAGGGAATAATGCAATATATCCAGCTGTGATAATACCTGGTCGTCTAACCATGGAAGATGGCAGGCAGGCTGCAGAAGTCATCATCAATACACGTTAGTTGAGGGTGAGAAACATATCTCAGTTAATGTGCCGCAATACAAAAATGATATTGAACGTTATAGACCATAAAAACTAAAAACAACAAGTAATATAATGCTAAAAGTCGTATTATGCATTAGGTATGAGATCGCTGTTGGAGAGGAAGCTGAAGCGGTGAGGGAGGGATAAAGAAACTCATAACACACAAATGTAGTCAGCTCTTCGCCATGTCAACTAATCCGTCGCAACGAGACTGGATCTCACCGTGGTGCGACGATTTGCGTACCTATGACACATTGAGCTATACTGGGTGGTGCCTCCAGGCACCTTGACAGCAACTCGTGCCAGCTTGGTCAATGGTCAGAGGGCACACAGACGCAGTCTCCTTGTCCTCCAGGTTAAGGGTTTGAAATAGGATGGTGTCCACTTCTGTAAAACTAAATCATTGTCACCTCCCCGCTTTTGAGCCAAAGGCTTTGGATGAGGACCCTAATGGTCCTACTGTCTAGGTCTGGGCGCCATGGCAGTATCTCAGCCCACATACAACCATGACAATTTCCTCAAACGTTAACTAGATACTGCGTCGACCGTCGCGCAGATTACCAAGAGTCGCCTCATCTGCTGCATACAGCAGGGCGGATAAGCGAAAACATGCTACTGCTGGCGCCTCCCTTTTGTCCACGTGTAACTTACCCCCACCCCAACTCCCGTTACTAACCTTCCTCCTCTAATTCCCAGCTTAAAGTGACAGCAACCGGAGTGTCACTGGAGTCAAACCATCTGCAGCCACTTTCCCACAACATTCATAGGACGCCTATCGGCAACAGTCCCGCTTATAAGGCCATGCTGTCCCGTTTCCATGGCGACGCTTAAGTTTCGTACTCTAGGACAAATAGGTCAACACGGTGTACTCGCACGTACCTTGGACACACTGGATAGTGATGTAAGTTGTGTATCCGAATCAATGACCCTAATGGGGTTGTTGAATTAACTGCGTCCGACTTGTTCTCGCTATTGGTTGCACGCATCTGGAGACGCCGATGCAGCACTTACTGGTCAAGCTAGAATAGGCATCATTTTAAGCTCAAAGGTTGAGTCATTGTTGCTTGAGTGGATTCCGGTGAACAGTCGTTTGTGTGTAACTCGTTTTGACGACATCAGCTAAGATTGGTTCATGAAGTAGTACACAATGCTGCTTGTTTGTGATTTTCGCTTATGCTCCCACCGACTGCAGTTCTAATGCTGTCAATGACACATTCTGTTACGAACTGAACGCCTTACTACGCAGTGCTACTAGTTCCGATATTATAGTACTTGCAGGGGATATGAACGCACAAGTATGGCGGATGCGCTCTGCAGAACCTCAGCTGGGTAGTAAGTATGGGCTTAACTCAGAACGGACTGACAACATCAAACGTCTGCTGTAACTAGGGGCGGAGCACCAGTTGTTTCTTAGTAGCACTGTTTTTAGACACAGTTGGCGGCGAAGTGCCATTGGGCGTCCTCCTATAGCTGGCCAGCGATGGACCCAAATTGGTCGCATGGCCATAAGTTACAGGTGGGGTGGTTCGATCCTGGATTGCCGCTCGTACTGGAATACCTGCGTCGACTCTGATCATGCATTGGTACGCTGTTGTTTCTCCATGAACTTTACTGGGAGGCGCACTAAGCGTCTTCCCCGATTGACAACTGAGAACTTGTCGCAGTCTTTGGTCAGGCAAGCCTATCAAGACGCAATGAGTACCGAACTTTCGCTGTCTTGTCCTATTGACACTGAACTTCAGTGGGATAGGACCTCGGCCGTCATGCCCGATGCAGGAGCATCTGCTTGTAGAACTATCTATTGTCGTCAGACCGTAGCCGAGAGGTAACCAGTAATTTTGCAGTGCGGGTTCTAATCCGCGTAGGGGTGGGTGTCTTCGCGTTACACTCAGCCCGCGTGAGACTGGTGGTGGTCGCACGGCAGCGATGCGCCATTACGGGGTACAGCTGACTTTTTCTATCAATCATCACCACACTAGTCACTGGATATGAGGTTGGCGAACCAGTTGGAATGCAGTAGAAACCTCCCGACTGACTCTGAGCACACTGTGACCAGACGGACTATTAGGCGCGAACTAAAGCTGAGCCTACGTGCTGACAAGGAAGCCTGGTGTACCAGGCTTTTGCGGTACAATAGCAGAGGTGTTTCACCACCTCTAGCTGACATGTATCATAAGGAATGAATGAATGGTGCACCAGTCGGGTTCAAGATATGGAGAATGCTACCGCTAGCTCTTTCAGCTGGTCCGCACTGCTGATCCCATGATCCTAGGCGTCAGTGAGACAATCAGAGATGAACAATGATTGATCACGGGATAAAAGCAAGTGTTTGACACGTCCCGTAGGATGGTTGGGGTGAATATGATGAAATCAAAAGATATCTGGATGACCTACCGAACGTCTGCCGAGATGAATACTTTGATAAATTACATCAGTGTAAAATTAAAAAAAAATCGAGAGTAAACGTTCAGAAATACACTGAGGTGCAGTGATCGTTGAGAAAAGTAAAATATGGCCGCCCACTTGGTTCCATTTCATACATAAATCCTGTTGAAAAGCATGCTTGGCGTAATCCACAACAGAGGAGCTCAGGTAACAAAGTGCTGGGAGCTAAGGGCAACATCTAATCGTTTTTAGAAAACGTCCAAGGTAGGGGAGCATACAACTGAGTCTGGGAGTTCGTTCCACGGTTGGCAAACCCGAAGGGAAAATTAATTCCGTCGACACTCTAGAAGGCTATAATGTTGCTTCAATTTTAAGAAGCTACTCCTGAGCTGCGTGTTGTGGCTAAGTTTCAGCAAGTGACGGCATATGTGGTTGGGGTAACTCAATATCTGATACACTAATATGAGATCGCCGTGCAGCCTTCGATAGCGTTCGTTGAAAATTCCCAGCAATTTCAGCCTTCGGTGGTAAGAGTGAGCGCAAGTCCTTTACATTCTTTGTTGCTCTTCCTTGTGGTGCCTCTAACGCCTCTAGGTCGCGCTTCAACCAAGGTTGCCAAGCTTGGATAGCGTATTCAACATGTAAGCGCACGTAAGAATTGTGCCTCATTGGGAACATTGATGGGTCAAATCTCCCGAATGCCCTTCGCAGCATGTCGACGTGCTGGTTGCCTCTTTTCGCAGCTACCTCAGCCTGGTTTGAACAGTTAAGGTCGCTCTGTGCGACCACAACAACGTCACGTTCCTGGGAGCTGGTCTGCAATCCGTTTGTCCCAAGTAAATAGGTGTAGTTATTTCTATGGCGTAATTATACAACGCGACATGTGTCTACGTCGAATGGTAGGGCGTTTGGAACTGACCAGTTCGACACTGTGTTAAGATTGCACTGGAGCCGTTCGTGGTTGTCCGTTCCTCTGATCCTTCACCATACCTTGATAGCATTTGCGTAAAATGGGAAATCGGAAGCAACTGATCTCGCCAAATCGTTAATGAACACCAAGAATAGACGAGGTCCAAGCACCGAGCCTTGTGGTACACCACACACCATATCGATTGCATCGGACAATGATTCTCGGACTCTCACCTCTATCCGTCGTTTGTGCAGAAAATTGCTAATCTAACTCAGGATTGGGTCGCCGTAGTTCCGAAGCTTCTGAAGGAGAATTCAATGGTCTAAGCGATCAAACGCTTTTGTAAAGTCCAGGTAGATGACATCGACTCCTACTCCGCCATCAACAGTTTCAGTCCAGCTACTACGTGCAATTAATAGGTTAGTATTACACGAATGCTTTTGACGAAAGCTATGTTGCTCTGGGGCTATTAAGTTGTGGCTTTTCAGATACTGCATCAGCGCATCTGCGATGATTGATTCCATCACCTTGGATAGTACAGGAAGTAGTGTTATTGGACGGTAGTTGGTAGGGTCAGTGCGGCTACTTCCTTTATGGATAGGAGTGATGACACCGCTTCCATACTGTTGGAATATGGTTCTCTTCTAGACATCGCTGATAGAAAACAGTTAGTGGTTCCGCTAGATCACTAGCTGCCGCCTGCAGAGCATTTGGTCGGATGTTGTCGACTCCAGGAGAACTGTGAATACTCAAAGATAACTTCTTCAACATAGCTTCAGCAGTGAAGGTGATGTCTAAACCCGACGGTGAAGTAATAGAAACGAGGAGAAGGTTTGGGCTAGTTACCTGCTGGAAAGTTTGTGAATAATGAAGTCGTAGGAGATCGGCTACTTCCATTGCTGATCGCGTGCACCCATCAGCCGTGACTAATACTGGAATCCCGCGCTTCACCTTTCGAAGACCGTTAACGTGTCTGTAGAGATTGCCCAGGCAACATCAGACACAGTGGGTGAGCTGATACGCAATAAAGAGCACCGGATGGCTAGTTGGGCGCAACACTTGCAAAATCAGTTCAGCTGGCCCCCTGCTTCCGGACCTTTTCCTACTCAGGTGACGCAAGATGAACCATGGACGGTCAGCTTAGAGCCTCGTTGGAGGTCAAGGACTGAAACGCGATCGCAGCCCTCAATCGTTTTCGTGCCGCTGGCCCGGATTCTCTCCTATCTGTACTATTTGTGGATGGAGTTGGGGTCCTTTGTAAAACACTGACCTCCCTATTCGAACATATCTATAAAAAAGTGTCAGCTGTACGCCGTAACAGCGCTTCGCTGCTGAGCGACCAGCACTAGTCGCGCGCGGGCTGAGTATACCGCGAGGACGCCCACCCCTAAGCAGATTCGAACTGGTGACCTTATGGTTGCAAACCAAACGCGCAGACCATTCGGCCACCGGCCGACCGAACAAATCTGGAAGGAAGTGTCTCGGCTAACTGGAGTGAATCGATTATAGTGGCAATATACAAGAAGGGCAGCCGCACAGACTGTTCTAACCACAGGGGTATTAGCCTAACGCCAGTTGTGACAAAATTATTGGCCTCGATTATCGTTCGTCGCCTCACTGCGGAATTGGAATCTCGGATAAGGGAAGAGCAGGCAGGTTTCCGCTCAGGACGTGACTGTATAGACCATATATTCACTTTGTGGCAGGTGCTAGAGCAGCGCCACACATACCGCAGACCGACAATAGCTGTGTTCCTCGATTGCAAGAGTGCGTTCAATTCAATCGATCGAGACATTCTCTTAGAAATACTTGCGTGGAAAGGTGTTCCAACGAAATATGTGAACATCCCACATGCTCCATACTCGAACACTACAGGCCGCGTAAGGGTCTACGTTGACATGTCGGATAGCTTTAAGACAACAAGTGGAGTTCCTCAGGATTGTCCGATTTCCCCATTGTGTTCACTTTCGTGGTGGACTCTATCAGGGAGTGGTCCCTTAAGTAAGCTCGCGATGTGGGGGTCGAGGTCATGCCTGGTGAAAGGCTAGTTGATCTTGATTATGCGGACAATATACTCATGCTTTTCGACGATGTTGCGGCGGCACAATCAACCCTGATTAGTCTCTCTAGAGTGGTCGCGTTATTGGACATGCGTTTCGCACCTTCAAAGTGCAAAGTGTTACTACAGGACCACCAGGCACTTGATGACCTCTTGACCCTTGATAACGAGAAACTCGAGGTGGTTGATCGATTCACTTACGTTGGCAACTGCGTCGGCAACGATGGGCACATAGAGACTGAAGGCAGTTCAAGCATTGCAAAAGCCAGAACTGTCTTCTTGAACCTGCGGCATCTTTGGTGATAGAAGAGAGTTTCTATTCGTATAAAAGGCCGTGAATACAGGTGACATATAAATCAGATACATGAAGCTTAACTCGCAAGCACTTTGCTGTCGTTATTTATCACAACCTTTCTATACTCTTTTTCAGCCTACTCGATTCGCTTTTTTGCTGAATAAAGCTTATTCGTTCGGGCTATACTAATTCTCACTCGGCGTGTTTGTTCTCCGCCTATTCATATAACAATTTATTCAATAAGAAATGGATCGTATCCTCCGACCTGAACGTTTTGATAGTGATCCCAACAATGTGAATGCTGTGAAGCAATGGACACACAGGTTTGACACTTTTAGGTACTTTTTTGGACACCACTGACCTTTCGTCGCTTAACAAACGGAGGATCCTCGCTAATTGCGTATCCCCTGATGTATATGGTTATATTAAGGAGTGTGGGACCTACGAACTTGCCATCGAAACACTGAAGAATGTAAAGAACAAACCGAAAAAGGAAATCTTCGCACGGCACGTACTTGCTACCAGCAAACAAGGCGACGAAACCCTGGAGAACTTCACGTAGAAGTTGAAGTCATTTTCTCAGGACTGCATCTGCAAAACGGTATCGGCAGAGAAGAAGCGCGAGGACGCCATTCGTGATGCTTTTATAACTAGGCTGCAGTGCCCAACGACATGACAACGTCACTGGGAAAACGTGTCGCTTGGCCTCCACACTGCTTTTGAATAGGCCCGATCCCTAGAAATGGCCTATCACTAGTCGCAGTCATACCAATCGGAAAACACCTATGGTGCACCTACCACACGCCAGCAAGAATCATTGCAAACAACCTGACTCACCCTCTGGTAAGAATGTCACCGCTGCTGTGTCGCACAACAACTGTATTTTTCTGTGGGCTTAAGAGACATAGTCGGTCAGTGCCCTGCTCGTGACACTGTTTGTAACGGTTGTGGGAAAAAACGACACTACCAGAATGTCTGTCGTTCTATGCAAAGAACACTGCTTCAGTAGTTAAAAGTTATATCTCTGATATCACAGTCGTAGCCACAGCAAACAGTCTCACTCACGCTGTCATCAATATGCTCATCAATGACATTCTTCTGAAAGCGCTAGTGGATACGGGGAGCTCTAAAAGTTACATTGCTGCCTCAGTTGTTAAACAATTCAACTGGAAAGTCCTCGAATCACATTGGAAATTTCGATAGCCAGTACCCATCCAACTAGTTTCATGAGTGGTTATTGTGTTGTTAGTGTGCAGTTTCAAAACCGCCATTACGCCAACATTAAACGCTGTTCTCGCCAATCTATGTTCTGATGTACTTCCGGGACACGATTTTTTTAAACGCCACGAATTTGTTAAAATTGCATTTTTCGTTGAACAACCTCCGATCTCTTTGTGTGCTCTATTAACCGCGGATGTGGCCCCTCCATCCTTGTTCGGGACTGACTTCCACTTTCAAACCCATCGCTACGAAATCGAGACGTCACGCAACCACGGATGAGTTCATACGACTCGAAGTGGAGAAGCTTAAGGACGGGATTAATGAACCATCTACATCACCGTGGCGAGCTCAGGTTTTGATAACTATGAACGACAGCTATAAACGCCGCATGGTTATAGATTATAGCCAGACTATCAACCAGTATACTCACCTGGACGCATATTCATTGCCAAGAGTCGACGCTCTTACCGACAAAATTTCACGCTATTCGGTGTATAACACCTTGGACTTGAAGAATGCATATCGCCAGGAACCTCTCAAGAAAACCGAAAAAAATTCACAGTATTTGAGGTAAGTGGAAATCTGTTCCAATTCTGCCGTATATCTTTCGGTGTAACGAACGGCGTAGCCTATTTCCGAAGATTTATAGATAAAATAATAACTAACAAAAAACCTGAAAGCGACTTTCACTTATATAGATAACATAACAGTAGGCGGAACTACTGAGGATGAACACAATTGTAATCTGGCGAAATTCTACGAATCGCTCAGAAGTACAAACTAACCTTCCACGAAAACAAAAGCATTATTCGCTCGAATAAGATATAACTGCTGGGTTACGAAGTTTCCCATAAGATTGTACGGTCCGACCCAGGTGGGCTTCAATTATTGAGGTCCCACCCTGTGCCCACTGACGTCAAGTCGCAGCAACGTGTTGTGGAACTTTTTGCCTAGTACTCTTAGTGGATCTTCTACTTCTCCGACAAAATCCGTCCACTGGTCGACGACCGATCCTTCCCTCGCCCTTGTTCGGGTCTGAAGTCGTTCGAAACCCTCAAGAAAGAGATATAAACCTCTGTCGTCGTTTCTGTTGACGAATCAATACCCTTAGTTATTGAGACGGACGCCTTTGACATTGCCATTGTGGCCATGCTAACACAGAACGGACGACCAGTCGCCTTTTTCTCGCGAACGCCCTCACTCAGCGAACGACACCATTATGCTGTCGAGAAAGTGGCACATGTCATCGTGGAGTCAGTCCGAAAATGGCGCCACTATCTCATCGGTAATCGCTTCATGATTAGTATAGCTCAGCGGTCCGTCTGGTTCATGTTCAACCTCAACCAGAAAGATCAATAATGACAAAATTCAGCGTCGGCGTATTGAACTCTCCTGCTACAATTATGATTTGGTCTACAGGACCGTGAAAGCTAATGTGGTCGCCGACGCCTTATCCCGTACTTGTTGCTCCTCCCAGTCACATACGTTGACACTCCAAGAACTGCATGATACCTTGTATTACCCAGGTGCCACTAGATTGTTTCATCTGTTTCGCTCACGGACCCTACCTTCCTCTCCTGAGGAAGTGAAATCAACGAGATCTCGCTGCAGCGTATGTGCGGAACTTAAGCCCCCCTTTTGCAAGTCGTCTGTAACACTCACAAAGCCAACGCATACTTTCGAAAGGTTAAATGTATATTTTAAGGGTCCTCTACCGTCATCAACTAACAAGAAATATCTATTTACCGTTGTCGATGAATTTTTGAGATTCCCATTTGCCTTTGCATGCAGCGACATGACAGCCTCTACAGTTGTTAATTGTCTAACCCAACTTTTCTCTGTCTTCGGTATGCCGCTTTACGTCCACTCTGATCGCACTCGCTGGACACGACCTAGAAGGTGTGGAGCTACTTCCTGGTGAACGACTTCTTGACTTGGAGTATGTGGACGATCTTGCCCTAATCTGTGACAGCTCCCAAACATGCCAAGCAGCACTGGACCGATTAGCACTGGCTGTCAACCGTTTTGGGCTATGCTTTGCTCAATCGAAATGTAAAGTACCTCTCCAAGATTGGCAGGGACCCAACCCTGCGCTAACACTCGGTGGTGATCTGCTAAAAGTCGTTCAGGGCAGCTGTATTAGCGCCCGTGAGATTGAAGATGAGGTAACGAACCATATAGCAAAAGCGCGAGGTGCTTTTGCCAATCTCCGCCACCTGTGGCGCAGACGCAACATTCCTCCCGCCCTGAAAGACAGAGTTTATAACGCAGCCGTCCGTTCAACTCTCCCATATGCTTGTGAAACCTGGCCCATTAGGTCGACAGACATAAAGGGGCTCGTCATGTTCGATCATCGCTGCCTTCGCAGCTTAGCTCATGTCTGGTAGGAGCACCGCGTGAGCAATGAGCGTGTTCGGCGTCGCGTATTTGGTGGGGGAAGAGCGAGTGAACCGCTCAGCACCATTATATCACGCACCAGGCTCCGATAGCTGGGACACGTGTTACGCATGCCAGCACACCGCCTTCTGCGACGTGCACTGTTTGCGCGCAGGGGGGGCGGTTGGTAGAGGAGGAGGGGAGGGCCAAGCGATAACTTAGTCGAGAGGAATGAAAATCCTCACTTCGAAGTTGGTGTCTGTTGGTGCAACCCGACTGCCGGGCTGGGGTCCTAAGGACGATGAACACGTTTGGTTGGACACACTTGCTGATCTGGCTAGGGGTCCGACCCAATGGTGTTTGTGTTGTGAGTTTCTTTGTTCACTCCCCCGTTAAGTTCCCCCTCTAATCCCGATCTCTTGAAAAAACGCATAATATAATATTCAACCTAATATTTTGTAGTGTAATTTTTTGGTATCATCTTTTTGTATTGCGACGCACTATCTGAGGTGTGTTGCTCACCCTTAGCTAACGTGTACTGTGATGATGATGATGGCCGTTCATCCTTCATGTCTCAAGAAGTGCCACGCTTTCTCACCCAAAAGGCATTGTAGTCAGCCGAACAACGCCGTACAAGCCCCAAGATAACGGACAAGTGGAGCGGATTAATGGCGCTATATGGAAATCGATCATCTTTGTCCTCCGATTTAGGGGCCTCGTAAGAACGCAATTGAAAAGCGTTCTGTTATGTACTTTACACTCCATCTGTTCCCTACTTTGCACCGTCACGAAGATTACTCCTCATGAAAGACTTTTCTCTTACAACCGTAAGTCGACATCTGGGGTCTCACTACCGAGTTGGCTGAGTAATCCAGGGCCCGTCTTGCTGCGCCGTAGTGTGAGATCTTCAAAATATGAGCCACTAGTGGATGACGTCGAGCTACTGAACTGCAATCCCCGATACACTCACGTTGGCTTTCCCCACGGTAAGAAAGACACTGTGTTGCTGCACAACTTGGCACCGTCAGGACTGCGTCAATTTACTAACCCTTCTATCCCTCCTCCCACATATCCCCCCAATGAAACAGCTACTCATACGGCAACGGACATGCACGTACCCCAAATTGTCCCCCTTGTCTACCTGACCCTTCACATCTTTACGAGCAGCAACAGCGAACGCGTGCTTACTGTTTGCGTAACCGCGAGGTATAGAAATATCCTCCCACACCATTGTCCACAAACATCATGTCGGGGAGAATGACATATAAATTACATACATGAAGTTTAACTCGCAATCACTTTCTGTCGTTATTTATCACAACCTTTCTATACTCTGTTTCAATCTACTCGATTCGCTTTCTTGCTGAATAAAGCCTATTCATTCGGACTATACTCATACTTACTCGGCGTCTTTGTTCCCCGTCAAGTAATATAACAACAGGGCCACAGTGAAGGTCGTCCTGCTCTATGGTAGTGAGACTTGGCCCCTTCGATCTGAAGATCTGAGGCGCCTTCAAGTCTTTGATCATCGTTGTCGGCGAAGCAATGCTGGAGTCGGATGGCATCAGCGCGTCCGCAACGATGATGTGCGTAGGCGAGTACTAGGTAGGGATAATCATGCTAGCTCCCTAGAAGAACAGATAACACTGAATAAGTTGCGTTGACTCGGGCACGTGCTACGTATGCCTGGTCAGTGCTTACCTAGGAGGGCCTTGTTTTGTCTACCACGTGTGGGGTGGCGCAAGGCTCGAGGTGGACAGAAGTTGACTGAGTTGCGGAAAATGAAGTCGTTGAAGACCAAACTGGGTGCCGGTGGTCCGTCTCGCCTTCCGGGCTGGAGTGCACGTGACTCGCCTTGTTCTTGGCTTGAGACTTTACAGGATATGGCTCGCAACCGACACCAGTGGTACGTCTGCTGCCGTCTCCTAATCGGATTGTCTGTTTAAAGTGTGTTTGTTGCTGAGGTATCTGCGCGGTAATGGCTGATTAGGACGTGTGGCAGTGAAAACCGTAAGGGAGCTGTCTCGCCGATGCCGCCTTATCATTGCACGACAGCCAGTTGTGTGTGAAGGTACGTTGTCAACACAAGGTGTAGACGCCATGACCCTGAATGTTTGCTTAGGGTATAAGGGTTTTCAGGTAAGCCCCTTTGTTATTCTTATTATTCCTTATTCCTCAGGTCATTATGGTTGCGTGGCAGCGAAGTATCAGTTCAAATGGCTGACGTACTGCGGTTGTTGATGATGATGATGAGGTCAACTAATGTATCCAACCAAACGTGTTCATCGTCCTTGGGAACCCAGCCAGGCAGTCACGAGACAGCAACTGATGCCAACTTCGAAGCGAGGGATTTCATTCTTCTTGGCCAGGTCATCGCATGGTCTCCCTCTTCTTCCATGCACATACCGGTCACGCAAATAATGCGCGACGCGGGAGTCGGAGTGCTGGCATTCGCAACACTTGGCTCAGCCAGAGGAGTCTGGTGCGTGATATAACAGTGTTGCGCTGTTCAATCGCCTTTCCTGTGCCAAATGCGAGACGCCAAACACGCTGATTGCTCATCTGGCGTTCCCACCAGACAAGAGCCAAACTTGGTAGATACGGATGGTAAAGGTTATAAGCTTCTTTACATCTGCCGATTGGATAGGTTAGGTTTCACAACCATACAGCTGCCCTTGAGGGCGTGACGTCGCAGCAGCGCCACAGCAGGCGAAGATAGGCAAAAGCGTATCGAGCTTTTGCTATCCGATTCGTGACCTCATCTTATAGTCCACGGGCGCTAATATAGCTGCCTAGATACTTAAATTTCTGAACGACTTCTAGCTGATCACCACCAAGGCTCAGTGCAGGAGTGAGTCTCTGCCAATCTTGGAGAAGTATTTTGTATCTCGAGAGTGCAAACAGGACGTAAGATGACTGACAGTCAGTGCTGCTTGACACGCCTGGGAGCTGTCACAGATCAGGACAGCCGTTAGCATAATCCAAGTAGAAAAATCGCTCACGAGGAAGCAGCTCCACACCTTGTAGATCAGGTAGAGCGAACACCGTTTCCACGACTTTGTCAATGGTGAAATTAAAGAAAAGAGTGACAGCGGACAACCTTTTCTCTTACGGCTGGAGATATTGGAAGGCAGTGACAGTTCGCCATAAACCTTTGCACTCCCTAAACTATGCACGTACAGTACCCTGAGCATGGTTACATATATATTGGGCACACGTTTCCTGAGTAGACATTCTCAAATGAAACATTGATTTACCATGTCGAGAAACACGACTACGCTGGGTAGCTAATGAAAATGGCAGCGTCCTAACAATTGAACTAAATTAAAGAAAAGATGTGGTCAATGCAGCTCCCCACAAGCCTAGCTTTCACGAGTCCCAGGTGCAAGCAATGTAGAGGTAAATAGGATCTGAATGATTCTTTATGATTGCTGTATTCCGTCGAAAACGGTGATAAAGTCGAAGTGCTACTACGCGTCTTCCAGAATGTACATCGGAGGGACAGTGGGTGTGCTGGATCATCGCAGCCACACTAGAGGTGGGAAACACCTCAGTTACTGTGCCGCAATACATAAAACAAATCAGCATCATCATACACGCTAGATGCAGGCGGAAAACACCTGACGAAAAAGAAAAACAAGCAGTGGCACGCCGGCTGTGTCCCCAGTAATGGATGGACATCGTTCCGGAGAGTTAACAACTGGCTGCTGTAAAAAGAGAGTCATATTATGCCTAACGAGTGAGATCGTGATTGGAGGGGATAGTAAGCAGGAGGGGGATGGACAAAGGAACTCACAACACAAACGCCATTGGGACTGGCTCCTAGCCATATCAGCAAGTGTGTCCAACCAAACGTGTTCATCGTCCTTAGGACCCCAGCCCGGCAGTCGGGTTGCACCAACAGACACCAACTTCGAAGTGAGGGTTTTCATTCCTCTCGACCGAGTTATCGCTTGGCCTCCCATCCTCCTCTTCCAACCGCACCCCCTGCGCGCAAACAATGCAGGTCGCGGAAGGCAGTGTGCTGGCATGCGCAACACGTGGCCCAGCTATCGAAGCCTGGTGCGTGATATATTGGTGCTGAGCGGTTCACTCGCTCTTCCCCCACCAAATACGCGACGCCGAACACGCTCATTGCTCACGCAGTGCTCCTACCAGACATGAGCAAAGCTGCGAAGGCAACGATGATCGAACATGACGAGCCCCTTTATGTCTGTCAACCTAATGGGCCAGGTTTCACAAGCATATGGGAGAGTTGAACGGACGGCTGCGTTATAAACTCTGTCTTTCAGGGCGAGAGAAATGTTGCGTCTGCGCCACAGGTGGCGGAGATTGGCAAAAGCACCTCGCGCTTTTGCTATATGGTTCGTTACCTCATCTTCAATCCCACGGGCGCTAATATAGCTATCCAGGTACTTGAATTCCTGAACGACTTTTAGCAGATCACCACCGAGTGTTAGCGCAGGGTTGGGTCCCTGCCAATCTTGGAGAGGTACTTTGCATTTCGATTGAGCAAAGCATAGCCCAAAACGATTGATAGTCGGTGCTAATCGGGGTCCAGTGCTGCTTGGACATAAAAGGAAAAAGAAAATAAATGCAACATATACAAGCCAGCTGAGCTACCAGCGACGGATGGGCATCGTTCCGGAAAGCTAGCAGCCGGCTACTAGGTAATAAGAAAATTATGGCGCAAAATTATATTATGCTACGAAATGAGATCGTGGTTGGAGGGCGGGACTAGGAGGGATGGGGTGGGACAAAGAAACGCACAGCATGAACGCCATTGAGGTCGGCTCCTAGCCACGTCAGCAAGTGTATCCATCCAAACGTGTTCATCGTCTTTCGGACCCCAACCAGAGAGCCGTGACGCTACAACCGAGGCCAGCTCCGAAGTGAGGGCCTTCATTCCTCTTGACCAAGTGATCGTTTGGCCACCTCTCTTCTGCCACCCACACGCCCGGCGAGCATACAACGCATGTCGTGGGAGTCTGTGGGCTGGTATGCGTAACATGTGACCGAGCCATGGAGCCTGGTGTGCAATAACGGTGCTAAGCGGTTCATGTACTTTTCCTGTGCCGTAAACAATGCGTCGAACACGCTCGTTGCTCACTCGGTGTTCCCAACAGATGAGCCAAATTGCGAAGGTACCGGTGGTCGAACGTAACTAGCTGATCTAAGGGGCCAGGTTTTACAAGCGTATATTGGAGTCGAAAGTACCGCAGCACCGTAAACTGTACCCTTCAGGGAGAGAGTGATGTCGCGCCGGCGCCATAAGTAGCGAAGGTTACCAAAAGGACCTCGAGCTTTTGCTATACGGTTCCTGATCTCACATTCCATCCCACGGGCGATAATAAAACTTCCCAGATAGTTGAATTTTTGAACGACTTCTAGCTGATCCTTATCAAAGGTTAGTGAAGAAGTCTGTCCAGGTCAAGCTCGGAGGAACGCTTTGCAGTTCGAGGGTGCGAGGCAAAGCCCGAGGTGATGGACGGCCAGTGCTAATCTGTCCAGTGCAGCTTGACACGTTTGTGAGCTGTCACAGTTTAGGATAATATCGTCAGCGTACTCCAAGTCAAGAAGTCGTTCTCCTGGGAGCGGACCCATACTTTCTAAGTCGTGTCCCGTGAACGCGATTTCCATGACTTCGTCAATAGTGAAGTTGAAAAGGAAAGGTGACAGTGAGCATCCTTGTCTCAGACCGTTGGAGATATTGTAGGGTGACGGCAGCTGGCCGTAAGCCCTCACTCTACCTGAGCTACGCGCGTATAATGCTCGGATAATATTTACATATTTCACGGGTAAACCTTTCCTGACTAGACAGTCCCAAAGGGCACGTCTATCCACCGAATCGAATGCACCTTTGATATCGAGGAACACGACAACGGTGGGCCGCCAGTTTATGTGACGGTGCTCCAACAGCCGACGCAAAGTGAAGAGGTGGTCAATGCATCCACGACCTCGACGAAACACGGCTTGCTTTTCATAAAGCTGGCTTTCTAGAGTGCTAGTCAGTCTGTGAAGGATGACAGAAGCAAACATTTTGGAGGTGATGAAGATCAGACTGATTCCTCAGTGGTGGTCGCATTCTGATCGTGAGCCTCCCTTGAAAATTGGAACTATGACTGCGCGGCTCCAGTCGGTAAGGACTGTTTCCTCCCACAATTTCACTAATAATTCGTGTACAACATCAACAAGAGCAGGTCCCCCGAAATTGAAGGGGACTGGAGGCAGATCAACTGGTCCCGCGGTTTTATTTAACTTCAACAGTCCGATCACACGTTCGACTTCTGAGCGAGAGGGCGGATAAAAAGGGAGAAGACGGAGCAGGGCGATCAGTGGGCTGCGAGGAATTTGACAATTTCGACCGAACTGAGTGCCTTTCAAAGTGCTCAGCCCAACGCTCCAAGCGTATTGAGAAGTTGCGGATAGGCTGTCCATTCTCGTCACGTATAGTTTCCCAAACACCAGGTCTCCTGCTGTCCGTTTCCCGTGTCACACGGAATAACTTACAATGGTTACCAAGGGCATCGGTCATTTCCATCTCTAATGCACTATGGGACAACCAGGATTCGCGCTCTCTTCAGGCTAGCACGGAGTTCTCTGCGAGTCTCACTGGGTTCGTTTCCAGCCGGAATGTGACAGCAAACATCGATAAGTTTCAGAGACTACGAAGAGACCCAAATGTAGAATATCATTCTATCTACACTAAAAGCCTTCACTGTAATGGCTAACTTAAAGCAATTTAGATCAGCCGGTCCTGACAATGTACATTCTGCAATCGTCGAACCACCAGCTGATAGTCATCAGCGTCCTATCACGAAATTGTTAAACTTATCGCTGTATGAAAGCAAGTTACCACGAGACAGGAAGGAGGCAACCATATTGGGGGGTCTACAGAAGGAACGCTAAATCGGCGCCTCATAACTATAGACCTATCAGTCCGTGGCCGAGTGGGGCCGGTGGCCGAGTGGTCGGCACGTTTGCTTTCCAACCATAAGGTCGCCGGTTCGAATCCGCGTAGGGGTGGGCGTCCTCGCGGTATACTTAGCCCGCGCGCGACTAGTGGTGGTCGCGCGGCAGCGAAGCGTCGTTACGGCGTATAAGCTGACACATTTCATTTTTTTCATTTCATCAGTCCGGATTGCGTTATGCTCAAGTGAATAGAAAAGCTTATAAGAAATCGGATTCGAGAGCACTTGACCGAACCTAGTCCAAGTAGAGCAGAACAGCATGCCTTCAATAAGAAGAAATCGTGTCTCACGAATGTACTCGACGACATAATAAAGAGATTTCGGTAGATGGAACATCCCGACTTCAGCAAGGCTTTCAACTCAGTAAATCACCGTTTCTCACTTGAGAAGTTGACATGACTTGGGGTGTATTCCAAACTGTTATCTTGGATATCGGAATTTCTAGGTGGAAGAACATTTGAAGTTAAAATCGGTGATGAGTTTTCTTCTGGGCGCTGTCCACATTAGTGTCTTCCAGAGCTATGTACTGGGTGAACTATTGTCTCTTATGTATGTAAACGACCTGGCTCCTCTTCTTGAAGGCTGGCATGTAGCCTTGAGGATCAGGAACCTGTACTGTTAGCCAATGGTGAAGATTCGAGCATGCGTAGGGACCGGGCGCTCTTCGCAGTATCCTTAGCCCACGTGTAATTGGTGGTGGTTGCGCAACAGCGAAGTGTCGGTACTGCGTACTGGTGTACTGCTGATGCCCGTAGTCTTGTTGAAGACTTCTGTCACATATTTGCAGGAACCCTAAGGCCGTCAGCAGAAGCAATGGAGCAATGCTGAACAAATATCTCATCAAGGTGGCCAAATGGTCGAACTAAGGGGTTGCCCCTCATCATCATCATCATTATAAATGTCAGCTAGAGGTGGTAAAACACCTCCGCTATTGCACCGCAATACATAAAGGAAATACATACATACATACAATACATAAAGGAAAAATAAATACGACCGTTGCATGCCAGCTGAGCTACCAGCAACGGATAGGCATCGTTCCGGTAAGCTACCAGCCAGCTACTAGGCAAAAAAAGACATTATGTTTTACCCTACGAAATGAGATCGTAAATGGAGGGGGAGGCTAAAAGGGATGGGGAGGGACAAAGAAACTCACAGCACAAACGCCACTGAGGTCGGCTCCTTGTCATGTCCGCAAGTGTATCCAGCCAAACGTGTTCACCGTCTTTTGGACCCCAACCAGGGAGCCGTGAAGCTCCAACCGAGGCTAGCTCCGAAGTGAGGGAGTTCATTCCTCTGGACCAAGTCATCGCTTGGCCACCTCTCCTCTTCTTCCACCCACATCCCCGGTGAGCAAACAACGCACATCGAGGGAGTCGGTGGGCTGGCATGCGCAACACGTGGCCCAGCCATCGGAGCCTGGTGCGGGAAATAACGGTGCTGAGCGGTTCATTCCCTTTTCCTGGGAAGTAAACAAGGCGTCGAACACGCTCGACGGGTTGCCCCTGAATGCCAACAAATATAAAATAGTGGTCACTAGTGGTGACAGGACTGCAGTGCGGACTTCCTGTGGGTCTCTATTCTTGTAGAACACTAACCAGGCATGTGATGTAGGCGTCGTCATGGCGAGCAGTGTCAAACTTTTGACGCGGCGTCATTATGCAGCCAAAAGAGGGCGACAGTAACTATTTCGCCTCAAGAGGACGCAGTGTATCAGCAAGCCTGTTTTCCTGCCGTTGTACAAAGCAGCGGGCAGACCAGATCTAAAGTACTGTGCTCAGGATTAGCCGCCGCATTATCGTGGTGACGTATTTTACGTGGAAAATATTCAAAAACTGGTAACCAGAATGATTGTATGTCAACGTGGGAAGTAGTATGGAGATAATCTAACGAGCTTAGGATTGTTTTCCTTAGTGGCTTAGGTTGAGAGACGTTTAAAATAATGAAGAGTCTCAGTGGTGTTAAGCCTACTAATTTGTCTGCTGCCTGCTTTGAGTCAATTGTGCGGACATCGTTTGAAGCTCGAACAACGCAGGACTAGGTTGGATATCAAGGTAAAACTGTTACGAAACGTGTCATAGCTAGTTGGGAAAAACCTGAGTTAATGGGCTGCGAGATGGTGACCTTCAAAAAAGGCTCAGATAGGCGCTAGCCAGATTCATTCCCGGAACTGACGTAATTTTACTGAAATTTGTAGATCTAGTGTAGTGAAGGGCGTTGTTAATCCTTGAAAATGCAAAGATTGCTCTTGTTCTCGTTTCAATTTACTTCACAGAAGCAAGGAGAGTCGATTAAACGTGTTTGGTTCGTTTGTCGGTACACTAAACAGGACACTTGTTGGACTAAGGCTTGTATCGTTTCTGTATCCTGACAAAACCTGACATGACCTGACCGATGTTGGTCCTCTGACCGTCACCATGAGAAACATTTTCGACGAATTTCGGTCACTCCGGAAAAATATTTTCAGTATAGCCCTAGCATATCCCATGAATGGACAGGACAGGATCCAGGGGCGAGACATGGTTTCGCTTAACGAGCGTCGCTTTTCATGTACCAGTCGGCGAAACAGAGCCCACATCACTTCGACTTGATAGTAGGTTTTTGCGTCTATAATGGAGAAAAACAGAGGCAAACAAAACAAACACATTTTTAGGAAGTTTCATAAGCTACTAACCATAACATGGTTAGACGCTGCATGAACTCTCGCAGGAATTCGGGGAACAGGGCCAATCATCTTCCGTCTAGGTATCGCTTACAGCCCTCCACCGTTTTACACTCCAATAATGCAGAGGGACGTTCATTCCATCTACGCACAATTCGACTTGAGGAGAACCTACCTCATATCAAGCCTAGATTGTGGCTGTTTCAATTTCAGACAATGGCCACGCAAGTGGTCTGTTGTGGGTCGTTCAAGAGATCCGTGGGCTTGAGACTACAGAGAACCTTCATAATTTTGGATGTCTCTATTGAGTCTCCCTTCCTCGTTGAAAAGAACTCGACACAAGACGCATTTGAGCGTCATGAGTAGAAGGGGACAACTTCCCGCAAAGTATATCGTGAGCGAACGGCTCGTAAAAGGCGCACAATAAGAAAACCAAGACGTCGTCAGAGTGACCTGGACCAAAACATTTTTCCTCGTTGATCATGCCATTCACACTAATCGGAGATTGATTACCACTGCGGTATGACGCAGTACTAAAAATGCTATACCCAAAACATTTTGAATGTCCGTGGAGCTGTGATCCCCGGTCCGCACGAGTGAGCAAAAAGTGTCCACTGGAGCAACCTGGGTGACCAATTTTTGTGTCCCCGGCCGTCCCAATTGGACGACTTATGGTTAATCGGAATGCTTTTTGCAATGCTTCCTCACCATATACTGTGGAAACATTTTTCTTGGTTGCAAATACCGTCAAGATTACGCGGAAATCGATTCTCAAATTAAACTAGTGCAATACTGCATTCGTCTCAATTGGACACGTTTAGGACGAAGTTTGGTCACTGAGAATGTTCTTTCAATGTCCCTTACCATATACCGTGAATTAATATTCCCTGGTTAAAAATACTGCCAACAGTAAGCGGAAATTAATTCCAAAATTGTAATTACGTAATGCTATAGCCGCTAGGCCAAGCCGCAAACGTTTTGAATGATCAAAAGTCGTCCAAAAAGCGTCCAATTGGGACAGCCGGGGGAACAAATATTGGTCACTTAGGGCGTCAAACGGTCACTCGCGCTTACTGGCATTTTGAGTTTACTACAAGGTAAAAATTTTTAGGCAAACAACGGCCGTGCTAAAGATGTATAATCTTATTTAGAAACATATCTGGACATAACACGCCCTTTATTTTCATTTTTACTTTTTGCCTCTGCGAGTGACCAAAAACAAACCAAAATGAGATGCCTTACTGTCCATCTATGCGGACAGAGAGCTTGGAAATTGAGGAAATACGCTAGAATAAAACAGGACAATTTTTATGCACCAAGTACTAATGTCGTGTGCTTACCAAAAGAAACGAAATTAAATGGAGTAATAAACTAGACCATTGTGCTGAGAGAACTAAGGATGAATGATGAGTAAGATATAACGAAAAAAAGGAGCAAGACGGCTGATGGTCCCGGCTTATTTTTAGAAGAACATGCAGTAGTGTTCAAGTTCAAGTTCAGGTGTGACTGGTGCGATAGGAGAATCTCACGAGTGTTCATTCTTAAGCGGGTCCCTGATCCAGTTGATATGGGATGCCCTAACTTCTTGATGGATCTAAAACGAAAACACCAGGATCACACCCTGGTCCACCAGTTATTGCCCGTCCCCTGCACTAGCGGTCGCTGCTATGCCAGTTAAATGAAGTAAGCAAGAGGAAGAGAAATCGAAGGTAAAAAGTAAGAAAAAGCGTTGGAACGATAAGGATAATACCAATGGTGAGGGAAAGTACAGAAACTAGAATCCAAGTATAAAGATAGCAGTCAAGAAAAGGGAAAGGTTTCGTGCTGCCACCAAGAGCATCCAGTTGACGCTCAAACCGTAAATGCTTGGCACCATTTTCCAGAAGCGAGTTCTAGCGCTCGATTACTCGACGCGATAAACGAGTCTCCGCTATAATTCGATCGGGGTGCAGTTTGCCCACCTTTATGCAATGCGCACGGAAATTAAATAATCTAGCAGGACTAAATTGTCAATCCAAATCAAGGCCAAGTTTCCCATTCAGAATACGGGAAGTTAGAATTAGGTCCCCCTACTCCTCCGGTAGTGAACTGAATACTTGCCCAAACTAAGTAGGCGTTCGTGGTGCGTTTGTCCGCGTAGCTCCTCGACCAACCTAGTACTGACATGCAACACCCTTATTTTGTCCCGGACAAGGCATGGTGAACAGGTCTGGACGCAATATTCTAAGTGGGGTCAAACGAACGCTGGGAAGAGCTTCACAAACATATCAGCTGTTAGGGTCCCGAAAGAACGACGGGTAAAACACAACATCTGAAACCCTTTACTAGCCGCCTTCTAGTTGTCTGCAGAGTATAGAGTAGACGTTGAGCGACACCTAAATCAACCTGATGAGCCACGTGAAAGAGTTCATTCCCATAAACCACATAACCTGTGGAAGAATCAGGCGCTCCGAGATGCAGCAGGGAACACTGTGCCTTGTTTATAGGCAGCAACCACAAGACAGGCCATTCCCAAAGCCTACTGAAGAGCCGCAGGACCTCCAGGGACATCAAGTATATTCCAGCTTTAGGTCATCAGCAAATAAGAGCGATGGCCCCTCAAAATCCCCAGACAAGTCATTTACGTAGACTAGGAACAGCAGCGGATGCAGGACAGAGCCTTGCGGAATGCCCCTAAGGAGAGAGTCGAAACGAAAGACTGCTTCCCACACGACTACGCTGTTCACGTCCATCCAGATAAGCTGACACTCATCGGAGAGCGCGAGTAGATTTCCATACTACGTCAACGTTAGTGAGAGTAGAGTATGGGAGATAGTGTCAAAAGCCTTGGAGAAGTCAACGAACAGCGAGTCCACTGTCTACGGCTATAGCCCAGCTCGTACGAGCTACCAGTAAGTTTGGTCGACACGAAAATCCTTTGCGAAAACCATGTTGCGCGACGCTAAGAAGGTTAAATTTATTCAAGTAGTCTTCCAGCGAATCTATTATTAAGTTTTCAAGTAATTTAACCACCACGTTAGTCAAACTGACAGGTCTGTTATTAGCCTGTACGTCTATGTCATCAAAGTTAAAATCCGGGCAGACAACGTCCCACTTTCATTCGGGATGCAAGACACAACTGTTGAGTGACTTCTGAAACACACAATTAGGATGTCCACTGAACTCCGCTTCCAATTGGTGCAGCAATTTTGGATGAACAGAATCTGGCCCGGAAGCCTTAGTTGGGTTCACCTCTCTCGGCAACCAGAGAACTTGAGACCGTTACCATAATTTCATCCAGACAAGAGTTAGACTCGAACTTAGTTCTCTGCATGGCGCACTGGTTTCGCGGACAAAGCTGCTTGTGTACTGCTCACAAAGCACACGCCTTGTCAGTCGCTATAAGCATGGGTCCCATCCCCTCAAAGCAACGCAGGAATGAGCAAATGTATAACACATCGTCGTTTAACGAGTGCAAATAACTCGGGATTTGCCGAGGCAGTATCAGCTAAGGCCTTCTCATAGTGAAACAGAACAAAGCTAAGATGCAGCTTGCACTCATTTCGTACCACCCGATACCTGTCAAGTGTGCTGGTCGACGGAGCTGTTCGATACGCTCGCCAGCATCTATACCATTTCTCGGCCAAGTTGTCGGCTTGGGCAACAGAATTAATCTGAGGGGGCATACAGCATGAGTCTACTCAATTAATTTGAGCCGTGCGTACGCCACTTACTTGTGCAGGTGTGTAGGGCTATACACGCACACCTACACACCTGCACAAGTAAGTGGCTTACGTATGGCTCAACTTGATTGGGTAGACTCATGTTGTACGCCCCCTCAGATTAATTCTGTTGCCCAAGACGACAACTTGGCCGAGAAATGGTGTGGTAGACTTCTTCAGCAGGCTTTACCCCGCGAATTCTATCCACGGAGGCTGTGCTCTCGATTTCCTTCTTTTCAGCAGTGGGATGTGGGGCGCAGAAATGTCGACGAGGTAAGCCTTAAAGTTCTCCCAGGCTACGTGAACAGTGCCGGTGGTGATAGTGCGCTTGGAAGTTCGCGGTCTAAATGTTCGGGCAAGGCCTGAAGAGGTGTAACGCGCGGAGTGTCGCTTTAGAGGCAAGAGGTCTTCGAGTGTAACTTAGGTTGCGATTATTCCTTCCTCTTCACTTTGCCGTCCCAGTTCGTCTTCAGTATCATTAGAGCTGACATCTCTCGTGCGTATTTGCACGCCTTCCATCCGGTTACCTCACGTCCGGTCCTCCATTAAGGGCTGTGACAATTCCGTTCATCTCGCCACGAGCTGTAACATAGGCACACCCTTCATCTAACCCCGACTCTTACTAGGTGATTGTGCAGCCGCCTACGAAGTACCTCGCCTTTCAGCAGGTCGGTCTAAGATTCACGTAAGTCCTGAACAAAGAAACCCTCGGAACGACCAACAGGAGGCAGATTACATGAGGGTACACTGAAAAGACAGGCAAACGTGATGGGAGGAGCCAAAAGGCGAGTCCCAAGTTGTCATTTACGAACTCAAGTGACTTAGCAAAAGCAAGATATATGGACGGCCGCTGACTGCTCATGTAAGTAGTGGGGAAGTCCACGAACTGGTGTAGTGATACCTGCAGCAGTTTTGCACCAATCGATTCCAGTGTCGAATTGCAAGCTACATGTGCCTAACAAATCTGAGAGACTGAAGTCTCCCAGAGCCAGACAACAGTCCGCAAAGTGAGCGCGTACAAACTCAAAGACCCACTTGGAGATGCTCACAGAGCTTCCATGCACTAATAGGAGAGTAAACTAAAACGAGGAAACACAAATGCAGACTCCAAGAGCCTCAACAGATTTGTTGAGAGACTGAGAAATGCTGGTCATCAATACGTCTGTGATAAGTAAAAAGCTACACCCCTTCCTGGTCATACATTGGAGCGGTCAGCGCGGAACACTTCGTAGCCAGGCATATATACTTCGCTGTCTGATTTTCTCAGACAACCAAGCTTCAGTGAAAGCAATATCTAGACGAGAATTGTCTACGAGCAGACCCACCTCGCACATCTTGTTCAGCAGGCTCCGCACGTTACTAAGTACTACTTGGAGACTTCGGCACGATCAGCCCCGGGTCGTACGCAAGTAGGACAGGTTCTTGACGGTCGGAAAAAGACCAAGGCCCCTTCCGCACAAGCGGCCAAAATATGCCCGCTATAACTCTCCAAGTGACCAAATTTTGTGCCCCGTGCCGTCCCAAGTAGAGACTTGTTGGACGAGTTTTGGTCACTCAGGATGTTTTTCCAAAACATTTTTGCTATACACCGCGAATGCATTTTTCCCGGATCGACCGTCTAACGATAAGCGATAGAATGATGATCGAACTGCTGCGTGTGCATGCATACGCGGACAAGTTTAAGTTCAGTTGGGACTGAAACGGTAGGATAATCCCGTGAATGTTTCTTCTTTTGCGTATCGTCGGATCGGGAATTGTTAGGTTTGCCTGAGATGTTGAAAAGCCTAAAACAAAGACCGCATTACACCCTGTTCGACGAATTACTGCCCAGCAGTCCCTGCCAGGCCCGTTTATGTGAGGTAAAGGAGTGAATGGGAAGCTAAGAAAACAAGAGGAATGTCAGCTAATGGGAATACCAAGGTGTGAGAAGAAATTGAAATAACGAAGGGAAAGTTGAAGACACAAGTCGGTTAGGAAAAGGGGAGGGTAAGGTACTGCCACTTAGGAGCATCTGATTGACGATCGAAACCCTCTACCGTAGACTCCCTAACGACGTGCTCCGGAAGCGAGTTCCACGTTCAATAACGACGCGACAAGCGAGTATCCGTCCTTATCCGGTCAGAACGCAGTTTGTGCAGCTTCAACGGGTGACCTCGGAGACTAGGCAGCTTAGCAGGACTAAATAGCTAGGACAAGTCTGGACCGATCTTACCCGTTAAGAAACGGTAAGTGAGGATCAAGTCTCCTCTAATTCTACGGACGAGGAACAAATAGTTTTATGGCTGTATCGCTTCGGTCCAGACTGCCCGCCGCGTATCCTGAGAGGATTAACGGTTGTGATTTTCACAAATGGAACTGATATATATGTAAGATGTGCACTGTAACTTGCGAACTCAGTAACTTTACCGATTTGCAACAAACAGGCTGTGGCAGCGGTACTTTGGTACAGCCTACCGACGGAAAGTGCTAGTTGCGATGGGACTGGAACGATAGGAACATTCCGCGAGTGTTCCATCTTGAGTGGATCGTTGAGCCAGGAATTGAGGTAGAGCTCAGTTATTGATGGATCTAAAACGGAGCATCTATTGCGGCATCGTTCGGTCGCTACATGTCAGGTTCGTCCCGCCCAAGGAAATGTCGGAAAAGGACGGACATACGCTCGAGATAGCCGTTTGTTGTCGAAACGCACATTCCTGCTAGCTGGGGGCACCGCAAAACTTTTTCTAGCTAGGGGAAAGTTATAGTCGCCAGCCGAGACGCAGCAAATGCTTTTCGAGGCGGAAAAGCCGGAAGCGCGAATACGATTCGCCTGAGTGACTCAAACACACGCAGTCATCGTGCGAACGGACACGCATCCTAAGTTGTCTAGGTACCTATTGATATTATAGTTTAATAATATTTTACCCATGACATCTCTAAGTCCCTCTTAGCCCCCTTCTTAGAAGGGAACCGTTGGTGTCCCTTCGAACTACGTGAGGACTGTTCGTCGCCGGTCAGCCTTCTATGAGACCAGGCGGTTAAATCTGATGCAGCTGCTGGAGGAGAACCAGGCGATCGCTCCCCAGCGGGCTCCCACCCACGTCTGCTCTTAAAGCGTGATAAAATAAAAATGGGGAGAACGTTCGTAGCATATGATCATATGTGCTTGACCACGAGTGAGTGTCCTCCGGTTCACAACATGAATAAACGAAAGCAACCGGGTTCAGGTATACAGAATAGGCGACAGCAACGGACAGGAAAGCACGTACCGAATAGGACGCGAAAAGGCAAGGAAACAACTCTTTTTATCAGTTTTGAAAACGTTATCTTTGTTTTTCTTCTTATCTTCAAAAACCTTTTGTATGTTTTTGGGATTTTAAAAAACTTTGAGTTTTTGATGTTTTCTGAGGGTACCGACACGAAGGAAAAGCGGAAAACGCTGTTAGGAGCAAAATTGCTAGGCTGACGTTCTAAAAAACGCGTCGGCCAGTGAAGCTACCGACCAGACCTCATAATGTTTAGGGCGTTGTGTAGTCGGAGGGCTCAGGAAGCGGGTTTTCTGTTGTGGTGTTGTTGTCTACAAGTGTTTTAGTTACCATTGCTTGAATCCTTACATCGGAGGATGAAGGACTAGAGTCGTCGTTCGACTCTGGTTCGACGTTAGCAACCTCGATTCGGTAGCTTGTGACGGTTTCGTGCTTGCCGTTGCCACCGAGGAAGAAGAAGCTAGCATTATGTCGTAGGACCTTGAATGGACCTTCGTAAGTTTGTTCGGGTGACCTGCGTAGACCATCAGTCCGATTGAAGCCAAACGGGCAGTGGCAAAAATATTTGAGAACTTACGACTTGCGATACTCTTCCCGTGCTGCGGTCGACTTATTGAGGCGCATGTTCGTTGCAAGCTGCCAAGCGTAGTGCGCGTCGTAGCTAGGAGCGTTAGGGGTTTCAGAGAAGTAGTCGACTGGTCATTAGAGTGGTTGTGCATGGACTAGTTCGGCGCTGGGCCTTTCGAGATCGGCTTTCATGCTGATCGAATCCCGAGTAGTACCATTAGCAGAACCTCTGTCCAAGTAAATGCAATGGCGGCCCTTTGCGAGGCTTTAAGCTGTCGGTGTAAGCGCTCCACTATTCCGTTTGCTTGAGGATGGTAGGCAGTTTTTCGGATGCGTTTACCTCCGATGGCTTTGAGTCGGTCGTTAGAAGTAGGCGATTCGAATTGTGGACCAAGGTGGGTAGCCACAGTGGCTAGACATTCATGTGAAGCGAACCAGCTCTCAAGGAATGCGCGCGTTATGGTCTGAGAGCACACATCGGGAATTGGAACAGCTTCAAGCCAAGGGTGGCGCGATCCACCATGTTCAGAAAGTCGGCCATACATTTGGACGGCGGAAGTGATCCAACGATGTCGAAGTGGACGTGAGCTACTCGAGTTGATAGCGGCGGGAAGCGTCCTATCGGAGCTGCATCATGTCGATGCACTTTTGCTCGCTGGCACATCAGGCAATTGCGTGCCCAAAGTCTGACATCGCGCAGCATGTCGCGCCGGAAGTCTCTGTCGGCAACCACCTTAACTGAAGTGCGGATATCAAGATGCTCGATGTTGTGCAGTGTATCAAAGACTATTCGGCGAAAGGCAGTTGATACCGGTTGCCGTAGACGTCCGTTCGAGACGTCGCAGCTAATTGTGCCTGGAGACGAAGGGAACGGTCTAGGCACCAACCCTAAGGTATACTCTTCTAAGCAGCGGCTACAGCTGACGGGTCGAGCCACTAGTCGTTCGGGGTCAGTGCGTGTCCATCACGACGTTATCCTTGCCAGACAAGCGTTGGACGTCCGTCGAAAACTGCGACACGAAATTTAGATGACCAACTGTACGCGGGGCGTGTTGGGACGTAGGGTTCCAGAGGGCGTGTACGATTGATTTGTGATACATAAAGATCGTAAATGATTACCTTCGAGAACCTGACGAAACTGGCGAACGACGGAGTTGACGGAGAGGAACTCGCGGCCCAACGTGCTCTAGTGCGACTCGGCTGCCTGAAGACGTCGAGAGTAGGAAGCTAGGGGTTGCCAAGTACCTTGCGGAAACTGCTGTGGCACAACGCTGATTACGTTTCCGGCGGCGTCGATGGCTAGGCTGATTGGATTGTTCGAGTCAAAGCGATGAAGCATGACGGTGGAAGCAAGCGCTTCTTACTAGCTTCGAACGGTTTTCATACTTCAGGCGTGAGATCAACTTTATCGTCGTTGCGTCCACGCAGCAGAGCAGTGAGCTGTTGCCTAAGCTCGGCGCAGCGTGGAGGGAATGGGGCTAGTAGTTGACCATGCCCTTGAAGCGTCGATTGGCAGCTAGTGTCCTTAGATTAGTAAAGGCACGAATTGCTTGGACGCTGTCATGCAAAGTGTGGCTACCTTCAGAATTAAGTTGAGGTCCGAGGAGGTCAAAGCATGGCTGCATGAAAATGCCCTTGTCGAGGTAGCCGGTGAAGATTTGCGCCTGCAGCCGTTTGAACAGAAGTGGTAGATGTGTTTAGTGTTCCTATTACGAATTACTAGCCACCAGGAGGTCGTCTATGTACGGGTGGACGAAGTCGACTTTAAGTACGACGGAGTCCATGAAGAGATGAATAGTCAATGCGGAGTTGCGCAGACCGAATTGCCTTCATATAAACTCGGATAGGCCGAATGGCGTAATAACGGTGGTTTTCGGTATTTCCTCTTGGGTGACCGGGAACTGATGATAAACTCGCACCGGATCGATTTTCGTGAACACGAGAGCGCCATGGAGACCGGCTGTTATACCCTGTATGTGAGGAATAGGATAAGGATCCGGAATTGTCACCTATTTATAGACGCGATACTCACCACACGGTTACCAGTCTCCTGGCTTTGGGACCACGTGAAGGGGCGACGACCAATAACGACTGGGTGGTCCGTTGATCCCAAGCTAGAGCATTGCTCGAATGCAACGCGGACCGTTTTGCGGTTGTCTGGGATCAGTCTTTGTGCTTTGGGGGAGACAAGCTGGCCCTAGCTAACTATGTGCTGCGGCATAGTTGCAGCTTCAGTTGTCAGAGACGATGAAGGTAGGAAGACCTCAGGGAAACTCTCAAGTAGCACGCTGCCGGCCGGCGAATGAGCAGTGGAGTCGGTAGACTGAGCGATGCTACCTCGCTGGATATTCCAGTGACGGAAAGTTTCTTTGCCTGACCAAATAGACCATATCGTTTAACATCTAAGCGCAAGACGAATTGCTGGAGGTTGTCTATCCCGATGATGGGATTTTGTATGTTAGCGACAAGGAATGCCCGTGGAAAGGAGCGTCGCAATTCGAGGTTCTGCGTGCGCAAGCGCTGAGCGTAGACGCGGATACTGTTGCTCTTGGCTGCGGGTAAAGTACCAGACACCATTCCGGTTGGGTTGTTGGGATCAGCTAGAAGGACGCTGACTTCTGCGCCAGTTTTGACGAGATAGCAAACTCTCGTTTGTCGATCGGTGACGGAAATTAGGCGACTGTGTTTCCAAGCTACGTCAGTCGCCCATACTTGCGGGTCGGATCATCTCCCTGTGCGTTACGTTCTAAGGAACGCGGTGGGCGACACGACTTGGCCTGCGGGCAAATCGCTGATGGTACCAGCAGTAGGAAGACGTACGGCGCGGTGATTTCGATGGTGCTTTTGATCGAGCTGGACTTTGACAATTTGAAGTTTAATAATGGCAGCTTCTCCCAGCAGTTGTGCAATCAGTAAACTTCTTGGTGAATGCAGCAACCTGCGCTTGCATCTCAGCAATCTCGGCTTTCGACGTGGATCGAGCTTGCAAAGTCTGGCCGTCGGATTCCCAAATTTGGTAGACGATATCGGGCAGCACCGTCAGTGATGCGCCAGTTTTTGCTTAGGGGACATTTCTTATTTCACGTGACAACCTACGCAGCCACTTTTCCTTGTGAATCGTGTCGTCCACCATGTCCGGTTTGACTAAACCTTGCATCTGTCGCAATAGCAGCGATGGCCTGAAGTCATCCAACTCCGTTTCGCTCAACAGCTTCGTGATAGGTTGACGACCTGAAAGACCTGTTTTTAGAAAATCGCCGTTTTATTTTCCCCTTAAGTGTTCCTATCAGTTGACAACTAGATGTTGGTGTGGATATTATCAACCAGGTGCGGAGGAAGCGCGGTGACCACATGGAGGTATTTGATCCTTTCATATCTAACGCCAGGAAGTTCGGAAAGTGCCTCTGACTGAACGAAGCAATTTTCTGGGTAGATTTCGCGAATGGGTGCTGTGGTGATGGCTTACTTGCAACCTGGTCTTCAAGAACTGTGTGACACGTGTCCATAGCATGAAAGATGATACAAAGCAAGCGATGTTGAACCCCTAAACGTACACACAATATGAAAATAGATGGACGAACCGCAATACGGAAGGAACCTTGAAAAATTACTAAGCGGCTTACCAAATTTTCAGTCTGGGTCATTAGTTATAACGGAAGCGTTCGGTCGCTATATTCCAGGTTCGTCCCGCCTCAAGAAAACTCGGAAACAGACGGATATATGGGCGATATAGACGTTTATTGTCGAAACGCACAGTCCCGCTAGCTATGGGCCCGTAACAACCGTTCTAGCTAGGGGAAAGATATAATCGCCGGCCAAAACGCAGCAAACGCCCCACTAGGGGGAAAAGCCGGAAGGGTGCGAATACTATTCATCTGAGTGATTTAAACATACACAGTCATCGCGCAATCAGGCAAGCTTCCTAAGTTGTCTGGGTACCTACTGATATTATATTCCAATAGTACTTTACACAGACAAACAGTAAAATCTCCAGGTCACTACACACCCGTAGCACACTCTGACAAACCAGTTAAGGCCTAGGTTACTTGCCCTAGCAGTCCCTAATGTGGCAGCCAGGTGAAATAGGCAAAGGATGGGAAGAGCAATCGTAGGTAAATTATAAGGAAGTGTACTTGAAATAAGAAATAACCCCAAGATATGGAGGAAAGTATATAAGAGAAAAACGTAGTATGAAGCTGTGCGTTGGTCAGGAAGAGGGAAATTAATTAAATAAATAAATATTTTATTCTCGACTATGCGAGACACGCCCATGAGGGCATGATCAGATATGTACAACTGTAGAAAACATTTTATGGCAACTGTAAGTGACAGTAGAAAATTGTTCATATGTCCATGATTGGAACTGTACGATGGTATATTCTCGTTTTACAGAGAATATACTATTTATTTATTTATTTATTTATGGTGAAACTGCGAAACAATAATTTGGCTGTCATGAGATATAGGACCTCAGCTAATAATAGGCTGAGAATCCCGAATGATCCAGTGGAAGGTAATGGAAGAGGACGCTCAAGAGATATATGCCAATAGGGTGAGTTCGTGCGCAAGTAAGGCAAAGGACAACGTATTGTAGGAAGTAAAAGGACTACAGTATACGCAGATGTAGAACTTCCGGTGAAACGAACCTTTCTAGTATTGTGACGCTAGATGACCTGCCAGTGTGAAGTTATGGGCTGTGACTTTATTCGGTGGCGAGTCACATTCGCCACGTTGCAGTGTTGTTAAACGGACATTTGTGGCTTTTTATAGGGAGAACGCTAGCCAGGCGAAAACCCACCACGTCCTGAAACACTGCCGACAATCTATTGAATGGCAAGTTGTAACTGGCTATGTTTCTTGTTAAACGTCTGCTTGCTCGGTTATTCGCATTCAGGTTGTGTCCCATTTTTCTGCTGGCTGATGCCTTAGCTGGTTGCCTATTGCGTTCCTGGGTCCTGTCCATTGGTAGGTCGGGTACTAAACATTCTTTTTGAATATGATGTGTTTAACCTTTGTAGAACCACGTGAAGTCTTCTCTGATTATGTGTATTTGCCGGGGAGCTAAGAATTCGGGTCCAGCTTCCCTCACTGGTCATCGGTGGTTGGGTGCAGATGGTTAGAATGAAAGTGAAGCCATGGTCCAGGTAAGTTCTTGTTGGTTATTGGTCCCATCCAAGACAGAGGCAGTTCCTCAGTTCAGTCGCGAATCTCACAAATGTTCACGACCTCAGAGTTGCCGCTCAAAGAGCGTCAAGTAGCCACTCTAGCCCAATAACCGTAGATTCCCTGATAACATATTACGGAAGCATGTTGCAGCGCTCTATGACGCAGCGTGACAGCCGGATTTCTGTCCGATCGGAGCGCGCTTTGTCCAGCTGTAAATACTGACCGGGACGAACAAACTATCTAGCAAGACTGAATAGGAGCGATAAAGCTGGACCAACCTTCCCAGTTAAGATACGGTAGGTTAGGTTTGTGTCTCCTCTAACCCATCGGTAGTGCATTGAATGCATTCCCAAACTAAGTAGAAGCTGGTGGTACGTTCGTCTCAGTAATCTCTCAACTAACCTAGCGTTCACTCGTAAAACCCTCTCTAGCTTCAGTTCGTCCCGCACGAGGCAGGGCGGTAGAGAGCGGTTGGGAAGACCCTTATCAGCTCCGTTATTTGTAGTTCATTGCGAGGTCAGTGCTTGGGTTTGCATGTCGACACGCTGCTGGGGACGGTTGCCTTTGTAATAGAGGTCGCGAAAACCCGCGGTACCCCACAGGAGGCAATCTAGCAGGCGCCGGACACATACAGCAGTCCGTGCTGCTACTTTCCCTGATAAGCTGTTTCAATCGTTCACCACTCGGGTAAATAGGGCAGCAACAGAATGGACGCAAATTGGTATTTGTTTGTAAAACTTCCACTCGTAACTTCGTGTCGAGGTATCCAATTTGCGTCGAAAGAATCTTTGAAGGTCCGTTCCATGTTTTCTCCTTAGCATCCGTCTGGTGTAGCTAAGGTTCAATCAACGGCGGCGTACTCTAGGGGGACAAAGCAAGCTTCTTTATTCCAAAAAGGTAGCGGAGGTTGTGTAGCCCAGTAACGGAATTCGTAATGGTTGTGCTTGCACAATATTTTATCTTTGTTTTTATCGTTTCCGTTCCAGCCTACTTTGTACCATTTGTTTAAACGCCCATGGTTTTTCTACAGCAATTTCAATGCGCTCGCATCGTGCTGATTTCGCTTGCTGCTGACTAGGCTTTTGCTGCTGCCACGTATTTTTATTAGACGGTTTTATATCTGCGAAGCGCTAGTCGGCATCGAAATAACATTGATTAAAGGAAGAATTATTACGCAAGTGTGCTTGATTAATCTTCCATTTTGTCAAGCTCATTCTCAAGACAGGCGCTTCACAATCCGCCTTTGCTGCCGTGTTGCAGCAGCTCGTGGGTAGGGAAATTTAACCCTTGTCTTGCTTCTGCCGAAAGCTTCAACCTGGCCAGACCGGGTAAACTACGTTCGGTTGAGAGCTCCTTGTCATGTACCTGGCTCTACATCATTTTCCTCACATCATTTAGGGTCGAAGTTTTGTCATCTTGACAGATCGTAAGCCCCTTAGGTAAGTTTTTCGTGCGACTGACCATTACTTCTCTAGAGAGACTCGACACCCCGATTCTTTTTTCCAGTTTTGTTGTTATTCGCTGCATTGATGGTGGTTGCCGACGCGCTCTCTTGCTCACACCAATCACTTTGTACGCTTCCGCATTAAACTAGAAGAAACGCCAGCTGCCCAAGCCAGTGAACCAGAATTAACGCAGCTACAAACGAACACCGTTAGAACGCGAGTACCCGTGCTTCATTCTGACGCAAGCATCTACTGCAATTGTTCCACAAGTAAACCTAGACCGTTTGTATTATAGTCCTACCGGCGAGTGTGCTTTGGCCAACTTCACGGATTATCGCATTCCAGTATCCGGCCTACTATGAAACTAGGTAGCAACAGGCACAGCTGGCTCGATACGCACACAGACCACAGACAACGAGCCAAATCCTGTCTTAGCTGTCAAACCAGCAAGGTTCACAGCCACACTGTCACAACGCCTGTTACTTTTCACACCTTGAAACCCGATGCAAACAAATTTACCTTGATGTAATAGGACCGTTACCAGCTTGTAACGGTTTCACTTAACTGTTGACTTGTGTTGATAGCCTTACTCCTTTCCGCACGCAATCCTATTACCTGATATATCCTCGGAAACTGTTGCTCGTGCTTTTGCTGTATCGTGGAGTTCATCTTTCCTTGTGCCAGGCCCTATAAATACTGACAGAGAAGCACACTTCAGCACCACCTTTTCCGTGACTTGTGTCGACTGCTCGATTGTACTCATTTTCCGATGACTGCCTAGCATCCTGCTGCCAATGGCCTTGTCACACCACTTCAGCGACAACTGAAAACCGCCATTACAACTAGTTCGCTTGATGTCCGTTGACCTAAACGCCTTCCGGCTATCCTTCTTGTATTCGCAATACGATCAAAGAAGCTGCCTGATGTTACCCAGTCAAACTTGTTTTGTTGCAACCCTCAGACTTTCAGGCGAGACGATACTCGACTCACGAACCACCGGCGAAGTTAATCATACGTCCTACGCCGAACGCCTGAAACTTCATTTTCCAGCACTTAGACCGACTCCACCTCGACTACGCACGCGCGAGCAGCATACACATCCTGACATACACACTTGTCCATTAGTCTTTCTCCGAAACGAGGCCGTTCAAAGGCGTTTGACACAGCCTTATGAAGGTCCTTTCAAAGTATCAACACGGCAGCCAAAGTACTTCGTGCTGAAAAAGAATGGACTTAAGGAGTCCGTAAACATTGATCGCCTTAAACCCGCATACTTTGAGTCAAAGGTGGCTAGTTCAGAATTAACCTTAATCATTCACACCCCTCCTGTGCCTGGGCCGCCGCACACCGAAAAATGCATGACCGCCTCCGGAACGTCAGAATCCCTGTGCTCCACCAAGCGATCCTAGCCACCCACCTCCAGGACGCGTCGCTTCATCCCCTCCAAACAAGCACAATAGGTGTCAGAAATGCTATATCAAGCGTTCCTTACCAGCGCAAGCTCTAGTGTGAGGTTTGTAGTGGTTGTGCTTACAGTGTATTTTATCTTTGTTTTGATCGTTTTAGTTACAGGCTATTTTGTACTATCTGTTTAACTGCCCAAATTTTTTCGTGCAACTAGTTCAACGCGCTTGCATCGCGCGAGTTTCATTTGCTGCTGCCCATGCTTGTGCTGCTGCCACCTCTTTCCATTAGTCGGATTTACACCTGCGAATCGCTAGTCGGCGTCGGAATATGATTGACTGAAGGAAGAATTATAACGCAAGTGTACTTGATTATTCTTCTGTTGTATTTTGTCCAATATTGGCTGTTGCCTCCGTTCTCGAACGTATTAAGTAACGGTCTTCTACAAATTCGAGCCCCGCCTCAGGCCTTTTCTACCTAGGCACATTCGTGTTTCGGGAAGGGATCGACAGTTGGAAGGCCAAACCCATGGATAGGACAAGTATGTTTTATAAATAAGGTTCTAAAGACATCCGGCGAACTGCAGGGAAACGATCATCGTAGGGCACCCAGCATCCCTTTAGCGGTCTTGAAACTCTTTAAGGTGTCCGTTGGGGGCCTGGAGTCATGTTTAACGATAACTCCAGGATACTTATGTGAGTGATCGCCTTGAGAAAATAACATCCACTGTGATGTACACCGAACGGGAACAAGTTCTTAAGGAGGAGAACGGCACTTTGTCACAGTTAACAGGAGTTCCCGATTTACGAACCAATCATGCAGCAGCTCACGTGATGCTCGCAGCCTTTTGGAGTCCTTATGGCTGGATGCTTCTAACCATAGTTTGAAGTCAGCTGCATAGGTTAGGCAGTCAACCTGCAGTGTCGCAGGTAGGTCGTTAATGGAGGGTTTAAAGAGCTCAGGCTCAAAGACGGGGCATTGGGGAACGCCGCTAGTCATAGGCACAAGGGCAGTATGGATCTTTTTCAAGTACACTCGAATAGACCGAGATAGAATGAAGTCCTCTGTCGAAGATAGGGCATTACCATTGACTCCAATCCCCTGGAAGTTAAGCAGCAATCGGTTGTGTGGAACTATGTCGAGCGCCTTGCTGAAGTCGATGTAGAAAACATCTAGGTGTCTCCACTTGGTCACCGCGCTGGCCTACGGTTCTCTAGCAACAAGCAAATTACGTATGCAAAACCATGCCCTACGAAATCCATGCTGAGCGAGAGAGAGTGAGCTCGTATACTTTCGCCGTGCAGGTGTAGGGCATGCTTCAGAATGCTTTCCATGATCTTGCAAAGGACAGACGTCAGGCGTATTGGCCGGTAGTTCGCAGGATTGTGCAGGTTGCCTTCTTTATGTTTCGGAATTCATATGCCTACTTTCCAGCTAGATGGTAAGCGGCCACCTGCGAGTGGGCGACGGAACACTTGGCACACCGGCTCAGCTATGTATTCAGCTGACAGCTCGAGATATGTTGAGTGAAGTACGTCGGGATCTGGGGCGAAAGTTGGGTTCAATTGGAGTAGTAGTTTCTAAACTACCTCAGAATTGCTTTCAACATGATCCAGTAGTGGACAGTGCGCTGTCGGGTCATCACTGGGTAGCGAGGACTTTACTAACTCGACCGATGAGTGCTGGGTGGCTAGTAGGTGTATCTTTTCTGCACCGCCATGGAGAAGCCAGGGAAGGAAGTCAGGGCAGGAATGCTATGGCCTGACTTGGTGTTCCTCCTTAGATACGGGAGAAGCTGCTTAGGGCAACTGCGGGAAGGAAAAATTAGGCTATATTCGTATTGACCCCGTTTCTGGCGTTTCCTCAGCGTACACTGGTTGTTGAATGCTTGTAGTATTAGTGGTAGTAGTGGTGAGATGTAGCTTATGTATACTAGAATTAATTCCACAGTCATAATTGTCTGTTCATCAAGGATCTTAGCTCGTGGTCAATGCAAGGAGGAGTTTTAGGGAACTACCTACCTACGGAGATGGGGGCGACCTTCTTGATGACGGACAGTAAATACGAATGAATTAGGTTCAATGGACCCTCGAGCTCCAGGGAGTGGGGTATACTCCAGATCGTAATGCTTCCTACCTTTTGAATACTAGAGGAGAAAGCACCCAGAAGTTACGGGGATATACCCGTGGGTCATGGATGACAAGACGGCGTGCCCACAAAATTGAAACTATGCAGTGGTCGCCTTGGCCTAGTGAATGGATGGGCTTCAGTCCAATGACTTCCGAGGGCACAGGAGAGAGTATTAGTTCGGGACAATGGGCCTGGAAACACGGCACATTAACGAATTCATTAAATCGTGGTAAGCAGAGGGGATACTCCCTGAAAGCTTCAAGCCATCCCGTCACTTCACTTCCTGACCTCCATCAGCGACAGTGACGATGCGGTCCAGCTTGATAAGGGTTATAACACAGGCACTCCCGCCATCTAGCTCCGACGCTTACTAAGTGGTCGTGCAGCCGGCTAAGAAGTACCTATTTTGCCTTTCTGCTACCTCGATCCACTACGAGCCTATATATCATTGAGCAAAGGGGTGGGTGCTCCTCCAAGCGTCTGCAGGGCTTACTGATAGCTATTCTCGTTGTTTCCAATTTTAAGCCCCATTGCACTCCGGTGTTGCTTTTTTATTTTGTTCGTGTTACTACTGTCTACCTGCTATTATTGCGATCTGTTTTCCTCCTAAAAGATAGAGGAATTTTGTGGGTTGATCGTTGTACCATAGTTGAATAAGGTGCTAAAACTCCTGGAACACTTTCTGCTTTTGCGTGTCATCCTGCCGCAATACCAGGCTAGACTCTTTTTCGTTTAACGTTTGGTATACGTACTGCCGGCGGTACTGATTTGCATACATGGACGTGTCTTATACCTAAGATGTGCTCTGTACCTAGCGAATATTGCGGTTAAAACTTGGGAGTTTATATCGGCTATATCACCTGTCCAGCTTTGTAACTTTATATTTAACTTCGCAAGCTATATAAATTTTTGGTTTATATAACCTTAGCACGTTTAACTTGTTCAACTATAAACTTTATCTGCATTTAGGGCATAAATGCCTCATTTCACTGCGTCGTATCCACGAACGTACAGAAGAATATAATTCGTATACCAATGGCTGGTGTCTGCCAAGGTCCTAGCCCCCGGGTGTCGGTAGTGGACACTTCTGGTACCACCCGTAGCGCCTAAATTTTACCAAAATGCAAACCAATGCTGAAATCGTAGTTTGCAACAGTGTTAACCCATAAAACTTTAAATAGTGTGAGGAACACTTTGATTGTCGCAAGCTATGCTTTGACGTTGCTTTGACAGACGGTTTCTCAGCTAACATAAAAGCTTTGGGCTTTACCCGAGCATAGCCTAGTGGTAGCATACCAGGTCGTCGTCCGTGCAGTCGGAGGTGGAATTCTGGGTGCGCCGATTTTTGTACTCGTCCGGAAGGCACATATAACGAAATAGAATTTACGAAGAAGCTTGCGATAGCCATAGAACAAAAATAACGTACAAAATCTGAGTTTAATGTTGTTATACTCATGAAAAGCTACAGAAAAGCCTCACTGCCTTTCAACACCGTGCTTGCACATCATTCTAGTTTAGGATGGAACACCAAAACACACGTCTAAGCAGTAGTGCTTAACAGAATTATTTGCATGCCAGTCTTCCTTAAGTTCGTTAACGTAAGACCTAAGCAAGCTGCAACCCTGCTTACTTAACCATTAGCAACTGTGTAGGCTCAAGCAGCATAATCACAATGTCCCATGTCTTGTTCACCTAGTTTAACGGCATGTTAAGTTGTCACCTAAGGCATACAATTGCTCATATTTTTGCCGTTAAGCGGATACCCGTGGCACCTTAATGTTAACTTTGTATGCCCACCGTTCATTGCTCTACTGCGCACAGTCCAAATGTCGCGAGGAAAAAGAATGCTCCACTACCCCAGGTATTGTGCAGACCTTGAATTTACACCAGTTGCAGCCACCCGGTATCCAGTTTACCTGGCTGCCAATATCGTCTGACGTTGACGCAGTGAAGCTAATAGTTTGCATGCCATTCTTAACGAGCTTTCTGGCTAAAATATATTGTAAAACCGGCTGATTATACACGCGAAAGGAGAGTTGACTGTTGTGAAAATACCTATGATCCAGTGGAAGTGGTTCGGTGTTGCCCGTCTAAATATTGACACCACGAAACCGGTTTCGCCCTCGTTTGGAAACATCAGACGAAAATAACATGAGCACGGTTGGAACTCGGGGATCAGTGGCGAAAGGCTGACACTATGTTCACTATGACACTAAGGACCGTGATCTGCGCTTTGAATTCTCTGATACAATATATCCTGGATCGAGTAAATTGTCACTGGCTCCAGCGTCGTTGGCGCTTACCGGCAAACTTTCCGGTTGTTCCCAGTTTTAATCCCGGGTTTAACTCTAGTTAGTTTTTAATGCGGTGAATTTGTTATTGTAATCCTGTTGTAAGTCCCAGCCCTTACCCACATATATTTGGCTATTTCTATAAACCCAGAAGTGGATGTACCCTGGGTCCTCGATTGCTGAGTCTAGGGTAACTTGTGGACAATCTACCAGTCAAAGCCAGTCCCAGGTATATCTAGCGCTATGCAGTGTGACGACTTCTGAAGCTGGTAGCAAGAACGTGGTACCATCGTGAAAGCGGACCAGTACAATATGAGGTCAGCTAGTGCGGACTTCTGTGAGGTATGTTGTGGCAGAGACCGACGCACTCTGCCATAACCGTTATCAAACTTACAGCGCGTGCGTGAAGGTTAGCAGACTTTGCAGCGGTAGCCGGGCTTGCGCCTCCTGGGTTGCTCAGTATAAAGCTCCACATGCTTAGCAAAATACCGGTCTGTTGCGACTGAGGACGCCGCAAGAGCCTGCAGCATTACTGACGAGCCATTCGAGGGTGCCTGTCACGCGGTCTATGAATCGTACGTCCTACCGGACGCATCAACTTGCATTGTCATCTCTCCGCAGCAGCTTATGCCAGGTAAGCAAAATAGCGGGCCGAAATGCCACAAGCCACCCAACTAAACATGAGACTAAGGCACAGTTGCATAAGCTGCCTCTAGTTGGCACAAGCCACTAGAAGGCATGGGTGCAATCCTCCGTAGGGGGCAAAGAGATGCGCACCATTGCCGAGTCGCAATAGGGCGAAACGGCGGCCTGGTGCTTTCCGTATAGGTAGCTCATTTATCTAACTTGTCGGCTGATTTTGACGAACAAAAATATTCGCAAATATCCTCCTACTCATGGGTAATACAAATTCGCGCTTACGGATTCCATAAGTGCCATACCGATTCATGGCTGCCGTGACCGGGAAGTCTTGAAGCCGAAAGGCCAACCGCTGTCAGGCCTGATGAAGCTTTTGTGACAAAAGCGACCCAGTGTCTATCACCATAAATACAATAACCGGTCGTCTACCAAGTTTTAAATAAATAAATAAATAAATAAAACTTTTATTCTCGACAAGGCGAGGCACAACTTTACAAGCGTGATCATTTTGACAAAACAATGCGTGATCAAGAATTTGCAAAAATCCGATGTGTTTGCCATAACAGTGCTTGTTTGTGCAGGGGAATGTAAGTATTTAATTGTGTGTGCGTTTATTTAGCTGTGTAATTTGCGCTTGTAACTGTGCTGCTCCATTCTTGAATGTTTGCTATCGTCGGCAATGTGCGAGTAGAAGATTGGTATCAAATATGTTCCAGGATATGGAGTACATATATAAATAAATAAATATTTTATTCTCGACTATGCGAGGCACGCCCATGGAGGCATGATCAGATATGTACAGTTGTACAGACATTTTATGGCAACTGTAACAGTGACAGTACAAAACGGTTCATAGGTCCATGATTGGAACTGTACAATGGTGAATATGCGAAAAATAATTTGGCTGTCGTAAAACCGGGACTTCAAATAGTAATAGATTGAGAGTCCTGAATGATCCAGTGGAAGATAATTGAAGAGCCCGCTCAAGAGAGATATGACAATACAGTGAGATCGTGCATAAGTAACGCAAAGGTCAACGGTGATATCGTAGAAATCTAAAAGACTACCGTATACGCAGACGTAGAAGCTCCAGTGTAACTAACGTATCTAGAATGGTGACGCTAGATGACCTGCCAGTGTGAAGTTATGGGCTGTGACTTTAATCGGTGGCGAGTCACACTCGCCACGTTGCAGTATTGTTAAACGGACATTTGTGGCTTTTTATAAGGAGAACGCTTGCCAGGCGAAAACCCACCACGTCCTGAAACACTGCCGCCAATCCATTGAATGGCAAGTTGTGACTGGCTGTTTCTGATTGAACGTCTGTTTGCTCGGTTATTCGCAGTCAGGTTGCTTCCAATTTTTCTGCCGGCTGATGCGTTAGCCGGGTGCCTATTGCGTTCCTGAGTCCTGTCCTGTGCCCGATTGTTAGGTCGGGAACTAAACATACTTTTTGAATATGATGTGTTGATCCTCTGCAGAACCACGTGAAGTCTCCGAGGGATATACACTGAAATATGTTGTATTGTTGTTGTGGTCTTGCAGGATAGAATATGGTTCCCAAGAAGGAATCGCAGATCCATGGGGTTAGAAATATAGGAAACCACGGCCAATTGAGCGGTCAAAGCGGAAGGAAGAGCTCGGAATGACCAGTTGTTCTGACTTGAATCGGCCGCAGAACGTGCTCGCAAATTAGATGGTGAATTTGTGCGCCTAGCAGGCATCAAAGCCAATTGGGAAATCATCGGAGTTTTAACAACAGGTGTCTTAATGACAAAATTACTCCCAAATTCCTCATAATTATACTTCCGGATTCTTCGTGCACCACGGCACGGATAGCAATCAGAGCAGGCAAAGAAATTCTGAGACAAAGAGTCTACCTAACAACTAGACGCCTGAGTGAAATCAGCATCCATGCGCGTCAGCTGCGCTTGGATTTACAGACTGCAATGGCACAGACTGATTATGACAGACGTTGCAATAAGGCCTCCGAAGTTAAGTCAGCAACAGGACGGGAGTCGAAGGAAAGGCAAATAAGTAAGTTTAAATATATGGTAGCTGCACATACTAAGGTCGCTAGTCGTACTAATAAGCATGTTTCTAATAGCAAATATTGTAGAGTGGTTAACATGTCACCTAGGGCGCTAAGTGTTACAGGGCGTAGTTTTAGTAAGGGGTTTGAATTTCCTTGTCAGTAAATCTAAAATAATGGCCAAAGTATAATTCCTGGGTTAAACCAATTACGGCTAGTTTACCACTTGAAAAGGCCGAGGACATTCGCGCCCAGTTAGGAAATATAATTAGATTTAGCAACCGATAGCTTCGAAGCTTGCGCCAGCTGAACGCATAGCGCTCAAGACCCTGAAAGAGGATAATAAGGATGTCATTACAAGGGCGGATAAAGGTAAAGTAACCGCGGCAATGGGTAAAACAGATTATTTAGAAAACACGAAGGAGCAATTGACCACGGGACCATACAAAGTGGTGGAGCAGACAACCATTCCATCGATAATGAATAAGAGGAAATCAGAAATCAGGACCGTAAAGGACAGTTTGGGCAAAGGCAAATTGTACAGCACTTATCCGACGTCGGCTATTCCACCTAAAACTTACGGTCTCCCGGAGATACCAGCTCAACGTCCCTTTGGGACCTGTAGTGGATGGCATAGGCTCTCGCACATATGAACACGTGAGCTATCTAGAGAACCTGCTGCAACCCGTAACACGGGGAACAAGCACTTTTGTAAAACATGAGATTGCACGAATGGTGCGAGAGGTGAGCATCGAACTAAACGAATTGGTTGTCAGCTTCGATGTTACCCAGATGTTCAAGAATGTACCTAAGGAGGAGTCGTTGCCATTAGCGAAAAGCAGCTTGAGAGGGGACAGCAGCTTAGAGGACAGGACGAAACTGACTTTGGATCAACAGGTCGAGGGGATAACTTTGATTCTCGACATGAATTATTTCACATTCCAGTCTAGAATGTGCACTCAAGAACAGTGTCTGCCAATGGGATCTCCAAATATCCCCCGAATTAGCCAAGATGTACATGGAAGTGTTTGAAAAGAAAGCAATACCAAATGTTCGTGGTGCCTTGAAAGTATGGTGGCTTTACGTGGATGACACCTTTGCGATTATGCAAAGCGATAGAAAGGAGGAATTGTTATACTATTTGTACCCCATTGACGGTGAGCTAAATTTACCATGGAACTTGAGTCGCAGAGCTGTACACTTCCGTTCCTTGATTGTCTGGTACATAGGAACGACGAAAGTTTAAAACGATAGTGTATCGCAAAACAAAGAAACACAGTTGTACTTGGCTGCATGTTATGCTACCCAAAGCAAGTGTACGCGGGATTCGACTCACAAATGTATCACAGAGCAAGTGCACTGTGCACGAAAAAGGAGACAAGAAAGTAGCGCAGAGAGAGACGATGAAAATATAATAGCCAGCGGATATCCAAAAAACGGTTGAAAGGCGGAACGAAGCAATGTGTCAAAAGCAAAAAGTTGTCACTCAACATAAATACACACCAAAAATATATCCAACATACTCTAAACTCTTAGAATGTCTGCATCCAATCTTTCCGCTGTCTTAACACCAATCGAACTTTAGATATCTCACGCGGCAAACTATTTATTTTTCACTTGCATATTCTGCGCCCCCTATCGTATTAGGCTGGATACTTGCTGCTCGTGCACCATGAAAGCACCACCAGCCTTCTAAATTTATTTCCTCTCAACCCACGCAACGTTTGCTCCATAATAAACCGATCGCTCATGGATTACTTACTGGTACAACGCTCTTGTCGCTAAGTAATCTACCCATACGGCCAGTGATTCTATAGGACATTAAAAAGGCAGTTTCAGCATAATCATTGTTACATAGTGTACATGCTTTTGTCTCAACTCCAAATGTTGTAACATAAGACTTTAACAACGTTTAACCACGCCTATTCTTGCGGTCCTCTCTCGGCTGTCACTCACTTTCCCTTTTCTCCGAGGTCCGGAACACCTCGGAGATCTGGGATTGGACTGAGGGACAGTTTTCGCCTAAGATGAGCTTACTAAAGAACAGGGACCTACAGGGAGCATGGTTGCATACCACAGCGACTCAATTGCAACCAACACAAACGTTGTCCAGTATGGAGAGCTGGACACGTCTTCACGCTCCCGCAAATTATACCTCTGAACAATCCAGACAGCAGAAATTTTGAAACTATGCACACCTGGACACATAACAAGACAACTATTCGTGATGTTTGCATCTTCATCCGGCCTCAACAATGATGGCGGTCTTGCTCAACCTCTCTGTCCAGCCAACAGAGGAAATTGGAAGGCCTTTAATTGCGAATAACCGAATAGGAAATCAGTCGTAAGCGGCTTTGCCAGTTATACATTAGTGTTCAAAATGCTTTACGGCGGCGTTGCAGGACGTGGTGGATTTTTGCCTGGAGAGCGTTCACCCCATAAAAGCCACAACTGGCTGTTTAACAACACAGCGATGTGACGGATGTGACTTGCCACTGAATAAAGTCACTGCCCAAAACTACATGCTGGCAAGCCGACCAGATTCATATTTCAACTTTTTCCCGACAAGCGCAAGTATATGATACTCTCCGTCTACATGTACCTTTACACTGCACTTATAGTGTCTTGACCGTTTACACTACTCACGATTGAGCGCAAAGTGTCGTTGTGATAACCAACTGCCTGTAAACCTTGATCATGCCCTATTTGGTGTGTCTATAAATTTTAGAATAAACTATATATATTTATTTTCCTTGATATTTAATATTTTAAACTGTCTGACACTGGCACGAAAGCTAGCTATCTGCCTGAGACACCTGTCACACCGGCTAGTTGGAACGCCCGCCATTTCGAATCACTTATTGACTTATCTTGATCAGCAGTACTACGGTTATCTGTTTGCTGGCTCCATGCTTACCTTGCTTTATGCGTGGTAGGGAGTGGAAAACCAGCTCCCAATTTCTGCGTCCTTCGCTGCTTCGTATGCTATTCGGAATTTACGCTGTCTGGCGAACTGGAATAACTCTCATTAGCACGTACACTGACGTACTGGAGTGTGTGCCGTTAAAGCCTTGTTTTGCATTGATGTCACTCATACTGAACCACCATACTTAGCGAGCCAGCACACAAGGAGCAGGCAGTTGCGCAGTAGTGCGTCACAAAACATTGGGCACAATACTGCTTCTCGTCTGGTAAACCCTAACCATAGAAAAGAATACTCTTGTTGCCCTACCCAATGCAGGCCATAGCGAATTACCCGTTTAGAAGCTTTTTGTCAATTCTCGGACACTCCTTTATTTATACTTGTCGATAGACATGTGCAGCTTATTGGCAGTGCGTGTCCAGGTATAGGGATGCATAAAATGAGCTAACATTGATAAATCGTGCTGGATATTTCTGATCACTTGATGGGGTTTACAGGCGCCTTCGAAGCAAATGGGCACTGTGCTGTTCTGGCTAATCCATGTAGACCAGACGCATGTAGTATTGGGACCACATTCACAACCTTTTGAAGCTAAATAAATTGGGTGGTTTTACTTATACAATTGTTTCGTCGATCAAATAGCCTCTGGAAACTACACACGGAGGTCTTTTGAACATGGTCCTATTACAACGAGTCTCGTAACTGCGCGCAGGCAAAACCTTCCATAGTGCCTTAAGAGCGTTACCCTGTAGATATTGCACATATTAGTGCAGGTTGTATTATGTACGTTTAGCAAGTGTGTTTTGGGGCCACCGCGTCGTACATCGTAAGTACTGGTACTTTGGGGCTATTTTTATATTTTAGATAAGCATCCCTGTTGAGATCCATTACCAGCATGCCAAATATTATATACGTTCTTTTTTCACCGCGTATGCTTGATAAGATACGCAGCATTGGCAGCAAGATGTTTGGCAACGGTATTGGTAGTCGCTTCAGGACTCTGAAAATACCAAATATGGCTGTCCTGTTGCAGTTACCGTGCACAGCAATAAGCGATGTTCTGACTAAGGTATTCAGCTTTAATTTTCGTTAATACCCAAGCAACAGATATGGCTTCTAAATTTGCCTGTGCATAACGACTCTTGAGTTCGGGGCTCGAGGACATCCGATGTTCCTATGTATTTGTTTTGTCCTAAGTTTATATTTTCCGGCTAATAACACGTAAGTGCCGTCCGCATATGGAAGATTTTTCTCCTTAAAAATTTTCATTTACTTTTACTAGCAAGCAGTGCAAATCACTTTTATTGACATTCCTCATTACCTTGCTTTTCTTTTCTCATTCCATTAGCCCACCATATATTGGGGAACCGTAATTTACCTAAAATGGCTATTGGAGCTGGCTTGGATACCACTGAGATACGGTGCTTACAGCGCTGGTGCAGCACTCGCGCTGAAGGATTGCATAGACTTAACACCATTTTACTCGTGCAGAGACATGCAGTAATTGTACCTTACGATCTAAACCCTCGCGGACGTGGCTTCTGCCAAGTGTAGAAATATACGTTACTTATTGATTTGCCTACTGTGGAGGACTAGTTGTGTGGCAAAGAAACTTGAAGAGGCAGTTTAGGATCATGCACCGAAGGTTTCTGACACCGAATTGCAAGGAAGCTCGGCCCAACTGACTACCGGTTGGCTGAAAATCCTAGAAATGTGCACTTAATCGCATGCTGAGTTCGAATAAAGTCAATTAGCCACCTGAAAGAGCTTCCACGATTCATGTTACTACCACAACTTCAACCTGGGTACTGGAAGTGCACATAAGAGCCGACAGGGTTTCAACATTCCATTCCGGCGGCTGAAAGGTGCACGTACTCAACACATGACGTTTACAGCTAACATAAAGGTTGACGCCTCCTCATTGACGACCAACGGAGTGCTCATTTCCAAGCAGTGCGTAGCCAGATAAGTATATATCACCGTCCGTGCTACCCGGAGACAACCATGTTTCTGTGAAAGAAACTAGGTCGGGAAAAGCCTTATCCACAAATAGACCCGAATAGTGCACCTTGTGCTTTAGGTTAAGCCCATTGACATGTACTAATTCATGGAAGTCGACACGGCCAACCCTGGGTCGTGCTCCACCGGGCTGGGTTCTGATAGGCAGTAAATAACTTCCGGCTAACCACCTAATAACCTGCAGAGTGAAAGCATTGTTCACAAGTCGTCCGCCTTTTTTGAGGTTTTGGCTGGCGTCATTCAACTTCAACCTGTCTGCCAGTGGAAAGTCTGGCTGAACGCTGACATTACCAGCTTTAGGCTAGAAGCCAACCGCAGCAATGTTTTGCGTTCCTCCTGGGTAGAAAGGACAACGCGAATTGGTCGTGGTCGTGGCCTTGCTACAGAGATGGAAGGTTTCTCATTCTGGCTGGCCTACTAACCGTGACTTTAGTGAAGCCATGTATAAGCAGCTTGGTGACGCACTGTTTGAGCTCCATACTGTCATCAAAAATGCGTTCCTTAAGGAGAGCAGCGTCAGCTTCAGTAAAGTTACGGAATATAACGCTACGATTAGTGAATATGTCGCCACGACGGGATGTGTTTACCCCACAAGCCTTGGACTGCTCACCTGCAGCAGGTGGTTTCACTATTGGTGGTGCGACCGTCCCACTCTCCTTAAAAGACGTCGAAGCAACAGCAGCGTAGTTTTATTGCGGCACTGCCGTCGGTTTACTATTTGCTGAGTCTTCGGGCCCTACCGAAGTTTTACGAGCAGTTCAAGCTCGCTTATTCTTCGCCTTGCCTGGCACATGGGCAGTTGACCTGGTGTCGCGCTGAGCAATGACCAACATGTCAGCACCCTTTACTTACCAGTAGTGAGTATCAGAATATGCTTCTGTTCACAACCGTCAGACGACTTTACGAGCGACAAAAACTGCATCATTCTAGATGCCGTGAAAACTTAGCCTCAAATATACTCGATAACTTGGAACGTAGTTGGAACCAACAGGAAAGTCATCCTACCAGAAAACTTGGCAGACAACCGGTCAATGTAATTAAATAGACAAATATATATGGTTTATGCTGAATTTTATAGGCACACCAAGTAGGGCATGATCAAGGTTTACAGGCAGTTGGTTATCACAACGACACTTTGCGCTCAACCGTGAGTAGTGTAAACGGTCAAGACACTATAAGTGCAGTGTAAAGGTACATGTAGACGGAGAGTATCATATACTTGCGCTTGTCGGGAAAAAGTTGAAATATGAATCTGGTCGGCTTGCCAGCATGTAGTTTTGGGCAGTGACTTTATTCAGTGGCAAGTCACATCCGTCACATCGCTGTGTTGTTAAACAGCCAGTTGTGGCTTTTATGGGGTGAACACTCTCCAGGTAAAATTCCACCACGTCCTGCAACGCCGCCGTAAAGCATTTTGAACACTAATGTATAACTGGCAAAGCCGCTTACGACTGATTTCCTATTCGGTTATTCGCAATTAAAGGCCTTCCAATTTCCTCTGTTGGCTGGACAGAGAGGTTGAGCAAGACCGCCATCACTGTTGAGGCCGGATGAAGATGCAAACATCACGAATAGTCCTCCCCATACTTTGCGGTCCCTGTCACACTACGTGAGAGATCTTGGCCCGATCAGTTGCACTCATCTTACAGATGTTAGGACTGCTAATCCGACCACAAAAGGTATTCAGTCTACCCCAGTAGTAGCTGAGCGCTTTACTGGCTCCCACCGACAATTAGTTAAATGGAAAATCTTGAAATAGTAGGCGCTACCGCAAAGGCAACCTGGAAACGCTAATCGGTAGCTCAAACCCTTTGAAAGCTCCTTCTCGACGCCCAGTTTCTTACTGCTCAACAGATCAGCACGTAAAGCAGCCTAGTACTATTGAATGGGAGCATCGTAAGCCTGTAGGCACTGACCAGGTAGGATATTGCATAGCAATGGGGATGCAATCCGAACGGACAAACTTTACTTCACTTCTCCCTTCTCTTCTACACTTTGGTTCCTTCGTCTCCATCTTTACCCCTTAGTATTTTCCAAATACCTAGTCCACTAGGTCTCTTGCGAACACTTATACTTGTGACCCATGAGTCACGTCTACTAAAAACATTTTAACAACATTAAGCCCCATGTGAAATGCCAGGTTCTAGCGTTGTTGCCCTAATTAAAGCTTTTTATTAAGTCTGAGCACTAGTTAATATAGTCAGCAGTTTCCAAACACTATCAGTAGGTAAGCCGCAAAATAAAAAATATATCTTTCTTATTGTTGACAATGAGCGCACTTTAAAAGTTCTAGACCCAATAATCAGACATTTTGCTCTCCACTTATACTCTCTTGGCCCCATATACTTAGCTTTATCTGGTATACATGTGCCTTTCGCTATTGTCAACACTAGTAGACAGGCTTAAAGAAAACCAGATCCTCTTCTTTAACTGCTTTTGCTCGTAAAACACTCGCATTTCCAGTTTTCATTTCACTGGTACGAAAGCTAACTAATGACAGAGAGGCCCCTGTCACAATGGCTGGCTGGAGCACCAGAAACTTTCAATCACCACTTTTCTTATCTTGGCCGTCCGTGTGTCATTTCTCTTTTAGCTGGCTCCAAAGCCTACCATGCGCTATGCGTAATGGCGGGTGAACGACCAGCTCCCACTGGTTTTTGTTACTATTCTACTCCTGATTTACCTTATCGCTCTTTGCTTAGGGTGCTAGAACAGCTCTTGCCAGGAAAATCACAAAAGAAATAGTCGGTGTGACATTAGCGTACCAGTTAACATTGCCAACTGGATGAACACCGCCGGCACTATCTTCGGAACTTAAAAATGGAGAGAAATAAAGCGAAATTCATCAAAGAGCTGCACAATAGTGTGCATCTACACATGAGGCATAACAATACCTCAAGTATGAGCAAGCTCAGCAACCAGAAGTAGAGTTGTTAAAGCCCAACCAATGTAGACCAAAACGGATTTCACGCCCAAATGCAATTAGCTAAATTTTACTAAATTCTCCCATGCTTATTTCTTTATTATTGGTGGCAGGCTCCTATAGCTCACTGACGTTAGAGACAGAGCCACATGAATATAGAAAATCGGCTCTAAGGGATAAAGCTTGTGATGTTTAGCTAAGTAATGTGTGTATTTTGTAGGCCGAAATCTGTTAACGGATCTGAGAGATACCCAGGGTTACTCAGGTAGACCTGGCTCATGCGGGCTTGTTGTAAGCTTTAGAAAGGCTTAGAGGCTTAAAAAATGCTAAAATCTATTTTACTGGTTGTTTATGTGGCTCAGTATCCACTGAAAATGGTATGCTGTGGCCTTCTAACCGTGAGTTAATTACAAGCTCCCCTGAATTCCCATGTAGATATAATATTCCTTGCTGAATTTCTAGCGTTTTCGCGCAACAACATCTTTTATCTGCATATATTTGTCATGTATGCCTGCAAAGTTTACTTTTCGGCCACCTGCGCAGTCCGTAGTTGTCGCAGGGTATTACGGGCTAATTAGAGCATTTCTGGAGAGCTATGCCTATCTAGAACATACGCCGCTTCCCTACTATTTATATTTTCTTTTCTTTTTTCTGCTATCTGCTTGCAAAGCAGAAAGCCATTTTTAGCGAAAAATAAAAATGGCCTTTTTCGTAGACCATCATTTAATTGCTAATAACTCGCAAACTACTGCACGTATTGCGTTGCTTTTACGTTCAACGTATTCAGGCGCTAAAGCTGTTCCAGACCAGTGTAATTTTGTGCCACTTTAAGCGGTATTCTAACTGTAGAAAGGCTTTTTCTTTTATCTGAGAATAACTTAGATTGAAATTTTGCGCCGGAGAGCAATATCAGCGTATGAAAAGTAGGGCTGTATTTTTTTGTTAATTGGTATTTTTCTACTGAAGCACGCAGCTTTATTTTCTCTCTTAACAATTTGTTTCTATTTCTGTCCGCATTTATCGGAATTGTTTTCAACTTTTCATATGCCTTACAATCCCATCACTCATTTCTTCCATGTGCGCACAATTAGGGGAAACTGAGTGGCCAATTAATGTGCGATCAATTTAAAGTGCACTTTCGGCGAATTGGATTCTGTTCCAAGGAGAAAAGGCACAACTACACCTCCGCGAAGTTTTCACAAAAGAACAAGGAGTTCAATATCACCCGCAGGAACCAGAAACATGTCAAGGTGGCGCCTGCGACCCAGTAGCTGTATATCAAACAATGCCAATGCATTTGTAATTGCTGACGATGAACATATACTTATATTTTCCTACTTCCATGCAAGAGCATCGGATTTATGTAAGCATTGATCTGAACCCTTTAGGGTGCAGCCTCTAGCAGGTCTAGATATATACCTATTTATTTATTTATTTATTTGTTATGTGTCCAGGTGCGCATAGTCTCAAAATTTCTGCTGTCTGGATTGTTCAGAGGTATAATTTGCGGGAGCGTGAAGACGTGTCCAGCTCTCCATACTAGACAACGTTTGTGTTGGTTGCAATTGAGTCGCTGTGGTATGCAACCATGCTCCCTGTAGGTCCCTGTTCTTTAGTAAGCTCATCTTAGGCGAAAACTGTCCCTCAGTCCAATCCCAGATCTCCGAGGTGTTCCGGACCTCGGAGAAAAGGGAAAGTGAGTGACAGCCGAGAGAGGACCGCAAGAATAGGCGTGGTTAAACGTTGTTAAAGTCTTATGTTACAACATTTGGAGTTGAGACAAAAGCATGTACACTATGTAACAATGATTATGCTGAAACTGCCTTTTTAATGTCCTATAGAATCACTGGCCGTATGGGTAGATTACTTAGCGACAAGAGCGTTGTACCAGTAAGTAATCCATGAACGATCGGTTTATTATGGAGCAAACGTTGCGTGGGTTGAGAGGAAATAAATTTAGAAGGCTGGTGGTGCTTTCATGGTGCACGAGCAGCAAGTATCCAGCCTAATACGATAGGGGGCGCAGAATATGCAAGTGAAAAATAAATAGTTTGCCGCGTGAGATATCTAAAGTTCGATTGGTGTTAAGACAGCGGAAAGATTGGATGCAGACATTCTAAGAGAACAAGTTATTCAGATAAATTTTGGCTTATATCATGAGCTGGATATTCGCAAATGCGTTGGTTTTACGACCAGTAGCTGCTTCTTAACAGAGTTGCCGAATTTTTGACGAGCGGCAGGTGGTGGCGCTGGGAGTACTACGAATTTCCAGATGTAGCCGTTCCATTAAGACGCTTGGTCACTACTCTATGCCTACAGGTTCAGATAATGTATCAACTAACGGGGTGGGTAATTGCTGCAGACTTTCCAAGAGAATTTAGGATGGAGAGACAAGGAGTGAATCCTAGCAAGATCAAGAGCGGCGCAGAAGGTTCATGGCGCCTACGACGAATCACTGCAAAGAGGTGTGGAATATAAGAGGAGAAACAGATAGTGGCACTTTGAGAGCGTTATAAGTGGCCAGCAAAGGCATTCGGATTAAGCCTTCTAATTACCATTGGATATTTACAGTGACAGAGTATGTCAACAAACATGCGAAAATATTTGTTGAAAACAATGCGAGTGCTTAAGAGTTTGAAAGATAAGGGGTGCCTCCTAGCGCAAATATGTATGCTGCTTACGATGACCCGTTGCAGCTGAAAGGTGGTGATGCGGGTACTACGAAGTACAGGTAATGGTACGAAGGGAGAGATTATCCACGGCTGACAATGGCATTTGTGTGAAGCCTTCTGGCTGCTAGTGGATACCTACAGTGTCTTAGGATGAGTAAAGAAACAGCAAATGTATGTGATGCAGACTGTCCCAGGGAGTAAAGGTTGGAGGGCTAAAAATGTGACTCCAAGCATACTCTGAATATGTGCAGAGATGCTTGGAGCTTACGAAGAGTAGTCGCTGCTAGACAGAGGTAAGATGAGAAACAGATACTGGCGCTAGGAATGAGGGTATCAGTGATCAGCAACAGCATTTCGATGAAACATTTTATTTACTAGTGAATACCTACAACGTCCCAGAATAAGTCGACATACAGCAAATGTATGCGACGCAGGCAGTCCCAGATAATAGGAGTTGGAGAAATCGAAGTGTAGCTCTTAGCATTCTCTGGATATTTGAAGATGCATGGAACCTAAGACCACTAGCTGCTTCTAAACAGAGACCGAATTTAAGAGGATCCACAGATGGTGGCGCTAGGAAAGTCTATCGATGGCCAGATGTAGCCATTCCAATAAGACGCTAGGTCACTAGTGTATGCTTGCAGGGTCAGAGAACGCATCAACAAGTCAGCGAATGTAAGTGATACAAGCATTCCAAAAGATTACAGGACGGAGAAACAAGGAGGGTCTCCTAGCAGCTTCGGATATGCGCAAAGACCTTTGGAGCCTGCAACGGATCACTGCAGAAAAAGTGATGAAACTAAGAGGAACGAAGGATAACGGTGTTAAGAGCAAACCAGTGGACAGCAACTGAATTCGCATTAAGCCTTCTAGTTATTAGTGCATACCTACAGTGACAGAATAAGTCAACAAACCAGCAGAGTTATTTTAGACAAATGATCCAAGAGCGTAAGAGTTGGAAAGATAGGGGGTGGCTCCTGGCACAAAGATGTATGCTACCTACTATGAATCGCTGCAGCTAAAAGTGGTGACATAGATAATACGATGAACTGATAATGGTACTAGGGGACAGAGGATCGACGGCTGGCAATGGCATTGGGGTGAAGCCTTCTAGTTGTTCCTGGATACCTACAGTGTCCCAGAACAAGTCAACAAACGGCAGATGCATTTGACGCAAGCAGTCCCAGCGTTTAAAGGTTGGAGGGATCAAAGTGTGGCTCTTAGTAAGCTCCGGATATGTTTAGAAATGCGTTGAGCCTATGAAGGGTAGGTGCTGCCAAACATAGATGCCAAGCGTAAGACTTAGAACTGAGAATAAAAAAATAAATAAATAAATATTTTATTCTTGACTATGCGAGGCACACCAATTGAGGCATGATCAGTTACGTACAGCTGTACAGACATTTTATGGGAGCTGTAGTGAGAGTAGAAAATTGTTCATATGTCCATGCTTGAAACTGTGCAATGGTGAACATGCGAAAGAACGATTTGGTTGTAGTGGGATCGGGATCCATATGTTTGGACATAATCTCTCCGCCATATATCGAAGTCATACCTCGACTAATAATAGATAAAGAATCCTGAGTGATCCATTGGAAGATAATTGAAGAGCAAGCTATCCAGTATGAAGATTCTAATTGAGCTGCCAATGTGAAGTTATGGGCTGGGACTGTATTCGGTGGCGAGTCACATTCGCCACGTTGCAGTGTTGTTAAACGGACATTTGTGGCCTGTTATAGGGAGAACGCTTGCCAGGCGAAAAACCACCACGTCCTGAAACACTGCCGCCAATCCATTGAATGGCAAGTTGTGACTGGCTATGTTTCTTGTTGAACGTTTTTTTGCTCCGTTATTCGCAGTCAAGTTGCGTCCCATTTTTCTGCTGACTGAAGCGGTATGCCAGTGGCCATTGCGTGCCTGGGTCCTCTCCTGTGCCAGATCGGTAGGTCAGGAACTAAGCCTTCTTTCTGGATATGATGTGTTGATCATCTGCAGAACCACGTGAAGTCTTGAAGAATATACGTTGAAATATGTTGAAGTCTTGGAGGACAGGATGGGTTCCGAAGAAAGAATCGCAGATCCCCAGAGGTATGTAGTGAAATTGATTAGAGATAGAGGAAATCACGGCCGGTGAGCGGTCAAAGCGGATTGAAGAGCTTAGAATGACCGATTGTTCAAGCTTTGTATTGGCAGGAGAATGTGCCTTCCGTAGTCGAAATTCCTCCAGTCAAGAGATATGTGGAAGAGGCATTGTTAGGTAAATTGAACTCAGTGGTTCATGCCGCGGAAGCATTGCATCAGTGCAAGATATTGATTGAATTGTTTGGTCAGTAAGTTGTAAAAAAGTTGATAATTTTCCGCTCATGTAAAGGTAAAGGAACTGTGTGCCTTGTATTGTTGTCGAAACGGAGGACAATTCCTTGGGTGCGTGTCGCCGTACCTGTGACAGACTCGGGAGAAATAAGGAAACGAACAAAGACAGCCACACAGACAGAAGAAAGGAATGCATCTGGAATGCAGTCAATCAATTGCGGCGATGCCTGAACTATTGTACCCCTATGCATGTTATCGTTATTTAAATATCGCATATACACGTATATCATAAGTGGCGAAATACGACGAGAATCGAGCAGAACACGGATCAATAAAGAATGAAAGATTGAAGAGGAAGCAGGAGTGTTTATGGAGGGGTCAGAAAGCAAAAGAGCGTTTAGATGAGACTGGATAAGTCAGCAAGATGAAGCTAGGCAGTCAGCTTAAAGTGGGGATAACAGTAGTGAATGTCACGAGAAAGAAAATTTGTGGGACTACAGATGCTATATAAAAAGCCCGTTAGCATATCAAACAAAGCTCTCAGGCTGAGGGACAGGGTGTGTTGTGACTGCACAGCCTAGAACACGTGCGTCTCTGATTTCTGGAAACAGTCAGAAAGTAGGAGACTGGTCAGACGAGGCTAGAGTGGAGCCAGGCCCGAAGTGTTATCCGTCCAATGGATAAAGGAAGGCAGACAGAGCGCTAAAACCAAAGGTAATCGTGAAGGAGACGCTTAAGGGGAAGTGGAAGAGCCTACAAAGATCTCGAGGTGTTGCGAAAGGACCTATGGACCTGTCGGTGGTTCAAAAGTATGGGCTTAGTATTCGGAAAGCAGGAGACCATGGAGATGGGAGGAGGATTTCGGCTCATGGGCAGAAAAGCCGTATTATAAATGCCAGAAAGTTAACAGAGCGTCAACAGGATAGAAGTGTTAAAGCTAAAAGCGGATATACTAGTGATGAATCATGAGCAGCAGTACTCTGGAGGCGGGGGAGACAGAGCATTGCGTCTGCAGAGACTAGATCATTTAGAACTCAGAAGTCCGAGAGAGGTCAGAAGGCAGAAGGCCGTACAGCCAGCACCAGATAAGTCAGATTAGAGTGTGAAAAAGGGCTCTATAAGTGAGTCACTGCCCCGTGGATATCTGGATAATCCTTTCCAACCCACGGACACCAATCTTCCAATCGCAGCTTGCAGACGATAGCAAACATTCAAGAATGGAGCAGCACAATTACAACCGCAAGTTACACAGCTACATAAACACACACACACACACAATTACATACTTACATTCCCCCTACACAAACAAGCACTTTTATGGCAAACATTTCGGATTTTTGCAACTTCTTGATCACGCATTGTTTTGTCAAAATGATCATGCCTGTAAAGGTGTGTCTCGCCTTGTCGAGAATAAACGCTTTATTTATTTATTTATTTAAAAAGCAAGCCAACGATATGCTCCAGGTGCTGTGCGCAGACCGTTGGAGCTGCCGGTTTCTGTTCATTAGGGTCACGGAAGTCGGAAGGTACGAGATCGTTGAGACGAGCCCAGAATGTCAGCTCGTAGAATGGAAGTGGTATTAGTAAAGTCTAAGTGCTGACAGAGAGCATCAGCAGAAATGAACATGTTAAGAAAAAAGGGGACATGATAATAAGGTTCAATCATGACCAGCGGTGGTCTTACGGTAAGGGTAACAGACTTTCGTCGGCAGAGTCTAGATCAGTAGATCACAGAAGTCCGAGCGAGGTCAGAAGACAGGAGAGCGTACAGTCAAAGCCGGGTAAGTCAGCAAGCTGAAGCTAGGCCTCCAAAGTAAGGTGGGAATAAAGTAATGAGTGTCGTCAAAAAAGCAGTTTGGGGAGCAAGTGGCTATATGAAAAGGCGGATGCATGCCGAGGAACGGTCTCAGGATAAGGGGGACAGAGCACCAGGACAACAAAGCCTAGATCGTTAAAGTTTGGAATGTAAGGAAGTAGTCAGAAAGCAAGAGGCTGGTCAGACGCCGCTAGAGTAGTGCCAGATCCGGAGAGTTGCCTGACCAGTGGAAAAAGGAATGCAAACAAAATGAGAAAAGGAAAAGTTTTCATTGATGAGTGGAAAAGTCAGCGATAATCCCGACGTGATATGAACAGACCATTGGGTCTGCCGACCCCTGATCATTAGGGTCACAGAAGTCTGAAGGTGGGTCGTTCAGACCAGATTAGAACGTCGGCTCATAAGGAGAAAGGAGTAATAGTAAGCTATGAATTTTGTAGGAGAGGATCGGCAGAAATGGACACGTTAGGGAGGAGAGAGGACAAGATGATAACGACTAGCCACGACAAGCAACGTTCTTGAGGTGAGGGTAACAATGTGTTGCGTCGGCAGTGACTAGAACAGTTAGATCGCAGAAGCCCGAGAGAGGTCAGACAACAGGAGACCATTCTGCCTATCCCTGATAAATCGGGTCACAGCAGTCAAAAGTAAAGAGACCACTGAGACGGGAAAGCAGACTGATAAGTCTGCCCATCCCTAATCATTCAGGTCACAATAGTCAGAAACAAAGAGACTATTGAGATGAGACTAGGATATCAGCTCAAAGAGTAAAAACCGTAGAATTTAGGTCTAAGGAATAAAGGGAAGCATCGGCAGAATAGGCACGTACAGGTAGAAAGGGGACATAGTAATAAGGATTAATCAGGGCCAACAATGCATTTCAGTTGAGGGTTGCAGGACGTTACGTCGGCAGAGCCTAGGTCATTGGGATCTCAGGAGTTCGAGGTGGGTCAGAAAGCAGGAGATCTTCCGGACGAGTCCGGATAGGCCAGCAAGATGAATCAATGCCGCCAAATTAACTTGTGGATAGCAGAGATGAGTGTCATAAGAAAAGGGACGACAGCGGCTATTTGAAAAGCCAGTTAGCATGCCAAGGAAAGGTTTGGAGATGAGGGGAACAGTGTTTGGAGTATAGAGCCTCTAGTGATAACGTCTCGGATGTCTGGGAGCAGTGAGAAACATGAGACCAGTCGGCCGAGGATAGATAAGAGCCACGTCCGAAGAGATTTACGTCTAGTTGAAAAATTGATGCAAACAGAGTGCCAACGGAAAAATACTCTATTCAGAAGAGGTGGATAAGCCAAAGTTGTTTTCCGGGTTATGGGAGTACGCCGATAAGGCTGCCTATCTCTGCTCAATAGGGTCACTGTAGTCGGAAGCAAAGACAGCAAGCCGTTAAATTTAGGTATACGTACTAAAGGAGAGCATCGGCAGAATACGCATGTTCGGGAAGAAGGGGGACATAGCAATAAAGATTAATCAGGGCCAACAGTGCGGGATACAGTACGTTCCGTCGGCAGAGCCTAAGCCATTAAGATCTCAGTAGCCTGAGGTGGGTCAGAAAGCAGGAGACCGTTTAGACGAGTCCGGATAGGCCAGCAAGATGTAGCTAGGCTGCGAACTTAACTTTTGAGTAACAGTAATGTGTCATAAGAAAAGAAGCTTTCGGGACGCAAGTGACTATATGAAGAGCCAGTTAGCATGTCAAGGAAGGGTCCTGAGTTGAGGGGAACAGAGTGTTTGGAATGTAGAGCCTCGAGTGATAACTTCTCGGATGTCTGGGAGCAGTGAGAAACATGAGACTGGTCAGCCGAGGATAGGTTAGAGCCAGGTCCGAAGAGATTTACGTCTAGTTGAAAAATTGATGCAGAGTGCCAACGGAAAATACTCTATTCAGAAGAGGTGGAAAAGCCAAAGATGTTCTACGGGTTATGGGAGTAGACCGATAAGTCTGCCCATCCCTAATCATTCAGGTTACAATAGTCAGAAGCAAAGAGACTATTGAGATGAGACTAGAATATCAGCTCAAAGAGTGAAAACCGTAGAATTTAGGTCTAAGGAATAAAGGGAAGCATCGGCAGAATAGGCACGTACAGGAAGAAAGGGGACATAGTAATAAGGATTAATCAGGGCCAACAATGCATTTCAGTTGAGGGTTGCAGGACGTTACGTCGGCAGAGCCTAGGTCATTGGGATCTCAGGAGTCCGAGGTGGGTCAGAAAGCAGGAGACCGTTCAGACGAGTCCGGATAGACCAGCAAGATGAATCTATGCCGCCAAATTAACTTGTGGATAGCAGAGATGAGTGTCATAAGAAAAGGGACGACAGCGGCTATATGAAAAGCCAGTTAGCATGCCAAGGAAAGGTATGGAGATGAAGGGAACAGAGCGTTAGGAATGTAGAGCCTCGAGGGATAACGTCTAGAATGTCAGGGAACAGTGAGAAAAATGAGACTGGTCAACCGAGGATAGATTAGAGCCAGGTCCGAAGAGATTTACTTCCAATTGAAAAATTAATGCAAATAGAGTGCGAAAAGGAAAATACTCTTCAGAAGAGGTCGAAATGCCAATGTTGTGCTCCGGTTTATGGGAGTAGACCGATAAGTCTGCCTATCCCTGATCAATAGGGTCACTGTAGCCGGATGCAAAGAGAACAGGCCGTTGAATATAGGTATACGTTTTAAAGGAGAGCATCGGCAGAATATGCACGTTCAGGAAGCAAGGGGACATAGCAATAAAGATTAATCAGGGCCAGCAATGCATTTCAGTTGAGGGTTACAGGACGTTACGTCAGCGTTAAAGAGTATCATAAGAAAAGAAGCTTTTGGGACGCAAGTGACTATATGAAGAGCCAGTTAGCATGTCAAGGAAGGGTCCTGAGTTGAGGGGAACAGATTGTTTGGAACGTAGAGCCTCGAGTGATAACTTCTCGGATGTCTGGGAGCAGTGAGAAACATGAGACTGGTCAGCCGAGGATAGATTAGAGCCAGGTCCGAAGAGATTTACGTCTAGTTGAAAAAGTGATGCAAACAGAGTGCCAACGGAAAAGTACTCTATTCAGAAGAGGTGGAAAAGCCAAAGATGTTCTACGGGTTATGGGAGTAAACCGATAAGTCTGCCCATCCCTTAACATTCAATTCACAATAGTCAGAAGCAGAGAGACTATTGAGATGAGACTAGTATATCAGCTCGAAGAGTGAAAACCGTAGAATTTAGGTCTAAGTAATAAAGGGAAGCATCGGCAGAATAGGCACGTACAGGAAGAAAGGGGACATAGTAATAAGGATTAATCAGGGCCAACAATGCATTTCAGTTGAGGGTTGCAGGACGTTACGTCGGCAGAGCCTAGGTCATTGGGATCTCAGGAGTCCGAGGTGGGTCAGAAAGCAGGAGACCGTTCAGACGAGTCCGGATAGACCAGCAAGATGAATCTATGCCGCCAAATTAACTTGTGGATAGCAGAGATGAGTGTCATAAGAAAAGGGACGACAGCGGCTATATGAAAAGCCAGTTAGCATGCCAAGGAAAGGTATGGAGATGAAGGGAACAGAGCGTTAGGAATGTAGAGCCTCGAGGGATAACGTCTAGCATGTCAGGGAGCAGTGAAGTGGGTGTATCGGTGGCTAGCAATTGCGTTTGAATGAAGCCCTTTAGTCACTAGTTTATACCTACAGTGGCCCGGAATTAGTCAACAAAAAGCAAATGTACAATAGACGGACTCCGTAAGAGAATAAACGTTGGAGGGATAAAAGGGTGGTGCCAAGCAAACTCCGAATATACGCGGAGATGTTTGGAGCCTACGAAGAATAGCTGCTGCTAAACTGAGGTGAGATGCAGAACGGATAATGGCGCTAGGAGCTAGAGGATCAGTGATCAGCAGTTGCATTTGCATGAAGCCTTCTGAGTGCTATTGGATACCTGCAGTGACGGAATAAGTCAACAAACGGTGATGGCACGCATAACGAGCAAAAATAGCTCTGGATCATCATCCCGCCAGGCTACCATTGTTTCCAGTAGTGATTGGCGAATGTATAGCTCAGGCAAAAGCTGAGAGTTATGGGACCAAATGAAGAAAAATTGGAGTGCAAACCTCTGGTTTAGGCTACCGTGCCTCAACTGACGATGCTCATAGTATTACATTTGACTCCGAAGCGTCGTAGCAAACTAGTTTTGTCCATTCGTCGTGACCTAGGTTGGAGCTTTGCATGCTCCGAAAAACGGCGCCATCGCAATGGTACCATCCACTGAGAGGATAAGGGCTGGTGGGTTTCTCCTTTATTGATAAAGGGCGCCCACGTAGCCAAATAAGTGTGGGAGTAAATGAGTAACGTTGCGCTGAATAATACCAAAGGGTTCTGTTGGTCTCTGATAAGCCCAGATGAGCGATGGACTCTATAACTAAGTAAATAATTTAATAAATAAATGGTATATTCTCGGTAAAACGAAAGACACCTGTGAAGGCGCGCTCAAATATGTATACAAGCATAGCTGTTTTGGAATAGTAAAGTATTTCGTTTTAATGAAAATAACAGAAAAGATGTAGTCCATACGAGTGAGCACATTGTCAGGTAATAGTCAGACCAAGAAAGATGATGGCGCCGGGGCGCATAAAAATCAGTCATAACTGTTGTGTCAAGATACAAGTTGGGCGTGATTTCGCCGTGTAATAATCCATCAGCACAGGAGCCAACCAAGGTTTTGATGCAATTAATGAGCATTAAGAAATCGGAATGTTCTGTGCTCCATCAAAGCATTCTCCATAGTAAAATCAGCTGCACAGGTTGTGTGTAGAAGTGAGGACTGCGTCAGTGTGAAATGTTCAGCTGTCGTTATTCATTGGCGAGTCACATCCGCCACGTTACAGTGATGCTAAGTGGATATATGTGGCTTTTATATGGAGAGGGCTTGCCAGACGAAGACTCATCACGTCCTGTAATACTCCCGTAGCTTCCTTTGAACAGTATCGTTAGCCGGCTATACGTCGTACATACCAATATTGCACTCTATTGTTTGCAGTCGGTTGGCAGCCAAAATTCTTCCGTGGTTTACCGATTGGCTCGGTAGTGTACCGGCAGTAGTCGATGAAACCGGTCGATGATGCGAAAGAGACGCAGCGACGAATGCTAAATGGTGCAGGTGAGTAAAATATTGTTAACAGAGACTGTTGCATACTTGTCTGATTCGCAAACCGTGTCCAGCTATCCACGCTGGACTTGTCGTGAGCATGGTGAGTGCGGTTGTTCCTTGTGGCCAAATACGTCCATTACAGGTGAAAATGTCATTGCGTTGTCCAGTGCGAGATGGTTAAGGGGTTTCTAACTCCGCAAAATAGAAAATCGGAATTCCTTCAAATGTAAGTGAGTATAAATGTCTTCATGGTCAGGAGAAAACTACATGAAAGCCCAACGGAAAGCTATTTATACGACAGTAAAACTGTCCGCGGAATGACATCGGAAAAGCGCCGGGTGAGTGGGTAATCGGAATATTCTTTCAGAAATGTATGGCACCGAAACCAATCTTGTGAATGCTGGTGTGAATGAGAAAAGCTAACCGAGGCAAGCACGCCAGCACTGTTTGTCTTCCGTTGTGTGCCTGGGGATCCTGTAGATATTTCAGGTGAGTAAATTGCCATGCTGTGAGTACGAGGAGAGCTAAAACCATTTGTTTAGACGCCGTGAAATTGGCGTCTCCAGACCAGCTGAAAGAGCTCCATTTGGAATGGTGAGTCTGTTAACTATCTCCCGGAGAAAGGATCAAGTGTTTAAGCCAGCTGGCTATTGACAAAGAGTCGGCCAGTCCCAGTGGATAACTCTGGTTCTTTGGCCGGTGTACCAGGAAAGCCCAGGAGAAAACCGGCAACGGACAAGAGGCATACAGTGAATCAAGGAGCACTATCGAAAGGCTGGTGGCTCGCAACAATGCTTATGATACATTAAAACATATGTCATTTTACTTGGTATACATGAGTTGCAAGTGAGTTCTATACATCACGGCGCTGGTGTGGCTCAGACTAAAAGTACTAGGTAGGAAAAGGTTCTGCACGCGCAGGATCAAGAGACCGATATAACAAAGCGTGTTTACAAAACTGAGCGAAGAATACGATTATTGGAGAGGAACAGATAAACCGATGATGATGACAGCAGTCCGAATGCAAGAGGCATCATAGGTGAAACTAAGGCCAGCTAGGTTGAGACCGAATGCACGAGCAACAGTACGTTAAACAACGTTACAAGAGGAAAAGGAAATTAAAAAGATTAGCAAGGAGCGGGTGAATGCGGACGGCAGTGCAAAGAGTAATTCGTGAGAGTAATTAAGCTAAAGCGCTCATGATTCCACGGTACAAAAGCCGTCAATATCTAGAGAAAAGGTCACAAAGGGCCAAAACCGCCGTGCATTGGGAGTCGTTATCCTAGGTACAGCCTCACTATTTAGCAAGTGCGAACATAAGGTAAAGTGCAGAGGCATATGAAGAGAGGTAAGGTGAGCATACTAATGGAAGTAGTAGTCAAGAAAGTGACCAATGGTCCAAGTGCCAACAGTAATCATGAGCGATGTCGGAGCGGAGGAGACCATCTGCGCGAGGATAACTTGGTTCGGCCCAAAGAGTGTAAACCGTGGGAATAAAAATTGAGCGCATTAACAGAGAAGGCCATTGCTAAGAGGAAAATAAAAGCAACAGGGGTCTAGACACAAGTGGAAGAGGGCAAAGTCACTGCCAGACCATGGTCGAAAATCGCACGGCGTCTGGGAGTAATAGGAGGGCAGAACACCGTTCAGCTAAGGACAACTTAGTCGGCGCACTAAGATTGGGTCGTGCAACTGTGGTGAGAACAACTATGGGGAGGGTCAGCGGAAATAGACGGGTTACATATCAAAGAGGCTATATTATACAAGGGTGATGAGGTCCGGCAAGCCTCTGGAAGTAAGGGAAACCAATCAGACGACACTTGATTAATAAGTGCATTGAGATGGAGTTGTACAGTTAAAGTGGAAAGAAAATAGAGAGTATCAGCAGTACAGGGTAGGGAAGAGAGAAAAGAGGCTGTTTTGACATTGGATGGGCAAGTTCAGCAGATTCTTGATGTACTAAAACTAGCATTGAGACTGCATAGTCTAGACAGTTAACATCCCGGTGGACTGGAAGCGGTCACAGAGAAGCAGACTGGTTAGATGTGGCTAGGTTAAGGAGGAGCACTGAGATTTGGCTGCCTGTTTGAAAAATTAAAAACAAAAAGCGCAGCAGAAGCTGAGAGCCAGGATGAAAATGTTTGCTGCTAACTTGTGGAGAAGCCAAGGATGCTCTCGTACGAAGGAGTATGAAACGTTCCGTCTTTCGAACAATGTCCGTTAGTGTCATAGTCTGAGAAAATTCGGTGAGGAGCAACCGACCAGACAAGCCTGGATTAGGCAAAGCAGTGAGATTGGGCTATCCAGCTAATTTTGGAGGACAAATGGAGAGGGTCAAGAGGATGGCAAGTTAGAGATGGAAGTGTCTTTATTGATAATGGGTGAACAAGGCTAGCAAGCCGTCAACTTAAGGGAGACAGCTTTGAGTCTACAAAGCCTAGACCGTTTAAATCTTGCTGGTCTGGAAAAGGTCGAAGAAGCAGGCCGGTCAGATGAGACTAGGTTATTGCACGGCACTGAGAGCTGGCAGTCCGATTAAAGGAGAAATGAAAACAGAGAGTGTCATAAGGAGAAGAGAGGTTCCGGATAGAAAGAGGTTTACTTATATGGTGTGGAAAAGTTGATGAGGCTCACGAGGTAATGGAGACAAATCGTTTGGTCTTCCGAAATAATGCCGGTAACGCCACAGCCGTCTGAGAGTACTCGGAGTGCAGGGGACCGATCAGACGAGACTGGATTAGCCGGCACATTGAGAATAAGTCGTACAGTTAAGGTGGGAAGACAAATAAAGCGTCAGCAGAGATGGACAGGTTTGGGATGGAAGAGGCTATATGAATATAAGGTATGCAAGTCAGGCAGGCTCGCAATGTGAGAGAAATTGTGTGTTGTTTATGCAGAGCCTAAAACTACATTTTGATGGGCAGGAGGCAGCCAAAGAGGAGAATAGGGCAGGGCGCTGGGAGCTCGCTCTCCGTTTGAAAAGAAATAAAGACGGAGTGCGATAAGGAGAGGACAAAGTCGAAAGTAAACGTTTACGAGTAAAAAATGGGACAGTTGACGTGGCTCACCAGGTAATGGTAACAGAGCGTTCAGTCTTCCGGACAATGGCCGGCAACGTCCAAAAGTCGGAGAGGAGGAGACCGATCAGAAGACACCAGATTATTCGGCGCATTTCGTTTGAGTCGTACAGTTAGTTAGGGAAGGTACATGGAGGCAGTAGGATTGGATAGGTCAGAGATAGAATGGGGCAATATTAACGTAGGGTGAACAAGTTCAGCATGCTGTCGTGGTGATGGAGACATTGCGTTGAACCTACAGAGCTTAAACCGTTAACACCCCGGTGGTCTGGAATAGGTCACAGAAGCTGACTGACCAGAAGAGATTAGGCCAGGTAAGAGCACTGAGATTGGGCTGTCAGCTTGAAGAAGGATCAAAAGCAGAGACGGCAGCAAGGAAACGCCAGGATGGGGATGGAAAAGGTTAACGGCTATGGTGGGAAGAATCCAACGAGGCTTTCGTGTAAACGGGTATCGAACGTACAGTTTTTCGAACAATAGCCGGTAATGTCACAAAGTCTGGGAAAATTCAGCGAGCAGTAACCGATCAGACGAGACTGGATTAGTCGACTCAGTGAGATTGAGTTTTACAGCTAAATTTGGAGGACAAATAGAGTGGATCAAGAGGTTGACGGGTTAGAGATAGAAGTGTCTATATTACTAAAGAGTGAACAAGTCCAGCAGGCTTTCAACCTGAGGGAGATTAAGCTCTGAGTCTACAGTGCGTAGACCGTGTATATCTCGGTAGTTTGAAAGAAGCCCAAGAAAAGCATACTGGTCAACTAAGGCTAGGTTAGGGCAGAGCACTGAGAGTTGGTTGTCCGATTGAAGAAGGATTGAAAGCAGAGCGTGCAGTCTTCAGTAAAATGGCCGGTAATGTCACAGTAGTCGGAGAGCGGGACACCATTCAATCAAAGCTGGATTAGTCGACACACTGAAATTGGGTCGTACGGTGAACGTTGTAAGACAGATGGTGTGGGTCAGGAAATGGACAAATTAGGGAGGAAAGTGGCTACGTTAATAAAGGATGAACCAGTCCAACAGGCTGCCAAGTTGAGGAAACCATGGCTTTAATCTACAGATCCTAGACCGTTTGTATCTCGGTAGTCTCGAAGAAGTCAAGGAGAAGCAGACTGGTCAGATTAGACTAGGGTAGGCCACGGCGAGCTGGCTCTCCGGCTGAGGGAAAAATAAAGACTGAGCGCGATAAGGGGAGGACAGCGTCTAGATAAAAAAGATTTATAGGCAAGAGCTGGGAAGGTCAACGTAGCTCTACAGGTAATGTGGACAGCGCGTTAGGTCTTCCGAACAATGGCCATTTACTTCACAATAGTCGTAGGAAATGAGACAAATCAGACGAGACTGGATTAGTCGGCGCATTGTGATTGAGTCGTATTGCTTATTTGGGAAGGTAAGTGGAATGAGTCAGTAGGATTGAACAGGTCAGAGATAGAAGTGACCGTATTAGTATAGGGCGAACAAGTCCAACAGGATGTCGAGGTGAAGGAGCCACTGCTTTGAATGGACCGAGCCTAGACCGCGAAAACCCCAGTAGCCTGGTAGCAGTCCCAGGGAATTTGACTGATCAGATGAGGCTAAATCAAAGCAGGGCACTGAGAGTTGGCCGTCTGAGTAAAGAAGGAGTTAGTACAGACGGCGCATATCAAAGAGAAAGCTATAGAATTTAGGTCTAAGTGCTAATAGAGCGCATCGGCAGAATAGACGTGAAAGGAAGAAAGGGGATATAATAATGAGGAATCATGCACAACAATGCATTGCAGTTGAGGGTTACAGGACGGTACGACGACAAAGCCTAGGTCATTTAGATCTCAGCAGTTCGAGGTGGGTCAGAAAGCAGGAGAACGTTCAGACGGGTCCTGATAAGCCAGCAAGATGAAGTTAGGCCGCCAACTTAACATGTGAATAATATTAATGTCATAAGAAAGGAAGCTTTCGGGACGAAATTGACTATATGAAACTCCAGTTAGTATGGCAAGAAAAGGACGCGGGATGATGGGAACAGAGTGGTTGGAATGTAGAGCCTCGAGAAATAACGTCTCGGAAGTCGGGGAGCTGTCAGAAACAGGAGACAGGTCAGCCGATGATAGATTGGAGCGAGGCGCGAAGAGATATCCGTCCAATTGAACAAGTAATGCCAACGGAGTGCGAAAAGGAAAATGCTCTATTAAAGAGAATTGGAAAAGCCAACCATATTCCTACGGATTATTAGCACCTTAATGTGCCTACTGGAGTCCCAGTTGCGAAAAGAATCGCAAAATAGTTTTAGCAAGCTTGGTTAACTTACGCGGAGCCGCAGGACAAACTGTTTAAGGAGTAGTAATAGTTAAGAAGATCGAGGCAAGAAAATGGTGGCGAAGTTTGGGTTTAGGTATGCAATCCGTCAAAGCAGAGGGTTCACCATTGCGCTCGGTAACATTTATGGCAAAACCGAATACTAGATAAGGAAGTGTGGGGCAGTGCGGAGAGCTACGGCTTAGGGAACACCGTGGCCGACAAATATCAGTTTGATTGGGGAAGGATAAAGGGACGGAAGACGGAGAAAAAGGAATGAGATGTAACTGAACTTTGCCTTGCAAATGAGCAGGATAAAAATAAGGAAACAAGATTTGTGGCCCAATCTGCTTTTTGCGGTAGGTGCACGACCGTGCAGTTTAAAACCGCTTGCTGCTTACTGCTTAAAGTTCACAGTTGATCCCAGTTGAAAGTCAGACGTTGAAGCGAAAAGCATGGTGTGTAAGTAAGCTTTACAGTTTAAGTTTAGCTGTTCTGCGCAATACTTAGAGCAAAGCAAAGATAGGTTAAATAAGCGATGGCAGATAAAGCAACAGCTGTCTGAGGAAAGGCCACATTCACCGAACATGCAAAGTTGCCACTCTGTTCAAGAGTGGTATGTCAAATATGGCCTTATTTCACCGTAGTAAGGTAGCAAGTGTGGTAGAATCGTAAAGGTAAAGCTGACAATTGGGCGTAATAGGCTGTCTTCGCAGCTGCACTTAATACTGCCACATGAGTTCTTAGGAAAGGTGTGACTGCCGACCAGCTGGAAATGGGTCAAGCAAAAAGGTAAATGTGCGCTAAGTCCTTTAATCGGATTTGCAGCGTTAGCTCCTAGGCTTATCGTGCAATTGACCTTATCGAGATCTCAGTGGTGGGAAGGACGGATATTAAGCTGATGCTGACAAAAATGCCACTCACCAAGGTACTTATTGCTTAACCTGGAAAACACATAATCTTAAACCGGGGTACACCGGGACTCTTCCTGCTCCCTCCGGCCCGGTCTGAAAAACCTATCGTCTGAGGCACAACCTTTAAAGAGCCGTCGTGTATTATGCAGGCACAAAACCTGTGCACCTTCGTCTTGAAAGCCTGCTCGTTCTGGTTTCCTTGTAAATTTGTTATCACCTTGTTTTAAATACCTATATATAAAACTATAATGAAACGAGAACGTAGTTTCTTCTGTAACCTTAGCGGAGTAATAGTATTACGCCATTTTCTGTGGTTAGGTTTTATTCCATCTCTCCGATAAAGCTACATAATTTGCTACGCACAAAGTTAGGTATTATCTTGCTGTGGATGCATAAGTTAAATACAATACGCTTCAGCCACAGGGTTTGGAACCTGAGCTAACCACACTGCTGTCTGCAACTGAACGCCTGGTAATATGGAGCCCGCAATGTAGTGAACTGCCGTTGGATTTTTTTAAGCCAAATGCGTTTTGGCTTACACAAGCTGCCCAGATAGTAGCACCGTACTCCAGGATCGGGCGAACGTGACTCCAGTGAAGTCCTTGACCTGCCGCGACAGTGCTTATATGGCGGCTTGTGTGGAAGTTTAATTGTAGAGCTTCACTATTTGAAAGTGCGCTTACTTAGAAAACTTGAGACGCGTGGAGTACGCAGACCCAAGTCTTTTGCTGATGTAGGAAGCTGAATTGGAATGCCGTTTATCGTGAGCGCTTTGGCAGGTACTAAGCATTTGTATGTCATTGCACCTGGCTTTGAAGCGCAGAAACTTCTTTGCCATTTCTAACGCTGTGACTCTAGGGCCCTTACGCCTTATCGTTTTCTGTCGAGTGCTGATGTGGTTGTACCTGCGGGGAAGATATAGATGATTTGATATCATCAGCGAATAGAACTTGGCGACCATGTTTTACGCCGTTGCATATAACCTTAATATAAATAAGTAGGAGTGTTAGACCTAAAACACCTCCCTGTATGACACTGCTCGAGACAGTGGCCAGGAGGATTCGAAATGTGTGATTTTCAGTGACTGTGCGTCCGTTAAGAATGATTCAAACCAGTCTAACCGAGGACTCCCCACGCTATAAGCCTTGCTCTGGTGTATTGGAACATTGTCGAATGCTTTCCGCATGTCGAGGTACAGCGTGAGTACTGCTTCATATGAGTCCATCGCTTCGGTAACCAGGTTAAGGAAACCCAGCTGGCAGGTCGTGCAGGATCGAGTACTCAGAAATCCATGTTATGACTTTTTCACGTGGTTTCCTTCATACAAGAAGTCCATATAAAGTGCTCTTAACAATCTTCCCTATTACTATGGAGATGATAAATGTATGGCTTGTCGAGCGGAACATGGCCACCACCCGCAAATAGCTAACTTTGCGACGCTGTATAACTACAGAATGCTTCTAAGCAGAAGGATATTTGCTACAAAGTATGGAGCATGTAAAATTTTTTAGCATGAGTATAACAATGTCTTTAACCCGTCCTTAATTGGAACTGGCGGAATGCCATCAGGACTATGATTTAAGATGCTTTAATGGTCGAAATCACAGAGTGGATATCCTTGATGTTAAAAGTTACAGTGCAACCTGAATGGCTAGCGGGCACATGAAGCTCATCTCTGCCTGGCTCCGTTTATGAGCTTTGTGCCTTTTTAAAGTGGGAGTTCAATGTCCTACATCTAACCAGCGGATCGGCGGAAGTTTTACCAGGGTCCGTTCACAGGTATGGTGTCAGTAGCAATTGACAAGCGGTGCGAGCAAGTAGGAGCCAGCTGACTTGCTTAACTCTGTCAAGGCAATTCGCGCCTACCCTTTCTTGCCCAGTTTCGTTTGCGCAGGTCTGGCTAACATTGCAATAGCGATTTCATTTGCTCCCAATACAAGGCAAATTTAAAAGTTTTACAGTAGGAGCGCCGTAACTGACGCATACTAGGGAGCACGTTTGTTTGGCTGGTGTTTTTTGATGGGTTTCTTGTCAAGCGGGAAACGGGAGCCATACAGGCTAGGAATAAAATAAACATCCTATAAAAGAGTTAAGCAGATTGCTCAAGGGAGTCGGATAAAAAGGATTCAGCCCAATTTCTCGATCTAGTAAGTAGGGCAAAGGTGGCTTAATTTATGGAATCACCTGCCGATGAAGCTGGATTAGTGAAGGAACATTTTATGTACAACGAGAAGTGTACTACTCGAGGATCGCATCCATGGAACTTCTGGCCTACTGATACTACCAATTTTGGGATGCCCATAGTAAATACCAATTCCAATATGTGCTGTATCATGGTTGGGGCAGAAACATGTTGCTCCCAACCGCCCAAGTTAATGAAAGCTAGGCAAGTTGCATACTTCGTAGGAGCGGTGAGTAGCAACCATTCCAGATCAGGCAAGTTGGAAGCTCCTGGGACAATTTTATGTTCAGTAGGATGGCTCGCTGCATGATCAAATGTTGCCATAAGTATCTTATCACCCACTTTTGATGCGTCAGGGGCCCTATAAACGCATTCTAATTATACTGGATCCCATGATATCGGTTGTTATCCATACGGAGTACACGGTCTCTGAAGTGGTAATGATTTCCGTTCCTGCTGGGTAATTTTTGTTTTGGGTAGATAGCACATCTTCCACCTCGTTGGTATATTCGAGATTGTATATACAGCCGATACCCAGGAGGTGTGCGTGAATCTTTGGCAAGGCATGGTGCGAACAACTTTTCAGTGACAAAAGTTGCGTCCGGTGGGGTAAGGACGGCCAATGGACATAGAACGTGCAGCTTATTACTAAGTGACCTGGCATTAATAATTATGTGAGTGGGAACCGTCGGTCTCCTAGTTTTACAGATAACGTGACTAAGTTACCGATTGCTACTAAGCCAATTGGAGAAGCTGTAGGAACGGGATTAGCCTATGTAGGAGCGGGTTGCTCGGTACTGACTTCTTGGGCGCCGGATGAGCTTGCCCAGTGCATCACCACCTGATATAAAAGGCACTTGTTGTGGGGTTGTACCAAGTCAGTTGTTGGGCCTAAACGTCTGATCCTTTGCCTCCTGCCGTAAGAGAAAGTAATTGTACTAAAGTCTGCACTTATGCGGTCCTGTGGATGATCACATGAAGCGCTGCCGGCCAGGTTTCTAACCTTGTGTACATAAATTACGTTAAGTGAAGGTCTGTACACCTCTGTGACCAATGCAGATTGTAGCATGCCGTGCTGGCAGCTTCAGATAAAGCTGGTTAAGCATGGTTGTGTTGCGCAGTTGACTACGGTTTATCACAAGTGTGTGCAGATTTGCTTCTTCCTTAACAGTGACCTGGATTGGAGCCCCAAGTTTACTGAACCGTTTGGCGATCCTTTCAATCCATACCGATATAAACGCAAAGCAGTTGACCGCAATTAATGCTTGTTTGAAAGCAACCATCGAGAATGCATCTGAAACGTTAAACACCAAAGTACTTTACCCTCCACTATCCAAACCATAACGCGGTACGTTTGAGCTGCTAGGTGGGTTAGATAAGTTGCCGTTTTGACGTGCCCGTGGTTGATAATTAAAGGCTATGTTGTTACTAAGAGTTCCTGCTTCGGGCATACGCTCTACTGGGTTGGAAGGTGACGTCCGTTTGCTATTAGTTTGAGCATGCTTCGTTACACCCCGCTTTGGTGGCCGAAAATTCTACAGCCTTAACTTGGTTGCATTGCGTAATTTTTCGCAATATGATCCTACTAATCGTAATACCGCTTCGTCATTAGTGCTCAGTTTATTGAAGCCGAGTAGTTGGTGCATTGTATGCACAGCCGCTGTACCTGAAACGGATTTTATTGCGATTTCCTTAACAGCAGCGATCGCGGGTTTTAACTCACCCACCAATATTCCGGCAAGAACTTACCTAATCATACTTCTATGGGCGTGCCACGCATAGTCGAGAAATTTTTTTATTTATTAAAGCAGGCTGCACATCACGTTGTCCCAACCGAAACCTGGCGGCAGTTTACGGTTTTAGGTAGTACGCGAGCTTATCGTTTTTAACTTAGATGTTGTGAACCTAGCCATTTCGGCTAAGCTTCTCGGCGCTGACCCTTCGTGGGCACGTTTTGCTCTAGGCGTCGTTGAGTTGTTTGACAAGAAATGGTATTGCCTCTCCCTGAATGTTGGGTATTGTGACCAAACGAAAAGCAAAATTGGGTCCGTTGTTCTGGTAAGCCATCCCAAGTGTTGTTAGCTCGCGTACCCGACTTCGTTTCAGTGACACTAATAGCATGATAGCTTTCCGCAGCCCTTTACAAGTTGTCATAATAGTTCGTATCATTGAAGCTTCATTTTCTTTTAATCTGATTGGTGCCACGAAGTTACTTATTCATTTGCTCATACGTTTAACTTATAGCGACGTTCCGGCAATCCTATTGACTTCAATGATCGCTAGGCTGAACGCCCTTAGGGAGGTATCATCAGAGACGATGCACATAATGACTCTAAACGTCACCTTCTCGCTACGGAGTCCGAATGCAGTGACATTTCTGCTTTGGTTTATCTGGAAAGGGTAGGAAAGGCGTGCCGGTACCAATCAAACAATATGGTGTAATCCACTAGCGAGTTGTTGATTAGGAGGAGCCAGAAAGTGTAGACGCCGCACGGGGGACAATCTAACATCCCGCTCGCCAAGTTTGGGTACTTCATCTGTCAATGTGAAACTAGATGCGGTTTGCTATGTGCGAAGAGATCTCCACACGAGTTGTTGTTCTAGTCCGGTAAGACGAGCTGTATAACCAGTTCGGTCTTTGGCGGCTGGCTAACCGGACCTGATATTTTCATCAAGAAAGCTACTTCTCTCCTCCAGACCCTTGTCGTCCTGGGGCTTCATGGCACCCGTGTCAAGCCTCCTTGATAACGAACAATGCTTTCGCATTGATCTCATGAGCTTTTGGTCTCATCTAGGTCTCCATAACCGGTGATACCTAAATCAATGATGTGGGGCAGTCGGGGTGATAACAGCCTGTGTAGTGTCAACAGCTTTACCTAAGCTTTCCTTATGATGAGCATTAGACGCCGGTAGCTTTTCGTGGCCGCGCTGCATAGCATACCTTACAACCACTAACTTTATTTAGACAAACGTTGTGGGTGACAGGTTGGCGTGTTGATAAGACATTGCTTTGCGAACTGAACTCGCTGTAGTCAATTTAAAAAGCAGACACTGGTTCCTGCTGGCCTTTTTCTGCAGTCAGATGCAACTTAATAGGTTGGGTTCCAGGCCGCAGAGTTGCATCAGTATCTTCCTTATTGTGTGGAATTTAAAGCAGTCTGGAACATTACGAACTAATACTCTTGATAAGCAGGTTATTTGTACCAGGACCTAGGTGCTAATTATAACTGGGAGCTTGTGACATTTAGCGTACGTGCGTGCAAAGCACACTTTTGTGCACACGTGGTTTTTTACTTTGGCTCAGTGGCAGTTTGTCGCACACCTTTGGTTTTATACTCATTCGTTGTGCTTTTATAAGCTCCACCTTGTGACGCTATTTTCTCGAGTACGCACCAGTGCATTCTACAATTACCCTGAATTCTAAGTTCCGGACAGTGTTTCGCCGACATCCAAGCGCCAAACTTTGGCTAACTCTAAACATCGGGGGTTTTGTTTGGTCTCAATCCACAGACCATCTCAATGCCTTTTGAAAGAACTTTCACCAGATCAAATATCTTATTGCTTGTTTCAGCTACAAGTCACAAGGCAAATTTACACCCGGCGCACCCCATAGGCTTAGGCAGGAAAATTCTCAATCACACCTCCGTGTAATCTGCCCCACGTCTAAGCTGATACATTCAACTGGCACATCAGTGAGGACAGTATGCATGCGCATAGCTACAACGTAAACACGGTGACCTTACCGACAACGTCCATAACAGAACGACCTTTTACCCTAGGGGGTAAGTTATTCTAATGTTGCGTATCTTTGCGTCAAGAAGTGCGATGCTCAATGTGCCACAGTCTAAAGACCTAGGTGGAGCATGTACCAAACTTGTTAAGGGGCATTTTGTGCCGCAACCACTGCAAGATTTCCCATGCGAGCTGCCTCCGCCTTAAACCCAGTCAGACCAAGTTAATAAACAATCCAGACCCTCGGCGGTTCTGTGTGGAATGCACGTCTGTCCCACTGGTAAACAGCGTGCACCTATTATCTCAGAAGTAGAATTAGCTACTAGCTAGGTTTGCGGATATGGTGCCCACCAGTCACTAAGGTTGTGGTAAGCATAGCGGACTGTGCGACCAAATCCTCCTCCGTAAGTGCGGCTCCTGTCCCGAGAAGAGCTGTTAGTACCACCGTAAGCAACACGACACCTAGAGTACAAAACAACAACAGTTGTCCCCATCCCACCCGTAGCTCACATTTGAATAATGCGGTTTCCAGTACGTTCGGGGTAACGACGCGTAAAGCTAATTCCAAACTCCCGACCGATTGCTTAGAAGCAAGCAAGCTGGTACTAGCGAAAGTCGGGTTACAGTTGCTTCCTAGAAGCGCCGCCGTTTAAAATTAACATCACCCCCGAGGGAATCGGAAAGCGATAAGCCTAGCGGCATTTTCCAGGTGGAAGCCCCACCGGTTTCCTGCGGTACATCTCCGAGTACTTCAAGCACTAACCGCGACATATAAAAAGGGGTAAAGAAACAACTACCTGTATTGAGCGTACTGTGCCTGCTACCTCAGAAGCAAAGTCGACATCGATAAGAGGCAGGCAGTTGGATGACCTCAAGCTGAGGGATATTATTAGTAACCGTATCGGAGTTGTCATGAACCTGCAAACGTCGTGCTTCTTACGCGACACCCCAACTCCAAGCGGTTTGGAGAGCCAATACTCCTGCGCTTTATGCGGAACTCCAACACTGAAGTAGCATCAGTACTACTGTCGCCAAATAGTCTCAGAACTGAACACTACTCCATCCGTAGCTTTCCGGACATCCCAAGGGGCGAGCCTTATCCAGTCAACCGCAACTTAGCGGACTACTGGAGGGAAACTTCAACCAGAACCACACTTCTTTATGGGGTTTCCGAAACTGAAGCGGGTGCTAGGCATGAAATAAGCCATGATAAAGAACAGTAGTGTACTATTCGTGATTGCATTTCCAGGACATGACTTGGAAGGTGTGGAGCTACTCCCAGGAGAACGTCTTCTTGACTTAGAGTATGCAGACGACATTGCCCTCATCTGTGACAGCTCCCAGACGTGTCAAGCCGCGCTGGACAGATTAGCACTGGCTGTCAGTCGCTTCGGGCTTTGCTTTGCACCACCGAAGTGCAAAGCGTTCCTCCAGGATTGGCAGGGTTCGCCCCCTGTGCTGACCCTTGGTGGGGATCAGCTAGAAGTCGTTCAGAAATTCAATTACCTGGGAAGTTGCATCAGCGCCCTTGGGATCGAAGACGAGATCACGAACCGTATAGCGAAAGCTCGAAGTGCTTTTGCTAACCTTCGCCACCTATGGCGACGGCGCGATATTACTCTCGCCCTGAAGGGTAGAGTGTACGATGCAGCGGTACGTTCGACCTTACTGTACGGTTGCGAAACCTGGCCCCTAAGATCGGCGGACATGAAGAGGCTACTTACGTTCGACCATCGGTGCCTTCGCAGTTTGGCTCACATCTGGTGGGAACACCGCGTGAGTAACGAGCGTGTTCGACGCCTTGTTTACGGCCTAGGAAAAGGGAATGAACCGCTCAGCACCGTCATTTCACTCAGCAGGCTCCGATGGCTGGGCCACGTGTTGCGCATGCCAGCCCACCGACTTCCTCGACGTGCGTTGTTTGCTCACTGGGGATGTGGGTGGAAGAAGAGGAGAGGTGGCCAAGCGATGACTTGGTCCAGAGGAATGAAGGCTCTCACTTCGGAGCTGGCCTCAGTTGGAGCTTCACGGCTCCCTGGTTGGGGTCCAAAAGACGGTGAACACGTTTACCTGGATACACTTGCTGATATGGCAAGGAGCCGACCTCAGTGGCGTTCCTGCTGTGAGTTTCTTTGTCCCTCCCCATCCCTTTAGCCTCCCCCTCCATCTACGATCTTATTTCGTAGGGTAAAACGTAATTAAATTTTTGTTTTTGCCTAGTAGCCGGCTAGTAGCTTACCGGAACGATGCGTATCCGTTGCTGGTAGCTCAGCTGGCATGCAACTGTCGTATTTATTTTTCCCTTATGTATTGTATGTATGTATGTATTTCCTTTATGTATAGCGGTACAATAGCGGAGGTGTTTTACCATCTCTAGCTGACATGTATAATGATGATGATGATGATGATTCGTGAAACACTCCGTTTGAATGATGTGTTAGCGCAATATGCGTTACGGCTGCGTACCTCACCAAGCAACAAAGGAAGTGGCTCGAGAGTGTTGAAGGTGGTCCTGCAATCAAGACATATATTAATGCAGTTGCTAAAATACGGGTATGTATCCCGTTGCAGGCTGCCATCTAAGCTTCGAGTGAAAGCAATCAGCGGTAGGCCTCCTAGAGATGATAGGTCACTCAAAGAACCAAACGCGAGGGAGCCATGAGCACACAATGCACCAGTAGTAGCTCGAAGAAGCCCATACTACCTATAGATGATATTGAAAGTACAACTTACACTGCACTTAGAAGATTAGACATGGGACAAACTACACGGATCATGAATAAGACGTTAAACCCTTTACCAAGTTCCCATAGAAAAAACGATCAGTCGCCGGTCACACTTTTCGGCGAAACTTCACGTATGATTTGCACAACCTCCGAAACAGTGCTTAAAGCTGAGCACGTTTCATGTATGAACTATAACGCTTAAAGGCTCCTCAGTCAATCTGCCGAAGTTCGGCTCCGTCAGGTTGTGAATGCTTGGGACCTAATTTCCATTACTGAATCTTTGTTGCATCAAGAGGTGACTGACGCTGAGGTTGAGATAGCTAGAATGTCAATCATCCAGAACGACCGACCCATAGAGGAGGTGGGGTTTCACTCTACTACCGCAGCCATCTACTATGTACAATAGTTAAAGAGCTGGAAATTCACGTTACCGACTCACTCTGTTGCCGTCTCCGACTAGGACACATCGACGCCTGTCTCGTAGATGCCGTGTACCGCCGTCAACCTCCATTCCGGAAATGGATTCCTGCTTTATCGTTGGCCCAAACAGAGTAACACGCACTGCGTGCAGCCACATTCTCATTTCCGGGGACTACAGGCTACACCAGCTGAAGGTATCGGCATCACCCAATGAAGAGTTCTAGGCGGACTTGTATTTACGGTCGGCTAATATTCCCTTGTACAATTATGTCACTACGCCCACTAGGTTCAGGAGAGCAAACGAACCGTCCATATTGGACATTGTGCTAAGGAGTGAAGAGTACATGGCGAACAAGTTCTTGATGGATAGTCCATCAGTCCTCATTGACCATGTGGTAATAACGTACAACTGGGTGTGCTATGTAGGCTAGTCACCTGAACGCTCGGAACTAACATACAATCACACGCTACCAGGTATTGAAAGAACCCGTCGACGCAACTGCTTGGGAATCTTCATACAGCAGTCCCCTTGACAACGACTGGACAGGTTTCGTTGATAGACTCAGGGACATCTTCAACAGAGCATCTGAGACCAAACTCCATAGTCCCGCAAAATTGCATTCAATGCTAAACAGCAGGACTCAAACACGCCTGGCGATAAGGGATGCAACATGGTGGGCCTACAAGACTAACCCTGACTCAGAGACTTGAGGCAACTTCCCAACTGATGGCAAACATTGCAGTGCACTTGTCCGTGAGGACAAAGTAACTTATCAACAGCGCTTAGCCAAAAGATACTTGACAAACGACAATCTGCTGTATAAGCATGTCAAACACCTTCGTAAAGCGATGCATGGAGTCCCACCATTCTTCACGATGGGCAGTAGAATATAAAGTGCCAAAGAAGCAGCTACTGCCTTGGGGCTACAATACGCCTCAATTTGCGAACTGGCAGCCTCTACAGGCCCCATAAGGTCACGCACCTTACCGACACCACTATTTACATCTGTAAGTTTCAGCCCAATGGTTGTGCTAAAGAAATTGCTCTAACCGCGCGATCATAGTTCTCCGGGAACAGACAACATCCGCCAGAAGGCACTGAAGGCTTTGGCCGGCAAGCTAGCTGAATCACTTTTGCCCTTCCATAGGGGCTTTGATAAACAACAAGTCCCTACTATGTGGAAGTGGTAGTCGTTCAGAGTCTGCAACGTATTTCCAAGTAACTCTCCTCCCTGTGTGTGCGAAGTTGACGGAAGCGGTCTGCGCTGCAGCTTAAATGGACTACCTGGAAAATGCAACGTCTTGGTACCGGAACAGCATGGCTTCCGTCAACACCGGTCATGCACCGAAAACCTACTGATTGCACGGGTAGTTGGACGGAAGTGCCTGGCGATGGGGTCGGAGTTGAGGTCATCTATCGGGAGTTCTTCAAAGCTTTCGAGCGCCTGTATCCTCGCATTCTACATCAACGGCTACTGAGCTACGGAATGGGAGATCCTAACGTTTGTTGGTCTGGCAGCTCCTTCCACCAGCGGAAGCTTCAAATACACGTTATGGGATCACTCTCTAACGCGAGTGCGATGGCAGGTGGTGTTCCACAACGCTTGGTGCTTGGACAGCGATATTTCCGGTGTTTATCAACGACCTGGCAAGAGGTATCCCAAATTTCCTGTTTTCGCTGATGACGTCAACGTATGGCGGGCAAACAGAAACAATGAAGATCACGATCTACTCCAACCTGACCTAGAGTACATTTACAAAGGGTCAACGAGGAACAGTTAATGATAGGTAAATGCAATGTGATACATCTGCGTCACTAGCAGGTGAGCGCATACAAGCTGGGAGGCCACGACTTGGTTAAGGTCTCTCAGGAGCGTGGCCTAGGTTTATTGCTACAGAACGATCTCGGTTGTTCGAAAAAAGCAGAGAAGACAACGAACACCGGTGATCAACAACTTGAGCTTCTTTGCGGGGCCTTCGGTTGGTTAGAACTCTCAGTCCTTTCCCAACTGGTTAATACCTAGGTATGACCTTACGGGGAATATGCTGTTCAGCCTCGACAGCCGTGGCATGAACAGGATCTCATTGCTCTCCAGACTCGTCAACAAGGACAACCAAGGACGTCAGGGGCCTCTTTCATCTGCCTTAGCCGTCTAGACTGACAGCTCTAAGAATGTACAACTGTCGATACCGGCTTTTGCGGGGAACCCATGATGGTTTACCAGTTATTGGAGCACCAAAACCACATTTGCCGTCCGCTGTTAGAAGTACACCACAGCACTAACCTAAAAAGCCATTTCTAACAACCAACAACCCAGTATAGCCAGTCTGAATGTCGTAAAAATATAACTTCATTATACAATAATCAATAACTTCTTTTTGTTTATTGCACTAGTAATTGAGTTTCTGCTACACTCTAGTAAATTTTCTCTGCTACATTTTCATTGCTGCTTGCATATTCCAGAGTTCAGGATCTAAGCAAAGAAAGGATGGAGAAAACGGTCTTTTCTTTCCATTAGACAATCGGTTTTCGGAACGAAATGGCGAATTCCGAATAAACTATTTACAAAAGAGGAGAAATGAGTGCGATTTAGACGCCGGGATCCCAAACAACCTCTTGTTTAATGATCTTGAGTTTATGTAATATTTTACTTGAATTCATATCCTGCAATCTTTACTTGGCCTTGACGGCCAGCGAATAATGACTTTAAATACCCCTTAATTAACGTGTGGAACGTCTGTTTTTTTAGGGTACGGTCCGCTTTACAGCGCTTTTTTATATAAAATATGTACGTGTACTTCTGAATACTTATGCTTGAAGTTCATCACCTTCGTGTCTCGGCCCTACGAGAAATATACCATTTAGTTATTTATTTATTAACAGCTCGAAGCTACAGGCGTGTGGCTGATGAGGCGGTAGTTTTCCACGGTGTGGGGTCCCTTTGTTTAGGTCTGTGGATAAAGCCGGAATGCTACCGTTGAACGGGTATATAGGTTAAGCATTCCAACAGGAACGTCCTGTCTGCCAAACATCAGCAGTGCAGATGCAAACCCATAAGCGCCAGGTTGTAGTGACAGCTTGAGTGATCTTCTTACTCTGGTTATAGAACTACGTCATAGGTAAATACGTCTATTAAGTCGTGGGTAACTTTAGGCATAACAGGTGGCATGCTCACAGTGGTGTCAGTGCATGAATCTTAGGAGCGGTTATAGAGCATCTCAGAGCTTTCCATGGGAGGACGAACCACGGACTCATCGGAGAGCCTCAGATAGTGACAAACGTCTTTATACTACTGTTTCTACACTGCAGTTACTGATTGAGGGACTAGGTTTTATGCCCCGTGTTATGGGCAACGCATTCCTTAGCTACTTTAACCAACAGCTGTTGTTTGCCAGTTGTTTATAAATACGTTCATGCAAAAGAAAATATGGAAAGCGCGGATATTAGCGTACAGCTGAAACGTTTTTCGAAGCCTCATCAACACCTTATTTAACTAGAATGATAGCTTTGTCAGTTTTGGCCTGTGACTGTGCGTAAACAGAGCAGGTGCACCTAAGCAGTCATTGACGTCGCACAGATCGGGAGTGGCGGTGTTCACAGCATTTGACGGGAAATCGTTTTCTGAATTGGCTGATCGGACAAGAAAAGTAAAGCTATCCTAGTTAAAGCGTCTGAACGTCCGAGACGCACTAACAGTCCTTGCCGAAACATGGGGTGAGGTAGAAAAAGTAAAGGAGAGATGAACTACCTTGTGGTCGCTGCATGGGAGCTGGTCTTTTGCGCTAGCGACAGCTTACGTGCCACCAAGCGTAAACATTAAGTAGAGAAAGTTAAAATGCCTTGTCGAACCATGGACTTGTTGGATCTAATTGTTCACATATATGGTGTCAACAAAGCCCCTGTCCCTAGGCCTGCACTCCGGCCATTCCTTGAGAGGTAGCATAGTAAAGTCACCACCCAAGGTCCTTTGACGTGGGTGACCTTGTGGAAACATCGGTGCAGTGGTTCATTACTGCAGCTACCTTAGCACTAGATACATGCGGTGGTTGTAGGTGCAATCAATTGGGTTTTACAATTTGCCCCCATTGATCTGGATCTAGATTGAACCCACAAAGTTTCCTATTAGTAAGACCTCAGTAGCAGACGTACCGAAGTCAACCCGTAGCCAATTAAGTCATCTACCTACGCGTTGATTAGTGCGTCCATTGCAAGTAGTGAACTTAGAAATACTAAGAAAGTAAATAGATAACTATATGTTAGTCCTCCACATTGAGGGGCACGACTTTGAAGCATAAGCAGAATAGTGTAATGTTGCACATGAGAGCATACTGAGCAGCACCAAGGGCAGGAGTAAAAACGAGGTAGTCAACAATGTACGCTAACATGGCCCAATGACTGAAAGTGGCTAATTCTCACGGGTTCGACAAGTAGAGGCAACAATTACTGATATCTTTGGCGTGGAGTAGGTAGGTGTGGAACTGGTCCGACGAGGTTGTGTACGCAGTGCGGGTCAGGTAATTAAGGCATGAGGATCAAGCTGTGAAAAAGACTGAAAGAATAGTGCCGTGTCACTGAGTAAACTTGTAGGCGTAATCGCATGAAAGCGGATTTATGCACAGAGTTTGCCAGTGCGTGATTGGTGCGGTGACTTTATTAAGTGGCAAGTCACAGCCGCCACGTCGCCGTGTTACTAAACTGATACCTGTGGCCTTTTGTAGGCAGAACGTTGGCAAGGCAAAACACACCACGTCCGGGAACATAGCCGGCCGGTGCCATGACATTGACTGGGTTGCCTCTGCCTGATGCTTTTAGCGGTTATTTGTCTTCATGTTTCGCCATTTTGTTTCCGTTGGTTGTATAGCTGGCTTTGTTGGAGTCGACCGCGATTGATTGCAGCTGTTGAAGTCAGACCACCAAGGCGACTTGTATTCCGTAGGTTAGCTTTCTGAATCCTGCAGGGTGAACGCCGTGCAATGTGTGAAATATTGCAATGCACTGTGTTGAGTTCGTGGCCAAGTGGGCATCGCAAGCATGTCCACGGTGTTTTATATTGATACTGCTTTCCATTGGAAGGATTAAAGTAGAAGGAAACAAGCACGCTGTCAGGGAGTTTGAACCGGACTAGGTCAATTTATGAATAAAAACCTTTTGATACGTTGATGGTGATTAAAAGCAATGGATGAACCGAAACTTGTTATTTAGCAGCTGTGGTATTTTGCTTGCAAGGACCAACCCGTTTTCCGTTGAATGCAAGAGACAAAGACATCTTAACTGGCACAGGATAAGCATCGATTTTTCTGTGTGAACGTCGGAAGTATCAAGCGTTTTATCCAGGTAAAATAGTTGGAGGATCAAAAGAGCATAAAAAGTAGTGGAATATGTGACCAGGATGCAGTTGTACCGATCAGTCGCCAATGGTGGAGCTTGTAGGCCAAAAGTGTAAAAGGGCCAAAAAGAGGTTATGCCAGGCTAGGGATCAATAAGAAGAGCATTGTTACTATTTCAGGAATCGGATGGCAGTAAATAGCTGAGAGCTCGAGTGAGACGAAGTGGCGGAACTGCTACGACGAGAAAAGATGGTAACATATAACATAGCTGTAGCGAGAATACCTTTGCAGAGTCAGCTCTTAAATGGACCAGGAATAGCGGAACAAGCTGGGAAGCAGCGCCAAATCTACTAAATGTTCAACTTATATATGGGCATCTACAATAAAACCTACAAGTCAAATAGACGACGGAGAAGAGTAATGCTGGGAGCTGAGTTAAAATGTGAAACAGGAGACGCTCGCTTTCGAAAACTGAGGCACGGTTTCAGTTGTATTTTCATGCACCTTCGTAGATGGCAGTTGCCAGCTGGAATTAATTGATGCGATTTTCTTAGTTTAAGCACTACCTACTTTACTCCGCCATTTCCAACTACAATCGGTATGTATACAGCAAACTAATGTACATTTCTTTCTTCCTGTCGATAAACAGAGCACTTAAACGTTATAGGCCAAATAATCAAACTTTTCGCTCTCCACTTGTCCTATCTTGGCCACATGTACTAAGCTAAATAGGGTATAAGTATGCCAAGCACTATAGACAACAATAATGGACGGGCAGCATAAAAACCTGATCCTCTTCTTTAACCGCTTTGCTAATAAAACCTTCGCATTTCCAAATTCCATTTCACTAACGCAAAATCTAACCAACGACAGAGGGCCCCTGTCTCACGGGCTTGCTGGATGTCCAGAAAACCTTGACCACCACTTCGCCTTACCTCGGCCGTCCGTACGTTATTTATATTTTAACTGGCTTCAAAACTTACTATGCTTTATGCGTAATGGCGGGTGAACAACCAGCTCCCACTATTTTTGTTACTATCCTATCCTGATTTACCTTATCACTGTTCGTTTAGGGTGCTAGGACAGCTCTTGCCAGAAAAACTAACAAGTAGCTGGTGCGACAGTATAATACTAATTAACCTTGCCACCTGAAGGTACACATGCGGCATATGCTTAAGAACATAAAATTGAAGCGTAATAGCTCAAAATTAACCAAAGAGCTGCACAGCACTGCATCAACACATGGGATGTAATAATCCCTCATGTTCGAGCAAGCTTAATCCCCAGAAGTATAGTTTGTTATGCCCCACCAACGCGGACCCAAATAGATGGCACGCTCCGAAGCATTTTCTAATGCTTGCCAAATCTGGCAATGCTCATTTCTTTATTAGCAGTGACAGGCTCCTTTAGCTCACTGCCTTTGGAGACAGCTTCATGAATATAGAAAATCGGCTATAAGATATAAAACTTGCGAGGAGTACTCAAGAAATGTGTGCATAGAGCAGGCCAAAACATGTCACATAATCCTAAAGAATTCCTGTATTATTCAAGTGGACCTAGCTCATGCAGCCTTGATATATACTTAAGAACCAGTTAAACGCTTACAAAATACTAAACTCTCTATTCCTAGTGGTTTATGTGGTTCAGTATCCGCTGGAAATGGTACATTGAAGCCTCCTACCCGTGGGTTAATTATAAAGTATAAGTCCCTTGCATACATAATACTTCCTATTGCTTTCAAGAAACATTATCGCTCATTTGTCTACATTTGCTATGTATGCCGAAAAACTTCGCTTTTCGGTTAAATACGACCTACCTAATAGTGGCGTGGTATTGTGGGCTATATAGAGCATTTCTAGATAGCTATGCCTATTTATAACGTATACCGTTTCGCTAGGTTTTACATTTTCTTTCTCTTTCTCTTATACCTACTTGGGAAGTGGAAAGTCATTTTTAGAGCAAAAGTAATGGCGTTAGTTGCAGACCACCATGTAAGGGCGAATCCCTCGTGCACTATTGCACGTACTGCATTGCTTTTAGTTTTTTCGTAATCAGCGGTAAAAATTGTTATGAGCAGATTATTCACGCAATATTCTAGCCTTAGAGGTTTTCCTTTTATTCTGTGATTTACTCAGGTTAAAATTTGGCGCCAGTACTCAAATGCTGGAAAAGATATTTTGGTTATGTTTTGTTAATCTGCAGTTTTCTAGTGAAGTACGCCGCCTTAACAAACCTGTATTATTTTTGCCTGCGTTTATCTAAATTATCTTTAACCTTTTCGTGTTCCTTATAATTCTGCCGCTCTTATTTCTTTCCATGTGCACACCAATAATCCTTTCGACTGAGCGGGCCGTACTAGTCCAATTGATTTAAAGTGTGGTTGTGGTGATTTAGATCCTGTTTCCAAAGAAAAGTTTTACAACTACGGCTCTGCACAGCTTGCACAACGAAGAAAATCAAGCAGCTCAATATCGCCCGAGGGCACCAGAAACATTTCAAGGTAGGCGCGTACAACCCCAACAGCTTTACACCAACCAAAGCCGATGCCTTCGTAAGTGCCAACGAGGAACGTATAGGCACATTTTTCCTACTCCCATTCAAGAGCATAGGATTAATGTAAAAATTTCTCTGTTCCGTTATAGGCGCAGCCACTAACATGTCTAGAAATATACCTAGAAATATACCTACTTACTATACCTAGTTACTTCTCTCCCGTTGCCAGTGGTGGGAAGCATTTTGATCCGCGCTTATAAAACTTCTTTTACTTTAGCACGCTGTTCAGTAGTCTCTCGCGAGGCCAATAAGCGGGCGCTATCGCGAGGTGCAGTGGAGTTATAGCAGTCGAAATTAGGGTTTTGTACGGCGACTAAGTATGCACTGTGCGAAACACGCTCAAATAGCAGTAGATGGTGTTCGCTTTCAAGCAACTAGTATTACTTGCGGATCTTTATGAGTCACTTAACTTTTGTAAGCACACTCCGCCTCCTTAAGTGCGACTCTGCCCCACCGTTTGATTGGCAATGTCTTGAGCAAATAATCCGGAGACGAAAATTCCACTTTTTGCTGAATGCACGAACATCCGCATTACTAATTCGCGGCGGGTTGTCGGAAACCACTACATAAAGTGTTCCATGCCGGGCGAATTGTCACTGTAGCTTGCTTAGCACGGCACGCGTACTAGCGATCGGAAGAGCTCAATTTTGAAGTACCCACTAAAATAATCCACCACCATCAAATAGTTTCTTCCAACGTCTCCAAAAATGTCCAGTACAACCACCTGCCATGGTCTGTAAAGAACGTCACAAGACATCATCGGTTACTTAGGCTGGCCTACTTCTGTGTCCTATAGGTCACAAATTCCAGACGTATTCAAGTAGTCGTCTCGTATTCCAAGGCTAGAAAAACAGCTCCCTAGCGCTTGTCACGCAGTTGTTGGTTCCTACATGTGTCCAGTGTAGCAGCTCCGGCATCAAACCTTACACGACCTTTAGAACTACTACCCGTTGTGTGTAAATATTAATCCATCCTGGGAAATATGGAGTCAGCACCTTGGGTAGCTTATTCTTGTCTTCTGGCTAACCTTTAATTGTCGTGTGCTTAAGTTGCCTGCACTGTTCCTCCTACTCCATGGTCCGCTGGAGCTGCTGCAATCGTTCCTCGGTGACGACAATCAACTGTGTTGTATAAAATGTCTGGAACTTCTTTATTTCCGGGCGTGTCTGACAGATGCGCTCTCGCCAGCTTGTCCGCAATGTGCATTTAGGATGCTGGCCGGCAAATAATCGCTAGGTCATACTTCTTCAGACGAATACGTATCCTTTGCAGACGACGTGGAACAACCTGGAACGGCTTACTGATGGTTGATACAAGGGGCTTGTGGTCGGTAAATGCGGGCTTTTCCGACCAAGTCTATAGCCATTAAAACTTTCCACGGTAAAACAATGCAAGCAATTCCTTCTCGATTTAAATAAATAAATAAATATTTTATTTTCGACTATGCAAGTCACGCGCATGGAGGCACGATCAGATATGTTCTACAGTACAGACATTTTAAGGCAACTGTAACAGTGACGGAAGAAAATTGTTTATATGTCCATGGTTGGAACTGTACAATGGTGAAAATGCGAAATAATAAAATGGCTGTCATGAAACCGGGACTTCGGCTAATAATAGAATGAGAATCTTGAATGATTCATTGGAAGCTAATTGAAGAGCACGCGTGACGACTCTCGCCCTTGATCAGCGTCCGTCTACGCAGGTCGATATATTTACTGCTATGCAAGAGTACGTCTCCAATACCAAACTCACTGCACTTTACACTAGGCTTCGAGTGGGAGTGCCGGGTTGCAGCAATCGAGAACGGGGGCGCTAATGATCAACCGCACTGGCTTCTCCCGGCTCAGGATTCCTTAGTTATATTCCATTAGGACTCCAGTATGATTTGATTAGCAGCGCGTCGATGCGTCTTAGTCGCTTATGCTCTGAACTATTTAACAACCTCATTGTATGCTTGCGCTTCTCCCGTCCGCTCTCCTTCCATCAAGAAACCTATCTTATCTTTCTTCTGTCATGCAAGAATATCCATGTATTCAGCGCAAGCCGCTGTTTTGCTTCAAATTTCTAGATGTTCATTTATCCCTTACTCGCTGTATTGTCTTAGGCTTTTTTACCTGCAATCCCCCACCACTCGTGATAGCATTTTCTGGCTCTATCCAGCTTGGTACCATTACCTTAGCACCCTAGCTGCTGCGGTTAGGCTTTATTTTCTGTTATTCTCAGCAACCTTAATGTACGCGTGAATTCCGACTATCCGTTGACGTTTCAGCAAGTAACCTTTAGCTTTATAGCTCTTCACACCTCTCAGCTGGTCAGCACACAGACACCCGTCAGCTTCTCATTTCTAGATGTTCAGTTTTCACTTATTCGTCGTTATGTTTGCGCCACTTACTCTTGTATCTGTCCAACAGACTCACTGGCTTTTCCTGGATCCGCATACCGTGGTACCATTTTTTGAGCACCCTAGGATAACTCGTTTTTGTGTGCAAAGCTTTGTATGCATTTGTTCAGCATGCTCGTTTTCCTTTAACTGATCTTTGTTACTTCACTTCTATCGAGCCATCCCCTCTTTCTTAATATTCTCCGTCCGTTTTTGCAGCAAAGTTTTGGACACTTACTTATGTAGGAGGTAAGCTCTCTCACAGGCCTCTCCTATCTCAGTCGACCATAGCAGTATACGCTTAGTACCATCGTGTCGTCTTTCTGTCTTGATCACCGAAGGTTTTTACTCAACGCGTGAGTGCTATCTATCCGATGGCTTACCAACAATTGACCTATGAATGCTTTTGTCGCAAGCCATTTATACCTTCACTTATTTATTCTGCGCTCCCTATCTAAGTAGGCAGGCTATCAGCTGTTCCACTACCATTCAAACGCCGCTGGCCATTGAATTCTGCTTTCTCTCTTCCCACGCGTTACATCATAGCAAACCGATACTGCGTGGTTTGCTTAATGGCGCAACCCTGCGTTCCATGTAGATGGTAGCAACCAATCTATACGGCCATTGCTTTCGTAGGGCATTCAAACGACACTTTTAGCACAATCATTGTTGCACGTTGTACATCATTGGTCTCCATTAAGTATGTCCATATAGGACTTTACCAAGGTTTGTTTCCACGCCTGTTCGTTGCTGCCTTATTTGTCTCTCAGCCTTTCTTTGCTCCGGGGTTCGGAACTTCTTATGGAGCTGGGATTGGACTGAAAAGCCGTTTTCGCCCTGGACAGGACATAGTAACCCACCAGGATCTACAAAGAACAGGGCTGTACAACAAATGAATACACCTGCACTCACTACCGCGACCGTTGTTTAGTAATGATAGCTGGACGCGATGCGTTCACATTTCTGAAAAGTATACATAAACCTGAAAAATCCAGACGCAAGAAACTGACATTTTGCTCACCTGGAAAATCACAAAGGCTACTCGGCGTGAAGCTCCACCCTCCATGGGCCTCAGCTATTATGGCATGCGTGACCAAAGCTATCTGAGCAACTAACAGAGGAACTTAGAAGTTATGTGCCTGCGGATAACCGAGGGTGACATCAGTCGGCAAGCTGCTCTGTCAATGTTATCTTATTGTATAAACGGATGCTGACAATGTTCCAGGACGTGGTGGGTTTTCGCCTGGCAAGCGTTCTCCCTATAAAAGCCACAAATGTCCGTTTAGCAATACTGCGACATGGCGGATGTGGCTCGCTACTGAATAAAGTCACTGACCATAACTATATAGTGGCAAGTCGACCAGAAGCATAATTCAATAGTTTCCCGCTGCGTTCAAGAGTAAGATACTACCTGCCTACATGTATCATTTTCACTACACATATATTGACCTGACTGTTTACACTGCGTACGCTAGAACCCAACGTGTCGTCATTCATTGACGACTTTATTCCCCATGCTAACATTTACAAGTTCCGCAGCTTGTAAAACTTTCGGCTTACTGCCGTGTTTGTTGCGAAACATAATTGCATGTAAATGTTGATAATGCCTGGTTTGGTATGTCTCGACGAATTCGAGAGTAAACTATTTATTTATTTACGTTATTTTCTGAAATGCTCTCTCCTTCGCCGCCTCCTGATGCCAACACAAATTTATGCGTTTGCTTTAGAATCGGTATCATTACATCGGCTAAACAGTGCAAGAAACGAGTTAGATAATTCACCATCCCACGCCACTGTGTCGTCCGACTTCCATAGCTCCAATAAGTTGCGGCGGACCTCAAAGTGGCCAAACACAAAGCCAATAGAAACCAATTGGCGATACATAAATAAGAATACCCGCGAAGACAAGCGCGCATCTGGCAACCCTGCCAGCGTCATAGCACCGGTCGGCAGTGTTCCTGGATGTGGTGGCTTTTCGCCCGGCAAGCGTTCTGCCTATAGAAGCTTATAAATCTTAGTTTAACTATACTGCAACATAGCGGATGTGAATAGCGGCTAGGTAATGTCACCGCTGCAAGCACGCACTGGCAGTTTGACCGATATCACATTTCACAACTCGGTGCACATATCCGCACTCACCCGACTTCGTCTACCTGTTTAATCAGGGACAGGCTATCATGCTTAAAGCACTTTAACAAATGGGTTCACATGCATCCATCACCTAATCCGCACTGTATACACAACCTTATCAGACCAGTTCTTCATCAACCTACTCCATCCCAATAGGCTGCAATCCTTCGCTTTACGCCTCGCACTCTTCGAGTATAAACTTCATTCAATCGTTAGGCCACGTGGGCATTCACTACTGACTACCTCTGTAATACCCTTGCTCCTGGGCCTGCTTGGTATGCTATCATGTCCAACATTACACTACTCGTATCATGTCCAAAAGGCCTGTTTTGATTTGTCGAGATTAAATATTCAGTTATTACTGCTTTAACGTCAGTAGGAGGAGGCGTCACTTGGATGACCTAGACTTTCGCTGGGTCTGGTTTTATTTTTTTGCAGCTTATGACATGCCCACAACACAACACTTCCGTCCTACATAAACCGACCTTCCCTCATTTCACTTGCAGTTCTTTTCAAAACAGCGCTGCAAAATTGGTCGAAGTGCTGGTCGTGATCCGCATGCGTAGAGCCAAATACCAAATGGACGGCTGCTACGCATATCCTTTTAAGGTACAATGTCTAAAGCCTATATCGGTCATTTCTGGAATATCTCGCTAAATACCTTCCGTCTAAACGATAGACGTAGTTAGCTGGAATGACCGCAAGTTGTCTCAAACTTGGTCAGATAGGTTGACACTCCGTCAAGTAATGTGTAACAAAACACCAAAGCATCTCCGGTTTTTGTAAAGCTTCTAGTTCCGGATAGCACTAAATTGCGTCGACTAGCTTCGGTATCTTATAATGCCCCCGCTTGTGCGCGGTGTTACGTGATTTTCAATCAATGCGTACGCGTAATTCTCCAGGTTTCCTACTGAAGGCTTCCACCTCGCTACCACAATAGGTCTGCTCCCTAACTTTAGTTGTTATACCTAACATTGCAAGACGCTGCAGTTCGTCTAAAATCTTCTCAGGTAGACCAGTAGGCACAGTATTGATTGGCGGCACTACCGACGTAAACTATTTGATTAAAAATAAATGAGCACAGCTTTCGAATCTCCCCACGCCTAGATCAAACAAACTGGGAACCCGCCAGCAATATATATGTCAGCTTTACACCAATGAACAAATATTATCTGGTTGGAAAAACAAGACCAAGACTTTGACTTGAATCCATGTCTACCATCTGCAGGAGGCCTCTTAATACTAGCAGAAAAACCATTTTGTGCTCCACGCCGTTTCTCGGATTGATGGGTATTAACGTGGTGGTCCATTGCGGTCGCAAATTTGAACTGTTGCACATGCTGTGGCAATTCTGCGTTCTGTCATATGTCATTCACAGATAGTGCTCCTCAGCTAAGATATTGACAATAGCCCCTGAGGCCAGTTGGAAACGCACCGTTCGTCCTCGTATCAAAAGCGTCGAGGAAACATATTTATATTCTCCACGATTTTCAAAGTTGTTTATCGGAACTTCCTTTTATAATGAAAGCAATAGATTATTTTCGAACATATCAAGGCACACGAAACCGGAAATTATCAAAATTTACAAGCCGTTGTGCTTTGCAACAGACACGCTGCTATGTAGGTAATCAGCAGTAGCGGAAATTAGTACAGGTCGCAAAAACTGTAGAAATTATCACGAGGAAGAAATTGATCACCAGTTGACGTTACAACCACAACGCTCGCCTGACCGAAGTGCGCCGCTCCTAAAGCCGTAAAAGTACAGGCCACTAACCAACCCACTGGGTCAGGTAACGACGCCAAATTGTATAGCAAAAGTGCGAAACCGAAGAGGCTCCAAGCGCAAGGCATTCGCTGGTTAAGAGAATGTCATCAAGTAGTAAAAGTTGATCTGACTTGCTCGTACTGTTTGGATTGGTATCATACGAAATGTGCAGATGTGTCCCAAAAACAGGTAGGGAGCGAAATAGCTCCCAAAATGCATGTTGGTTCTGTACTGCCCGATCCATCATCCCCTCTTTAAGTGCTTGCCTATCCTAGCTCAGAAGTGCGACCGGTTAACCGCAGAAGCAGAGCAGAGGATAAACGATAAGATTACCTCAATTGAAGCAAGTATACACCGCAGAAGTGTAGCGGCTTCTAAGCTACGGAATGCTGAACAATCCGCTTCCCATGAAGCACAATCAGCCACCTCTCCAGCTCCATTGTCTGCTCCAACGTTGGTAGAACGCCGGGAGAAAAGCGACTGTACCTACAAGATTCAAACAATACTAACGGCAACGAAAATCAGGCACTACTCAAAACATCTGGCTAAGCAAACTCCACTTGACCTGACATCTAACATTACCACAGCTGAAGCAGCCGAACTCAAACCTTCGGTACTTGTAGCGCAAACATCTGTTGTCCACACTAAACCTCCCAGAACATCAGGTACTAACGCAGAGGTTGCTGCAAAGGTCCACCGAGAGGCCGCCGTTACGGCCTCTTTCATTAAAAACCCGTTAACGCGCATAGAGGACAAACCGCAAACAATCAACACTTGTCAGCAGTTCAGGACAAACGAGTACCATACCTTGTAGATCAAGGAAAAAGGGATCCAATAACAGTGACCGGACTGTTGTATGCTCACATGTTCTGAATCTACCGTCATCACATCGCAAGAGAAGTTATCAGACAACCTACACCAATGGAATTCATTGTGCATGCAGATGAGTATCATAGCCAAGCCCATAAACTTGGTACGAATTGCTCGTCATCCGAACTCTTCACACTATGGCGAACCCACACCTATCCGAGTAACACTAAAATCCTCCACCGATGGGGAAAACATTTTGCTCTCGGCAAGCCCGCTAAAACATAGATCTTGTGGGATCCGTATCTATTCTGATGTCCCGTGGAGCGCGCGCCAATCAAAAAGCAACACCGAAGAAGGGCACGGCAAGCAAGACCGCCTAAACGCCATCTTCATACACGGCGTGCCAGAAAACCCTTCCAACGACGTTCAAGAGACTGGAAAGCATGATTTAGATCAGTGGTAGTTCATTCGTTTAACACTTTCTTTGGATAATATTGTGGCACTATCGCGCACCAGGATACCTCTCATAAAATTATAGAGGATGCGGCCCTAGGCTCCTAAAACTTCTGGTTCAGTCAGCGCAACAAGCAAAGGATGTTTTAGATTGCTGGCGGAGAAACCGGAACCATCTTCCATCTGAAATTCGGTTAAGAGTTGCAAACGCTTTGCTAAGCTCAAATATTAAAACAACTGAAGCAGCAAGCATACCGTCGAAGGTACAGCAGTGCAACTTGACTGCTTCTTTAAATGACTCTGACAAAGACCTAAACGGAGGTTAGGAAGCACCTTGGCCGAATCAATTTGCAAACAGGGCATCATTATCCCACCAAAAAACGAGTATCTGCCGACGAATCATCGGTCGGCCTCCACCCACACGTGACCACTTCAACCCTTTGTGGGCTCCTAGAGACAAAGAAACTGACCTGCTTTTATATGAATGCTCAGGGTCTTTCTAACAAACTGGCCGAACTGAAAGATCGCCAAACTTCCGGGTCAGATGATATCATTGGAATCTCCGAGACGTAGTTGCACACGGAAATGACGGACGGTGAAGTACCGCTACCGAGCCTGTCTCTGATTCGGAACGACAGACACACAAAGGGTGGGGGTAAGCCTGTATTACCAAAACGAATTACAGTGCAAAGCCGTAGAGGATTCAGACTCGCAGTTCCGCCACTCTCTTTGGTGCCGGTTGCAGTTAAAAATACCGGGATGCTTGCCTTATTTCCCTGGTATACCGCCTGGTATACCGTCCCTAACTCAACCCCCGAAACCGTCTACGCCCTAGCGGCTGCTTTAAGACGCAGTTTACAACAAAAGTACACTCACGTTCTTGTCATGGGTGATATCAAAGTACATTGTTTAGAAACTTCTGCTACGTGCAAAGAACCATTCATAGCCGATCTACAAGCTCTGGTAACTACTTTGCCTCTTTACAATCACATCACTCCGCCCACTCGGCGCAGAACCGGTAAAAGGCCATCTGCGCTGGATCGTGTGCTAACCAGCTGGGAGCATATGATTGTTGTGATGGTTTTAGACTGCCCCTTGGGTTGCAGTGATCACGCTGTGATCGGTTTCAACTTCGTCGGCCATGCAGAATATCTGAATGAGAAAGATAAAACTGTGCGAACTATTACAGACTACCAGCGATTAGCCCAGCTCGTCAGCGCCACAACTTGGTCGTTCCTCGAAGAAGCACACCGGGAAGTCGACTGGGTCGAGTTCGTCAAAATGCAGTCAGCGGATTGCAGAGGCTTCAGAGATAAAAGTTTGCTATAACTGTAAATCAATTTCTTACGTTAAGACCAGAACTCAAAAATGGATGACAGTACGCAACGCAGCATGGCGAGTGTACAGAGATGCTCAAGTACAAGAAACTTGGGACAAATGTGTAGCCCAACCTAACTACTGCACACAACTGTTAAGAGCAGACAAGGCCGCCTATAAGCAGAACATCGCAAAAGCCTTCAGTGCTAACCACAACCGCTGTACAAGCACGTTAATAGCCTGCGAAAGGTGAGGCAGATTTCCTCCACGCAGGACGGCTGATGGCCCAAAAGAACGGCTTTGAAGCAGCAAGCGCGCTGCAGATGAAATACGCTCCCAGGTTTCGAAGGGTCTTGCCACCAGGCGATCTACCAAGCTTTGTCTTCTCCTTTCCAGGACTAATCCACATCACTTTTGACTCGGTGACTGTATTGCAAAAGCTGACATCTCTAAGCAACAGCTCGTCGGGTGTCTACACCATTCGTCCAGAGGCATTGGAAGCAGCAGCAAGCCGATTGGCAGGACCTTTAGCTCAGTTTTTCCATCGTTTCTTAGACCAGATCATTCATTAATTCATTATACACATCAGCTAGAGGTGAGAAAACACCTCCGCTATTGTGCCACAATTCATGAAGGAAATACGTACATACATATAATACCATACACAAAGAAAAAATAGATAAAACAGTTGCCTGCCAGCTGAGCTACCAGCAACGGATAGGCATAGTTCCGGTAAGCTTCTAGCCAGCTACTAGGCAAAAAGAAAATAAAAGGTATTATATTTTACCCTAGGAAATGAGATCGTAGATGGAGGGGAGGCTAAAAGGGATGGGGAGGGACAAAGAAACTCACAGCACAAACGCCACTGTGGTCGGCTCCTTGCCATGTCAGCAAGTGTATCCAGGTAAACGTGTTCACCGTCTTTTGGACCCCAACCAGGGAGCCGTGACGCTACAACCGAGGCTAGCTCCGAAGTGAGGGACATCATTCCCTTGGACCAAGTAATCGCTTGGCTACCTCTCCTCTTCTTCCAACCACATCCCCAGTGAGCAAACAACGCACTTCGAGGGAGTCGGTTGGCTGGCATGCGTAACACGTGGCCGAGCCATCGGAGCCTGGTGAGTGAAATAAAGGTGCTCAGTGATTCAGATCCTTTTCCTGGACCGTAAACAATGCGTCGAACCCGCTCGTTACTCACGCGGTGTTCCCACCAGATGTGAGCCAAACTGCAAAGGCACCGATGGTCGAACGTAACTAGCCTCTTCATGTCCGCCGACCTTAGGGGCCAGGTTTCGCAACCGTACCGTAAGGTCGAACGTACCGCTGCATTGTACACTCTACCCTTCAGAGCAAGAGAAATGGCGCGCCGCCGCCATAGGTGGCGAAGGTTAGCAAAAGCACTTCGAGCCTTCGCTATACGGTTCGTGATCTCCTCTTCAATCCCAAGGGCGCAGATACAACTTCGCAGGTACTTGCATTTCTGAACGACTTCTAGCTGATCCCCACCAAGGGTCAGCGCAGGAGGAGGAACGCTTTGCACTTCGATGGTGCAAAGTAAAGCCCGAAGCAACTGACAGCCAGTACTAATCTGTCCAGCGCGGCTTGGCACGTCTGGGATCTGGCACAGATGAGGGCAATGTCGTCTGCATTCTCCAAGTCAAGAAGTCGTTCTCCTGGGAGAAGCTCCACCCATTCCAAGTAATGTCCTGTAAATGTAAACTTCATGAGTTCGTCAATAGCGAAGTTGAAGAGGTAAGGTGACAGCGAGCATCCTTGTCTCACACCGCTGCAGATATTAAAGGGTGACGACAGCTTGCCGTAAGCCCTCACTCTGCGCGTGCTACGCGCATATAATGCTTGGATAATATTTACATATATCTCGGGCACACCTTTCCTGAGTAAACAATTCCAAAGGGCACATCAGTCAACCGAATCGAAGGCACCTTTGGTGTCGAGGAACACGACTACGGTGGGCCGCCATAATGTGTAGCGGTGCTTCAACAACTGACACAACGTGAAAATGTGGTCGACGCAGCCACGACCACGACGAAACCCGGCTTGCTGATCACGAATCTGGCGTTCACGAGCGCCAGTCAGTCTGTGAAGAAATATAGAGCCAAGTAATTTGGAGGCGATGGAGATCAGACTGATTCCTCTATGGTTGCCGCATTTCGAGCGCGAGCCGCCTTTGAAGATGGGAACAATAACGGAGCGGCTCCAGTCGGTTGGGACAGTCTCCTGCTCCCACAGTTTCACTAGTAATTCCTGTAAAGCATCAACAAGAGCAGAGCCTCCGAATTTGAAGAGGGCTGGAGGAAGGTCATCTGGTCCCGCGGCTTTGTTAAACTTTAACAGTCCGACTTCACGTTCGACTTCTGAGCAAGAGGGTGGATCCAAATGGACAGCCCACGGAGCAGGGCAATCAGTGACCGGCAAATCGAACAATTCTAGCCGATTAAATTGTTTTTCAAAATGCTCAGACTAACGCATCAAATGTTTTGACAAATTGTGGATAGGCTGTCCACTCTCATCACAACTTGTTTCACTAACACCGTGTCTCCTGCTGCCTGTTTGCCGTATCAGACGGTATGGTTGCCAAGGGCAGCGGCCACTTCCATCTCTGACTCACGAGGAGACCACCAAGGTTTGCGGTCTCTTTAGGCTAGTGCGGAGTTTTGCCCGCAACTCTTTGCGAGTTTCATTGTGCTCGCTTTCAGCCGGGATATGCCAGCGAGCGTCGATAAGTTCCAGAGACCGAGAAGAGACCCAATGTCCATGTTGGCTTTTAGACATACCACATGAGGATTTGCCCGCTGCTAGTAAGGTCTGGAGAACATTTGAGCAGTGACCAGCAATTGTCTCCAGTGAGCGATTCCTCAACCCGCATGTCAGCGTACTCCGATACGCATTCAGAATGGCTGTCTCTGTCAGTTGGCTGGTGTCAGTGCGCTCACAGCGTCGTCGTGGGCGTCCGCCAAAGCGCATCCCCAGGGCAGCACATACAAGTGCATGATCGGTGTCCACACATGTGCTCCAACCCGAGCAACAATTCTGGACACAGCCTTTCCAGTGGTGACTAATAACAATGCGAACGAGCTGCGTTCATATCTGGTTCGAGGCTGGTGGGCGCTAAGTCACCCTCCGGCGGGTGCTGTGTCGGAAATTATTGCTAGCAAGAAATAAGCGAGCATCTTCACACAAATGAGGTAACCGCTCACCGGTATCGTGACGGGAGCCTACACCCTGCTGATCGCCCAGATGTAGTTCATCAGTGGACAACTTTCCAACTTGTGCATTCATATCCCCCACCAGCACAACAGTGTCCGTGCTTCTTCTGTGGCGAAGGAGCTGAGTAAGTTGGCGGTAGAAGTCATTTTTTACCGAATCATCGCTACGGTTTGTGGGCGCGTAGGCTGCGATGCTGAAGAGACACCTATTAGTCCCGCGCGACTTCGAAGCTTTAAACGAGCCAGCCAATCATGCCGCACACATCCGGCTACTGATTGGAATCCAATCAACCAGAGCAGCTTCAGCCCAGGGATTCAAAGCAATGCCAACACCAGCTTGGCCGGTGTTCGAAGCTGCATCGTCACCGGATAGGTGCACTGAGAAAATACTGTTTGCGTCGCCTGAAGTGGAGCGCAGAGTGAGCACAAAGCTCCAGCCTTGCAGGCAAGTCTCTGATAAGCAGCAGACATCGATCGAGTAAGTCTCCAACGTTCGGACAAGTGCTGCCTGTTGACCGATTGTAGTAGTGTGCGTACATTAAGGCATGCCACTCTGAAGGAGGATCGAGGGCTCCAAATGGAAGCCGATGAACTGGAATGGACCGCTTGGTTGGACATGGGCTTGTCAACAGGAGGGGAGAGACGCTCCGCCTTCAGTTGTGAGTTGAAATTAGAAGATAAATGCCTAGCAAAGCATGTTGGGGGAGGGCCAAGAATCGAGGGGTTGAAAACTGGGGGAATATAAGTGAAGTTGGAAGGGGACGGTAAGAGTGAAAAAGCTTAATATGAGGAATAAGAAGACGGGAAGGCTTGAGCAGTAGCATCCAAACCCCTATCCACCCTGCTCGATGCAGCAGATAGGGCACCGTTTATTATCCTCTGCGGTGGCCAGAGCATCAGCAATTTGTTTGAGGTATGATTCATGGTACTGCGTGGGCAGGATACTGTCAGATTGCCCAGGCCTAGACAGGAGAAAGAATAGTGTTCTCAAACAAAGCCTTTGGTTCAAAAACCTGACCGCAAGGCAGTGTGTTTGGCACTGGGCTACAAGGATTCCTTTTTAAGAATAAGGTGCTACCCTCATTCCAACCCCCAAACTGGAGGACCAGGAGGCTGAGTTTGTCTGGCCTCTAGCCCTTGACCAATCTGGTATGAGTGACTCTGAAGGTGAAAAGCACCACCAAAACAGCTCGATGGATCGCTGAGGCACACGAATCACCACACCAAGCTAATGTTCAGCCTTATTGCGATGGACTTAGACAAGAACCAAGTTCCCGTTACATAGCAGCTTGGAATAGTAACCCTGAATCACAAAGGTGGAAGCAAAACTGATCCCTCCAACTACCGCCCAGTACCCCTTCCTCCTATACTCTCTAAAGTCACGGACTCCATAGTTGCCGATGCACTGGTGTGCTAGCTTGAAAACTGCAACATCAACACTCCTGAGCATCACGGTTTCCGTCGACAACTGTCATGTATAACGAATTTACAAACTGCACGCATTATTTGGACCGAGGCAGGTGACGCTGGAGAAGGGGTTGATGTGAGCTACCTGGCTTTTTCCAAGGCTTTCGGTCGCCTAGACCATCGGATACTACTATCCAAGCTGCAGCATTACGGGATCGGCGACTCTCTTCTATGCTGGGTTGCCAACGTTTTACTTCAACGGCCATTAGTGGTCAGAGTTCGGAGCTCTTTATCTGCTCCCCCAGAATCGAGTGTCTCGGCACCGACACTAACAGTATTAATAAGACGCTTGAACGATGCACTCATCCACTTAAATTTTGTCACTTAACACTACGTCTCCATCCTTCATCTGGAATATACCATGGAATTATTTGTTTTTAACTGTGGGTGCTGTGAATCTAAGAGGATCGCAGGACCACAGCGAAGCAAACATTAAGTCCTCGTTTTCGTATTTCAATTAGTACCTATTTTACTATCCTTGTCCTCATTAATGTTGATATCCCCACCAACTATCCAACGGGATGGTAATGCAACACTTCTTAACCCGTATAAGTTCATTGTTCGTTGTTCATTGTACCATGGGCTCAAGTGTAAGTAGGTCGATGCACTATAAGTGTCCTGAAAAAGGTAGACGTATACTGCGAGTATCTTATACCTGTAAGAAGCAAGGAAATAGTGAAATATGACGCTAGTCGAGTAGCCAGTATATAGTTGTGGGCAGTGACTTTTTCAATGGAGAGCAACCTCTGCCACGACACATTCTTTTTAAACGGATATGTGTTGTTTTATAGGGCAAATGCTTGCCAGGCAAAATCACACCACGTCCTGGAACACTGTCATTAATCCTTTTCAACCCTACTGTACAACTAACAATGCAGCTTGCCGACTGATTTTATACTCGGTTATTCCCAGTGGAATGACTGCCAAGTTCCTTGGTTGGCTTGGTCAGGGCAGCCATAGTCGTTGAGGCTGGTCAAGGATAGAAGGCTTATGATTAGTCATATTGTTGAGTGGTCAGGTATGTAAAAATATTAAAGATGCTGAAGTTTTCATTTCATGTATACTTTGTGGGTGGACTCAGCTATCCACACTAAACGACGGTCGCGGTGGTGAGTGCAGGTTAAACTTTTGCTGTACAGCCCTTGTCCAGGCAGGTCCTTGCCGGTTATTGTGTCATGCCGCAGACGAAAAAGCTGTTTCTCATTCCAATCCAAGATATCCTAGAAGGTTCGTACCTCAGAGAAAAGGTAAAGTGAGGAACAATCGAAAGAAAGCAAAGAACAGGCGTGAAATCCAGTATTGTTTAACTCGTAGGTTATAACATTTAGTGTTGAGCCAAAATGAGGTATAATGCGCAATAATGGTTACGCGGAACGTGTCTTTTGAACGTGCTACATGGATAATGCCCCCTAGACCACTGAGCTTACCCTGGCGGACCTGTAGTAGCACGCAAAGCTTTGTCTTTTGTAACCGTTTGTACACGTTCGACTATAAGCCGTGAACACCTCATTTCTACTTGAAGGTGTACTACCACAAAACGGACAACCCAGGCCCTGCCCTTCGCGTGTCTAGGTCGGTAGGTTGGTGCTACCGGATACCGCTTACAGATCACTGCTTGCTTCTGCTCGCACACGCTCGAACTACTGCATTTTCCTTGCTTCACGCAGGTATGTGTCCATACCTTGTTCCAAAGACAGGTTCTGTTGTCGCAGAAGGCATCAGGTGAGCTTAACATTCTTTATGCCGATGACAATACTATTACCTATAACGGACGCTCTCTCCTAAACTTGTAAAATTTGCCGTTACGCGCCAACAGTTTTATTTCTGTAATGTAAGTCTCGAACCGTTCACTTAGGGATCAGTTGCGACAAAAATATAAGGCTGAGTGTCTTCAATTGCCTCTCCTGCGTGAAACGTCCTAACCTTTGCAGCACTTCCAAAAGCTCGACTTCCTCACCATCATCATTTAGCCTCCGTGTCTCAACCACCCTCCTGGCTTCATCACACGCAGTGTGCCTAAACATCCACAACGGGTAGGCCATCGGTAACTTATCCAATTAGGTCAGCGTGGCGAAATCTATTAATTAAGCCTTCCATCTTCGCTAGTGTTCTGACAGCGTGCTTTCCGTCATCTGCAGCGCCTTTAGCAATGGGACCAATGGCTGTCTGGCAGAGGCAATTGAGTTCCGGCTCGTTGGCTTATGCTCTGTCGCCATGCCAGGTAACCCGTTGGGGAGCAGAAATACATGACCGCGATCACGAAGTCGTTCATTAACGTTACGGCAGCATAAATGTAGGGAATATACACCAGTTGCAACAGTCAGCTTCACTAGCCCATCCTTATTATTTGCATATTTTCGCTGGCCCCCTTTCCAGTGGTTTACGCTTGCAATCCAATTCATTCTATTTAAAATTAGATTAACACTTTTTAATGGATCGTTCGATTGGCCCAAGTAAACAATCGTCCAACAGACCGTGCAATTCTTTCCTCGGTCCAAACTCACAAACTTTGACTCCTGTGTGCATCAATAAGCACCTCACGGGAATGCGCTTCTTCGCCTGTGCTTTTAGAAGCTGCTGGCGCCTGCTTGGTCAGTTGCATATTCAACGGATGGTTTTTGGCTATGCTTGAAGAGCTTGACGCCGGTAGGATAACCATTTGCCGCTTTGCTGACTACTCTAGTTCTAAGGACCTGCTCACGATCTATCGCACTGGACTGCACGTAGCTGGTACTGCCCGAATTTTGGTGGCTTTCGATTGGCCATCTGCCTCCCGATACCACAGCATTTCCAACCCTCATCACACGGGGCAGGTAGGTTAGGTGGCGGAAAGGCGTAGGTGTGGGCTAATAAGGTACCTAGGAAGTGTCGAGTGTGAATATATGGAATAACGCAAACGGGAAAGATTGGTTTATCACTGTACTTTGAACGCGAAGGCAGCTGGTTATATGGGGCCTGAAATGCCGGGTTACATAGGCAAATTGCACGTTTGTGGGGTAGAGTGTGGCAACGAGGAGTTAAGAGGATAGATTTGCGTTTCACGCGTGAACAGTTTGCGCTTCTGCGTTCATGTAATGGCACGGCTTGGTGCAGACGAGGATTTGCCGTCGACGTACCAGGAGTATAATGGGGACTGCCGGAGCTTCCTGAAGGGCCGAAACCAGCCATTTGGGAACGGCTGTAACTTACATAGGACATTTCGGAGTGTACAGCGGGTGCTAAAGAGTTGGATTGGGCGTGTTAGACTATACGCGCAGTATCCTATACAAAGAGACTTGGTAGAGGCCGCCGTGTTGCCTGATGTTATGCAGATGCAGAATCTGGGACCACTTAAACGTTGAGAAGTGATTTTTTAGAGATGGTTCTGCAGCTTTCGTACTCGTTGTTCAATTGGTATATCCGTTGGAACTACGCCCTATACCAGCTGGTATCGAGCCTAGTATATTGCACGATTGTTAATAGGTAGGGGCCCACTGCTCACCTGGGAGCGCCGAAAAGCTAACAGTTGGCTTGTGGCTAGTCTTATCCATCTGTAGGCATGGACCACATTGAGTTTTGATATCTTAGAGGACATGGTTTGATAGTTACCGGCTGCCTTGCTTGAGTCCAATTTTCGGCGTGTACAAACCAGTATTCCTGTAGTTCCTTGTCAAATATTTCATGAATCAGGGTATATGGGTAAGCGAATCGTGGTTGAGTTCACTATAGTTCCAACCAGCAGACAGGGTTGGAGTGTGTTTCCTGGTGCCAGTGGATATCCACCAGATCCGTGCACAGTACTGCTTTTATCCATGAGGACGGGAGTAGTTGGCATAGCTACAGTCAAGATGGCTATTGCTGTCTTAGAATCGTACATATCGTACCCACAACTCAGTAACGCTTTGGATTTTTTATTTTCCACAGTATCGTAATGTGGTGTATTTGCAGTGTCGCAGTGTGCGACCGATCCGAGGTGAAGCTCTTTGAGGGAGGCCCCTGTTGTAGTTGTTGTTCTTGTTGTCGTTAAACAGTCTAAAACAGATGCCTCAAAATGATGTAATGTCTGTGACCGACCTTGTAACTTTTGGTCAAGGTCGGGATTTTATGTCGGTTGGTGATGAAGAGGTGCGTAGCCTAGACCTTTGTAACAGCCTCAAATCCTCGTTGCTCAATAAATACCCGAAGTTAGCCTATAGTCCGAAAAGCAAGCTGGCGGCCGTAAAGCGTTTAACACAAGACCTGCTTCCATAAGCAGGACTGGACTTGTTCGACCGCAACTCTTTCAGGCATTTATCGGAAATTTGTAGACGTTCGGAAGCTTACGCAACAAGTGGCAATCGATCTGGGCCATTGTACAGTATGGCATTATTAGCGCGACGCACACGCTGTTTGGCTTCGTGGTCAGTTAAGATAAGGAGCATGCTAGTTTGGCCCAGGTCAGATGGCTTTGTAGGTTTATAAATTTTTGACCAGTGTATAGGGTCATCACCTTCAAAGTCTCATGGATATTCATTATACTGCTTTTTAGTCTATTCACACTTTCAGGTGCGATAATTTTAACATCGCTGTTGTGAGCGCTTCAATATGCATAAAGTTGCGTCTTTGCAAATGAATGGGAGCAACTGCGTTAGTAACCGCTGAAGGATTTAAACCTCATTGTCCCACACCGCTGAGCTGGAACTATTGACTGCTACCATGGGTCAGTTGTAGTTGGTGAGTTGGACGTTACGCATGCTAGTTACAGCCAAGTTGAGTTTAATAGGGGAGGGTGTCGTTGAGTTCACTTTTAGTTTATAACGCCTAATAGCTTCAAAACATTTAGCTACCAGTATACAGAGAAATGCGCACGATACCACAACCGTATGAAAGACGACTTGGACAGGACGCCCAAAGAAAACCCACTGGACGAGTATGAGACGAAGGTGTGATATAACTAAATTTTGCAAACGGTATAAGGACGTTATGGGGGTGGTTTAGAAACAGAAAAACCAAACAAAAATAGTCAAGTAATTCGACTGCTTGGTAAAAGTAACATATCTTCGGATTGCTATCTACGCGTCGCGACGCAATTCCGGTAAAAGTAAATCGTACCTAATAGTTTCAACTTTACAAACTTGACAACGTTCGGAAAACCTTTTAGGCCGTTGACCGCTTGTGTTTGACATATCAAATTCGGTCCCATCGTCAATAGGCCCAACCACACCACACAGTAAACAGCGTTTAGGTTGTCATTTAGTTCGCGGAAAAGCGCAACGTTACCATTGATTCCTTCGACAAATTTCTTTTTTATTTAAACTTTATTCCAAGAGTAGAGCATGGCATATCTCCGAAGGAATATTTCATTCAGAACACCAAACTCCAAACGGCGCGATAGCCGCTTCTGACGAAGGTAAACAGAAGAACGTCGTCTGCACTGCCCGCTTTTGACGTCTATCTTGCAAGCGATGTGTCAGGTAGCGAATCCGACATGCGCGGCACGGACACGGCCTCCGAACCTGGTGTGCTAAATAATAAACTTCGAATTTGTGTATGTAACTCGGATGTTCGGTTGCCTACTGCGATTCGCCTAAAGCAGTAGCTCACACTCAACAAAACTTAAGGAAACACAGTGCCTCCTTCAGCATTCCGTGAACACTTCTTCATCTTTACTGTCTGCTATCGTCATTGACACTGCCAATGATATGCCGCATGACAAATAAGACATGCGGGACATTAATACGGACTCTTCTGTTAGCTTACCGTACCATCTTTTTCAAACTTATGGGTCAAACGTTGCACTTTATTTGCCCAGTGGCAATGGTCAGTTAAATAGTTTTATTCTGCTTCAAGCTCCGAGGAAGCTGAACAACTCATTCCTATTAACAACGGGAAACGCTCCTACGCGGAGCTATAAACGCCTGCATGTACTGTAACAACTCAGAAAATAATAGTTACAGAGCAGAGGCATAGCAGCGCAGGTTGCTTCAGCGTTCACGAGCATTAATGGATAGAGATGCTTCAACCTGTCTGCTTACTGCACAAGCCTTGCCTAATACTTAATATAGAACATTTACACAAGGGTTTAATCGAGGATGCAGTCACACCAAAGTAAGCGGGGTATCCCCACCTCGTGCCTGCGCACTTGTACATGAAGCAATTTGGCTTTCTTTTGATAGCTTAGAATTCCAGCTTTGAGTAGTTCACCTAATGTATTGAAATGCCGCGGCGGCATCCTTTTCCACAAGCGTTGGTTCATATTATTACTTGTTACACCACGCAGTCATCGCTTTAGCAACAGTTCGTCTTCCTACAAGTTGACCCTACCCCACTTAACTGCCTGCTTGGCCGTCAAGTTTCAGTTAATCTCTCAATAATGGGCGGCTACTGCTACTTATTTAATTCCCCTCTTAACTGCACTGATCTCTGCCTCTAGTTGGCTTACTGTTACCGCCGTAAAATTTCAACATCCGGTGGCTCACCTAATGTATTGAAGCGCCACTTCGTCATCTTATTCCAAAATTGTTGGCTCATAGGCTATCGCCTTCCTGTTCCTCCCTCATCCGATCGCCCCAAACCTCTAAAAATCTTCTACTCTGTGCTCAAACTTTATTTCCAACACCGAAATCTATTACCTCGTGGAGTGCTTACGCGAACCATTTGCTTGAACCCTAGGTACATGCCAGTAATTCCCCCATAGGGCCGTGATCACAAAACATTATAAGAGTGATATCTGTTGTACACTGTAAAGCAGTTTGTTTCATACCGCATCTTTGAAACTGGCTTCGACGTGGCTCAAAGACGCGTTAGCGCTCTGCGCTCACAACCCATTGACGTTCATTGTCGTTACCGTCCTACAACCTACAACAACCTAGACCTTGACCGCGCGACGTTAGAGACTGTGCGTTTTCGTCTTTTTGTCGCTTATTTTGCCACACAGCTACTATGCATTAGATTGGTTAGATGCACTGCCTCGATATTTTGAGGTGCTCTACTTTAAGGTTTTTAGACCATATATACAGCACATCAGTATTCCCGGAACACAAAGTATGAAGCTGTGCTATTCCGTAATGACTAACAAAAATGGAATAAAATTTAAAGCCGCCCGAGCCAAAATCCGGGGCAAACATAGGAGTACTCATACAAATACCGGCGCTTCTGTCGATCACAGCTCCGTCTCATGCACCGCAAACGCGGTTAAGGCAACCAAACGGTCGGCTGCAAAGGACCACCTGAATACACTGCGTTCCTGCAGTGTTCTTCTTATAGACCCACTGAAAGATGCACTTAACAAAATCAGGGCACTCAACTGAAATAGCTGCTCTTAAAAAGAAATGGCCCTCACTAAAGCAGAGCTAGCAAAACTTATGCCGTTGGCCCAGCTCGCAGTTATAGGGAAAAATGGCAACGCTATTGAGCTCATAGTTGCCGGCGCCCTTCTTACTATCAGCATTAATGAGATAAACCACCGCACACGCCGCGTCCGAAAAGTGATTCCGTTCAACTTTCCTGACAAACTTCCTTTGGAGAAAGTCACTCGCTTACTGCGTGAGTAAACGGCTCAGCAAATCAAAGATAAGTCGTAAATGCCTCATTCTTATTGCTTTCAAAACTCAAGAACTGGCTACACGCTTCATAGCAGATAGATTTGCCTTATGAACAAACGCAAACATTGGGTCTATTCTTATCGAGCCTGATCTAACGCCGCTGCAGAGAGCTTTACTACCCGATACCAATACCAAAGCAAGACAACTGCCACCTGATTCACGGTCGATTGCCAGAGCTACCGCTTGCTCTACGACAAGCATTACCGTTTATCCGGACCTAAACCCCTGGCGTCAAGCGTCCACGATTGCACTGCCTACCGACTCAAGCCCCATTGCCCTAATAAATAAAAAGTCAACCAACGTTCCTAACTCGTCTCAGCTAACGATACAAGAAGCTGGGCCAATGAATACTTTAGTGCATAACGCCTCCGACATAAGTGATACAGATTCCGAACCGATCAATGTAAATTTTCAGCTGATCAACTCCATTCCCTTCCCCTCGTACAAAGCCAAAACAACCCTTGCAACACAACAGACTTCCAACAAAGGTCCACAGCCGAAACACGGCACGCCTCGAATTACGAAACCCTTCCCGCCGATGCACCACCTTAACCATGATAATCGCACCCAAACAATAGCCTCGTGGCGTAAGCGGATAGCTGATAAGCACCAAACAGCATCTTTACCAATGGATTGCGTGAAGTCAAAATCATTTCGATCAAAAAAGTCGCCCTCCATGCAGGTTTTGATTGAACCCGCACAATCACTGCGCAAGCCGTACCTACTCGATGTGCCTAACAATGCTATCAAGCCACAGAACTATAACAAATACCGCGGTTTTCACAAACAGAGGACGTTCTACCAGTCACCACAGCAAAATGGAACTATGAGCAGCCCGCGCAGCATCAACGCAGTGATTCCCCTAACAACTAACAAGGCTAGCTATCCGCCTGGTACGCCATCGTTTAGTCGGCCCTACAAAAAGCGTTTTGCCCTCCAAACGTCAAGTGCACAACCCCGCTACCAATCTTCACAACCTCTCGAAACACTAGGGAACAAAGCACCTTCCCAAAGACGACGCGTTTCCGAAAATCTCTACTGCTCCATCAATACTACTTCGCGCTCCCTGACCATACGCTCTCCCGAACGAAAAAGATATCCGGATGAGAAGCACTACGATCGGGCCATGCTGTCCACCTCGCCCATTCCACCAAGAGCTCTTGCCAGCCCTCAATTACCTCCAACAACTCATATGCCCACTGTAATTAACCACACGGTTGATTTCAGCCCTCCGGATAAGTCCTACCGTCACAAAAGCTACCAAAGCCTCATTAGCGGCCGGATACCACCAGCTACTTGCTCAATCACTTCCTGCTCACATTCCTATAACACCCTCTCCAACTTTTCTTACCAATTCCATGTACCCTGCGCCCGTTTCACCCTATTGTGCAACACCTCACACAATCTAACTCCTTTAACTCTTCTTGCGTTGAATCATACAGCATGCTGCTTATCAACGCGCGATCTATTACCTACAAGATGCACCTCATTGAACCGTGTATCCTGCTGTCATATGCACAGCTGGTTCTCATCACAGAAACGTGGCACCCCTCAAATGCATCTGACAGCCTACTACGCATCCCAGGAAACACCACATTCCGCAACGGACGAGGCAACCAGCGAGGCGGCGGTTGCCTTATCTATGTCCGGGAGACGTTGGTACACCCGGTTTCAAACTGTTATCTATAGGTGCTCCTGAAGACTCCATCTGGATCCAGACGACAGGAGGTCAACTTGACTTCCATATCGGTTGCGTATACAACCCTCCACACACATCTAGCGAAAAGATTAATAATCACATTGAGCTTTTCGCTGAAATCTTCTTAATACTATCACGTCACAAGATAGTGGGTGGCGATTTCAATATGCCACTTATCCCTTGAAACGACCAGTTTGCCTCACTCAGGTACCGAAGCTTAGCTGACACAGTCCACGCAACTAACTGGACCCAACAAGTTCACGATCAAGCCAGACTTTCTAACACCCTAGACTTATTCTTTACGCAGGGGTCTCTGATGCAGTCGCTGGTATACCAGCTAGTATACATGGCTGAGAGCACAAGGTGGTCAAACTCATACTTACGCTTTCTACTCCACACTGCGCCACTTCGGGTTCTGTCAAACAGTTTTGAATTTTCAACCAAAGTAACTGGGACAGGTTTGCGATATTTGTGCGATCTGCGTACTTGGACAAGTTCTTTTTAGCCAATGATGTAGACGAAGCCGCATACGTCCTGTAGCTAAATTTCTTTAGCGGCCTAGATGTGATCGCCCCACCCACTTGCGGAAGCCGCTTAAGAGGACAGCGAAATCATCCAAGGCCAAAGTTGTACTTAAGAAGATCACAAAAAGTGCCATCGATATGCCAAAACTAAGGAATTCCATATCCATTTTCGCATGAACGAAATACTAACCAACTGGCAAACTGCGCATGAATCAGCCAAGATTGCTGAAGGAGATGCTGCCCTCAAATCTAACAATACAACCAAGTCACTCACTCAACTCCTCCGACAAAGAAGCAATCAAAATCTACTTCTGTTGCCTCACTGAGACTTTCTGACACATCCATTATTAGCGACCCATCAAAAATATGTGAGACCCTCAATGGATACTTCTGCAATTCTTTTACTGACGCCAACGGTACCTCACCGGCTATGCCATCTAAGCGCACCAATGATTCCCTTGACACTATTAAATTTGACCTACGTTCTAACACTCGAGTAATCAGCTCACTCAAATCGTCATCACATCCTGGTCCCGATGGTCTCCCCTCTACACTGCTGATACTCGGTGGCCAGGACATTCCAGTTTTACTTCTCAACTTATTCACGCTTTCCATGATAAACGGGATTTATCCAGCCGCATGAAAACATGCCACTGTCATCCACATACCAAAAAAGGGCAGTCAGCATAACATGGAAAACTATCGCCCCATCAGCCACACGCCTATTGCTTAGGAGTAATGGAACTAATAGTTAAATAAACCACGCTCAACTTCCTGTTTACTTGTAGCCTCCTTAATCGACAACGACATTGATTTCTGCCGTCCAAATGCTGTAAGACTTGCCAATTTGAGTTCCTCAGTCACGTAACTCAACAGATTGACAACAAGCAAGCACTAGCCATTATCTTCCAGGCATGACAAAAGCCTTTGACAGTGCGACATACAGAACTCTTGATGAAGCTGGAATCATTCGGTATCACCGGCAAAATGCATACTTGGTTCTTATCACAAATTACACCTCGCTCACAGTCAGTAATGGTTGTGTACTTTATGTCACTTCCAAAACCAGTCAAAAGTGGCGTAATTCAAGGAAGCGCTTAAGGCCCTCTTTATTCCTGCTCTATGTCAATGACGTTTTCCAGGTTTTTAAACACGGGACACCCTACCTCTTTGCCGACAACAGCAAAATTGTCTTCTCATTTTATCCGTCAAACTTCTACACCGCCCGCTTCCGTATACAATAAGACTTAAGATCCCAAGCTGCGTCGTGCGACACATGGAAGTTGGCATTCACACCAGCAAAATGCAAGGTCCTTACATACAGATGCACCATGCCACCCAATACCTTAATGCTACAAGGCAGGCCACTAGGAAACTGCCTAACAGTGCTGGACTTAGGCGTTCACTACTTCTGTTCGCTGAACTTTGCAGAAAGAGCAGTTTATTCCACAGCAAAATTGCGCTATCTTATCGGATACATCCTCAAAACCATGACCATACAAGAATCTAGAACTGCGCTATACACAACAAGTGCCCGGCCTTTGCTACAGTACTGCTCTATAGTATTCACTAACCTGAAGAAATGCGACAGAATAGCCGTCGAAAAGGTTCAGCGTACCTTCACAAAACGCCTCCTGGGGCATTCAATTCTCAGCTACCGTGGTCGATGCAATACACTTAAGCACGACCCGTTATGGCTGCGCCGACTGAAAACCAACCACGCTTTCCTATATTCGCTTATTAGCAATCCCAACGGGAGCCCACTAACCCCTGTCTCAGACTCACACAACGGGCCTCACCCCCTACGTGATAGACACCATTTACTTATCCTACCAAGAACGCGCAGCAGTATCCGCTCCAACTTCTACCTCTACAGATACACACATGTATGGAATAGGTGACCTCTCACAATAAGGCATCTATGAATATAAACCAGTTTCGCTTGGCTATTGGCAAATACCTCTCTATCAACCAAGTTTCCAAGCCACTGAATATTAACTGTCTAGAAGACGAGTTTTTGAAAGTGGACCAGACCACTTATTATCGCCTTTTCTTGAATTCACACACGATCTCCTTCCCGACTCCTAATATACTTATCTGCCTGCTTCCTCCAACAACCACTTATGTCTTTTATCACCTAGACATTAGCCACCGGATACTGAATGACTCTGCAATCCCTCAAACCTCCCACATCTGTCTAGCTCGAGACATCCATCTCCGGCTAATCGCATCAACTGGCTACTACCTAGATGGTGAAGCCGGCGTGCGTAGGACTCAGGTACCAGTTGAGATTGCCCAAATATATTGTTATCGCCAAGCTGACATCGACCTCCCTTATACTTATTACCCTACGCATCACGACGACATTGAATATCACTCTTAATTGCACTTGCATTTACCATATATTCCTACTACTTCTCTTACTTGTTTGGCCCTGGCTTTCCTCTCCCATTACGGAATGTCTGTATCACTCACCCTCACTGGCATGTTGACGCATTCTATGACATTGTATATATACTCTATTGACCAAGCGTCCTGTCGTATATGGGCCCTACCCAACATGGAGTGCTGTCATCCAATCAGACCATACAACTGTCCAGCCAACCACCACTAAGCTGGAACCAACGAAACCGATATACTCCAGTGAGTCTGGTAAACACGTGAACTTCCTGTTGACACCTTGTTGACTCTGTTTGTCAGTATCTCTTGATCCGCTGCATCAATACTACCGGTCTTTTCTACGATCTAGTATTCTATCCACCTACTAGAACACGGGTTATTTCAACTGACGACGGAATTGGTAATTAAAAGGGCAATTTCAGCAGACGATCTCCGTGCAATTCTTTAACAACAGCAGTCACAGTTCGAGGCCGCTCGGCTCCGTTTACTCGATACTCTAACGCATAACCTCTCCCTGGTTTCCAAGGACAAGGCATCGCAGGATAAACATACCAACATTGAATCAATTGTTTCTATAATTCAGGTTTTCCAGCATGACGTTGCATCGGGTGTTACTTTTGAGTCCCGGTTCAGGCGCTATGAAGACTTTTCGTGTTGTGTTCGGTGGGAAGGAGGATTCATGGCGATCACGAACACTGCTTCGTAAGTTGGGGGTCACGGAGCATGATCGTTTCGTAAACTATATTGTGCCCAAACACCCACGCGAATTTTCTTCTGATGACACGGTTCAGTGCCTTACACAGATTTTGGCGAACGTTCCTCGTTCTTCAGCACGTGTTATCATTGCTTAAAACTCGTCAAGCACTCCATGGACGACTACATTACCTACGCAGGTATCGTTAACCGCGAGTACTAGCGTTTTCAACTTGCATCCATGACAGAGACACAGTTCAAGCGTTTCATGTTTATTTGTGGTCTACAATGCCCGTCAGACCGGACACGTCTTCTCACTAGACTGGAGCAAGACCCAGACATAACGTTGCAGAAAATGGCTAAGGAATGTCGGCGCCTGATCAATTTGAAGCATGATTCCCGTATGGTGGAACAGCAGCAGCTCAACATAACAGATGCCAGACCGGTCAGAGCACACAAACAGGAGTCCAAAAAGCCACCAACAGCATGTTGGAACTGTGCCGCATGGCACTACGCCTCACAGTGCATTTTCGCCGACATCGGTGCAATCAGTGCCGACGCTTTGGTCACAGAGATGGTTTCTGCAAGCCACGCAACTCAACTAAAGCTGACAATTCCAACAAACGGTTTCCGAAACCACCGCAGAAGGCTGGTTGCAGTATTGTTGCTAGCTATCAAGTCAACGCAACATCGCGAAGACGCTATCTAACAGTGAGTGTAAACGGGTATCCCGCGACTCTCCAGGTAGGCACAGGATCGGACTTCATGATTATTTCGCAAACGAGTTTGGAATCCATCGGACGTCCTCCAGTTATTCCCACTCAACAGACAGCCCTCAGTGTATCCGGAACAACTCTCGGTTTGGTTGGTGAGTTACGTAGCTTGGTATCTTATAATGGTCAAAAATTTGCGTCTATGTGCTACCGCACTAACCAACCAGGACTGAATATTATCGGCATTGACTGATTAGGTAATTTCAATCTTTGGAGTATACCGTTTGCTAAAGTCTGCAAACTGACACCGGGCATCAGCGTTCCTTCCGTAATACTCGATGCACGGCTACAGCAGTCCATTCCACAACAGTTAATTCAGCAATATGAACTAGTTTTCCAGGAAGGACTTGGTTTTTGTAGCAAAATGAAGGCTCAATTGCAGCTGAGAGCAGATGCTAAATCCGTTTTTCGTTCTGATCGTCCGGTGCCTTATTCTGCATTAACCAGTGTAGAGCTAGAGCTGGATCGCCTACAGCTAGCAGACGTCATACAACCAGTCGATTACTCGGACTGGGCTGCTCCAATCATAGTGGTACGAAAAGCCAATGGCTCAATTCGTGTGTGTGCAGATTTTTCAACAGGTCTCAGTGACACCCTTCAGACACACAATTAGCTACTACCAGTCCCAGAAGACATTTTTGCTAAACTTTCAGGCAGTAGACTGTTTGCCAAACTTGACCTTGCTGATGCATATCTACAAATCACCATTGACGATGAGTCAAAGGAATTGTTGACAATTAACACACACCGTGGATTGTTTCAGTTTAACCGATTGCCATTCGGGGTTAAAACAGCACCAGCTATTTTCCAGCAGCTTATGGATACCATGCTCACGGGCATTGACAACGTTGCAGCTTACTTAGATGATATCTTAGTGGTCGGAACAAGTCCAGGAGGGCTAGCGGTGAGGCTCGACCAAGTTTTGGATCGTATAAAAGAGTACGGATTGCGCTTGCGACCAGACAAATGCAGCTTACTTCTGCCACAATTCAAATATCTTGGGTTCATTATTGATCAGAATGGACGTCGTACCGACCCAGCCAATATTTCAGCTATTGTTAACATGCCGGCACCAACAGCCGTCAGTACGCTACGCTCTTTTTTGGCATGGTTCGCCACTATGCTAATTTTCTCCAGGAAATGCATCAACTGCAAGCACCTCTAAACGCATTACTCATGAAAGAGGTCAAGTTTACTTGGTCAGCAGCGTGTCAAGCAGCGGTAGGTCGGCTTATAGATTTGCTGACTTCCGATCTCCTTCTCACGCATTACGATCCCAAACTTCCAATCGTGGTAGCTGCCAACGCAAGCAACTATGGCATCGGAGCTGTGTTGTCCCACGCTTTCCCAGACGGTTCTGAGAAAGCAGTTCTCCACGTGGCACGGTCGTTAACATCAGCAGAGAAAAATTATTCCCAGGTTGAAAAGGAAGGCCTGGCTATCATATTTGCTGTCAATAAATTTCACAAAATGCTATATGGTAGACGTTTCAAGTTACTGACGGATCACAAACCGTTGCTGACCTATTTGGTTCACATAAAGGCATCCCGGCAACTACAGCCAGCCGTCTACAGAGATGGGCTCCATCCTTACTGGCCTACGATTTTAGCATCCATTACCAATCGACCACCGATTTTGGGCAAGCTGATGTGTTGTCTCGGTTAGTTGCGGATCATCCAGCAGACAACAACGAGACAGTGATTGCTAGTGTTAAAGTGGATCAGGAGATAAATCGGGTAATTCTCGACACCGCGAAATCCCTACTAGTCTCGCTAAAATCCATCCAGCAGCACACATCACAGGATGCCGTACTACGTAAGGTAATGAAGCAAGTGAAAGAAGGTTGGCCATCGAGGGTATCAGATGCAGAACCCATCCCCTATCACCGGTGCCAAAACAGCTTATCAATCGTTGACTCGTGTTCGCTTTGTGCTGAACGTGTAGCTGTTCCCTCAGCTTCACAACGGCCCATTCTCACCCAACTGCCCAAAGGCCATCAAGGAATCACCCGTATTAAAGCATTAGCTAGAAGTTACGTGAATTGGCCAGGGATGGATGATGTAATCGCACACCTGTGTACGCGGTGTGAAAACTGTGCGACCACGCAAAAATCACCAAACAAATTGGCCCCTGTGCCATGGCCAGCAGCGACCACGCCGTGGTCAAGGGTACATGTAGATTTCGCCGGCCCAGTAGATGGTAAATCTTCTCATCGTGATTGACGCTCATAGTAAATGGCCAGAAGTTGTAACAATGCCGACGACCACTGCAGTCGCAACAATTAGACAGTTGCATCAAATATTCAGCCGATTCGGCATGCCGGAGACCTTAGTAAGCGATTAGGGCTCACAATTTACTAGCGAAGAATTAGCAACATTTTGTCGTTCTAATGGGGTGGCACACATACACCCCCTTTTCACCCGCAATCGAACGGTCAGGTTGAGCGATTCGTCGACACGTTCAAGCGTGCACTTATCAAAGAGCGAGGTGACGGCCCTAGGGACGACTGCATTCGCACATTCCTAATGATGTATGGAATCACACCACACCCCTATTGTAACGGAAGGTCACCGTCGGAAAGGTTGCTTAACCAGCAGATCAGGTCAAGTTGGGACATAGTCGTTCCGGAGGTGAGAGAACTAGCCAAGCCGGAAACAACAGAATCTGCGCAACCCAAACTGCACGTAATAGCGAGAACATTACAACCAGGTGACTTGGTATGGACAAGAGACTTCCGGCAGTCGCAAAACAGATGGACGCCAGGTGTAATCACCAGACGGATTGGTCGAGTCACGTACCTAGTAGAGGTCAACGGTCAAACATTGCACAGGCATACGAATCAGCTCAGACACCGCTCTGATAACAATCAGTATTTATTTCCTCACAATTCCCAGTTTGATTTTCAGTTATTACTGGAGGAGTTCTCATTGCCGAAACCGACAAACGCGAATTCGGATCGAGTGGAAAACGAAAGCCAAGCGTTGATATCAGATTTGGATGCGGTTCACAGACGCCCCGCAACTGTCGACCACCTGATCGTTTCATCTATACCCAACGGTTGGCAACTACAGGCAGACGTGTCAAAAGAAGTGGGAGGTGTCGTATACGGGCCCAACCCAACATGGAGTGCTGTCATCCAATCAGACCATACAACTGTCCAGCCAATCACCACTAAGCTGGAGCCAACGAAACCGATATACTCCAGTGAGTCTGGTAAACACGTGAACTTCCTGTTGACACCTTGTTGACTCTGTTTGTCAGTATCTCTTGAACTGCTGTATCAATACTACCGGTCATTTCCACGATCTAGTATTCTATCCACCTACTAGAACAGTTCGGGTTATATCACGTCCTATTGGAATGGCTACATCTGTCCACTGGTAGCATTTACTAGCACCACCATCTGTCGATCGACTTAACTTCGGTCTCTGTTTTGAAGCAGCTAGTGGTCGTACGCTCCAAGCATCTTTGCGCATATCCGGAGCTTGCTAACAGCTACTCACTATATTCTTCAACCTATGTTCTTTGGGACTCTACGCGCCACATACATTTGATGATTATTGACTTTATCTGGGATATTGTGCGTATACACTAGTAACTAGAAGGCTTCATGCAATTGCCATTGCTGCTAACTGAGACTCTCACTCCTAGCGCCTTTCACTGATCTTTGTATTACCACTGGCATAGCTGTTTTGCAGTAGCCATTCATCGTAGGCTTCAACCATCTCTGCGTATATCTGGGGCTTGCTAAGAGCCACTCTCTTATTGCTCTCTGGGACCGCGTGCGTCACATACATTTGCTGTCTTTTGACTTATTTTGGGACACGTTAGGTATCCACTAGCAACTAGAAGGCTTCGTCCCATGCTGTTGCTAGCCGTCGATACTCTCTCTCCCTTACTACCATTGTCGGTTATTTGTATTACCTATGTCACCACTTTTCAGCCGTAGCGAGTCATTGTTTGTAGCATACATCTTTGCGCTAGGAGCCACTACTTATCTCTCCAACATTTAATCTCTTGAATTGCTTGCATTACAAACCTTCGCTGGTTTGTTGACTTATTCTGTCACTGTAGGCAACCACTGGTAATTAGAAGGTTTAATCCGAATGCCTTTGCTGGCCACTGATACTCCCTATCCTAACGCCACTATCTGTCGCTCTTCTTATCTTCCTCCCTACTGTAGCAGTTCGCCGTACGCTCCATGTCCCTCCTGCGCTGATCGTGAGCTTGCTAGGATACACTCCGTGTCTCTCCATCATACATCCTCTTAGAATGTCTGTATCACTTACCATCGCTGACATGTTGATGCATTCTGTGACCCTGTAGGCGTATACTAGTGACCATGCGTCTTATTGGAATGGCCACACCTGGCCAGTGGTAGTCTTTTCTGGCGCCACCATCTGTCGGTCGTCTTAAATTCGACACCTCTGTTCATAAGTAGCTAGTGGTCATAGGCTCCATGCATATGCAATTATCCAGTGCTTGTTAGGAGCCACTACATATTTCATTAATCTTTATTCATTTTGAACATCTGCAGCCATTTCTTCCGCTACCTTACCGCCAATTGACCTATAGATCACTCTCGCGGCAAAATAATTATTTTTCACTTTATAATTCTGTGCCCCCTATCGTATAAGGCTAGCTACTTGCTCTTCATGCACCTTGCAATCACTACCAGCCTTCTACCTATCTCTGCGCTCTCCCCATGCAACGTTTGCCTCATCCTAAACTGATATTTCTTGAATTACTTACTGGTACTACCCTCTTGTCTCTATGCAGGCGTTAGCAATCCATCCATACGGGTGACGATTCTATAGGACATTCAAAAGTTACTTTCAGCACAATCAACGTTACACAGTGTACATGATTTTGTCTCAACTCTAAATGTTGTAACATAAGACTTTAACACTGTGTAACTCCACGCCTGTTCTTGCGGTCTTCTCTCAGTTGTCCCAAGCTTTCCCTATTCTCCGAGGTCCGGAACATTTTGGCTATCTGGGATTGGACTGAGGGACAGTGTTCGCCCAATGCGGACGTAACAGCCGACAAGGACCTACATGAAGCAATTTTGTACACCAAGGGGTCTTAACTACAATCACCACAAACCTTGTACAGTGTGGAGAGCTAGACACATCTTCACACTCCTATAACTTATACTTCTGAAAAATCCAGACAGCAGAAACTTTGAACTTGTGCTCACCTGGACTCACAACAAGTTGACTATTCACGATTTTTCCATCCCCAACCGGCCTCAACAATTATAGCGGCCCTGAGCAAAGTATCTGTCCGGCCAACAGAGGAAATTGGAAGGCATTTGACTGCAAATAACCGAATAGGAAATCAGTCGTCAAGCGGCTTTACTAGTTATACATTAGTGATCAAATCGCTTTACAGGACGCGGTTGGTTTACTTCTGGCAAGCGTTCTCCCTATAAAAGCCAAAATGTCTGGTTAACAACACTGGGACGTGGCGGATGTGACTCGCCACTGGATAACGTCACTGCCCACAACTACATACTGGCAGGTCGACTAAATTCATATTTCAACCTTTCCCGAAGCGTGCAAGAATATGATACTTTCTGTCTACCTGCACCGTTTCATTGCACTTATAGTGCCTTGACCGTTTCAACCACACACGGTTGAACCCGAAGTATCGTTGTGATACGCAACTGCCTATAAATCTTCATCAAGCTTGATTTAGTATGCCTATATAAATTTGCGAATAAAGTTCAAGTTCAATTTCAATCGGGACTGGAACGATAGGCTTATCCTGTACGCGTTCTTCGGCGGGTCTTTGAACCAGGAGTTGGCGGACATTGAAATACTGATGGACCTAAAACAAAGACCGCATCCCACCCTGTCCAACCAATGAATGTCCACATATCCTTCCCTAGCATTTCCTGCTGGGCGGATTACGTGAAATAAGAAAGAGAAAGAAGTAAACTCAGCGCAAGAGAAAATGGAAAGAGCTAAACAAGTGGAATACCAAGATATTTGAATCACTAAAAAGGAACTGAAAAGTAAAGGTGAGTCAGCTAGGAAAATGAAAAGTTTGCTGTTGCCACCCAAGAGCATCGAGCTGACGCGCAAAACCCTTAACCGTAGGTTTCCTAGCCACGTGATCTGGAAGCGAAATCCAGCGATCTACCACCCGGCGCGACAGAGGAGTTTCCGTCCTAATTCTATCAGACTGTATTTTATGCAGTTTCATTGCGTGATCGCAGAGATTAGGTAAGGTAGTGGGACTAAATAGCCCTGATAAGTCCAGGCCCATCTTACCCGTCAAAATGTAATAAGTGAGAATCAGGTCCCCTCTTATCCTTAGATACTGCATTAAGTACATCCCCAAACTGAGCAAGGGTACAAGGTACGTCTGTCCCCGTAGACCCTGCACTAATCGGGTGCACACTCGTAACACCCTCTCCAGGTCCATTTTGTCTCGGTTAAGACATGGTGGACAAGCCTGAATACAATATTCTAGGGGAGGTCGGAAGAATGCCAAAAATAGTTTCGAAAACTAATTGGCCGTTTGGATTCCAAAAGAGCGGCAGACAAACCACATCATACGAAACCCTCGACAAGCAACCTTCTTTCAGTTGTCTCCAGAATGAAATGTTGATGCGTGTACGACTCCTTAATCCACCTGCTGGGTGACAACAGGGAGTTCCTCACCGCGGACATATCGGATGGAAGGAATAGCAGCTCCGGTTCAGAGAACTGAGCACTTGGCCCTATTTATGGGCATCAAGCATAAGGTAGACCATACCCAGAGCCTATCCAAGGCATGCTGAATTCCCTCTGGACCCCCAGGATATCCACAATATTCCAGAGCTTAAGGACGTCAGCAACCATTAGTGAGGACACCCCTAACTTTCCCGGCAAGTCATTTATATAGATCGCGAACAACAATGGCCACAATACCGAGCCGTGCGGGACGCCACTAAGGACAGCTTGCCTGAGCGAAAGGCTACGTCCCACCCGTACGCACTGTTCCCTCCCCTCAAGGAAGGCAGACACCTATTGAATGGCGCGATCAGGTTGCTCGTAAGGTTTCAACTTTAGTGAGAGCCGACGATGCAGAACAGGGTCAAAAGCTTTGGAAAAGTCCGCGAATAGCACGTCTACATCGTGGCCAACCTCTACCGCTTCGGCTCAGCTTTCCCGAGCTACAAGTATATTAGCCAGACATGAGAATCCCTTGCGGAATCCATGTTGTGCAACACTGAAAAAATTGAAGCTATTCAGGTGGTTCTCCACTGAATCCCTTATCAGCTTTTCAAACAACTTGACTACTACGCTTGTCAAACTGACTGGCCGGTTGTTCGCGGGTAGAGCGCCAACACCACCCTTAAAAATCGGATAAATGATTGCCTCCTTCTATTCTGAAGGTAGGATGCAGCTGTCCAGCTATATTGAGAACACACATGTAAGATGACTACTTAGCTCAGTGCGCAATTCATGCAACAGCTTCAGATGAAATAAATCAGGGCCGGAAGCTTTAGAGGGATTAATGCCTTGCAGTAACTAGAAGGCCTGCGGCTCCGTTATACTATAATCAGCTAAGTAAGTATCCTCTGGAAATCTTAAAATCAATTCAACTGGTGGTAATGTGGTCTCCCGAGCCAAGACTTCAGTATACTGATCACTAAATATACAAGCCCCAACAGTCGGTTTGAGCACGGGTCCCGTCTGCTCGCAATAACGCTGTTATGGACAGTTTTGCCCATATGCTTCCTTTTAACTAAGCAAAAGACGGGAAATGCTGCGGCCGAGTCCTCTAAACCCTGCTGGTACTGGAGACGAACCGTTCTGAGCTGTTGCTTACATTTACTTCTAAGCTCTTGATAACTATCATGGGTACTGGCTGTTGGAGCTGCTTGGTAGGTTCGCCAGCATCTAGACCCTTCCTTGAGTAAGTACTGCCTGTGGTATCTATCCATGGAGGCTATATCCTTAACCCTCTTTTCCTCATGCGTGAAATATAGAGAGTGGAAACCTCCGTAGTGTATGCCATAAATTCAGCCCAGACTAATTGAGCAGATTCGGCTATCGAGACCTCACAGTTCAGAACTGAAGCCTTAGCTTGCATTGCACTAACGTCCGCCCGCCAAATATTCGGAAGTAATTCAACAGCAGTCTCTTGGTGCCTTGTGAGAACACATCGAAAGAATATGCATGTGTGATCGCTGGACCACAGAGGTGCACCGTATGAAACGTCAGTCATGAAGTCGAGGGACTTAGTGAAAACCAAAACTAAAGTGGATTGTCTTTGGTTGTTCATATACCTAGTGGGCAGGGCCAAGAACTGGTGCAGAGGCACTTGGAGAGTCAGTTCAAGAAAGTCTGCACCGAATGTTCTTGATGCCGAATTGCAAGAAAGATCGGCCCAACAGACTTCCGGGAGGTTGAAATCCCCTAGAATTACACACTTATTCGCAGACTGAGTGCAAACAAAGTCAAGTATCCCCCTGGAAGAACTTCCAGGAGCTCTGTATATCACTATAACTGTAAACTGGGTAGAGGAAGTGCACAAAGCAGTCGATAGGGCTTCAACAGTCCGATCTGACGACTGAAATGCGCAGGTCCTCAACACAACTAAGTTACAGCTCACATAGAGTACAACGTCTCCAACATGGAGACCAACAGAGCCATCAGTTCTAAGCAGCGCGTAGCCAGTTAAACATACCTCACCCTCCGTGATATCCGGAGACAACCACGTTCAACTGAAAGCAAGTAGGTTGGGACGAGATTGTCTACAAGTAGACCCAACTCGTGCACCTTCTTCTTTAGGCTACGCACGTTGTTAAGTACTACCTCACGGAAGTCGGCACGACCATCCCTGGGTCTTGCGCCATCAGGATGGGTTCTGATAGGGCGGAAAATAACTTCCGGCTGACCACCTAAAAACCCACCAGACGGAGGCCTTGCTCAACAGCTGCCCGGCTAATTTTGAGGTCTTTGATAGCATCCTTTAACTTCAATCTACCTGCCAGTGGTAGGCCTGGCTGAACGCTGACACCACTGCCCTTAAGTTTGAATGCCAATCGCAGTAATGAACTCCGTTCCTTTGCCAACTGTTTCTCAAGGTTTTAAGAATAGAAATCCCAGTACATGAAGAGTTTCGCCTTTAGGTACCTCTTTTGACCTGCTTTGAGTTCTGCCAAGGACAATACCGCTTTAAGACTGCACTATGGAAAGAGCAGATGCCACCACCAATTAGGCCTGTAAGAGATAATGAGTAGCTCAATCCTTATGAATTTCTCCAGCACTAGCTACGCTGGCATGTAGCTTGCACATTACCACAATCCCAAACCGCAGGAGGCTTCGCCTGATCCGTCGCATGTTCCTTACAGGTGCTAAGGCTAACATTCTGGATGCAAAATATATGTAGCAATTTCTGATTAATTCCTGACTAGCTTGGGTTCCCTCACTGACACTTTGATCCCAAGCCTGCATGGACCAACCGGTATCTACGCCTCTCTGGCCTCTATTCTTCAAGAGCCACGTTGTCAACCTTTAAACAGTTAAACAAACAGTATAGCCAAGTTTACTGAACAGCAGGTTCGCGGAAGCCATAGGCATTCCTCATCAAGGGTATCGCAGGACAAAGAAGCATCCATCCAAACAGGCAAATGTCTGTTCTGCCATCTTACCTACATCTTCATTCCTTAGTCTTCAGCTTTGCTGTTATCACTTTCTATATCATTAGACCACTGGGTCCGTGAAAAAATACTAGGCTTATGACCTTCGTGGTACACCGCGTAAATGTCTACTACCAGACCTAAGCCTTGTGTAAGATGTTAGAGCATATTGCTGCTGTTGATACACATAATGCACATAAGATAGCATTAGACTTGTCCAAAACCTCCTCTAGTACCAGCTTTAGATGTACTTCCATGAACTTTCGTATATGTCAGTTGGTAGTTGGCCATAATTAAGGCATTTTAATTAAGCCGGAATGCTTGCTAATTTACTCTGCCGTTATCAACTGGTATCGGTTTGCATGCCGCAATAATATACATGTATATATATATATATTACATTCCGGTCAATACAGAGACCAATTTACAAAGTTTAGGTACGACTAACAGGCATTTTGCTCTCCAGGTATAATTGCTCGGGCCCATATATTTAGCTTTATCTGATTTATGCAAGTGCCTATCACTATTGGCAACACCAGTTGACGGGCATCATGAAAACCAGAGCCTCTTACTCAATCGCTTCTGATAGTAAAATATTTACATTTCGTGAGACCATTCACTTTCAAGAAAAGGTAATCAGCGGCAGACAGGTCTCTGTTACTCTGGCTGGCAGTACATCTAGAACTTTTGACCATACCTTTGCCTTATCTCGGCAGCCTGTGTTATTTATCTTTTACCTGGCTCCAAAGTCTACAATGTTTTATGCGTAATGGTGAGCGAGCGACTAGCTCTAAATTTTTAATGCCTTTCCTGCCTATGGTTAACTTTATGACTATCTAATAACGTTGCAAACACAGTTCGTATTAGAAAAACTACCAAGGAAAGGGTTGATGGGAAAGTACCGTACTTGTTACCTTTGACAACTGAATGAACACCACTGACACTCGCTTCAGACGCCAAAATTGGAGAGTAATAGCTCGACATTAAGCAACAAGATGCACATTCGTAAGCATTAACACATATGGTACAACAATCCTTCATGTTCGAGAACGCTCAATCTCGAGAAGCAGAGCTGTTAATGTCCTACCTACTCAGACGCAAATAGATTTCACGCCCCGAAGCGTTTTGTTGTAGTCTCCGATACTCAGTTTGTTATTAGGCGTGACAAGCTTCTCTATCTCACTGGTGTTGTTGGCATAGCTTTATGGATATAGAAAAAGGCTCTAAAAGATAAACACGCGATATTTTTCTAACAAATGGGCGCGTTTTTTATGCCTAAAGGTGTCAAATGCACCTAAAGCTTTCTTGTATAATTAACACATACCTAGCTCACGCAGACTTACTATTAACTTTGCAATCACTTAGAGGCTTATAACACTCTGAACTTTAGATTTATAGTGATTTATGTAGCTCAGTATCCATTGTGGCCTGCTGACGGTGGGCTAATACTAATTTTTCTTTAAGTCCCTTGCATATATAACGTTCCTTACTGTATTCCTAGCCCTTCTGCGTAATCTTATCGTTAGCTGACTATTATTGATATATATACCTGAAAAGCTTAATTTTTGGCCACTTGTATGGTACCTATTTTTTGCGAGGATTTCGGGCTGTATAAGGCATATATAGGTAGCTATACCCATTTATAACTTATAGTGCTTCGCTGCCTTTTAATTTCCTTTTCTGCTATCTGGTTGAAAAGCAGGAATCCATTCTTAGTGAAAACTTATTGGCGTTATTCTTAGACAGCAATTCATTCGCGTATACTTCGGATACCAGTGCAAGTCTCAGAAGGCATTTGCATTTAGCATAATCAGGGATTAAAACTTGTTCTAAGTAAGTTCATTTTGTACTACTATTTTTGCGATATTCTGGTTTATGAGAATGGATACCTTTCCCTGAGATGTGCTTTCGAATTTTTGAGCCAGAAGTCAAATTTTGCGCAATAAGCTGGTTATAATTTTTGTTAATTTGTACTATTCTAGTTATATACGCTGCCTTAGTGGGTCTCTTAAACTCGCACCTTTTATTTGCATTTTAATAATTAGTTTTAACCTTTTCTTGTCTCTAATTATTCCTTTGCTTTTATTCTTCCTCGGCGCCCCAGTAAAGGTGACGATTAAGCGTGCCGAAATAGTTGCTTTAACTTACAGTGAAGTTAGTTTGATTTGAATACTGGTTCCAAAGGAAATATTCAAAATTACTTTCCTTCTTACCTTCCAAATCAAGCAAAAGCGTGGACCACCATATTGCCCGAAGGAGCCCGAAGAATTTCAAGTTGGGCGCGCACATCACCATCAGGTGCAACGTAACAAAGCATATGCATTCGTAATTGCTAACAAGGAACCTATACTGATACTATTCCCAGTTTCACGCAAGAGCATGAGATTAGACTAACTATCGACCTTTTCCCTTAAGGGAGCAGCAACTAACTAGTATATATATATATATATATTTGGTTAGTGATATACTTAAATATCACAAGGTAGGATTTTGATACTGCTTGCTACTACGACTGCCTTTATAGGTCTTCGCTCGGCCTGTTCCTCTCTTCCCCTTTTCTCCGAGGCAGTGAATGGTATAAATAACTAAATATGTATTTACGCTTTACAAAGCAAGGCACGCGTTTCGAACATGATGGGAATAGTGTAATGTTGTACATGAAAGCATAAGTACCAGGCCCCGGAGCAACGGTAATACAGATGTAGTCAGTAGTAAACGCCCACATGGCCCAAGGATTGCTTAATGTTTACCCTCGCAGAGTGCGAGGTGTACTGATAAGGATCTCGGATCATTAGCATGGAGTAGGTTGGTGAGGAACTTGTACTATGAAGTTGTGTACACAGTGCAGAGCAGCTAATTAAAGCATGTGGTCCCACCTGTAAACGCGTTTTAAGCGTAGTGGCACGTCACTGCTTAAAAAGGTAGCTGTAGTCGTGTGAGTGCGGATATACGCACAGAGCTTGTAAAATGTGGAATCAGTCAACTCGGCGAGCCATAATGTCTATGACGGGCACTGACTGAACTACCTGCTCAACAAACGGAGGACGCTTTTGCCAGCGAATAACCTTGTGAACAACTGGTTGATAAGTGGCTTCGCCATTTGTACATGACCGTTTTAAAACAAGCAACCACAGTGTTTTAAGATGTGGGGGTTTAAAATCCGGAAAGCCATCTCCCTATAATATACCACACTCCATTTTGCAACGCTGTGACGTGGCGGCTGTTAACCGCCATGGAATTTATTCCCTGCCCAAAGTTTCGTGCTAGGATATTGCCAGGGGACGTATATTGCTTCTTTATTGACACAGGCAAACAAGATACTAACAGTCTTCACATAGTCCCTCCTTTATCTACTGTGCTTTTGCTGGTTGCCCAGCGCAGATATCCAGTATAATATCATCCCACTGACATCTTCCCCTCATAAACACGGAAGAACGGTTTCTGCAACTTGTACAACTTTTCGCCACAGCCAATTAAGTGAACCGTAACGTAGCCTGTGCGCAACATACTTGCTTGTAATATTTGCTCTTGCCTGCTTTGGTGTGCTTGAAACGCAATTCAACGCCATCCACAATTGCTTGCGCTTGTTCCCAAAGTGTTATATATTGCAACCGAAGCATAATCGATCAGCCGAACCCTTTAGCTAATAGTGTGAATAACTTATTGGCACCCCTGTTGCTTACGCAAGTTAATCTCAAGAACCTGACAGAACACACAACACAACCAGGACCGTTTAACCTAACCCTATGAAATCCACGCGTTCTTATAGGACACTGCATTTCGCGGTCCACCTCTTCAAGCACACAACATGCAAATCCACATAAAACAGATTTTACACCTTTTACACATAGCAGGATATAGCCTGGCTCAAATTCATGGCAGCTTCCTTCAGACTGTCATTTGGTAAACATCGAACATTCTACCTACGGTTGTTCCGAAATTATCCAACGCCTTGCCCATTTAGACTCAATATCGTGCCAATTATCAAGTCCCACCCATCCCATTACATCAGCAAGTCACCAGTAAATTAACAACCACATACCTCACTTCCTACCGCTCTGATGTTCTCCTTTCCCACTGAAAGTTCACGCCCGCTTTAGTCTTGGAATTAAGCCATATGACAGTTTAATATCACTATTGTTTAGCGACTAAATTACCTCACACGCTTTACAACTTGTCAAGAAATAACGAGCCAGAGGGAGCTACCCATGGCTCCCAGCAAGTTCATACTTCTTTCTGTGCAATTTGCCAAGACACTGACCATCGCGTCACATGCGTCAAACGCACCCTCTTGCCCTCTCTCACCAATGTGGTCTCCTAAACCCAGTGCAGTCATCCAAAACTGAATAACACGCATACGTGCAGCCGCATCACCCGACTTATAAAACCTGGACACTGCGGCCGGTAACTCAATCTAAGCTACTGCACAAACATCGTGTTACGACACTACTTCAACACCTAGTGACGCAACAACTAGAAATTGAATCTACGAAACCTATATATTATTCCCCTAAGTTGCGCAGACTTAAAACTTAACTGTAACTTCTAAACCCTTTCATTCTTCGATCCAACCCCCATGTAGTGCTGGTTACAGCAACTTGACATTTCTCTGATGCGTCTGCTGCAAAGTTGCAATTTCAGTGGACCTCGGTTTCCGCAACGGACGTGCCAATTAAACTAGTGGCGTATGTCTCATATACGCTAACGATAACTTTTACGCAGCAACTTACCAAATCCAGTAGCTTGGAATTCCCGTAGACGCAATGGATATTCAGACATTTGGTGGTCACCTTGTCCTATTGGGAAGCCATGTATACAAATCACCATCTTTAATTATTGTTGGTGCTGTCGAAATGGTTAAAGACTTTTACAAATTCACAATCGTTCTTGCAAGCTGTATGATAATCGGCGTAGGTTTCCATGTACCAAATGTTTCGGCCATGACAAGCGGTCTCTTTAAGCATAAGGTTGCAGGGCGTACTATCCGTAAGCCGGAGTGGATCATGCATGTGCGCGCACTTACCAAACAATTTATACATTTACTTTAGGTTCTCAGCAGTGCGAGACACACCGGAAAAGTATAAATATGCTTATACAAAAGTTAAGGTCGGAAATAACACAAACGTGTCGCAAGTTGACATTGGAGGTTTGTGCATTCGCACATGTGCGGTGCAGGCCACTTGTGGCCGCATTAGTGGGCTCACCTTCACAATTAAATCCAGAACCGGGTGCCGCCAAGCAGCTTTATGTGTGAGTCACACTGACGCCTGTGCAGGTGGAAACGGTGAGTGGGTTAGTTAAGGTGACTGACTTCGTGCTGTTGTTTGTTCTGTTTGCCATCGTATGTAGGGATATAAAAATGGTTGAACTGGATTAGGTCTGTGAAGTGAAAAAGCTCCTCCGGCCTTACTTGTCATAAAACGGTATCTCTAAAGCAGGCGCTATACTGTTAGATAATATCCCGGGCAGCGATCACAAGTGATGTGGCTTCCATGTGTGCTATCAAATTACCTCACCATTATGTCCCATCTAGAGCGCATCTCGGCTTTTCCAGTTTGTTGAAAAGAAACTCATTCTCAATTCTTCGTGCAGCACCCTAACATGACCACCTCTGTAAGCCAACGCAAGTCCCGCGTCCTGCGGTCAATATACCAATTTCACGGATCGTTTACTAGTCCTTGTTTAATAGCAGAGCAAGCTAAGGAAAGAACACACTAGGGTATGCATCCAAAAGCAAAATGGCTAGCAAGATCGAAAGCCTCGCCGTAGTTACAACCCGACCGAAGACTTTCATCTCATCAACCGTAGGAATGAAGTTCTAGCTAATTAAAGCAACCCTTGAATCTCTACGCAGAAATCATCCGGGCACAAAGCGTTTTGCACCGACATTAATTTGCCGTCTCTTATTTGACTATTGTGGCCTTCGAGCGGCTGCATAGGTGGGTTGAGCACCACCCCCTTGCATCCAGGTAAAAGGATAGTTACTGGTGCTGCCGAGCTCTAAGACTTCATGAACACCAAATTCGGCAACTCTTTTACCAGCACTTACTTGTTATTGCCAAATAAGACTCCCAAGTTTACTGATGAACAGATGCACAACATTAATTTTACAGTTAACCAAATCAAGCGATCACACCGCCTACTGAACTTGTTACACTACTAATGTCCTGACGGTGTCTCATCTTTCCTATCAATTTGTTGGACTTCCGGACATCCCAGTCCATCTCCACAACGTCCTCCTAATCTCCATGATAAGCGGTATCCGCTCAACCAAATCGGAGCACGCAACCGCTATACCACCACATAAACAAGGCTGCCGCCAAAATACAGACAAGCATCGTGCTGTCAGTAATCTACCTATGCTTCTAAATTTAGTAGAAGGATTATGATGGACGGAATACTTTACCTTTTACTTCAAGGCAAACTCACCAATAGGTCGGAACACAGGGTTTGGTCGACTAATCCTTGTCAAACATGCCAGCATACCTTCTTGTAAAGCGTCGCGTGCTCCAATGCATGGAGCTGGCACTAGCCGTTGTGGTCCTAAATATTACCTAGTCCTTCAGTCGGTTTCCACACAATGGATTACTGACATATTTAGCTAAGTTTGGTGTCTCTAGCTAACACGTCTTGGTTTTCTTCGTACCTTACTAAACAAACGCGGTCAACTCAAATAAGCGATACCTCATCCAAATGACACTGGTAACCAAAGCAAAGTTCCAAGACAGCGTCCTCAGTCCCATAATTTGCTGGTTTACACTAACGAGGCATTTCCTGCTTCCGGAAACGGCACCCCACACGATGTCGCTGAAGACAATATAAGGTAATTTTCTCAGTTGATCATAACTATTTGCGAAATATACTTTCTCACTGGCAAAGTGATCTCAGTACATTGGAAAAGGAGTAGCATACAGAAAATAGAATTGTCGCCAACAAACTGCAATGTTCGGTCCTTCCGGTGCCAAGTACCTACCTACTTAATGACGCTTAACGGATCGCCCCCAGCTAACGGCTCCACTGTGCGCGACCTAGAAGTGCACTACTATGGCTCACTAAATTTAAAAAAGCAAGCGTATGGAATTTTTAAATCCAGGTTTATTAATGTCTACATACTCAAGTCAGTGTACTTGCTAGAATATTTACTTAAGCTTTATGTTATGTGCCCGATCCATACTGGCGTAATACTCGATGGCGGGTGCTCGCTTATGCAAAACTGACAATACGGTCATCGCAGACGTTCAACGGTAGTTAATAAAATGTTTACTTAGCTCACCTTTGCTCAACTCTCAAAGCAGCTGCAACAACCGAGAGAAGAACGTCTATGGTTGCGCAAGATAATCTTTTATCCAATATAAGTTAGTATAAACCTCTGACTTAACTACTAACAAATGCTTCAAACGATAGACTGTATATGTTATGCACTACCAAAAAGTCCCAACCATTCTTTACTCCCATAACATCATACTTCATGCCTCTCCAGTTCTTCCTATATAGCCATGCGAACGTATAGAATACGTTTTTATTCTCGACAAGGCGAGGCACGCCTTTACAGGCATGATCATGTTACCGTAACAATGCGTGATCAAAAATTTGCAAAATTATGCTACGTTTGTCATAATTGTGAATGTCTTTGTAGGGTAGCATATAGGTATGTAGTTGCGTGTGTGAAGGTAGCTATGTAGCTTTTGCTTGTAATTGTGCATATCCATTACTGAAGGTTTGATCTAGCCGGCAATCTATGAGAAGTAGGTTGCTGTCCTCGGTTTGGAAGCTATTATTCAGCTGTTCACGTAACAGCGACTTTTCGGCGCGGCACGACCGCCACGTCACAGTGCTTTTAAGCAGAGAGTTTTGGCTTTTATAGAGCGAAGGCTTGTCAGGCAAAAACCCACTACATCTTGGAACAATGCCGCCGATCTATTTGCTGAAGCGGGTTAATCCAAAACCACCCAGACGACACCACGCGGTTATTCGGCCAGCCACCTAACGAAAGATGTCAAAGCATCCAGTTTTCTGTTATTATTTAGTAAATTCCCCTCGGCTGTAAACAGGTTACCCACTGTCCCCAAAGAAGCAAGAACCTCGGGCGCCTGCGTCTCAGGTGACTTGCCTTGGGAATCTGGCTCTGCTAACGTGGGTTTGCTATAGACTAATGCTATCAACATGAGCTAGACAGGGAGACCCACCATACTCCCGGGTCCGCGAACGAATGAACTTACGAGGACAAGCGTAGATCATATCGACCGTCCGAAGCATACACTTCCTGCTCGCTCTACTAACCACTGAACACTGAATCTGTATACCTGACGTAGCATGGCTCATAGATATCTGTATAACTGGTAAAGTGCCTTGGGGATGTGGCTCTAATAATATATATAACCTTGGCCTGACATAAAGATTTCAACCGGAGCTTATCGGGAGCCTCAATGGGCTGTGGGTCCGCCATCAAGGCAAATTACAATGAGAAATATGTTTAATAATCAACCAGCAGCGCGGTAAACTCCTTCTTGGTCTACTAACCAATAGACTTCTAGACCAGGATACGTAATCCGTGGGGGTGAAGCAGCCTTGGCGTGCTTAAGAAAAACCGTTGAAACAAATGAATTTCGCAACTAACATAAATCAATCCGTGACTGCTGGAAATGCAAGCCTGCTTCACTTACGTCTAATCCCCGCGTATGCTTGTCTGTAAGTAAAGGCCGCTTCACCAAAATTGCAACTATAGCCAAATGGCACCAAATGACTGGTTTGGGTCTATCCCGTTCCAACGAATGTTAGGCTGCGGTGCTCCAGACCGTGGTGGCTTTTCGCCTTAAAAGTTTTCCTGCTATAAAAGGTCACCGTTGTCTGTATAACAGCGCTACTATGAGCCCGTGACAGGCCTCCAAATTAGGTCACCGCCTCATGCTTAGCCAGCTAACCACACACCACCACGAAGGTCACTTAGCGCTTCGCACGCCATGCAAGCGAGCCAACACAATTGCAGCGGCACCTATTCAAAATAGCATGCCGCGCACATGCTTAGCGGCATCCGGTTTTGAATTTGCCTGTCACTGTGGCCAGCCACAGGAATCTTGCGTCTACAGGGCGACCATAGGTAGCTTGCGCTGCACTACCCACAGCACTAACCTCACACCCCAAATCCAGTGTAAACACGAAGGAATAAGACCGGGTGTTAGGTAGATGAAGCTCATGTTACGTCAATGGAGATTGCCCACACTCCTTTACAGACAAATATAAACATGCTGTATTTTTGGATCAAGCGCAGACAATGCGGTGGCTGGACCCTAGTCCGCTTAAAACTGGGTGCCTGGAACGACTCGTCGAGCCTAGCGCGGCCACAAGGACAGCGCATCTCATTCCCTCCAGTAACCACCAACTATCTCCTGGAGCCATTAAATAAATAAATAAATAGTTTGTTCTCGTCCTTGCGAGGCACACCGTCAAGGGCATGAGCATGGTATTACAGACATTTATGATCGGCAATTGCACAAATTAGTACATTTTGACCAATAGCATAGGAATTTATGTGTGTGTTGAGATGAAAAACTGTGTTTAATTGTGTATTTGGAAGGAGCGTGTAGTGCGAGTAGGTAAATGTGACTGTGTGACTTTGTTCATTGTGTTTGCAATCAAATGGGAGCATCAATGGAAAGCTTCGAATCAGATGCCGTTCCTGATGTGTGAATGATCCTCCGGAAAAGGGAAGAGACAGTGACTTTATTTAGTAGCGATTCACATCCACCACGTCACAGTGTTGTTAAACGGATACTTGTGGTTTTATAGGGAGAACGCTTGTCAGGCGAAAGCCCACCACATCCTGGGACACTGCCGCCGAACAATTTGCTGGAACGGGACTTACCCAAACCACCCAGCTAACACCACGTGGAGGTTGTTCGGCTAGCCAGCCAGATAGATATGTAGGCACCTTGTCAACATCCAGAACAAGCGCAGCCACACCGGAATATTAAGCAGTAGCCAAGCACGTAAACCGACGAGACCAAATAAAGTGAATCGAAGTATGCGTGCAGTTACGGTGACATAGGGCTTCATTAGATGAGCATATGCTATAACTTGTTAGCTAACATATCCGCGATAATTACACCATGCTCAGACGTTAATCAAAATGCCATAAACGCAATAAACTTAACCTGGATATCTACCATTAGTGTACTCAACGTGTGTAGTTAATAGCTTATTCACGTAGGCAAAACCAACCAAATAACTTGGAATGAAAGCTATCCAGTCTAAAAGGCCTGGTTTAAGTGTAAGTTGGTTTAGCCTAAAGGCGATGCAGAAGCGGCATGAATGCAACATCAACTTCAGCATGGGGCACACATACACACATACAGCTACGTACAAGTAGGTCACAGCAGCAATATTAAGGAAAAACCTGCACCAATGTTATACGTTCTTCGTGTATTGTGTACCTTTACCATGAGAATGCCTCTACGATCGTGGTTGCGTCTTCCGAGAGTAAAAAATTTATTTATTTATGTATAAGGATAGATGCTGATAGCTTGGGATCCTCGAGGCTATTTAAGTGTGTCTATGGCCGAAACCGAACTCAACCTTGAGTGACAATGCACTCATGTTTACTTTAGAACAGGCAACAAAGCTTGCTTGAGAATACAAACTGGTCGCTAGAGATTTCAACCTGCCTGAGTTTAACTGGTTCCCAGTTGTAACAAAGAGGACATATGCAGGCCTGTTGCCTTATATCAAGTTGGGCGGTTGGACGCAATCTATATCCGCTGCAACCAGTGCAAAACATATTTTCGACTTAATTTACGCTACTGCTATTTTTTCCATCCGAGTGTCAGTTGGCCAGATATTGTCGGTGGCGCTCACCGCTTAGTAAATTGCCCCGTGTAGTTAAAGAGTCCTATTTTCTACCACAAAGGAATAGATGCAATTGTAGATTATTGCACGATGCATATCATTTACCAGCTAACCTTTGACAAGATGCTCGGCTTCAGAAATTTTGCTGAGTTCTACGTATCTGCTTTAGTGTATCTGTCAAATAAAATAGCTTTGAGGGGATATAACTTTCTGACTAAATTTGATGGCTTTTAGAGAGCTTTTTGAAAATATAATATTGTAAGCCAACACAACGAAAATGTAGTAAAATATATAACTTTGCATACCTTAGGAGGACGAAAATGATTGCGTCCGAGCTATCTGACAAACCCACACAGATGCAAACCATCACAAAGCACGCCACAATGAATAATGTGAACAAAGCTTCGAAATTCTGTTGCTTTTGGCTTATACGTATCCACAACTGTGGACGACGAACATCCACACTAAAAATTAGCCCTGCCGGTATTTCTATTAACGCAGAAAGTTATGGGAATACTTCAGCTCACGCTTTAACTCATCGCTAGGCCACGATGAAAGTTCAGCTTATCACGCGCCGCTACTGTCCACCAGCCAGGCACTGTATTTGGTAGAATGCGACCTTAATGGTGCAGGTTCAGCGGTTTACGCCATAAAGCCGTCCTCGAATTCTGGTCCAGATGGAATACCGCCCATTAAATAAAAACGATCATGAATACATCCTAAATCCTTTTTTACAACTATTCACTGTAGCACTGTAGAAAGGCAAATGTCCGTCTGCTTGTGTAGCATTCAGTTGCTTTCCCTATTTGCTTGTGTAGAATGTTAAGTAAAATTACTATATGCTTTTAAAATTAGGCGTCCAGTGCCAACTTTTGTACTAGCTGTTAACTTTAATCGCACGTGTCAAGAATGGTCATTTACTTGACGATCGTTTGGGTTGCAACGCATGAGCGCCTTGTGTGCTGTGCAACTTCCAGTTTACCAGCTAGTAGCGCTCGATGGTGTCGTTTTTCAAGGCTAGATAAACAGGAAAGCTTTTTAGTTTGCAAATAAATGTTTTCCTGCCACACTATTGGGATACTGGAATCGGTATTTGGGCTCCCGCTAACCAGGTTGCCCTGGCTTTCAAAGAACCACGACGACAAGTATTTCTTTTTTTGCTAGTCATCCAATTCTGTTTCATTTTTTGTTTGCCAACTGGCATTTTCATGTCGTAATACGTATTATCTCTCTTTTAAAATCATGGGTTCCATAGACTATAACTTAGTGTTTTCCGTCAGCGTTCCGTCTCTTTGTCCCGCTATTTTGGGGCAAAAGCCCTCAAGTGTTGTTTACTTTACGACCGACATTTGGAATCAGGTACTTCTCACCTACTACGCAACGTATGGCAAGCTTGTATCTTAACAATTCAAGTTAGGTAGATAAATGAATGGTTTCTGCTTAACAAAGCAAGGCTGGTCTTTTGGGGATGAGTAGAATAGTGCAATTTTGTTATGATAGCTTAATAAGTGGCAGCAAACGTGCAAGTTATACAGATGTATTCAGCAGTGTAGGCCTACATGGCCTAACGTTTGAATAGCGTTTCCACGCAGAGTACATGGTGTATGGACACAAATTTCAAAGATCATTGAAGCGCAGTAAGTTGGTGCGGAACTGGTCCGATTATGATATGTACACAGTACGGAGTCGGTGAGTGAAGTATGAAAAAAAAGCTGTGAAAAAGTTTTGAGCAACTTGACATGTCACAACCCAAACATGTAGGCGTATTCGTGCAAGCACTGATTTATGTACAGAACTTGTGAAGGTGGCAGCAGTCACATTGTCAATGTATATTTGGGCTAGTGAATTTAATATGCCACAGTTTCGAGAAATTTACCTTTTTCAGGCAGAAAAACAAGTTGAGGTTCTTAAGATGGCCACGATCCAGCGTACTATGCTCGTACCAATGCCCGCCTGCAGCAGCTTTGGAGGGACCTGTAGCTTGGCGACAAGCTACATTTAACCCTACTACTAGAGCAACGAAGCTCGTCAGAGGCCTGTTTCACAACCCCTACCAACGCAGACTGCAGTCTCTGGGATTGTACAGTGGTGAATATCGTCGTCACCGAGGAGACCTCATCATGGTCTACTTAATACTGATGAACCCAAATCACCCATGTCACAGTCTCTTGCAGCTGAGCCAAAATACCAACCTGAGAGGTCATCAGCTCACACTGGCTACACACTACGGCCGACTTGATTGTCGACGAAACTGTTTCTCACTCCGTGTGTCCCGTGCTTGGAATGCGCTCCCCACTCACGTCGTCCTTGCCCCCACATTCGCACTATTTAAAAACGTCTAGATGACTCACTTTCTAACTTGCATTATTTGGCATAGCACGTCCTGTTCGGAGGACGAAATAACGAGACCCAAACCATGAGGTTACTGACCCTCCCCGCAAAGTGGCGGTGATGTTACATGCAGAAGTGTCCCAATGCGCGACATGGGTGTATACAAACTGGAGTAAAGTACCACATCTCTCAACGGAAGCAACACACGAGTGAGCGCTATCCGTTCCTTTGATTTCTTTTTCCCACATTTGCTGTAATATAACAGCTCTACTTTGGGTGCAGACATCCAGTCCATACTTCAAACTATCATTATGAAGTGGTGCGTTGAAATTTGTAGAGGCTTAAAAACGATTTACTTGCTCGATTATCCTTTCATTTTATCTATTGCTCCAAGCACCCTACGGGACCTGTCAAGCATATGCATTTTACCCGTTATAAATCATTGTTCATTGTTCATTGTTCATTGCCGCTGCTTCTTAGTACATGAGACCATGCCGAGATGCTACTTTGCGAATTCTAGCTAGGGAATCACCTGGAAAATAGGTAAGCCATTCTAGCCATCGTCAGCTCTTTATTGCCCATCCGTCCAGCTAGTTTAGCTGATTGGTCCATCGAACGACCACAGCTAAAAGCCGGTAGCAGCAAAGTCCATGCCATCACGTTCCAGGACACCTCTGGCACTACCATAATGTCTGATATAAAATCCCCACAAGCGCAGACGCGACAACTAATTTCCAAACCTAACAGTTCACTATAAACTGTCGCTGTCACAGATGAGTAAATTCACTTACAGAACGCTCCAATTCTAGTAACAGGCAGGCTTGCAGGTGGCACCGGTGAAACCGCTTATACGTCTGTCAAGCCTTGCAACTTCCCTCTTGAACAATTGGGTTCAGTGCCAACTTTTCTACAAAAGCCTTCCGATACTACGTTTAACTGGAGTTTTATAAAGGCCTTTTATTGACACGTTTGCTGTTCTTCAATAGCGCTCAAAAACATGGGTTTGACACTTTGTATTGCTTCAACAACAGCTTAATATATTTTACCTACAGCTTTGCCGACGGCATTCCAGCTCCTTTTTACTTGACTATGGAGACAAATACATTTCATGATAACTTACCACTGAATGAGTAATGATCCCAGTTTCCGGAAAAACATCTGTTGGGTACTTCATAGGGACCACGCATTGGATTGAGGAAAGGAATTTAGGCCTGATATGGACGTAGCAAACTACAAGTATCAACTACACTCACCACCCGCATGACAAGTCCAATGTGGACATCTTGACACCATGTCTGTGCAGCACGAGCAAGCGCACCACAATCAAAGAAGCCAGGCACTGGTACCTCGAAAGTTTCACCCAACTACACTAATCCGCACCCGACAACACGACCCTTTCTCCTTCGACCGGCGTCAAGTACTAATGGTGGAGCTTGACAAAGCCATTCGGTCGGCCAAAATAGATTTGTCTGTCAATCGACTGCAAATGACCAGGTAAACAATCGGTTTGTCTGCTTTATTGTCAGTTTACATTACGGTATAAAAGAACATACGGCAGTTTTAGGACGTAATGTGGGTTCGCCTGGAGATGGATCTTCTGCTAAAAGCCAAAAGTTTCCGTTAATCGACAAAGATACGTCGCGGATGTGATACGCCGATGAATAAAGTCACAGCCTAACACTTCCAACTGGCTCAGTTACAAGGCTTGTACTTGCAGTCATTGCAATAGCTGCATGAAATGGTAAATTAAACCCAGTTGGTATAGAGCAGGACCTGATAGAGGCTCGGACATTCCTATCGCTTACCAAAATCACATTTAAACCGTACTTTTACTTTGGCTGCTCTGCTTCTCTATTACAACGCGGTGAACTCACGCCGAACTTGCAGGTTGCCACAACAATTGTAACTCTGGATCTTCGCACTTAAGAGCCAACATGTTCCTGGGTCCCACTGTTAGTTGACAAAATACTGCCTCGTATAAGCTACAAAACTCTCGTGTATGATTTTTATTACAACGAACTGTTTTACTGCTCCAAAACAGCTACGCTTGTATGCAGGGTTTGATTACGCCTTCACTTGTATGCCTCATTCTATCCAGCATATACCGTTTATTCCGTTAGTTATTTAAGCAGAGAAAGTTCTCTGCCGGCCACTAACGGTACCAAAAGCGACTGGCCAAAACCAGGGTCGCCTCAATCGCTTCGGGCTTAACTTGCAGTAACCAAATTCTTAGTGGACACCAAAGCCGAAGTTATCGTCTCACCCCATAGCTCAGATATGTACCTCACTATGGCAGGCAAGACTACAGGTCACTACTGGCACACCAATGCGCAAATTACAGAGGAAAGCTGCGAACCATCAATTTTTGATATCGATGAACCCTAAGCTGGGCTATTACAGTAGCAGGCGTGCATTTTAATTTTGTAGGCAAAAGCCTTCTCAACAAACCGACCTGACCATCTATGCAGAAAAGCAGGAGATTAACGACTCTCGGACACATCTCAGCTTATCGCAGCCAAAGTGACTGCGTTCACGCCCATTTTGTACTATTTCTAAAGTTCCACAGCCTTCTATGGACCATTTCAACTAGCATATTATGGTCCTTCCCACTTAGAACCTCTTACTTGATGTTGTTCCGCCTCCGTTTGTGGCTCGCTGTTATTCAGTCTGCTTTGTATGCATTTTCGCATCAGTAGCTGTCGGTCGTTGGCCCGGTCCCTTCGGTTTGATTAAGCGCAGGCTGACTTCGTTGAAGTAGCGGAGCACCCAGTGGCTGTGCTTTAACTGAGGCTCTACTTGGCCAGTTCTTTAAGACATAAGTGTGGCGTGTTACAAGCTTGGATCGTGCGGCACATGTGTGTACCGAATCAAAAGCATTGCGGCACATTTCCTCTAACATCCTTTCATCACCATGCATAATTTCTTACTTTGGGTGCATGCTTTCTAAATGGTTTGATAAAAAGGTGCCCCTTCATACTTTGTGGACTGCCAAACATCAGATCCGCGAATGGCTTCCTTGTTGCATTATTCGGTGTCTTGCTGCAACAAAACAGGAGACGATCCAACTTAGTTTACTGAGTTCCGTGCCTCTACTTGAGAAGACCTTGCTTAACAGCTTAACTGCGCGCTGTGCCACTTCCTTTGACGCTATATGCCGCGGCAAACCTCACAGAGCTTTATTACACAGTTGTTCATGTTATGTTGAACCACCTTACTGGTAAAAGGTTACCTGATGTCTATGCATACGGTTTCTGGGATACCAAATATAGCTAAGTGGGGAGCGCGTTTTCAAAGATTGATGCGCGTCGTCTTTGGAACTGGAGTTACCTCTAGCTATTTAGAATAAGCGGCAAGCAGCAGTGGACACATCCTTTCATTGATCAGGGCAAAGTAGACTACGCGTACTTGCTACTATGGGCTCTCCGGCCATAGCCAATGTAGTATCGGTTTGGTATACTTTTTCTTCAGTCATTCTTAGTTCGCAATTTTTAGCAGACGTTCTGTGTCCTTGCTGATGTCTGGCCATCGACCTAGCTTTATGACAACACTCTATTCTGTTCACGCTAATGTGTGCGTCATGTAGATCTCTGAGCAACTAAGGTGGTGATTTGTGCGGTGAAACTATGCATGAACCGCGAAATATACCGCTGTCACAGACACGCAACCATTACTCCAAAAGGCGAATGGTTTCATTTATTCCGCCGCGCTTGTACGGCTTTCAGTCACCACGAACTAACTCTCCATCAAAAGTACAGGGTCTTGGTGCGCCAGGAGCCGCAGGGCTTTGCTTCGGATGGGTGGCAATTCAATGCGTTGCATCAACTGCTAAACACCGTGTGTTGACTGTCCGTATTTGTCTTACGGTGCTGCGGGAAACGAGCAAGTGCATCGGCAATAGTGTTATTAGTCCTGTTTACATACGGAAGTATTTAGTTATTGGCGTTCCTAATAAATAAACAAATAGATATATTTCTATACTGACTAAATGTGGCGCTCGTAAGAGATAAGAGCAATGCTTACGTTAGGGTTTACATTAATCCTATGTTCTTGCATGGGAGTAGGAATAGTGTGAGTATACCTTCCTGGTTAGCAAGTACGCACGCGATGGCATTGTTAGTTGTACAGCTGATGGTGTTGTACGCGCCCACCTTGAAACTCTTCTGGCTCCTGCAGGCAATATTGAGCTCTACGGTTTTGTTTGTTTTGAACGTGGCGTAGAGTCGTAGTTGTACCGGTCTCCTTTGGAAACAGGATACAAGTTGCCACCAGTTTACTGTAAATTTTTTGGATTAATTCGGTTCGCTTAGTCGTCAATTATTGGCGCGCACACAAAATAATTACAGCGGCGGAATAAAAATAAACGTGGAAAGGTCAAAAATAATTTCTAGAAATGCAAACAAAAATAAAACGTGCTGTTTAAGTGATATACTAAGGCGAAGTACTTCCCTAGGACAATAAAAGTTAACAAACTATATAAGCAAATGTTCTAAGGCTAAATTTGACCACTGTCGCCAAATATTAAAATGAGCACATTTCAAAACAAAAAACCTTTTTAAGGCTAGAAGATTGCGTAAAGCAGCACAAAATAAGCTGCACAAAACAAATGTTTACCTCTGGTAATGTTAAACCAAAAAGCAATGCAATATGTGCAGTAGTTCATGAGTTATTTGCCACTAAACTGCTATCTATGACCTACGCCCTTATATTTTTCCCTAAAAATGGCTTATTGTTTTGAAAGCGCTTATCAGAAAAGGAAAAGAACATGCACAATATGGCGTAGTGGTATAAGTTCTTAATAGGTATAGCTATCTAGAAATGATCCATACAGCCCGTAACACCCGCCACAACTAGGTACGTCGCATGTGGCCTAAAAGCAAACTTTTTATGCATATATAACAATGTAGAAAGATAAGCGAAATACTTTTGCGAAACCAATAGGAATCCAGTAAGGAACGTTATATATGCAAGGGACATCCGGACAACTTAAAATTAACGCACAGTCAGAATGCCTCAGTGCACGATTTTCAGTGGTTACTGTGCCACATACACCAGTAGGAGTATAGTGTTTAGTATTTTTAAGTCGCTAATTGTTTGCCGTTTCTATCAAGGCTGCATGAGCTGGGTCATCCTAAATAATAATCTATGTGACCCTTAGGATCATTTGCCACGTTTTGGCCTCGAAAATCCACACAGTGCTGAGGTACATATCACTTTTACGCCCATAATACGAAATTCCTATATGCATAAGGTTGTCACTAACACCATTGAGTTAAAGGATCCTGTCACAACTACTCAAATAAGAAGTACCGTAAACTTTGGTAAAGTGCTTCGGGGCTTGAAACCCATTTGCTTCTGCTTTGGTGGGACAGTACCAACTCTACTGCTGGGGGTTGAGTTTGCTCGAAAATATGGTATTTTAATGCCATCTGTGTTGAAATACCCTGTTGCGCAGCTCTTTGCTTAATTCCGAGCTACTGTGCTCCAATTTTAATTTCTGAAGCATGTACCAGCGGTGTTCATCCACGTGGCTACGTTAACTAGTACTGTAATGTTGCACCAGCTATTTCCTTGGTGGGTTTCCTGACAAGAGCTGTTCTAGCACCCTAAGAAACGAGTGAAAACGACAACTAGATAACAGCTGGCTTCCTCTGCCTCCACCCAACAGCAAACGTAGTGCCACGTGTTTAGTGAGGATACGAAAATGCCCTCCCAACCATCCTTGTGAAAATTCTCCCTTTCGAAAACAAGCGCCATCACCCCCATGTCATTCTGGGAGTGCTTTCATTCAGCGGGTTGCGGGGTGCGAGAAGCGAAAGCAATTGTAAGAATGCGACAGTCAGCAGTACGGTGGCAATGGGCTGTACCTACCCTACGCACAGGCGCCTGAAATTTCAGTAATAGATGCTGCCTCGGATCGAAAGACTGGGGATACTGTGGGTTTGAGTAAATGATTGGCCGTTGTGAAGGTCTTTCTTTGATCCAAGCCAAGACTTCTCTTTGGGCGGAAATTCGTACGAGGGTGAAAACACTGTTAAGGCTTTAGGTAAGAAGCGACAAGAGTGAGAAAATATCTGAAAAATGATTGAAGCCCAACCTTCTTATTGAGTTCAAGTATGAAAAGAATGGACTAGCCTTTATATTCTATCACACGCATCCCGCTTTCATCTAGGCAGTAACCCAAGTGAAGCATAGAGTAAATAACTAAACCATAATTATCAGTTTCAAAGCGCGCCAATTCAGGCAAGTGCAACGTTGTACATGCAACCATGTTACTCAACTTCAAGGCAGCTAACGTGCAAAAGCATATAAACGTAGTCTACTTGGTAGCAACTGAGTATTGTGTTGAGAACGTGGGTGCAAATATGTTTAACTAGGGTTTGTAAAAATATTTGAGAGCGTACCAATCAGTACTAGTGGTATGTGGTGTAGGGGGACTTGCAAGCATTTTGCAATGTGCAGTGACATTATTTGGTGTGAGTCGCATTCGGCACACCGCAGTTCTTGAGCAGAGCTTCGTGAGGTTTATATGGAGGACGCTTGCCAGGCGGAAAACCTTGACGTCCTTATACACTTTTGTCAATCGTAATGTTGTTGAAGTGTTAGTTCAGGACTACATTCTGACCGACATTTTGCGCAGTTATTCCCAGTCACATAACACGCAGTCTATTCCTTTGGCTGACCGATTGACTTAGCCAGAATTCACGGTAGTTTACTGAGGCCATCTATAATGGTTGAAGGTGTAGTGCAGCCAGTGGAAGGTAGTTAGCGCAATACGAACGTTGCTAAGCATTTGGCAGTAATGCTGCTTTTCTCTGTTTGCTTGTCCATGCCTAGGCGGCTAATCCACAGACCTGGTGAAGTGCAGGCTCGTCTACTACAGATAAACGTTGATGTTAATTGTTTCATCCTTTCGGTGCATGAGAAGATAACCAGGTGGGTGGAGCAATGCTGTACAGGAACCTGAGCAACATTAAACAGAATAAGCAGCTAAAATGAAAAAATGATAGCCATAAGGATGTTATTGACAGATAAAATTGCTTTGTAATGTGTTTATTATTATATCTCGTAGGAGCTGTTCTTTAACTAAAAGCGTAAAATATCTAACGGAACTCAGGTTGCCATGTACTTGCGCTAAATTAAAATCAGAAACTAAGGGCGAGATTTAGGTTGGTTCTAAGGAAGGAGGAAATCAAAGAGAACAGGAGAAATATTAAGTACAAGCATACCAGATGGGAAGTTGAGGTGCTGCGTTGTGCTATATGTTTAACTGGTCAAGCTTTCTAGGAAAAGGGAGCTAGTACACACTGAGTAAGTGAAACTTAATATTAAAACGCCACGACCGTATCCAGAAAAACATAAAACTTAATCGCTAAGTAGAGTGTACGTTGGCTTGAATACATACGAAAATATGCTGAGTCGGGCATGTAGATGCTGTGGTCCTAGTTGAACAGAGGTGTGGAGCCATTTCAGTCCGAGTTATTGGAGCTTAGCGGCGGGACCTGATATCTGTGGCAACAAAACATTACACTTCCGATGGTGCTGCAGACAGGTAGACCTCAGAAGATATAAAGTTGAAGCGCTGAGTAGCGCTGTGTAAGTAGGTGGTCTCAAGTTGAGGGGAAAGGCGAGTTAAAGCACGCTCAGTAAAGAATAGCTTGAAATATCTCGCTCCTCCTCATCACAAAACGCAAAAGACGTATTCATTAAGAAGTGCTGCCGTGAGCATGAATGCAATTGCTGCACGTGCGCTGCGTCGCGCTACGTGATTCTGCGATGCTGGTTTATCAGCAGATAGGGGCTATTTCTGACAGAGCTTTGGGATGCTAGCGGTGGGACTGGCGGTAAGTTGGTTAAGAAAGGCAAGGGCGTTGGTGGTGCTGGAGGTTTTTCCTGGCTTTTTCTTTCTGCTGAGGTCGAAAGCCACCTGTGGATCAATGGTTGTACTATGGTACTGCTGAGAGGACGAAATAACCCACAGTGACTTAGCTGGACCACGGTTCTACAGCAAAACGATTCAGCTGCACCCGCCACGACCAAAGTTCAGTGTGGAGACCTGGACACAGCCTGCTAAACCGGAAAACGTGCAACCTCAGAAAATAGCAGCCACCGATTAGTTTGAAATTATTTTTCGTCTGCAAACAGTAATCCGGTTTGTCGTTATGTTTCCAAACGCCACCGGCCTAAACGGCTATGGCTTGCCCTAACTAAGCTACTTAGTCATCCAGCAGAAATTGCACGGCTTGCGACTGCGAATAACTGAGGAAAAATTGGTCGATAAGATGTTTTGCTAGTTTTACATTACTGTTCAAAATGGGCTAGGGTAGTGTACCAAAACATAGTGAGCTTTCGCCTGGCAAGCGTTTTCACTATAAAATGCCCCTAACCTCTTTTTAACAACACACCGACTCAGCGGATTGACTTGCCACTAAATGCAGACATTGACCACAAATACAAAATGGCAAAGTGACTAAAGTACGCTTTCGTTATTTTCTCCATAAGCATGAGCGCAGATGCACTCTGTCTGCAAATACTGTCACTACTATATTTATAGTGCTTTCCTGCGTACTTTGCACCCACATGCATCCAAATTATTAGCATTTTACTGACAAATTTATTTCACCCTGCTACTTTTCCATTGCTGCTAACTGTAAAATTTCGGCCACCGCAGATTACATGCATGGCCTCGTGTCTGTTGCGGAACATAATTGCATGTAAATTTTGATCATGCCTAGTTTGGTGAGCTTCGACGCATTTGGGTGCAGACTATATATTTATTTGTTTACTTCAGATGATACGAAGCTGTGGTGCTGCGTCGCGCTGGGTGATTCAGTGGTCTGTGCTTGTCGGGAGCAGTGAACAAGCGCACGATGAGTAAAGGAAGGTTTGAGCCGCGTCTAGTCGACAGTTCCCTGCTAGGCAAAGAGGACTTCAGGTAGAATAACCGATGCGCGCATAAATACGCACGAAGCAAATATGCTGCGTCGCGCAAGGTGATTTATTGGTTTTTGATATAGAAAAAGGAGGCATTTTGGATGTAGCATTGAGAAGCCAAAGATAGGAGTGAAGGTCCGATTTTGTGGGTGCAGTAAATATTTTCTGACTGTGTTGTAGGTCTACCCCTTTGTAGGGTTCAGTTCCGTGCACCTACAGCTCTGCTTTAAGAATGCATTTTCCTGGAAGCTAAGATATGGATGCGCTGCTTAGGTATCAGTGTAGAGAAGTAGGAAGCAAAGTAAGGTCGGATAGACACCGACAGCTGATGCCAAGCGAAGGCATATTTAGGTAGATAAACGTTGCAACGTATGCATTCTCAAGCCCTGGGCAGGATAATTGAAAACGGACTGAATCATATGGGCTACCTAATATCGCCTATTTGCGGAAGGAACCAAACGGTGATCATAGCAGACAACAAAATAACGCCACATGTTTCTAGACCTCTGCTAGAAGCTGTGCCCGCAAGTGAACAGCATTTTGTACAATATTTCTAGGCTCTTGCATGAATAAAACAAATATTAAGATTAGCACTTACTAAATGCCAGAGCGTAGCTTACCAGATTTTGTTGGTTATTACGGTATAGCATCGTCAGGCATTCCGTTGATATGCGAGCATGCATCATCAGCCGAATTCGATAACATTGCATGTTATTTCGTGTAATAAAGAGCAATGTCGTTATTATATATATTCCATTGTTGAGCAGGCCAGAACCATCTAGACGTAATTGATACTAATTTCGGTGGTATTTCTGTGCATTCAGGTGTCCCGATTTACGGCACGGTCATATAAGAAAAAAGAGGGCGAGGAGAGCAGAAGGGGTAAGAGAAGGTTAAAAACGAGCTTGAACGATAGTAAACAAAAAGGGGTAAATATTTAACAACCGCTACTTAGTAGGGCCGCGTAAAGTGTTAATAGAATTTGTAAAATACAATTAGTTTTCAAGGTCAATTAGTAGGTGACCCAGAGCACCACAACGCAGAGCTAACAGAGGAACTAGAAGCAAGCAGTTTCTTAGCTTAATTAAAATTATACCAACAAGCTAATGCGCCAGCCTGAATTAACCTCGAGCGCTTGTTATGAAAAAGAAACACACTAAAATTCTCAGCCGGTTGCGTTATTTTGTGACTGCGTAAACCGCGTTGGTTTCTCCATGTCAAAACGGCACAGTTGTTACATTAGTAAAAATAACGTAAAAGAACACTAGAATGGTAGGTATATTTGCGTTACCTCTTCTAAATAAGGTGGTATCGCTAAAAAGGTGCAAGCTGACACAATAGCATCCATACTGGTTAAGTGCGACGAGGATGGACGAAACTCGGATTTTCTTAGTGTACGTGATAAGCCAGAGAACGACTTGCGGGGAAATACGCGCTAAAACGCTAAGAAGCCTTAAAAGAATGTTATTGATAATGCTGGTATTCGATATGGCTTAATTAGTTCTAGGTAGAAGGTCTCGTCTCTTGTACTGTCGTGGATACAAGTGTTGCTCTGCACTGTATTGCTCGAAACCATAAATTTTCATAACGCCGGGTAGTGGTGGCCATAGTTACGGAACTACAGGCAATAGGTCTGTATGCGTTAGTCGGGGCGGCTCGTGATCCATTCAGATCGTACCAGTCCAGCAACGTTGCATAGTTTCAAGACAGATAATGCGAGATTTATGACTTCGTACAATTTCAATGTAACCATAGATCTAGGGCTATCCATAGTGACACACATCACAGGTTTTCCGCCATGAATAGGCAAGTGGGTATCAGATAAATAGATGAAATACTACGAAGCGTACAATCGAATCCATCTTGCATGTGTGGTTCAAAAACAACTATGGTTATGAGCTAGAGATTTCAAAAACAATCGATTGTGCCCTGCACGGTAGGACACAATATGGTGAAATTACCTGACCATTTTAAAGCTCAGCTTTTCTTTTAAATAGGATTGACTCAAGCGTTCCCAACGTAAGCCAAACCGACGGTATGGGATGTGGCTTTGTTAATAGAGCAGCTATCACACTAGCGAGTTATCTTACCGGAGCTGTTCCAGTACGTCAAAAAAGTGTATAAATTATAATATAATCAAAAAGCAGTAACGCATATGCAAGCGATAAGAGCTGGCTTTCAGCACACCAGGATCGCGGGCACATGGGATCCTCAGAGCCAGGTAAGGACAGAATGCAAATCTGGCCGAGGTAAGGTATAGTGGTAGTCAAAACGTTCTGTATATTCATCTGGCCAAGGTGACGGGCTACTACGGCAGGAGGCTACCCTTCCTGCCCGTCTAATGGAATGTTAAATAGTGGATGTTAAGCTGGCATAAACGGGTATGGAAAAAGACCTGGTTCTTTATACTCTTCGGCAACCAGTGTTCCCAATACTGCTTGGTGAATGTTCAGCACGGATAAAATCTGTGTAATATTAGATCCAGTGAGGAGGGAATGGGCTGCAAGCTGCCTGCATTTAAAGAGTATGACTCGGACGGTGTCCGTTTAGTTGAAAAAGTGAACTACGATTTTTCATAATATACATTGTAATTAAAACCTGATGGTGGTTCAGTAGACAGTAGTCAGGGCGGATGAAGAATAGCTATCCCTGCAGCCTAGCGTGGCTTGCGTGTTTGCGAGCCGCTGTGCTTTTACCTCCATTGCTGTGACGTCGGCAGCAACCATACTATAGCCATACGTTCCGCCTATTTGCCGTCCTTCCTTCATTCAATCCTTTCTGAGCTCATTTTGGTAATCAATTTTTCTCATCAGGTCAGCCCACTACCGTTCCTTAGCCTCTCCTTTCTAGATGCTCCGTTATCCCTTACTCGCTGTAACATCCGTCACAACTACTTATATTGAAGTCCAGCTGTCTTACTGGCTTTCCCGGCTCAGGCTACCCTAGCAGTATTCCATTCATTTGCAGTCCGTTGACTTATCCTGGGACACTTAAGGTATCCACTAGCCACTAGCAGGCTTCACACCAATGCCATTGCTAGTTGCGGATACTCTCTATCTCACCTTGTATCATTATCAGTTCTTCGCGTTACCTACGTCACCACTTTCCAGCTGCAGCTAGTCATTGCAGGTAGCATACATATCTACGCTAGGAGCCACTCTGCATCTCCAACTTACTCTCTTGAATTGTTAGCATAACATACCTTCACTGGTTTGTTGACTTCTTCTGTCACTGTAAGTAGCTAATAAAAAACTAAAAGGCTCAATGGAATTCCGTTGCTGCCCACTGGTTCTCTCTCTTAGCACAATTATCCTTCGTTCTTCTTATCTTCATTACGTTTACTGCAGTGATTCATTGTAGGCTCCATATATCTTTGCGCTTATCCGGAGCTACTAGAATACATTCTTCGTTTCTTCATCCTGTAATCTCTCAGAATGTCTGTATCACTTACCTTCGCTGGCTTGTTGATGTGTTCTGTGACACTGTAGGAATCCACTTGTGACCAAAGTGTCTAATGGAATGGCTACTTCTGGCCACCGAATGTTTCTCGTAGTGCCAGTTTCTGTCGATCCTCTTTACCTCAGCACTTCTATTTAGTAGCAACTAGTGGTCGTAGGCTCTATGCATCTCTGCACATATCCGGAGCCTGCCAAGTGTAACCCTCTTTCATCCCCAACCTTCATTCTTTGTGACTGTCTGCGTCACATTCATTTGCTGACCGTTGACTTATTCTGGGACACTTTAGGTATCCACTAGCCACTAGAAGGCTACACCCCAATGCCATTGCTAGTTGCGGATACTCTCTATCTCGCTTTGTATCATTATCAGTTCTTCGTATTACTTATGTCACCACTTTTCAGCTGCAGCCAGTCATAGTAGTTAGCATACATATCTACGCTAGTAGCCACTCTGTATCTCTCCCACTTACTCTCTTGAATTGTTAGCATCACATACCTTCACTGGTTTGTTGACTTCTTCTGTCACTGTATCTAATAAATAACTAGAAGGTTCAATGGAATTCAGATGCTGTCCGCCGGTTCTCTCCCTTAGCACAATTATCCTTCGTTCTTCTTATCTTCATTACGTTTACTGCAGAGATTCATTGTAGGCTCCACACATCTTTGCGCTTATCCGGAGCTACTAGGAGACATTCCTCGTTTCTCCATCCTGTAATCTCCCAGATTGTCTGTATCACTTACCTTCGCTGGCTTGTTGATGTGTTCTGTGACACTGTAGCAATCCACTTGTAACCAAATAGCCTAATGGACTGGCTACATCAGGCCACCGAAATTTTCTCGCAGCGCCATGTTCTGTCGATCCTCTTAAACCTAAGCACTTCTGCTTAGCAGCAACTAGTGGTCGTAGGCTCCACGCATTTCTGGAGCTTGCTAAGAGCCGCTCTCTTCTATCTCGAACATTCTTTGTGACTGTCTGCGTCACATACATCCGCTTTTTGCTGATTTATTATGGGTAATTGTGGGCATACACTAGCAACTAAAAGGCTTCATGCAAATTCCATTGCTGATCACTGATACTCACACTTACAGCGACCCTAACTGTTCCTCGTCTTACCTCTGGCTCCCGTGTTTAGCAGCAGTCCTTCTTCATAAGCTACTATCATCTTTGCGCATATACTGAGCTGCTAAGGTCCACACTTTATCCCTCCAAGCTTTAATCCCTGGGACTGCGTGCGTCACATACACTTGCTGTCTGTTGCCCTAATCAGGTGTCCACTAGCAATTATAAGGCCGCACCTAAATGCCATTGCTCATCCGCGACACCTAATTGACTGTAGTACAGCTCTCTCACTGGCTTCTCCCGGCTCAGGCCTCCTTAATTATACTCCATTAGCACCACCGCATGATTTGATTAGCTGCGCGTCGATGCGTCGTAGTCTATTATGCTCTAACTATCTAACAACCTCTTTGTATGCTTGCGCTTTACTTGTCCGCTGTCATTCTATCACGAAACCTCTCTTAGCTTTCTTCTGTCGTGCAAGCATATCCAGGTATTCAGCGTAAGCCGCTCTTCTGCCTCACATTTCTAGACCTTTATCTACCCATTACTTGCTGTATTGTCTTAGGCATTTTTACCTGCAATACTCCAAGTCTCGGGCTAGCAGTCCATGGCTCTATCCAGCTTGGCACTATTACCCTAGCACTCTGGCTGCTGCGGTTAGGCCTCAGGTTCTGATATCCTCAGCAACCTTAATGTACGCATGTATTCTGGCTATTCGCTGTCCTTCCGTCAATTAGCCCTTCTTAGCTTTTTAATTCGGCACTCTCTCACCTGGTCAGTACAGAGACGCCCCTTAGCTTCTCATTTACAGGTGTTCATTCCTCAATTATTCGCTGCTATTTTTGCGAAACTTACCCATGTATGAGTCCAACAGACTCACTGGCTTTCCCTGGGTCAGCATATTCTACGCTCCCCAGCGAATCTTCCCACGCAACAGTTGCATCATAGCAAACTGATCCTGTGTTTTCTTTGCTCAACGGCGCAACGCTCTGTATCCAAGGTATACGGTAGCAACCAACCTATAGGGCTTTGCTTCCGATGAATATTCAAAAGACACTTTTAGCATAATCATTGTTACACATTGTACATCATATGTTTCCTCTAAATGTTAGACCATAGGACATAAATAATGCTTGTTCCCACGTCTGTTCTTTGCGGCCCTGTTTGTCTCTCACCTTCCCTTTCTCCGAGGTCTGGAACTTCTTGGGGATCTGGGATCGGACCGTGAAAGAGCTTGTGCCTGGGACAGGACATAGAAACCCCCAAGGACCTACATAGAACACGGCTGTACAACAAGTGGATAAAAATGCACTCACTACCATGACCGTCGTCCAGTAATGGTAGCTGGACATGACGCCTTCATACTCCTGCGAAGTATACATAATCCTGAGAAATCTAGACGCAAGAATCGGAAGTTTTGCTCACCTGGACACGAAGATGACAAAGGTCTAACCCTCCATAGGCCTCAGCCATTATGGCCGCCCCGACCAAAAATAACCTGTTCAGCTAACAGAGGAAATTAGAAGGCAATTGACGGCGGTTAACCGAGGGTTAAATCAGTCGACGAGCTGCTCTGCCAGTTTTACATTAGTGTACAAACGGATTTCTGACAGTGTTTCAGGACGTGGTGGGTTTTCGCCTGGCAAGCGTTCTCCCTATAAAAAGCCACAAATGTCCGCTTAACAACACTGCGACGTGGCGGATGTGACTCGCCACTGAATAAAGTCACTGCCCACAACTACATACTGGCAAGCCGACCAGAATCCTAATGTAATATTTTCCTGACAAGTTTTCTCTACAAACGGAATGCCCAGCCTGTTTACACTACGCACACTAGAACCCAACTTGTCGTCATGCATTGACGAATTTATACCTCAAGATTAATTTTACAATTTCCAAAGCCTGCACAACTTTCGGCTTACTGCCGATTACATACATAGCAACGTGTTTGTTGCGAAATATAATTGCTTGTAAACGTTGATCATGCCTGGTCTGGTGTGTCTCGGAAATTCGAGAATATACTATTTATTTATTTATTTATTAGCACCCTAAGGTGTTTTGAGTATCTGCGCGCCGTTGCGCATTAGCCGCTTTTGTTCTGACGAAGTTAAGACCTAATGAATGCTTGTACTCATCCTGTTTGCCGTCCTTTAATCACTAACCCTTTCTAAACTCGCTTCTAGCAAGCAACTGTAGGTCAAGTGATCAGCGCACTTGCCCTTTAGCCTCTCCTTTAAAGATGTTCATTTATCTCTTACTCGCTGTGCTTTATTTGGCTTTTAAACCTGCAAACCTTCGGCTCTCGGATTAGCTTCTCCTAGCTTTATCCACCTTGGTCCTATTATCCCAGCACTTTAGCATGGGCTGAGTATTCCTCGGCTGCTGTGACTTGCTTCGTATGCTCTGAGATCCTCACCAACCTAAATGTATGCTTGCGTTCGGCCCGTCAACGGACCCGCATCAAGTAACCTACCTTATCTGTCTTCTAGCGAGCAAATATTAGTCAAGTTGTCATCGCCCAGCCGCTCCTCAGTCTCTCACTTCTAGATCTTCAGTCCTTCCTTACTTCTTGAAACCTCTTCGACACTTGCTCTTGTGGCAGTGCAGGTGTATCACTGGCTATTCCTGGTTCGGTCTACTTTAGCACCCAAACATGCCTTAAATAACTGAGGGCCGCTAGACATTGGCCTCGTGCTCCGATATCCTCTGAAACCTTAAGGTATGATTACTTTCCGCTCGTATGCTGCCCTTTCTTCAATTAACCTTTCTTAGCTTTCTAGCCAGCAATCGTATCTCAGCTGGTGAGCACACAACTGCCCCTTAGCCTCACAATTTCAGGTGTTCCGTTACCTCTTAACCGCTGCTACGTCTGCGACACATGCCCATGTAGGATTCCAAACCTCTCACTGGGTAATCCTAACTTAGTCTAGCTTAGCACCCTAGTATGGTTTGAGCATTGCCGCACCGCCGCTCTTTAGCCTTCTATGCTCTGAAGTATTCAACAACCTTAATGTATCTTTGCACTGTGCCCATTTGTCGTCTGTTCATCAATTAACCTTGATTGGCTTTCTTCTGTCGAGCATAAAACACAATTGGTCAGCGCACAGCCGCTTTGTAACCTCTTCTTTGTAAGTGTTCAGTCTTCCATACACACTGTAGCGTTTTTAACACTTGCTTATGTACCAGTACAGCTGTCTTACCGGTGTTTCCTGGCTCGGCCTAACTTAGCACCCTAGCATGACCTGATTACTTGAGCGCCGCTGCATGTTTGCCTCCTATGCTCTGATATCCTTGGCAAGTTTAAGGTATACTTGCATTCTGCCTATTCGCTTCTCAATCTTTATATAAGCTTTCTTAGATTTCTAGCCATTAATTCTATCTTACCTGATCAGCACACTAACGCCCTAGGTGTTCAGTTATCCTTTAGTCGCTGCTACCTCGACTAAGCTTGCGCAGATAGGATTCTAGCTCTATCAGTGGCTTTACCTGGCTCAACGTACCTTCGTAGCTGGCTAGTCAAAAAACCTCCACGTTGTGCCAGCTTTGTGCTTCGGGTTAACGACCTTCCAGCAAATACTTCGGAGGCAGTGTTCCAGGAGATGATGGATTTTTGCTTGGCAGGTCTTCCCCCTATAAGAAGCCTCAAATGTCCGTTTAATAACACCGCGACGTGGCGAATGTGACTCGCCACTAAATAAAGTCACTGCTTTTTCCCCTTCCGGAGGATCCTCGCTTCGCAAAACTCATCTAATTCGCAGGGTTTCGTTAATCACTACCTGCAATGGCAAACACAGCAAACGACCTTACTCATCCAGTCACACTTCGCAGTTTTACACCCAGTGCCCATTAACACCTATACGTACATATGTACAGACACAAATCCAGTATGTTACTGGTCATCCTACCATATTTTACACAAATACCGACCACAATAAAGTCATAGTTTAAAAGCTTCCACACCACGCTGCATTCAAATGGAAACAACCACTTGCCACTTCACCTTTGATGTTTTCCTCACACCTTCTGTCCCATTTACGCATGCAGCCACGTGTGCTTACTGCGGAAATGTAAAACGTTGATAAGCGTGTCTCGTTGCTCTCGTGAATAAACTATTAATTTATTTAGAATTACTTGCTTCTGTGCGCGCCACAGCGCTTATGTCTCATATGTTGTGACGTCGTCAGCAACCTTAATGTGTGCTATGCATCCGTACGTTTGCTGTCCTTTACTTTCTCTAGTTTAGCTATAAATAAATAAATAAATAGTATATTCTCGAATTTCCGAGACACACCTGACCAGGCATGATCAACGTTTACAAGCAATTTATGTTTCGCAACAAACACGTTGCTATGTATGTAATCGGCAATAAGCCGAAAGTTGTCCAAGCTTTGGAAATTGTAAAATTAATCTTGAGGTATAAATTCGTCAAAACATGACGACAAGTTGGGTTATAGTGGGCGTAGTGTAAACAGGCTGGGCATTCCGTTTGTAGAGAAAACTTGTCAGGAACATATTACATTAGGATTCAGGTCGGCTTGCCAGTATGTAGTTGTGGGCAGTGACTTTATTCAGTGGCGAGTCACATCCGCCATGTCGCAGTGTTGTTAAGCGGACACTTGTGGCTTTTTATAGGGAGAACGCTTGCCTGGCGAAAACCCACCACGTCCTGAAACACTGTCAGAAATCCGTTTGTACACTAATGTAAAACTGGCAGAGCAGCTCGTCGACTGATTTAACACTCGGTTAACCGCCGTCAATTGCCTTCTAATTTCTTCTGTTAGCTGAACAGGTTATTTTTGCTCGCGGCGGCCATAATGGCTGAGGCCGATGGAGGGTTAGACCTTTGTCATCTTCGTGTCCAGGTGAGCAAAACTTCCGTTTCTTGCTTCTAGAATTTACAGGATTATGTATACTTCGCAGGAGTATGAAGGCGGCATGTCCAGCTACCATTACTGGACGACGGTCATGGTAGTGAGTGCATTTTTATCCACTTGTTGTACAGCCGTGTTCTATGTAGGTCCTTGGGGGTTTCTATGTCCTGTCCCAGGCACAAGCTCTTTCACATTCCGATCCCAGATCTCCAAGAAGTTCCAGACCTTGGAGAAAGGGAAGGTGAGAGACAAACAGGGCCGCAAAGAACAGACGTGGAAACAAGCACTATTTACGTACTAAGGTCTAACAGTTAGAGGAAACATATGATGTACAATGTGTAACAATGATTATGCTAAAAGTGTCTTTTGAATATTCATCGGAAGCAAAGCCCTATAGGTTGGTTGCTACCGTATACCTTGGATGCAGAGCGTTGCGCCGTTAAGCAAAGAAAACACAGGATCAGTTTGCTATGATGCAACTGTTGCGTGGGAAGTTTCGCTGGGGAGTGTAGAATATGCTGACCCAGGGAAAGCCAGTGAGTCTTTTGGACTCATCTAGTCGGTATACAGTCGCCCCTTAGCCACCACTTTGTAGGCGTTCCGTTACCCTGTGTTAAAGCAACCTTTTTGACATTTTTTCTTGTCGGTATTTATCACCCTCACTCGCTTTTCTATTTTTGGTCGGCCGTAGCACGGTTCTTTTACCATCCTTGTGTCCTCTTTATTTATACAGATCCACTGAAAATTTCACTTTGCGCTTGAGTCCTATATTCTAGTGCGTTACTATCAGTGACATTAGCGTCTTTCTCATTTAAAGTTATTTATATTGTTACGTACGTATACTGCGCATCTTATCGAATCAGACTGGCTGACTGCTGTTCATTTACCATTCAATCGCCGCCCGTGTTAACAATCTTTTCTCTTAACCCACACCATCTTTGCGTCGTAGTAAACTGATACAACGTAGATGAATTACTGGTATCACGCTCACGTTATCTGGATAGATGATAACCATATACCCATATGCATTGGCGTTTCGTAGCACGGTCAATAGATACCTTCAGCGTAATCAATGTTATTGCACACTACACATCATTTTGCCTCAACTCTAATTATTATAACCTACGACTTTAACAACGCTTGATTCCACGCCTGTTCCTTGCGGTCTCCTCTAGGTTGTCTTTCAATTTCACTTTCCCGTGGTCAATAACTTCTTGAAATCTCAGATTGAACTGACGAACGGCAGATTCGTCCAAGGCAGAAGGCAAAAGTCGACCAGGATCATCCTGGGCCATGCTGCACAGCAAATGGCTTCAACTGCACTCACCACCGTGACCATTGTCCAGTGCAGAAGCTACACACACCGGTAAAGCAAATTATTCTGAACAATTCAGAAAGCAGACACTTAGAAAGTATTACCCACCTGGACACATAACGATAATTGTCAGCCCTCGGTAGCTTAATGGTAGAGCAGCGGACCGGAAATTCGTGGACCGGGGTTTGATTCCGCGTCGAGGCACATTACTGTGCTTGAATAGTAATCGTGACTTCTACTTTCTACAAGCTTAACGATACGACTGATGCTTGACCGACCTCAACGGTTATGGCGGTTCAGACCAAGCCAACAGAGAAAATTGGCAGTCATTCTACCGCGGATGGCCAGGTAAAAATCAGCCAGCAAGTGACAGCTGGGCAAGAAAGCTGAGTGCCAACGCTCGCGCGTTTGCCACCTATCGTGTGTGGGAAAGTCCCTGCGAGCGTGTTAGCAGGACCCAGCCGAGAGCTGATGAAATCGCGTGTCAGACACCGGGCTTGTCGCTAAGGCCTGACCGGAAGCTGATGAAATCGCGCGTCAGACATCACTCGCGTTGCTGCGCATTGCGGAGGCAGACGAAGACTGGAATGCGTGAGCAACACGGTGAACTAGATAGATGGAACGGACAAGTAGGTGTGGAGCGTGCGCGTATAGTCCAATCTGCATTGTGATACCGACTTATAAATATGAGCTTTCTTTGCCTTGATAGGACTCTGGTCTGCTGAGTACTCTTCTGCCTTCCTTTCGGTCGGGTTTGCCAAGGCGTTAAACGGAGCACTCGCAAGGGCGCAGATTTTGCAGCAGGAGTAAATCAACCAGTCGAGAGCGAGCAGGGCACAGCGTTATAAAAGCAAGCTGCTCTGCTCGCTGTACACTACTGTCCAAATTGATTTACGTCAGCGTTCCAGGACGTAGCGAGTTTTTGTCTGGCAATCGTTTTCCTTATAAAAACCTCAAATTTTCCTATAAGAAAGCTGCAACTTGGCGAAGGTAATTCGCCACTAAATAAAGTCACGGCCCAAAACTGCCCACTGGCATGTTGACCAGGGTCATATTTCACTATTTTCTTGACGCGTACAAGGTTAAGACACTGTCTACATCAGCAGTTTTCCCTTGACCCAAAGGGACTTGACTCTATACATTACGTCCACTTGAATCCACAGTAGCTTCATCCGCTGATGATATTATTCCTCATGATTGCTTCTTCAATTTTCTCAGTCTGTAAAATATTTTGCTTCTGTCGATTACATACATAACAAGCTGGCTGTTACGAAACAAAACTGCTGATAAACGTTGAGCACGCCTGCTTTGCTGTGTCCTAATAAATTCGAGAATAAACTATTTATGTGTTTAGTTATGTGATGTAGCGTTTTGGTGCCTACTGTGAATGCACTTGGAAGTGTGTTTAGTTTGGTGGCTCCGTAGCAAAATTGGTAGCTTTGTTTCAATGATAGTTTCTATTGGATCAGTGTATGCTTCCAGTAACGGTATCCTTAATATTTCGCCGTCTAAAACGTGATGACGAACCTGTGGAACGACTTTAGTGATCAGAAATAAACGGCTTTTGGGGTAAATAGTATGCGATGCCGCACGCGCCATACTCTTTGGGAGGTGGTAATGGAGATAACGATTTAGCTAATTAGAGTTAAATATCTATGCAAGTTACACACAGTATTGACTTACAGCGGTCACGTAGGTACATTAATTAGGAGGAGGCGATGAAGTCCGTATGTAGAGCAGAACCAACCATAAGCATGCGGTGGCCTATTTTGCAGGGCTGTTGTCACCGCAGCCCTGCTAGTATAGCTGAACGAAGCAATTAGCGGCTGTTGCTAAAGCAAGGGAGGGGCTAATATCCTAGTTAAGGTTTTTGGTAAGCAGTATGTTGGATATCAGAATGGTTATGTTGACCTTGTGATATTTCCTCTGGCAAGCAAGAAACAAGGGAGAAGAAAGCCGGGGAAGACCTAGAGGTGTACGTAAGCAACTGGCTTTTCGGGGCAGCAAACTAGTTAACTGTTCGGAGGAGGCGGATTCTTCTAATCACTTGGTTGTGAAAAACAGTGTAAAAACTAGGTCTGGGGCTTCAAACATAGATACGGTTTTCGGACGGTTGATATGGTCTAGTTTGCATCGCTATACGGTTGGTATTCAACAAAGTTAGAGGTAAGTGTCGACAGAGTTCAGCGTTGGAATAGAGTGCGGCTTATATGAACTCGGTACACTGATACAACGACAAGTGTTACCGAGTTAATTGAGCTTATTTGTTAGCATAGTTGAAGCCAAAAGATAACAACTGAAACTAAAGCTTAGAGCTTAGATTTGGGTTAATAATTGAAACAGACTAGCCTTGGGGCCGCCATCTTTGCCAATAGGTGCTTTTCAGTTAAGTGAAGTTTGGGAGTATTCGTCTCTTTTCACGACAATTGGACCGACCTTGTACCTGAGAGTTTTCGGGCACGAGTCATTTACGGTAGTTTAGAACATAGAAGCTATTTCAGTGGTTTGGGAGCTCGGACGGGCGGTGCTCCACGTCTTGCTCAGGCCATCTGCATTTAGTCAAGCCGATATTGGGAGCAGGCCGAATCGATGTCTGGTAACTGAGTTAGCGAGGTCATCCCAGCCACTACGCTGAAAGTTCAAAGTGGGACGTATAGTATCCGCTGTATGATTGGGTTATTAGAAGCAACCTCTAGTGCGATCGCGGTTCAATTGAGCTGGACCTCAGTCATTCCGACCACAAGGACCGTAAGTAAAGTAAAAATATTTTGAATTTGCTCATCCCAACGCTGCTACCCCACGGCCAAGGTTCCAGTCTTGTTGAACTCAGTAGGTGAAGGTAGCTTGAGTTGGGGTGGAAAGCAGGACCTAGTGTTTCACAGCTGGTACCATAAACATTATGCCACTGAAAGCCAAGCGCAGCGCTTGGTAACGTGGAAACGAATTCAAACTTGGACCTGGCGCATCCGCTAGGTTTTTAAGTTGCTGCATGCAAGCACACAGCAAAATCGATAATCCAACTTTCAGTGTGCTTTTTCTTTACTAGGCCTTTCTCACGGCTCTCCGTGGACTAGAGATTATGGTTTTAGCCGTGTACAACTATTCTTTGATTTCCACCCCAATTCCAGCCACCTCTACCTAATGCTTCCAAACGAGGACGAGACCGCGGTCGTGGAATGCCTGTGATCTGCGGAGCTACACAAAAATATTTCGGGTCTACGCTGGAAGTTATTTTGTGAGAGCTGTTCCAGCTTATCAGGCAAGGTAAGGAAACACTTCATGTCGCGTAGAGAAAAGCAGGCAAAACTCAGGCTCTGGTTATTCACCCACCACTATGTATAAAGCAGGGCAGGAGTTGGAGCCAGACAATAGATATAATTATGCACAACTGGTCAAGTTAAAGCATAGTGGTGGTTCGAAGTTTCTAGATGTCTAGCTACCCGGTGTGACAGGGGCCTCAGTCGCATAGTTAGCCTTCCTTCCAGCGTAATGAAATCTGACAAAGTGAAGTTTGTGCTAGTCAAGACGGTTGGAGAAAAGGATCTGGAGCTTCTTAATACCTGTTTACTAGGGTTTTTATTAGTGATCGGCATAGGTGTAACTTAGGTATACCTAAGTATATGAGGCCAATAGAGGATTTTCTTAGAAACAGATTGCTTGCTTCTGGGTACAATTGCTCTATTGATGTTCACTTATTCGACCACGTCGAGTACATCTTTCTGTTGTTTTGATTGCAGTCATAGACAGCGGAATAACGTTAGTGCGTTTGAGGCCCTATATCGAGGATCCTTTGGGTAATGTCAAGCAACTAATCTAACCCATTGAAGAGATAAAAATCGTGTACAACCGGTTGAGTACCGATTGATAAGAAGGAGTTATAGCAAGGTAAGGTCGTACCAATGCTCTAAAGGTAGAGGCAAGCTCTGAAGGAGCTTGGTACATACTGGCAAGTACGAATAGATGTGCTAACACATTGAGCACGAAGTAGCCAGAGAACAAGAGGTAGTTAAATGTCACCATTTGCTTCATGATTGCCGGGGTCAGGGTGAGGGCAAGTGTGAGTGATATGTGAATGAGTAAAGTAGGGAGGAGGAGCGGAGACATGATGGGAAGTCATTCACAAAAGCTGCAGGAGATCAGCAGCATTAGATGGTACAGGCTGAGAGAGGCATGTGAGCAAGAAGCGCTCAGTAGACCAGAGTTTATGCAGGCAGTACTAGTACTGTCATGAACGATGCTGGTACGCCGCCTAAAATAAAGATGACAGGAGTAATGGTTAATAAACAAGAAAGAGGATAAGTATGGTATGATGCTGGATAACGAAATTCTTCAATGATTTGGCGAGGAAACTGTCTAATGGCCGTCGAACATTTGGTAGTTGTTCTAAAGTTTTGTGTGATTTAGTTGTCCATATAAATGAAAATTAAATAGTATGGAATATTTAGGTGAGGAAATTGAAGGGTGGAGAAGCGAAAAATCGTGTGTAGCTTATAATGCTGTGGTTTAGACGCGTGTGCTCCAGACGGTGAGTTAAATTTAACGGTCCTAAACACATCAGTCATAGTGCATGATAAGGTTTGCAAACTGACCGTCAGACGGGCCAAGGTGAAGATTTAAAGACTGTAGTAAAGAACAAACTGGTGTAGGAATAAGTTTAAAATGCTAGCTGTCATCGATTGGGGTGGCTATGCAATCAATCAGACTTTCTGAAGCAGTGTGGCTCGCGGTCTTTAGACTGCAAGATAGTTGGACGTGAATAAATTCCTAGGTGGTTCATCTAAACTCTTGACGCGTCGACGCGCCGTACTATTCCGCAACTGCTGGTTTGATAGTATTGTTATTTCTTCAATCCAATCCTCACTCCAACCACGGCCTTGCGTTCTTCACTATAACATTTTTCAACATAGCTGACTGCTTAGCAGTCCAGGTTCCCTTATTTACTTATTATGGAGCGGCTTCTTCTGCGTAGTTAGCCCGGCTAGTACCCACACTGTTCTATGCTTCCATCTGGCTTACGGTTGACTCCGTAGGATTCCAACATCGAGTGGTTCACGTTAGCTACTGAAGCGCCAACGCTCCACTCTATTCCACAACGGTAGGTTCATAGTATTGCATGTTCCATAACTCAAGCGCGGCTTCAGCTGCGACATTGCTTCTTCGCTACAACCCTCCTTCACTTAACTGACTGATCAGTAGACCATTTCTCTTTAACCACACAATATTTCATGCTGCCAGCTTGCTTAATTTCGGCACCGTAACTATTGAATCGGCGACGCGTCACCGTGCTCTACCATTGTTGGTTCATAGGTTAACTTTCTTCTGCTTATACACTATTTGTTCGCCACAGTATTTGAACCGCCTACATTCTTCCCAAAACTTAGTCCCTACTCCTTTAACTAATACCACGTTGACTGCTTACCAGCAGCATGCTCCAGATCTGTATGAACATCCCCGTACTTTACCAACTAGGCTATGCTTTTTGTTACATAAGCAAACAGCGTTTTCGGAGTAATGTCTTTTGTCCATTGTACATCATTCTGTCTCAAGTCTAAATGTCTTAAGGTTGGATGTTTACATTGCCTTGTTCCATGCTTGTCCTTTTTAAACTTTGTTCAACCTGTTCCTTGCTTTTCCATTTCCCCGAGGTCGTGAACTTAATTATTAGCAGGCAGTGGACTGAGGAACTGCCTCCGGCTGAGATGGGAGGAAATAATTAACAAGGACTCACCTGAACTATGGCCTTATACCAGTGCCAACCAATCGCACCCAACACAACAACTAATGTCCAGTAAGGATAGCTGGACACAAATTCCTTACTCTCCAGCACGCATAAAATGTCAGAGGAACTGAGACCCCAGATCCGCTAGAATAGTTACTTGCATGCACAATTAGTCATCCTACTCGAATGGCCTCAACGTTCATGTTGTGCCTCAACTGAGCAATCTGTTAGGCCAATAGAGCCAGCCGACTGCGAATAACTGTGTGAACACATGCTTAATTATAGGCATTGCCAGTTGTATATGTCCGTTCAAAACAATCGACGACAGTGTTCCAAAACGTGGCGGGCTTTCGCTGGACAAGAGTTCTCCATATGATAAGCCACAAAAGTCCGTTTATCAACACTGCCACTTGGCGGAGGTGACTCGACACGGAGTACCGTTACTGTCCACAATTACATTCTAGCGTATTGAGTAAAGAATGTTTTTCACTGTTTTATTGACACTTAAAAAGGGATACTCTCCGTCTTCGCATATTGTCATCACCCTACCTACTGTAAATTTCCTGCCTACTCCACGCACATATGAATCCAGTTCCCCCTCATAACGCTGCCGATTTTGCTCCTCATGAGTACTGCTTCCGTTTATGCAACTTGTACCACTTTTGGCTGCAGCTAATTACGTGCATCGTGACGTAGCTGTTGGGCAAAATAATTGCTTGTAAAATTTGTTTACACCTTTGTTGGTGTGCTTTGAGGCATTTGAGAATTAGATATTCAATTTTTTAATTATTTATTTATAAGCGCGGTCCAGATGTCGACCAACGTGAATAAGAAGGTACCCATTATGGAATAATGTGGAAGTATCCAGACAGCAAGAATCCAGTCTAGTCAAGGTTGCCACAATGTTTACCATAGACAACGTGGGAACAAGTAGGACGGTGTAATGGTCTACGAAATACAGATATGTTAAAAGCCCTTGGGGAAAGCTAAAGCTTTAGCAAACGCTATCACACAAGCAAAACCTTGTTAAGTTCCGGCGACAGTGACGATATACCAGTCAACTACGCCACACACAATGAAGGCAGACGTACAATTGTAATTCCACAATAAGTATGCCGCTTGCAACCAGACACGAAGGCAGCTACCACAAGCAGCAGCAGCACAGCCGAAAATAGACACAACATAAGCTCGGGTTTCAATGAAGTACATTTGAGAAGCGTTGCGTTAATTCAGCTAAACTGCAAAAAAGCGTCGTGATAAAAATGAGTAAACGAAATAAAAGAATACTCATAACAATTACGTAACGCTCCCGGTTGAGAGTTCACTCGTAAGGAACCGCACGATAAACCTGTTAAAGGAACAAATTTAGCTGGGTTAGAGCAAAACGAAACAAAACGGCCTAAACGGGCATGTCTAGAACCAGTGGTTGAGCGATGGACGAAGGCTTCGATGCATCAGCATCCGTCGGTTAACTAACATGGGGCAAGTAGTCTACGTCAGAGCTTAGTTCCTGTTTGCTGGCAAGGAATCTAGTTTAGGCTTCCGGTGTAAGGTAAAGCTATTCGGGAGTACTTTAAGCAAAGCGGCCAGTGGTTTAAGAATGTAAGCGCATATGTGATTGACCTTCCAGAGTAACTGACCATGCCAAGGAAACTACAAACGCTTTTAATAGATTGAGGCGGCGGGTAGTCCGTGCATTCCTAGGTCTCCTCGGCAGTGGTGCTGATGCCATTGCTATTAATCCCATGGCCAATGAAAGCGACGCAGGGTTGACCAAGCACATATTTTCAGAATTACTGAAGGTTTCGTGGTACCTAAAACGTTTCAATTACTTGTAGATTTTGTCCCAGGTGTTATCCTGGCGTGGCGCTGACTATTAAAACTTCGCCGAGTTAGACAAAAGCAAACTGGGTCATGGATGGCTGGGTCCATGGAACGCTGCAATGACTGCAACGTTGCGGAGGCCAAAAGGCACGCAGTTGAACTTGTTTAAACCGGAAGGTGTGATAATGACCGATGTGGCAACTTCTTTGGTGGTAGTAATCTGTAATGATAATATCGAATAAGGTCAAGCTTAGAAAGGTCGAACTCACCTGCTAATCCTATTGAACGCTCGGGGGAGTCAGAAACTGCAGTGTATTCTTTCTTATGGAAGCCGTAGATGAATTAAGCAAACTATTTTACAATGATATATTATCTGTCCTGGATGTAACAGTTTCTGCTCCATGTTAAAATGAAGAAAGTCCAGGGTGCAAATTTTAGAGTCAAACACCCAAGAAACTAAGAAACTGCGAAGGAAATACTTTAGTAAGCTAAATTTCTTTAATATAATGTGGGCAAATACTTTGGCCTTAGAACTGTCAAACTCACTCAGGCTACATTAACCCCGTCAAGATGGCAGTGCACTAGAGTGCGGGAGAAAAGCCAGCGTGTTCAGTGGTCTACTATGCTGCAAATCCTATATGGACGCTCCTAAGATTTGTGGCATAAAAACTGGAAATGTTAATACTACCGTTGAGCCTCAAATACCGTGTGAACTATTTATCCCTCATTTTATAGCGTTACTTTGTATAGGGACGGAACCTGTGACAAAAGAGCCGATAAGAATGACTAACAAAACTGACATTGTTCAGTTTGACCTTAAAGGCATAGGTTTAACACTCTTTGTAATCAGGTCGACCTTACTCAATTGGAAAGATGGAACTAATACAAAGTGCTGGTGAAGATATCCCCTCCTTCTCATGAGAATTTTTACTTTATCCATATTATCTGGTGAATAACCTAAAACTCGGAGAAACTCTGTTTTTGTCTCTCGTCGCAAAGGTGGATCGATGCAAGATGTTTGAAATTTCCACCCGATAAGCCACACCTAAATTATATCCGGTTAAATGGAGAAACTATTGAAAAAGAAAATTTTAGGATACCTGTACAGGGAAAGGGTCACTACTAGTTCTCAGCATGAGTTCCTCAAAGCACAATCTTGTGCGACACAACAGGTAGTTTTATGACCTTATCACTGAAGCCATGGATTCTGACGAAGAGTAACTAGCATTTATTCAGGATATACCAAGGCCACTCCATGTGGTTTCACATAAGACCCACAATGAATGAAAGTCCAGCTTATGGCTACGACATTCTGTTAAATTGAGTTCCCTTTTATCTAAAGCCACGTACCCCATCGGTTAAAATATAAGGAGTTGCATAACGGCCATAGACGTTACCAGTAGTGTTGTTCAATGCATCGTATTAGGTCTGTTCATTCGCCTAATGAAGGTAAACGACCTATTTCACGTATTACTAAACAGTCGCCCACTTCCTTGCAGTTACAGTAAACGTCACCTATATCGTTCAACCGGGTAAGTAATTACCTGGACTAGGCGTAATCCGCGAGGATATAACAGTTCTAAATCCTTAATGCCATAAGTGGCAGATGCTGGGCTTAGCCGAAAATTTTCAGATCATTGTTCATAAACTTACCATACCACCGGTGGCTTGAACTAATAATAACAGCCTCATCAAAACGAGCACCTAATTGAGGGAACTAGGGCCGCGTTATTTTAGTAGCTTAAAGTTTACTGAACAATACGTTTCAGTGTAGTTAAAGCATGATTGCTAGACGGGCATATAAGCAGGCAGATTTACACTGATGAGGCAGTATTAGAACTATACAGGTTGTACATTAGACACCAACTGGCATATTGTACATCCACATGCAGCAGCTTAGGGAAAGCTGACCGGATTCTACTGGAATTATTTCAGAGGCACATGACCAAGCGACATTTTACTTGCAAGCAGTGTATGGCTTAAAACAAGCGATGCATCCAACGCATGGAAAGCCCACTTGGTTGCGTCGCATAAACCTTAACCTTAGCTTTTTACATATACTCGTTTACGAAAGGTCAGAGTGTGCAATCTCACGACAGCAGATAAGCACCAGTACGACTTCAACTTACGTAATAAAAATAGCACGATTATACTATAGAAGGCCAGGGAAAATGCGCACCCCTTATGCTCACGGTACTTTATAAATTAATAAATAACTAGTTTATTCTCAAATTTGCCGCGGCACACCAAAATAGGCATGACAAACATTTACGTTCAATCTTGTTTCCCAGCAATCCCGTTGCTATGCATGTGGTCGGCAGTAAGCCTAAAGTTGTACAGGCCGCGGAAATTGTAAAAGTAATCAGGAGGAATAAAGTCCTCAATGAATGCTGATACCTTGGGTTCTAGCCTACGTTGTGTAAATAGTCAAAGCACTAAATGTGTAGTGAAAACGATACATGTAGGCAAGGAGTAAATTATTCTTGAACGTGACAGGAAAATATTGAATTATGCTTCTAGTCGATTTGCCAGTATGTAGCTGTGGGCAGTGACTTTATTCAGTGACGAGTCACCTCCGCCATGTCGCAGTGTCGCTAAACGGACATTTGTGGCTCCTTATAGAAAGAACGCTTGCCACGCGAAAACCCCCACGTTCTGGAACACTGTCAGCATCCGTTTGTACACTAATGTACTACTGGAAGAGCTGCTTGCCGACTAGTTTTATCCACGGTTATCCGCAGTCACCTAACATCTAATTTTCTCTGTTAGTCGGGCAGGTAGCTTTGTCAGGGCCGGCATAACTGCCGGTCCCACTGGAGGGTGCAGCTTCACAGATAATCGTCTTTGTGATTGTCCATGTGAGCGAAACGTCCGTTTCTAGCGGTTGGACTTTTCAGATTTATGTATACCTTTCCCAGCGTGTGAAGGCATCATGTCCAGCTATCATTACTGGACAACGGTCGTGGTAATGAGTGCAGGTGTATCCATTAGTTGTACAGCCAGGTTCTTTGTAGATTCTTAGTGTTATGTTCTGTCCCGGGCAAAACCTGTTTCTCGGTCCAACTCCAGAACCCCAAGAAGTTCCAGACCTCGGGGAAAAGGGAAGGTAAGAGACAACCAAGGCCGCAAAGAGCAGATGTGGAAACAACCAGTGTTAAAGTCCTAGATTATAACACTCAGGTTAGAGACGAAGGATGTACTACGTGCAAGAATGATTGTGTTGAAAGTGTCATTGTAGCTTCTACGAAAACAATGACCGTATAAGTTGCCCGATACCATCTTCGTAGAATACAGAGCTTTGCGCCATTAGGATAACCACGCATTATCGGTTTGCTATGATACAACTATTGCGCAGGAAGACAGAAAGCAGAATTCAAAGACCAGCTACTTGTGAATGGTGGAGGAACAGCTGGTAGCCGGCCTAATTCGATAGGGAGCACAGAATAATTAAGTGAAGGTATAAATGGCTCACGACAACAGAGATTCAAAGGTCGATTGGTGGTAAATCAGAACATAGACAGGACACAAGCGCTGAACATAAATGTTTTGGGGAGCAAGACAGAAAGACAACATGAGAGTACTGAGCGTATATGGCTATGACCGATTGAAATGGGAAATATCTTTGAGAGCGTTTAACTAGTACATAATACTTGTCGAAACATTTGCTGCTAAAACGGACACCGAACACCCAGCAAGTATTGGTTAAGAAGCGGAGCTACTTACTAGGTGTGGAAGGATTGAGCAATAGGAGTGAAGTAATAAAGATCAATCCAAGGAAAGCGAACGTGTAGAACAAATGTATACGCAGCGTCGCGCAGAGAAACGAGTTATTCTAGGGTGCTACGAAAATGGCGCTAGGGTACGCTTATCCAGGAAAGGCCAGTGAGTCTATTGGACCGATACAGCAGTAAGCGTAGCAAACATATCAGCAAGTATGTGAGAAAGGAACACCTAGGAATGAGAAGCTAACGGCCATCTGTGTGCTGCCTAGTTGTGAGGAGTGATGAACTAAAAACTAAGTACGGTTAACTGAAGGAAAAGCAGCGAATAGCCGGAATGCAAGCATACTTTAAGGTTTCTGCGGATATCGGATCATGAGGCCTAACCGCAGCAGCTGTGGTGCTAAGATAATTGTACCAAGCTGGATTGAGCCAGGGAATGCTAGCCCGAGAGCTGGAGGTTTGCAGGAAAAAGAGTATAGACAATACAGCGAGTAAGGGATAAATAAACATCTAGAAAAGTGAGGCAGAACAGCGGATTGCGCTGAATACATGGATATGCCTGCACGACATAAGAACGCTAAGAGTCCTTACGTAATGGAAGGACAGCGAACGGGAGAAGCGCAAAAGCACAATAGTTCAGAGCATAAGAGACTAAGACGCGTCGACGCGCAGATAAGCAAATAATGGGGTGCTAATGAAATATAACTAAGGAAACCTGAGCCGGGAGAATTCACTCGGAGATTTGAACTCCAAGTAATTGGGTGCCGCAGCAGAGTAAGTGACAGCTAAGCACCTATCAAGGAGCAGCTAAGCGCTGACCAGATGAAATAAGGAGTGTCACTAGTAGAAAAATAAAAAGGTTGAATGAAGAAAGGACAGCAGACAAAAAGGGTGTAAGCATACATTAAGTGTACTGTGGGAGTTATATAAGGCTGGGGCGCCGCGGCGCTTGGGTACACAATTCATGCTAGGTTGCTGGGATAACGCTACTATGGATAAAGCCATGGAAAGCTAGTCCGAGAGCTGGACGCTTTCAGGTGAAAAATGGAAGACGTTACAAAAATAAAGGGATACAAGTGCGCTTAAAATACATAGGTTAGGAGCGGCTGTGCGCTGACTTGGTGAATTAGGAAGAAGTGCAAGGAGAACGCTGAAAATGTTATATTAAGGAAGGAAAAGTAACACGAAGTATGCATGCATACATTAAGTTTATTGAGGACATCGCAGCATACGAGTCAGAGGAGCGGAGATATGAATCCCTGTTAGGGTGCTAAGCTATCAGTGATAAGTTCGAATGAGCCGCAAGATGCCAGTGAAGGATCTAGATTCCCAAATAAATACATAAGTAAATAAATATTTTATTCTCGATAAAGCGAGGCACGCCTATTGGGCATGATCAGCACATTGCAATATTGTACATGATAGCATGATTAGCAGCATTAATAACGGGAGTAGTACAGCTGGAGTCAGAAGTGTGGGCCCATATGCCCAAAGGTTGTACGAATTCTATGTCCACAGAATGCGAGATGTAGAGATAAGCATCAGATCACCAGTGTGGAGTACGTTGATGGGGAACTAGTCCGATGAGGTTGTGTACACGGTGCCGGTCAGGTGCGTGAAGCATGGGGAAAAAGCTGCAAAATATTTAAGAATAGCGGCATGTAACTGATTAAGTATATAGGCGTGTTCAGGCGAGAGCAGACATATGCACAAATTTGTAGACGTGGTATCGGTCAACTTGCCAATATGTGTTAGGGGCGGTGAGTTTATTGAGCGGCGAGTCACATCCTCCACGTCGCGGTGTTGTTAAACTGGTAGTTGGGGCATTTTGTAGGGAAAGCTTTCGCCAGACGAAGACCCATCACATCCTGGAACATTGCCGACTGGTGGTATGAAATCGAAAAGATTTCATCGGACCGATTACCTTCACAGGTATTCGCAGTCAGGCTTCGCCAATTTGTTTCCCATATTTGTGCAGTCTCCTTCGGAGTCCACCGCAAGTGGTTGGAGCTGTTGCAGTCGGACGACTCAGATTACTTGTACTGATTTACTTGATTTTCTGGGTTTCTTTAGTGTGTCAGGATTGCGAAGTGCGGGTGTTTTCTTTGTTCTGTATTGATTCCGTGTCCAAAGGAGCGTCGCAGGTAGGTTCGTAATGGTGCACCGTGCAGCTATTGTTATGCTTTAGAAAGTGGGAGAGAAGAAAACGGAGCAGTTATTACCGACGTTGCAGGGAGCAACGGATAAGTAAAGGTTTAGGAAGGAGAGGCTAAGGAGCAGCTGCGCGCGGATTACATGATTTATATTTGCTCAACAGAAGTGAGATAAAGAAGCTTTCTTGACGAAAGAACAACGAATGGATGAAGCGCAAGCAGACGATATGTTTGTTAATTAATTCACAGCATAAAAGGCTAAGAAGCGTAGACGCTCAGATAAGCAAATTATGTTGGGGTGCTAATGGTATATAACTAAGGAAGCCTGAGCCGGGAGAAGCCAGTGAGAGGGCTGAACTACAAGTAAGTGGTTGTCACAGTCGAGTAGGTGACGACTGCGCAGCAAGGAAGGAGCGAGTAATGAATAAATGAACTTCAACAAATGAGAGGCTAAGGAACAGCTTTGCACAGACCATGTGAGTTTTGTTTGCTCTGCAGAATAGAGCTAAGCAAGGTATCATGATGGAAGCACAGCGAACGAAAGGAGCACAGGCATACAATAAGGTGATCAAATAGTTCAGAGCATAAGAGACTAAGACACGTCGACGCGCAGATAAGCAAATAATGGGGTGCTAATGAAATATAACTAAGGAAGCTTGATCCGGGTGAATTCACTCGGAGATCTGAACACTAAGTAACTAGGTGTCACAGAAGAGTCAGTGACAGCTGAGTACCTAGCAAGAAGCAGCTGAGCGCTGACCGGATGAGATAAGGAGTGCCGCCATCAGAGAACTAAAAAGGTTGAATGAAGAAAGGACGGCAGACTGGTAGAATGTAAGCATACAATAAGTTTACTGTGGGAGTCACATCAACAGAAGGGAGCTAAAATGATTGAACCAAGAATGGACAGAAGGCAGAAAGAATGCATATTAAGGCAGGCTGAGCCGGAAAAAGCAGAGGAGAGCAGTGGACTACAGTATAAGTATGTGTCTTAGACTTTGCAGCGAGTAATGGTTAAATGAAAGTCTAAAAAGGGGTCTAGGGAGTGGCTTGCATGTACGTCATAAAATATGAATGCTTACCATAAGAGTGCTAAATATTTTAGAGGAAAGGACTATGAACTGGCGGCGCACAAGCGTACATTAAGGTTGTTGAATACGTCAGAGCCTCGGACTCTAAATTGCCTTTAATACGCCTAAAGAGGGAGGTAGGGGACCTGTTTTGTGGAAGTGAAACGCGTGCTTCACATATGTGACACTGAGGAAAACTTAGTTACTTCAGTCTCCGACGGCATCTAGCTGATGTTTGATGCCTCAGTTATCCAAAGTGAATAGACCCAGTTGACGCTAGGGCTACATGTTGCACATCCCGACAGTACCATAAGCAGTAAAAGAGGATTTCATGAATGTTTCATACATATATTTTATAAAGGGCCTGTATATAAGCCTTGGACAAAATCTTAAGCAAAATCTACATAAATACTAAATCGAGTAAATAGCTAAGGCAAGGCAGCAAAACTGATTAAGTTTTAAGTAATAAGCGTGCAAAACGGAACAAATATGCGTTTGTTTGTAAGAAGGTATTCTACATATGCACGAAAGACGTTCTACCGAAGAGGGGAATGAAATGACATTACTTCATTATGACATAAGAAAATATTTAACCGTAACGTTTTAATAATTGTTCGCAAAACATTATAATGGGGAGCTACACGTAACCAAAATGCGGTTGCTAAAAACTATAAAAATAGAAACTTTTTTTAAGTTTTTTGGTATTTAACTCGAGAACATGATATCTCTATTAAGTTCCCTCTGTTCTACTTTCAATTTTGCTTGGCCATCCCCGAGTTATACGGCTACATTAAGGCAAACGATTTGGAAATCTGCCGTTTAGTTTTGAATGCGACGAATCTTTGTCAGAACATAACGAATTCCCAGCAAAGAGTTTACAGAAGAGAACAAATAGGTCGTGCAAGTTGGACGCCAGCATCCTAAATGACCTGGTTTCTGAGAAAAACTTGCGTTCATGTAACTTTGCACTTGAGTTTTTATCCTGCAGAAGAAAGAACAATGCCGTGTCCAATTACGTTGCTTTGTTTTCGCCCTCGATTCGTTTATCCTACACACTTCTATTTAGCACTTCTTGGTCTATGGCGTAACTTTGCCTTCGATTGGTAGCAATTCGAACCTCTATCGGTATAATTGTACTGCGCGTGTGTGCCAACCATTTTCCTTGTACATAGTTTCCGGTGCTGCTCAGGTCTGTTGCTTTTTCGACATACAACAGTACATTGTAGAGAAAATTAAATTTTTATCCACTAAAGGTTTTAACGATAGGTCTCTCAAAATGTTATGTTGGTGAGCTAAAAATAGATAAAAGAACAGTTGATAAAATATTCGCAAATAATCGAACTATTCTCTTCGCTTATTGCACTGTAGTTCGAGAACAGGATACACACTACCATTTTTCTCTTCTGTTTTCAGCTTTACTTGGTAATAGCTGAGTTCTACGTTTAGACTAAAGAAACCAAGGTAGAATACGGCAGCGTACATTTGGGGGTGACGATTTGTTCTCGGAACAGAATATCGAACTTCAAACAAATGTTATGGCTTTGAGAACAAACGTGTAGTGTGATCTGAACCTTGGCACGCCAAACACCCTCGTGTTTAATGTCACCTTTAGTTCATCTAACATTTCATTTGGTTCCATATCCTGCAAGGAGTACGTGGCCAGGAATGTCAGTGAACAATAACGTGTTACCTCGCTTAAGTAACGTTTGGAACCTCTGTTTTGTCTTAAGGTTTCGTCCGCTTTACAGATATATCGGTTTAATAAACCTTTGTATTGTAATTCTACATATTTATGATCCAAGGTCTAACTTTGTGTCCCGGCCTTTCGCGAAACATACCACGTATTTAGATTATTTTACTTGTCTTAAGAATTGGTCTCAGCAAACACGCTTCAAGAGGGATGTACAAACAACCTTAAAATAAAAAGGGTGAAATGCATGCGTATATCTGTGACACGCATGAACACTTACTGAAAGCAGGACTCGACGGCAGCTAACTCAACTTTGAGCCCACATTTATACAAACTGGGTAGGCACGCTTGACATTTAAGCTTCAGTTTGCCAATCTCGACATTACCATAGGAAGCAGCTAAGTAACTCATCGATTTTTCACACGTATATTTTAAGCAGGGTCTGCAACTAAGACTTGGACCAAAACCGATATCAAAATAAGCATAATATGATGTTCGGAATCGGAAAATAATTGAACTCCACCCAAACTAGTCACGACTCGGAATAAGAACACCAGAATTGGAATTCGAACTTCGCGGGGTGTATTCTACATCAACAAAGGTGAAAAGAATAACAATAAACAATCACTGTATTGTTTGTACAATTATCACATCCTCCGCAGCTTGAATGCAAATCCAGGTATATGTAATTCAGCTGTGGTTTCTGTTGCAACCTGGCAGATCTTCTTGGAGGCTGCTTTTGCTCAGAATACTCATGAGGATCTGAAACTGAATCGACATTAGTATTTTCAGTGCACACTGAATCGAATGACAACCGACCGGAATCCTTGTATCGTATCTGGTCAACATGCCGTCTGTGTACAGAAGAATCATCGAGATCCAAAATTCTAACCATGCGGTTTCCAATGTTGTTAACAATGATACCAGATGAGGGACGTAAATCATTGCCTCTGAAATAAGATACTTCAGCAGTCCCCAAGCCAAGCATGTTTGACCTCAATTGTCTGGATTTACAAAGTTTGGCAGGTGTATCTCCAGTAGAGGAATGCACGCAATTACGGTATTGAAGAAGGAAGTTATCAACACAACAATCAAGTTCATCAAAAGAAGTAGGAGCACAGGAGGTAATAGAACGTTTTAAGGTTGCAACAAAGTTTTCCGCTAGGCCATTAGAACATGGATGTCGTGGAGCGGTAAAAAGGTGGCGACACCCAAGGCTCTGTAGCCAATTAGTAACCTCTGAAGCCGAAAAGTGCGAACCATTGTCACTTACCACAGCTAATGGGACTCCTTCTCTACTAAACACTTTTCTCAAGGCACGAACAGTAAAAGCAGAATTTGGTTTATCAGTCAGGAATACCTCCGGCCACTTTGAATAAGAATCCACCACCACAAGAGCATGGTACTTCTGCAGAAATGGTCCACAATAATCCATATGTACCCTTTGCCAGGGCTCGCTTGTCATCGGCCATGGTGTCCACTTTGACGGTTGCCGTAAAATTTTGTGTTTACAGTTCGGGCAATCAGAAGCAGTTCGTCGAATATCTGCATTTAATTCAGGCCACCAGCACAAGCATCGAGCTAAAGACTTCATCTTTTCAACACCAAGATGACCGGAATGTAAATCCGTTAGAATAGCTGATCTCAAAGTCGGCGGGATAACAAAGCGGTCATTTACACATAGTAATCCATCAGGTGTAACACACAATTCATCACGACGCACATAAAATTGTGGGAACTTCCGTTTGAGAGAAACCGACCAACCACGTTTGACAGCAGAAATCAATGACCCATAATACCTTCTAGTATCATTGATAAGGGCAGAACGAGAGATTGGAAGCGGCTGGGTGAGTAAACAACTCATTTCAGAATCGGTTTCAAATATCGTTACAGTACGTGATAAGTAGTCGACGTGAGGAATGAGCTTTGCACTTCTGTGCTCGACCACATAGTTATACGCACTAAGGGCAACACTCCACCTTTGGTCCATGGCTGCTGAAGACTTAGCTAAAGAACTGGAAAGATTATAAATGAATTTCAGAGCTTCATGATCTGTCACAACGGTAAATCTGAGGCCAAACAAGTCTTTGTGAAGTCTAGTGACTGCCCAGTATACAGCCAAAGCTTCTCGATGAGTCTGAGCATATCCTTTTTCAGCATTGCTTAGTCGACGGGAAATACACAGAACGTGGTGTCCATTCTGCTCTAACACAGCCCCAATACCAGTGGGTGAAGCGTCTGTGAAAAGCACAGTAGGTAATTTAGGAGAAAAGGTGTGAAGAACGCAACCAGATGCAAGAATTTTTAAAAGCTTCCGAAGAACATGTTCATGTCTGTCTAACCAAACAAAACTCTTGTCATTCAACAAGGTGAATAAAGGATCAGCAATGGATGCAAAACCAGGAATAAATTTGGAATAGTACTGTAAAGCGCCCATCAGTGATCGAAGCTCATGAACATTGGTGGGGGACTTCACATCAAGCAATGGTTTTATCCGATCAGGATCTGGTTTGATTCTTTCAGATGTAACCTGATAACCAAGACAACTGATTTCGTGGACACCAATTAAGCACTTCCTAGGATTGATATTCACATTAGCATCCTTGAAGCGAGTCAAACGTGCTAGTAATCGGTAGTCATGTGTTGGTTGGTTAATAGCATGTACAAAAACATCGTCTTGATAGACCTCAACACCCTTCAGATCTTTTACAATGGGGTTCATCACATCTTGGAATATGGCGGGCGACACATTAAGACCAAAGGGAAGAAATCTATAGTGATACAACCCGAAAGGTGTATTGATTGTGGTCAGTTCACTAGACTCAGCAGTCAGTGGTATCTGAAGATATGCATCTTTTAAGTCTAGCCTCGAGAAAACCTTGGATCCGTGTAGACGCGAAAGAATAGAATCAGGTTCTTCCGTGACACAACTACGCTGCAGTAGCTTCGTATTAAGAGTGACACGGTAATCACCACAAACTCTCGGTGTCTGTCCATCCGGCTTTAACGATGTGACAATAGGTGTGGCACATCGTGAACTTTGTTCTGGGACGAGTATTCCTGATTCACAAAGAGACATAAGTACCTTTCGAACAGGTTCTCTAAGTCCAAATGGAAGTATACGTCGTTTACAGAAAACTGGATCACCGGCCACTTCCAACTTAACAGGCGGAATGCTCATTCCACCAGAGGTAACTGAACAATCGTGTAATAAATCACGAATTTGGGTTCCAGTATCAGTATGTGACAGAAAATTGACACTTATTTTAAGTGACTGCATAACTTTAAGACCGAGTATGGACAACAAATTTGACAACAAATTTACACACGACAGGTTTCAAATGCTTATCTAGCACTGGTAAGGTACAACATCCTATCACCGGAATGGTATGACCAGTAATACCTTTAATCGTGATGATTGTAGCATCAAGCTGAGCGTCAGGGTACAGATGATCGAGACCCGTTTTAGAAATAAGAGACTCTACGCTACCGGTGTCAACAATGAAACGATGTGACATACCATTTCCGAAACGTAAAGTGCTGTATAAATGGCCACTCGTATTCACAGCCAATGTCAACGAATGAAAATCGTCGGGCAAGTTCTCTGTGGAATCATCAACTTGTTTCACAACATTACAACGTCTAAACTGGCGACAAACACTACGAGTATGTCCAACTTTCCCACAATGATGACATTTGGAATTCCGATGCGGGCAGGTATACCGTGAATGCAACTTTCCACAAGAGACACATTGTCCAATCTTTCTATCAGCTTGACCACACTTTAAACTGTCTGAATTTCTCGGTGCATGAGATAGACTAATTCCGTGTGGTTTGAAAGAGTTGATTTGCCACGGTTTTTTCTTCTCGGCATGAACTCGGCGACTGGCTGAGCCGAACAAGACTTCATGATCAACAGTCGTCTGGCATCTTGTAATATCAGAAACATCCTGATAATGCAAACATATGGATTTTACGTGATTGTAAGTCGGCGATGGAAGTAATAGGAGCTGACGATATAAATCGGGATTATTTATTCCAGCAATTAGGCGATCTCTGAGGCATTCGTCAAGTTTGTCTCCAAATGCACAAGATGATGCTTGAGATTGAAGTTGGAGAATAAAACCACGAATAGACTGATTAGGTTGACGGATCAGCAAGTTGAATTTTACTCTTTCGGCAACCACGAAATTTTCCGGTAGTAAGTGAGATAAAAGGAGGTCCCGCAACTTGTCATATGACAATTTCGATGGCAGCTGTGGGTAAGCCAGATTTTTTAGAAGCGTATACGCCTCTCGTCCAATAACCGTTAAAAAGTGGGCAGATTTAAGATCTTTGCGAAGGTCATCTTTTGTGAGCCACCATAACTCGAATCTCTCCATGTATTCTTGTAACTCCCGGGGAGATACATTTACGTTTAAGAATTCGATGGTTGTATTCATTTGGAAATAAACGCAGACTGCGACGCCAATTATGATGTTCTGAATCGGAAAATAATTGAACTCCACCCAAACTAGTCACGACTCGGAATAAGAACACCAGAATTGGAATTCGAATTTCGCGGGTGTGTATTCTACATCAAAAAAGGTGAAAAGAATAACAATAAACAATCACTGAGTATTGTTTGTACAATTATCACACATAAATAATAAGTAAATAAAATTTTAAATCATTGTGACACAGGTAATAAACTTTTAACCAGTAGGTAAGCACAAATGGATAAGGGTACTTCAGTTTGGCAGAAAGGTGTTTGTGTGTGCACCAAAGACACCTGCTGCGTATGGGAAAGAGATCCTATTAGTTTTTGTTGACGAAGCTTAAATCTTTTAACACTAAAGGTTAAGCGATTGTAATCCATAAAGCTACTTTGGTGCGCTAAATTTAGATAAAAATACACTTGATTAAATAATCACAATGGAAAGTTTCTCCCTGCTAATTGCGCGGCAATTAGAGAACATGACACACACTACCAATTTTTCTCTCTTCTGTCTTCAGTTGCACTTGGTTATAGCTGAGTTCCACGTTTAGACTAAAGAAACCAAGGTAGAATACTGCGACGTAAATTTGGGGGTGACGATTTGTTCTCGGAACAGAATATCGAACTTCAAGCAAATCTTTCAGCGTTGAGAAGAAACGGGTAACACGATTTGAAATTTGGCACGCCAAGTAACCTCGTGTTTGATGCCACCTTGAGTTAATCATCTGAATTCATATCCTGCAATAAGTACGTGAACTTGAACTCCGGCGAACAGTAACATTCTACATCGCGTAAGCAACTTTTGCTTTAACTTAACGTCGTGTCCGCTTTACAATTATATTTGTTTGATAAGATTTTGTGCGTCTTCTTCTGTAGCTTCAGGTTTAATCGCGGTCACCTTCGTGATTTAAATTTTTGGGAGAAATAACATTTAATTATTAATATAACAAGGTTTCGACCATGGACGGTAATGCTGTTGAGTCCTTGATAGTCGCCGTATTGGCGTTAAGTACTGGTCCTTTTGGGTAGCAGACGAAGAGAATCCCAACTACAGCGTGATAGGCGAATGATAACCAGAATGAACGTCTTCTCGAATTCGCTTATGGTTGCCTGCAGTTTGCCGGATGGAAGGAGTTCCGGTTTTGCTGACGCTGGTAGACCAGTGTTGACAACATGATGATGACCTTCGTGTTGGGCTCCTCCGTGCCGGTATTTGTTCTGAGCAAAGATGGAAACTGCTGATGCAATGACGAATAGTGCCTACGTTCTGGCATGAGTACGCGATGTCCGACGGAGTTCACTGTGACAACCTGTGAATGAACAGTCGGCGAAGTGCTCTCATCCCGAAACATCCTGCATCATAGCTAAAGCACAAGGCGGAAGTTCACTAGGCAGCCGACGCCGTGTATGCTTCTGAATGTGCACAATATTACAGTTTCAAGGAAACTCCCGTCGCCAGCTAAGGATTAGGTGAAGAAGCTACAAGCTGCAAGGTGTTATCTAAGTCCGATTACCTTCCTGTAGCGTGAGTCCGACTGGTTGCAGTGTGCTTTTTCCAAAGAGCTGGGTATAACGCTACCTTCGGCTCCCGGATCAACCGAAAGTTGGAGCTTAGTCGTGGATTCCGACAGCTACAGAAGGTGGCTGTTGACTTTCCAAGCGACCGTCATGGCCACTACTGGCTGGCATCGGTGTGTCCCGGTTGCGAAAATGATAATGTGTTTCGTGTAGTTGCAATCCGGACGAACGTTATGTGCTGCCTTAGCAAAACGATGATGGAAGTAACAGTATGACCGTCGCTGTCGTGGTGAGCTGTTGCGCTGGCGGCTTTGTGTAAATCTTCTTCGATTACTAATGCCCGCACATCTGATAGAAGAAATACTGAGTTTCAAACAAAAGGGTCTATCGTTGATCGCGTTAAGTACAGTGCTAGATGTTGAACTGGTTGTTACAGGTGCAGTTACATGACGTACAGTATTTTTAAAGCAAAACTATGCACTTTGCCAGTAGCATCTGGAGGCTATTTTAGTTTAAGATCGTCGCAAAGGGCTGAAAGAATGGCTGTGATATTGGCCGGAAGACAGCTCGTCTAAAGCTGACGCAGCATAGAGTTGTCAATTTTCAACCAGCTAACAAGGGAGCGCATAAGTCGCAACAGTTAGGATGGAGGGCGGTCAGCAACCTGAACTCCGGGAAGTAACCGCTGCAGACCCGCTTCATCAGATGCTGTGGTATGTTTTAGAATCGCTACCTTAAGCTTAGCCTACGGTGCTTCTGGAGCCCTGGGAATTATAACGTCGACGATCTAGGAGGCAATCGAAGCAGGTAAACGTGAATTTACGAAGGACGGCATAATTGTTTGTACAATGTAACTTTATGACAATGAACAGTGGCTTTTACTTGAATGAATCCTATGGGTAAATTGGAAACGTCGAACTCAGAGAGTGAAAATTCAACAAAGTTAGCAAAAATCACACAGAGCGTGGAAATACATGATGTAAAAAGGAAGCGTGGTTACCTATCTACGTAGCAATCTATGAAATACAGAGAAGCTAAATGCCCTTGGGCAGACAAAAGCTTTAGCAAATACTAAGTCGCAGTCAAACACAGCTAAATTTCGGCGACGGTGATGATACACCTGTCAAGTACGTCGAATACAGTGGAAGCATAGGTTCAATTGTAATTCCACGGCAAATATGCGGCTTGAAAGGAGACACGAAGGAAGCTCCGCAAACAGCAGCAACTCAGCCGCATTGCAGCACGACGGGGGCGCGGATCCCAAAAAATACCTTCCAGTAGTTTTTGTCAATTAAAACGAAAGAAACTAGTGCTAAAAATGCTTACGCATGAAACAAAATTTAAGCATACCTACCATCACGGCGTCGAAGGAGTGCAAGTTAGGATAGTATGGCAGTGTTGCTCGATGCAGGTAAGTGTCGGCCCTGGAGAAACCGTGTTGCGTGAAGAGTCAAGGGTTAAACAGTTACCTGTAAGCCGGAGGTATTTTCTGTCACGTGGCTAAATGCATTGTAAACTAAGTTTCTGGAGCGGCCTGAGCCGTCTATGCTCTAGCTAAGCCAATCTCAAAAAGTTGTCATCCGAATTGCCGAAGTTGAAAAGGCGTTTTATCTTATCCAGGCACATAAAGCTTCGTACCTCAAGTTTGAAAGCCGGAAGGTTGTGAACCTCTCCCAACAATGATGGTACTTTGTTCCAGAGGTTTGCGTAAGCAAACAGGAAGAAATGTGCACTTAGCTTCTTCCGCGTGCTAGCGGAGCAATAGTATAGCACCTGTTTTTGAGATTATACGCTGATCCTGTTCTCAGTGTCAGGTTGGGTAGATTACTGTGCGCTGCTTTTTGTATAACCTAGGAACTAAGCTTAGGTTTAGTGTAACGTGTCGCAATCAAAGCGGCTGGAGCTTGCGGTGACCACACCTCTGTAAGGAACTAAGGGGTGGGTTTCGTAAAGCTACACTTTTGGTAACCCGCCGCTGAGCCGTTGCGCGTGGTATGCAATCCGAATTTCGTAAACCGTTACAGATTAAGGCGTAATATTCTAGGTGCGGGAGAACATGACTCCGATATACTTCTAGTCGTGCCTCGGCGGTGCTCATGTGACGGTCTCTGTGGGAAGCTAAGTGACGGGCATTTGCAACTTAATACTACATGTTCTCTGGAAAGTTGTGAACCATAGAATACCGTATACCTAAATCTATACCCAAAGTATTGTGTTGGATAGGTTTGCCATTTAACGTCGAGGCGCCATCAGCTTTGAAGTATTGTTGGGTTATGATGCGCGATTTATCAGCGAAACAAATCATTTGCGGCTGCTGACCCAATGACTTTAAATCCCTCGAGTTTTAGCAAAATTCGTCAAGTGTGGAAATCTTTGAAATTGGGGAATAAACTTATAGGACCTATATATCGGCAGCGAAGGGAAAGGGGCGACCAGGTTACAGAGGCTATCACATAACTCAAAAGCAGGTTTGGTCCAAGCACGCTGCTCTGTACGAAACCATTGGAAACTGTGACAGAGTTAAATTCGTTTTGCGCTATTTTCACAGAATGCGTGGGCCGGTTGGGTAAAATCCCAGTCAAACGTGTAAACTGCCGCATACACCCTAAGTTTAAATCTTATGTAATAAGCGTATATGGGGACCCTATCAAACAATTTTTGCATATCGATATCGCGTAACTACTACCATATCTGATCAATCGCGCAAGTGCCAAGGTTAAGGAAACCAGGTTGGCAGGTTGCGCAAGATCCTGCACTTAGAAACCCATGCAGTGACCTGTTAAAATCCCCTGCTGCATAAGGTATGTCCATGAGTGCTGCTTGACCGATATTTCCGTCACGCGTGAGATAATGGATGTGTGGGTTATGGGCTGGTAGTTGTTTACTTCCTATACGGCGCCGCTTTGATAGCGTGTGTTGATGCCGGGATACTTCCAAGCCGAAATGTGTGCCCTGTTCCATGTATAGTGCGAATAATTTTGAAAGAAATAGCTAAAGGTCATTGCCCCTGCTCCTCATTAAAATAGGGGGCTTCCGTCAGGGCCAAGGTTCGTAGATGACTTAGTTGCTTAGATTTCGAAACGGATATTTTTAGGCCAGATGTAGCCTACAGGGCGACTGTTTGGTGCAGACGTGTAGCACAGTAATAACTGACAGCAGTTCGGCACATTGGGACTCTAAACTAAATAAATAAATAAATGGTTTGTTCTCGGAAGTGGGAGGCACACATTTATAGGCATGTTTATGTTAATACAAACATGTGTGCGCGGTCTTTGCACAATATCATTACAGTTATACCGGTAGTACATGTGTGTATGCATGTACTTGTTGTTGTGTGTGGGTGCTAGTAGTCAGGTTGAGTGAGTTTGTTAATGTGACTCAGAATTTGTGGATTTGCTCGCCAACTTCTGCGTCGAAGAACGCTCAAAGGAAGACTTTAAATTCGACGACGCGCGTGGCGTGTAAGATCTTCCAAAAAGGTAAGTAGCAGGGAGTTTATTTAGTGGAGAGACACCTCCGCCCCCTCGAACTGTTTTTAGACGGATATTCGTGACCTTCCATAAACAGAACGCTTCCAAATCCGGATACCCACTATGTCCAGGAAAGCTGCCACCGAAACACTTGCTAAAACTGGGTTAACCCAAACCACACAGCTGGCATCGCGACATGGTTGTTCGGTTGGTCAGCAGGAATCGCATATAATGTGTGGGTCCTTAATTGCGTCGTTGGATCCAACCCGTATGGGGGGTTCTTTGCCCCATAATGAGGGGTGGAAGAAAGCAGCAGCCGGTTTGGTTGTTTTGCTTCGTTCACATTAGCCAAAGCCGCTCGTTCCTGGGTAGTTTTGAACAGCATATGTTTGGCTGATAGGTGACTCGCAAGCATGTTGTGTTTCGGAACTTGTGCAACGTGAAATTCTGGCCGTAGGAACGTCGTAGTTGGCACACTTTGGCCTGCAGCTTAGTTGGCCTTATAATTTTGGTTCGATTTTATTTAAACAAGATAAATGGGCTATGCGGTCCAAGAAATAGTGTAGGTTACTGTAAAATATTTTCCTCAATCTCTCCAGGGAGTCGGACGGAAAGAATTCGTCCTGAAGCCTTGAGCTAATGTCCCTGGCAAAGGTGAGCCAGCTTATGGAGTTCGACGGACGGCTGCTCTCAAAGGTCTCTGTTCTAGTGGCACAGCTGACTAAGCTTGTTAAGTACATTGTTCTGTATACCCCGCTGTGGTCGCGCCCAGGGAATTCCTAGGCTAGAGCTACCCTTACTTTGCGAGTATTTAGTGCTTAAGTTTTATAAGTAATTTGACCTGGTCAGTGCCGTAACATGTTTCACCCATCCTCCAGTTAAGGCAAGCTAAGAGACCTCTACGCTTGGTTGGGGCGATAGACGGAAGCCATTGCATACCAGCCAGGTTAAAATCCCCGCAACAAGCATACAAGCATATTGATGGATCGATCCTTGCCCAACCGTAGTTATAAGAGCCTTTTCACTCACCTGAAACGTATCAGGAGCCTTGTAAGTGCATCTAAGTAATAACGTGGATCCCATACTGTCTGCTATTATCCATATAAAATCCATTGCTTCGGCGCTCTGTATGATTTCCATCCTCTAAGGATAGATTTGTTTAAGGTAAATAGCACTTCTTCCACCCCGCTGTTACGCAGAAGATTGTGTAAACAGCTGATAGCCGTGAATGGAAAGAAAGCGTGCAAAGGCACCAAACCGCGTTTCAGTTATAAGGATTGCATCAAGCGCGGCAAGGATAATTAAGGGGCGTATTATATGCAGCTTCTTGTTCAACGACCTGGCTTTTATGTATATGATTGAAAACCATTGATCGGCCTTCAGTAGCTTTAGTGCTGACGCAAAGGTTCCGCGGGAACCTACTGAGTCATTTATAGATGTTGTAAGAACTGGGTCAGTAGACGTAACAGCGTGTTGTTCGCTGGAGACGTGTGTGATGTCGGGATGAGCCAGTCGCGGCTCATCCCCACTTGGTATAAAATAAGGCTACATGTGGAGTGGAGCGGAGGCAATCTGCCGGTGCTGGCATTGTTTAAGATGGTATCTTACAATGAGATGAAGCAGGTGCTTGACAGTCTGCAAGGTCAGGACCGTGATGAGGAACAAGTTGCGTGTTATGAAATAAAGTAGTAGCCGCAAATGCTCTGTATGCAGATGGATGGCATGTGGTTGTTACTCTTTTACTTATGTTTGGTTTCGGTACCGAAAACTTTAGCGGTTTAAGATAAACTTGAGCTAACATGGTGTCTTTGCGTAGCTGGGCACAGTGTTACACAACGGTGTTCAAGTCTGTATCATGCTTAAACCAGTTTATTGGTAGCAGCGTATTTGCTTTTTTGCTTATGTAATCTCGCTGCTTGTACAGACTTTGTTGCCAATCCATAAATTGTAAGCGGCGCTCGTATAGATGCTTCCAACGTGATATCATCTGAACATTAATCACCGATGTGCTATGCAGCAAACTGTTGCGTACGGAAGCTTATTGAATTGAGGCCCCGACCTATGCTGCTCCCTGCACGTGTGCAGGATTTATAGATGCCACCGGTAGGTCTATCGGCTTCGCTCTTAAATGGGGACGTTTGGCACTGGGCGTCCTTCTTGTTTCAGGTACAAGCTGGTGCTTTAGCTCCCGTGTCTGTCTCCCCTGTGTTAAGGATAAGCAGGGTGCTCGCTTAAAGTTCTTGCTTGTAACCACCTGATTCCTGCAACCCAAGCATGATGAGCCCCCACCTTGTTTTATCCTCCGTTGCCCAACCTACAGCTGTTTTAGAGGGCTTCTACTTCGTAGTTTCTTGCAATTTGTTATAACACTGCATACGCTTGTTTCATTCTTTGCAAGCGCTTTGATTGGTGCCGCAAGGCTACTGATTCTTTTGTTCAGTCGCACTATCTCTAGCGAACTACTTACGATTCCATTGACTAAACACCACCAAATAGGTCTTATCAGGAGCATTAAACAAAATGGTACTAAACGCCTTCTTTCCTCCAGCAAAATCCGAGGGTGTTGATGCTTACAGCTTGATTATTATTGAATGCAGGCGGCCAATGCTATCTGACTTGGATTAGCATAAGCGACAGTTGCCCTTAACAGAAACCGGCACTATCAGGCGTTGTTAACAAATAAACGAGTTGAGGGAATCTAAAGGGCATGGAAAGTAGAGAAAAAGGCGACCAAAATGTCGTTTAGGCCATCAGTTGCAGGTGAAGTAGCTTGTCGTCCGAACATGTAAAACGGCCAGCTAAGCCGCTACGCTGGGTTAGAGACCCATGCGAAAAATACTGTAGCAATTGCAGTAAGCGGTTGGTACTGTAAAAGCTGGAAGATCGTATGTGACTAGGTGGTGGAGAAGTGGCAAGGAAAAAGAAGCTAAGATATACTACAGCTGTGGCGTGAATATGTTTGTAGAGCCACCTTGGAAACGGAAAATGTGTAGCGAAATAACATGAAACGTAGCGTCAGAAGCTACTACTTGTTTTACACCGAGAAGGAATTCTACTGTGAAACGTACAAGTAAAATAAACGACATGGTAGAGCGACGTTAGGAATCAGGTTGATTGTGCAGAAGCACCCGCTGGCTTTCGTAAGATTAGGCAGTTAAAGCAGTGCTTGAGGAGAAAATAGTATACTACAGCAGTAGCGAGAAAACAGTTGCAGAACCAGCTGTGAAAGGGATCAGCGGTAGCGTATAATAGGTGCAGCAGCGCCAAAAGTTAATGTTTCCACTTAAAGGTAAATATTCACGGTAAGACGTTTTCAGATGTACGTTTAAGAATTGAGTTGCTGGGAGGCGGCTTTATTAAATGGCAGGAGCGACACGTTAATTTAGGATCGGGCTTGGATTAAAATGTGTACAGGGTTATAAACAAGAGGGAAAGGAGACGGGACTACATACTACATCTGTAGCGGGAAAACGGTTGTAGAGTCAGCTCTGAAAGGGACCAGGGGTATCGGAGTAATACGGGCAGCATCGTCAAATAAGGCTGTGTTCCACTCCCAGGTGGACTTCCAAAGTGGAACATCCAAGTTTAAATGGACGACATAGAAGCGTGGTGATGTGAGCCGCCTTTATCGGGAAGCAGGAGCCGGTAGCTATCGTAACATGATGCTTGGACTAATATGCTATCAAAGTTAAGTAAAAGAACGGGAATAGGTGCGGTTACCTACTTCAACCGTGGCTATGTGTACTTTAAGGCGACTACCTCAGTTCAGCATTTTATACGGCCCAGAACCTCGGCACAAAATGTAATGAAGTATCTCCGGCAATCCCTGCGCCCTTATCTTCCATTACGTTTTCAGCTTGAACTAGGCTTGAAGTAGCAACCAAATGTTGGGAACTTGGCTGTAAGCCGTGCTTCGTCGTTTTCATCTTTGCTAAATCACCTTTTCATTTTACTATTTCATTGCACCTAGAAGAACATGCGTCTGCAGCTTAACGGATCACGGCGCAGTCGTGCCGGTTGGTGTTTGTCCACTTTTGTGCCTGTTGTTTATTTATACGACAGCAAGTGGACTTTACCCCTTTTATCACGAGCATTCTGAGACGAATCACTTGATACAAGCCACAAGAAGAATAACAGTATAATGGGAGTAAGGAGAAAATTGAAGACAAAATATATGGCCAAATATAATCCGGGACGGTCAGCATTATGAAGTGTATCAGGGCCGATTTAAGAGCCTAGTTGTAGGCGGTAAGTAGGCTGTAAAGATACTACAGGCTTGTACAAATGCCACGAATTAAACCAAGTAGAGAGCGAAACGGACCAACCTGTCGTCGTGATTTTGAGATGCGTGCGTAGCTGAGACAAGCACCGGAGATTGATGTTTGAGCCTGCGTTACCAAAGACGTTCCAGTGTATGATGTATGTAACTGTGATAACCATGTCAGCAACATCGATTGGCTCGATCTCATTGGTTGGCTTGCTGACTCATTACTATTGGTTGTGTGCGTCTGTCGCTTGACTCTCCGTTTAACAAGTGATTGACTCAGTTGTACTTGGTTAATTTTGCGAGATACATTTTACCTTTCCTACGGCTTTCTTGATACAACATTGTGGCGTCGCGGAGGCAAAAATGAACCTTTCCATCCAACCCCATCTCCATTTTGGACTGATTGCGGCAGCAGACCATCATCGGATGCCTGGTTCCGTTGGAAAACATCCTTCCTAAACTACTTGGATTTAATCAGCGATCTCCCTACTGCTCTTACTGAGGATAAAAGATTGAAGCCGCTTCGTCATTTACTCGGAGATGAGGGACAGCGACAATTCGATGATTTGGGTCTCCAAGGATGCAAATCGGTTATAGACGCCTTCAATGCTCTCGATCGTGCATGGAGTTACCAAATGAACGTGTTTACCGCGCGATATATTTTCTCCCGAATACACCAAGAAGCAGGCGAACCCTTGAATGATTTCATTGCTCGGCTGAGTCGTGCAGTACGACCGTGTGCCTACTCGTCTATTCCACAGAAAAAATTAAAGGCTGTATGCTCACTTAGCAACTGATCACTGGAATCGCTGACAATCGCATACGTGAGGGGCTATTGCAGGAAGACGCTTGCACACTAACGTGGGATCGAGCTTGCGAATTAGCCCGAGTAAAGACAGAAATTTCATTGCAATCGAAGCAGGTTTGTTCCACCAGCTTAGCTGAAGTGGCGAGAGTACAATCTTTCCGGAAACGTCCGACAGACAAACTTTCTTGCTATCGTTGTGGGAGCACGTCTCACAAAGTTAATTTTGCCGGTTGTCCCGCACGCAGCGGCAAATGTAAAAACTGTGGTAAAATTGGTCACTATGCCCGTTGTTGTCGATCGCAGGCTGTCGCCCTCATTAAAGATGATGATACACCGGAATGCCATGTTACCGATCCAACTCAAGACAATATCTATTCAATCACCGCTGACTCCATACCTTCAGGTTGTGTAACCATATCCGTTGTTGAACCGAAGTTTCCAGCTGCTGACATTCGTACTGTATTGTTCCTTACTGTTAAAGGTGCTGTTCCATTAGAAATGGAACTTGATTCTGCTTCTCCGGTTACTATCGTGCCTTTCCAATTTTATGAACGCTACCTATCACAGCATACTTTACATCCCACCTCACATTCATTCTGAAGTTATAGTAAATAAATAAATAAATATTTTATTCTCGACTATGCGAGGCACGTTCGTGGAGGCATGATAAGATATGTACAACGGTACAAACATTTTAATGCAATTGTAACAGTAACGTAGAAAATTGTTCATATATCCATGATTGGAACTGTACAATGTTGAAAATGCGAAACAATAAGTTGGTTGTGGTGAGATACGGGACCTCAGCTAATAAGAGATTGAGAATCCTGAATGATCCATTGAAAGGTAATGGAAGAGCCTGCACACAAGGAAGGAAAAGGGCAACGTGTCGTAGGATGTAAAACGACAACAGTATATACAGATGTAGAAGTCCCAGTGTAACGATCCTATGTAGAATTGTGACGCTAGTTGACAAGCCAGCGTAAAGTTATGGGCTGTGACTTTATTCGGTGGCGAGTCACATACGCTACGTTGCAGTGTTGTTAAACGGACATTTGTGGCTTTTTGTAGGGAGAACGCTTGCCAGGCGAAAACCCACCACGTCCTGGAACAAGGCCACCAATCCATTGAATGGCAAATTGTAACTGGCTATGTTTCTTGTTAAAAGTCTGTTTGCTCGGTTATTCGCAGTCAGGTTGCGTCCCATTTTTTCCGCTGGTTGATGCAATAACTGGTTGGCTTTTGCGTTCCTGGGTCCTGTCCATTGGTAGGTTGGGTACTAAACATTCTTATTGAATATGATGTGTTGCTCCTTCGCAGAACCACATGAAGTCTTTTCTGATTATGTATATTTGCCGGGGAGCAAAGAATTCGTGTCCAGCTACCCTCACTGGACATCGGTGGTTGGGTGCAAATAGTTAGAGTGGAACTGAGGCCATGGTCCAGGTAAGTACTTGTTGGTTATTTCGTCCCATCCTAGAGGGAGGCAGTTCCTCAGTTCAATCCCGAAGCTCTCCGATGTTCACGACCTCAGAGAAAAGGGAGAGAGGGGGGGAGAGAGTGGGAACACACTAACCATATTGGGGTTTATTATCGTGCCTTTGCAGTTGCATTCTGTGATTGCCGATGTCGCAGTGTATATTTCTTCGGACAACAGACGACCCTTGCTTGGAAGGAATGCTATTGTGGCTTTGCATATTGTACCATCATTCGACCGCATGCTTATCTCTTCCGTCAACGTAGCACACTGGCAGGAACATTATCCGCAGCTCTTCCAGAAGTCCATCGGCCGTATTCCATGTGGTGTGCATCGAATTCAACTGAAACCGGATGCGAAACCGATCGCCATTGGTCAACCTCGACCCATTCCGCTAGCGAAACGTGAAGCGGTCTCTGCAGCCCTGCAAGCGATGCTAGCAAATGATTTGATTGAACCCATCGACTGCTCTGAGTGGGTGCATCCAATGGTTTGTGTCATGAAAAAAGACGGTACTGTCCGGATATGCAACGAATTGCAGGCGCTGAACAAACAGATCGTCGTAGAACGCTTTGTTTTACCATCTAATGATGAACTCACTGTACGTTTAGCTGGTGCAACTGTTTTTTCCAAGCTAGATTTGGAAAGTGCGTTTTTATATGCCATTGGCCGATGATTCCAAACACCTAACTGCCTTCCTCGCTCCTGATGGCCTATTTCAGTACAAAGTCTTACCCATGGGTTTGAGTTGCGCGCCCGCCGACTGGCAAAAGTTCATGACTCACGCCCTGGCAGGTATCGATGGGCAGGTTGCCTACATAGATGATATTTGTGTTTTCGGCCGCTCACAGGAAGAACATGATGCAAGGTTACACAAAGTCCTCCAGCGCCTCAGTGATCTCAATTTGCGTCTGAAAGCAGAAAAATGTCTCTTCAATGCACCAGAAATTCAGTTTTTGGGACACGTCATTTCACGCAGTGGCATTCGACCAAGTGATGAAAATATCAGGGCAATCTCTGAAGCGCAAACACCCAAAATCTTGACAGAACTAAAGTCCTTTTTAGGAATGTGCTTTTACAACCTGCGCTATCTGCCGGATTTTGCGACTGTGGCAGATCCATTACGTCAGTTAACAAAGAAAGGATCGTCGTTCGTTTGGGGCAGCAATCATCAAAATGCCTTTGATGAACTGAAAAGGAGAGTTGCGTCTTCTCCCTTAGTTGCCATTTTTGACGAATCTTGCCGCACCTTTGTGTCCACTGATGCGTCTGATGTCGGTCTCGGAGCTGTCCTCTCACAAATACAAAACGGAGAGGATAAAGTTATTGTCTACGCATCACGAAAGCTATCAGATTCCGAACGTCATTTTTCAGTTGAAGAAAAAGAAGCCCTTGCATGTGTGTGGGCCTGTGAAAAGTGGCAGTTATTTCTGTTCGGTCATCGTTTTATTCTGCGTACTGATCATTGAGCCCTAACAGCTCTTCTCAGCAATAGATCTAAAGGATCTCGCCCAATGCGAATCGATCGCTGGTATGCCAGGCTCCTTAACTACGATTTTGAAATTGTGTACCGGCCAGGTTTGCAAAATCAGATGGCTGACGGCCTATCTCGCTTACCCGTGGGGTTGGCGGATGAAAAAGAGAGGCTCAGAGAGGCGGTACTAGTTTCCAGTCTCGGAGCTAACCTGTCTGCCTTGACGATCGAGGAACTACGAAGGGAAAATTCTAACGATTCTTTACTGCATGAGACTATTGAATATGTGCAGTAGGGCTGGCCCAAGAATAATAAAATCCCCGGTGAGTTCATTCCGTATTATGCAATTCGACATGAACTATCAGTGGTAGACGGTTGCCTGATGCGCGGTTCGGTGTTTGTAGCTCCGTCCCAGTTGATAGCCAAGATAATAGCTTGCGCACATGAGGGACATACAGGTATAGTTCGGATCAAAAATCGAGTAAGACTCTATTTCTGGTGGCCACGAATGGCATCTAGCATTGAGACATTTGTGGTCAATTGCAATGCTTGCCGATTAGCGGACAAGAGTTCTTTGCCTGTTAAAGCCCCGACACAGCCAATTGCTTACCCGATGAAACCATGGACCAAAATCGCCATTGATATTATGGGCCCTTTCGCTACTGCTCCTACGAATAAGCGAAATCTACTTGTTGCTACATGTTTTTACAGTAGATGGCCTGAAGTACCCATGTGCGACCAAGTTACTACTTCGGTTGTGTTACGCTGGCTTAAACACTTGTTCAGCCGTTTCGGTTTACCACATGAAATAGTAACGGATAACGGGCCACAATTTTGTAGCCGCGAATTCGCAGATTTTCTACATTGTCATAACATTAAGCACCCCAGAACTGCGCCGTACAGTCCTGCAGCCAACGGCATGGTCGAACGTTTAAACCGGTCTTTAAAAGAAGCTATACAAGCCATACACATAGGAGGTTCGGACTGGGTGGATGCATTTTAACTGCGGTTTTTTTCTACAGAACATGTGACCACAGAGCCACCGGAAGAACGCCATCGGAGCTGATGCTAGGAAGGCCCTTACGCACAAAGTTAAATGCTGCACATAAGGTTTTATCAGCGAGAGATGCCGAAGTTTCAAATCGCATAGCATCTTACCAAAATTCCTACGCTAAATTATCAACACCAATGCAGCCCGGGACATACGTTCGCGTCAAAAGCAGAGCAACAAAGAAAGGCACATCTTCGCTTTCCGCTCCATTGCGCATCGACCGTACGCTTGGCCCGGGCAACTATCGATTGGAGAACAACCTAACTGTCAACGCGCGTCGACTCCACACAGCTCACGGACCAGCTAATCAGCCCGACCGATCCGCGCGCGAAGACCCGGCTGAGTTACCATTACCACGAAGCCAGCTGCGTCGGTCCGCGAGAACGGTGAAACCTATTGATCGCTACGAACCCGGTCGAGGCAGCTTTTCGGAGGGGGAACGATAATGTGGTAACCATGTCAGCAACATCGATTGGCTCGATCTCATTGGTTGGCTTGCTGACTCATTACTATTGGTTGTGTGCGTCTGTCGCTTGACTCTCCGTTTAACAAGTGATTGACTCAGTTGTACTTGGTTAATTTTGCGAGATACATTTTACCTTTCCTACGGCTTTCTTGATACAACAGTAACTGCATCGATAAGTAATTGTGGATGAAGTTAGTAGACGTGTGATGCATTTCGCACGAACCTGCTCAAGTTCTGTTCAGTCATACTTGCGGGAAGTGGTAAACCCAAGTAAGCCGTACTCCTGTTGTTTATGGAACAGTCCGTGAACTAAAGAGACACACCAGGCTCAAGCGCTAAAAGCCTTACAATGAATACTGAACAGGATAACACCACATTACTTATTCGTGTCGCTTATTATGCAATATGGCGGGATACGGCTCGTCGCAACTCACGAGAATGCAGGACGAGGTTACTCTCTATCAACTTTACAGACTCTTTACAATACCACAGACTCCCCTGTGCACTTGTTACCGACCCCTCCAACACCTCCTGCTGATGCCAGGTCAATAAAACACTTCCATATATGGCATGCACCCTCAATTCCCAGCACACCGTGTGAACCAGCTCCGAAGTTTCCCTACTGCGCCCCACAATGGCCCACGGTTAATGGCAATGAAAGCGATTTCTTCTGCTGAAACACTTCGTCCAAAACGTATGAAATTGTCTTCTATGCTTCCAACCAGAGACCTAAACCGGATACCTTTCATTGTGTGCAAACATGACCTCTCCCCACTTCGAGCCTTCGATTGCGGTACAGCTATTAGAGTAACCAACCCACATCTGACAGAACTATGCTCCTCAGGACCTCACAATATCTATAACCCCTCATAGTCTTCTAACTACGTCAAAGATATTCCTGCCCAAAACGTATTCATCACAAATAGCTTTCCTCACAGTCACAGACCTGTATCCTGTGCCTCGTTTTAGCATGCTTGCCAAGTTTATTAACTCCCACGTGTTGTAATACAATTTGGCACACTTTATAATACCGCCGACAGCAATTATTTTTTCTGACCCCTGCACGTTTATAGCTGTTAGCACTCCCGCTGAGTAGCCAGCACCTCTATCTAGGCAAACCATTTAGCCAGCTTCTGTTCCTAAAATTGCCTCAGAGGATCAGCCTTGCAACGAGCTGCTTACTTTACTTCTCATTACTGCACCTTATCAGCCCCGCCATTCTCCCATTTGTCCCGCGGGTGGTGCTCATCACAGAAACTTGGCATGATGCTAACACTCCTGATGCACAACTACGAATCCCTGGGGTACACCTCCTTCAGCACTGAAGGTATCAACCACCATGGTGGTAGATGCCACATCTGGGTGCGTGAAGATTTCAGGGCGCCGTCGTTTCAAGAACGTTCAGTCAGCCCTCTTGAAGCGTCGGTCTGGCTTCAGCCTGCTAGGATACAGCACAGTCACTTACATGGCTGTTGGTATAACCCAATACACACAAAGGCAACCAGTAGACGCCGTCTAGTTGAAGGCTTCACAGAAGTAACCCATCACCTACCCGTTTTTCTTTACACCCTTGTTCCAAAGGTTAACCTTACCTGCAAGGCACACCTCTGGGAACGTACCTGCTACGCTCGGCTGGACACGGAATCAATACAGAACAAAGAAAACACCCGCACTTCGCAGTCCTAACACACCAAGGAAACCAAGAAAATCAAGTAAATCAGTACAAGTAATCTGAGTCGTCCGACTGCAACAGCTCCAACCACTTGCGGTGGACTCCGAAGGAGACTGCACAAATATGGGAAACAAATTGGCGAAGCCTGACTGCGAATACCTGTGAAGGTAATCGGTCCGATGAAACCTTTTCGATTTCATACCACCAGTCGGCAATGGTCCAGAATGTGATGGGTCTTCGTCTGGCGAAAGCTTTCCCTTCAAAATGCCCCAACTACCAGTTTAACAACACTGCGACGTGGAGGATGTGACTCGCCACTCAATAAACTCACCGCCCCTAACACACATTGGCAAGTTGACCGATACCACGTCTACAACTTTGTGCATATATCTGCTTTCGCCCGAACACGCCTATATACTTAATCAGTTACATGCCGCTATTCCTAAATATTTTGCAGCTTTTTCCCCATGCTTCACGCACCTGACCGACACCGTGTACACAACCTCATCGGACTAGTTCCCCATCAACGTACTCCACACTGGTGATCTGCTGCTTATCTCTACATCTCGCATTCTGTGGACATAGAATTCGTACAACCTTTGGGCATATGGGCCCACATTTCTGACTCCAGCTGTACTACTCCCGTTATTAATACTGCTAATCATGCTATCATGTACAATATTGCAATGTGCTGATCATGCCCAATAGGCGTGCCTCGCTTTTATCGAGAATGAACTATTAATTTTTTTATTTGCTATAAGCCAATCAGTGTTGTCTATAATGCCACAAGCAACGCGGCGAACACCATCTGCGCCGCCCAACTACCCTAATTTGCTGGACCTCATACAACAGCCACCAGGCAGTATAAGACCCTAAAGTTACATTGTGCAAACGGATTTGCGCATGCATCTGTTGGCGCGCTTGAGAATCATTCTGGATGCGTTCATAAAATAATACAGCTTTTTTCTAACTACCCATTACTCATCCTCCAGTGGCAGGCCAACGTCTTTTATTCGGCTACTCAAACGTAGTATCTGGACAAAGTTTGCTCTACTTCTGAGCGTCTCAAGCCGGCCTGCCTTCATTCTGACTACAGATACGGACATTGCCTCTTCTGTACTGTATAGAAATCTCACGCACTACCTGAAGATACTTGCTCCTATGCCGAAGAGAAAAGCAATACAGCCACTGCAGGATGCAGCATCCTCACGCAAACCACTAGTCGAGTGCAAAATGTTACGCTCAAATTACAACAGGATCCAAGGTTCCTCCTAATTATACGCATCAAGGATGTCCAGGTGGAGTAGAAAAAGTAACGAGCTACCACATATCTGTCAGAAAAGCATACCGCTTTGAACTCTATTAACGCTAACAAAGCCCCAATATTCTGCTGAGACGCAGAAGTAACCCTGCCTTGTATTCGTTTAATCCAGTAATGTTTCCAGACAGCTTAGTTACCAGTAGTCTGGCTGAACCATATGTGGTCATAACCCTCTACTTCTGCGACGCTTTCTCCTCTTCTAATCTAATCCTGCCTCCTAATATTTCAAGTCGCACCAATGATATTTCACGCACAGTACCCTTTGATCTACGTGCCCGTTCTTTTATAATTCCAGCTCTCAACCTATTTTTCCAAGCCGGACGTGCCAGTCTCTATCAGCTCTGCCAATACTGGAACGCGCGACTAACGCCGTCCTGGTTCGTATCATCTTCACTCTTTCTATGGATCTTGGAACCTTTTTCGCTTCTAGGCAACCTGCAATAGTCGTGCCAAGGCACAGAGTTGGCCGTCGAAGCATTGAAGACTACCGACCAAACGTCTCAATGGAAAGGCTACACCTGGCCACCGATACTCTTTCCTAGCGCTATTACCCTTTGCTCGTCTTACCTTTGGAAACTTTGTTTAGCAGCAGCTAGTAGTCGTAGGCTCTACTCATTTCGGTGCATATCCGAGCTTGCTGGGAGCCACACTTTTAGCTCCCCAAACTTTATTCTCTGGAACTGCCTGTGGCACCCACACTTGCTGTTAACAATTCGTGCCGGTCAGCTGCCGTCCTCCGTGGCTCTGTTGCACAAGCAGCTGGCTAGTTGGCACGCGCCATTAGCAGTCATGCGTTCGATCCTCCGTAGAGGACCGAAGATTGCGCACCGCTCACGAGCCACAATAAGAAGAAACGGCCACCTGGTGCTTTCCCTGGTAGGTAAATGACTTTGCTGAATTGTCGGCTGACTGCGACGAACAAAAATACTTGCCAAAATCCCTCTACTCATAAGTAACATTTGCTGCTGTTTGACTTCTTCTGGGTCACTGTAGGTATCCACTAGTAACTAGAAGGCTTACTCCGAAAGCCGTTGCTGGCCACCGATACTCTCTCTTAGCACCATTATCTGTCGTTCCCCTTATCTTTTCACCTCATTTTCGTAGCCATTCCTCGTTGGCTCCATGCATTGCTTCGCATATCCGGAGCTCGCTAAGAGACAATCCTTGCCACTCCATCTTATAAGCTCTTGGAATGTCTGTATCCCTTACCTTTGCTGGTTCGTTGATGTATCCTATGCTACTGTAGGAATTCCCTGTTGAGCAAACGTCTTAAGGGAATGGATACATCTGGCTACTGATAATCGTGCTTAGCACCATTAGCCGTCGATCGTCTTAACTTCGGCAGCTCAAAAGCAGCAGCTAGTGGTCGTAGGCTCCAAGCAGCTCTGTGCAGGCCCGAAGCTTGCTAGGAGCCACTCCTTATATTTTCCAACCTATATACTTTTGGAATGACTGCATCCATTCTTTTCGCAGCTTTACCACCTAATGACCCTTGTATCTCGCTTGTCACAAGCTATTTATTCTTTTACTTACTTGTTCTGCGCTTCCTAATAAATTAGGCTTACTACCTGCTGTTTATTCACTATCCAAGCGCCACCAGTCTTCTAAGTCTATTCGCTCTTTCTCCATGCAAGTTTTGCACCTTACCAACCTGATACTTCGTGAATTGCTTACTGGTGCAACACGCAGTTTCCTTCATAGGTGGTAGCCCTTACCCAAACGGTTATTGATGCTGTAGCACGTTCAAATGACACTTTCAGCTTAATTCGCTTTATAGTTTGTACATGGCTTTGTCTCACCGCTAAACGTTGTAACCTAAGAGCTTGTCAATGTTTAATTCCACGTCTCTGCTTTGCGGTCTTCACTCGGTTTTCCTTCTCTTTCCCTTTCCTTGAAGTACGAAACTTCTTGAGGATCAGGGATAGGACTGAGGAACCGCGTTTTCCCCCAAGCAGACGTAAACTTCTACAGGGGCCTACATTGAGCCTGACTGCGCACCAAAGGGACACAACTGCGCTCACCACCATGACCGTCGTTCAGTGTGGATAGATGGACAAGGTGTCTTCGCATTCCCGAAAATTATACGTAATCTTAAAAATCCAGACCCCGGAAACTTTGCTCACCTGGACCCCCAACAAAACGACTTCGTGACTCATTCATCCTCGAACGGTCACAATCAGTAGGGCCCTCCTGACCAAGGTATCAGGTCAGCCAACCTAGGAAATTGAAAGCCATTTGACTGAAAATAACCGAGTTTGAAGTCAAGCGGCGAGCTGCGTTGGTAGTTACACATATTGTTTAGAATACTTTACGGCAGCTTTCCAGGACATATGACATTTCCGCCTGGCTAGCATCCCACCTATAAAAAGCCACAAACGTCTGTTTAACGACATGGCGGTGTGGCGGATTTCACTCGCTAATGAATAAAGTCACCGCCCACAACTACATACCGGAAAGTCAACTGGAGTCATACTTTACTATTTCCTTGCACGTGCAAGCATAAGATACGCTCCCTCTACATCTACCGCTTTCCCTGTACTTACAGTGCTTGACTGTGTGCGCTGCCCACAGCTGAACCCAAGGTAGCGTTGCGAAGCATAACTGCTTGTAACTTTTTCTCATGCCTGTTTTGGTGTGTCTCGACAAATTCGAGAATAGACCATATATTCAATTTTTAGTCACATACCATGCGCTTCACAAGTGCTGCTTGTCAAGGAAAAGCTCCTACGATTCTTGACCCATCGTAATCTCATCAACACATCCCAGCATGGATTCCTCCATTCCGGATCCGGTCGAACATGCCGGCTGGAATGCCTGAACAAGGTAACCGCTATGCATGATTGCAGGAAAGCTCTGCTCATTGTTTTCTTGGATGTGCAAAAGCATTCGGCTGTGTCCATCACAATTGCTTACTAAACTGTCATCTTACGGCATATCGGACCATTTGAACCATTGGTTTTCTTCCTACCTCTTCTGTCTAACACAACCTCTGATACCGAAAGACTCGGTGTACGCAGAGAAACCAGTAAGCATTGGTGTGTACCAGTGAAGTGTACTCGGCCTTATACTCTCCGTACATTGCATCCACGATGAACTTCAAGCCTATGAAGATGGAAAGCTGTATCTATTCGCTGACGACATCAAAGTTGGATGCTCCCTTGATCTAGGTGACTTAAGGAGCAGTCTACTAAATCTTCAAAATGACCTTAAATCCTTAGACCCTTGGCTCAACACATGGAAGCTTCCTTTTTCTCCTGTTAATAGCAACGCGTTTTGTATAGATGCACTGCACCGCCTAATGCAAAACCCTGAATGGCGTCACACTTGCCAACTCTTAAATCGGAAGAGATCTCGGCCTACACCGTTGCTGCACACAAAATTTTTCAGAGCAAGTTAGCGGTAGCGTAGCGAAAGCAAGTTCCCTCACTGCTCCTGTCTGCCAGAAAGGTCGTAACCGAATCCAGACACGCTGTTTACAAATTATGCACCTGACCTATTTTGGAATACGGCTGAAGCATATTTATCAACTCCAGAAGAAAGAAACAAGTAGAAATGGAGAAAATACAACGTTCATTTTCAAAGCACCTGACTTGCCCTACCATTCTAAACTACCGCAAGCGCTGTAGGCTTCTTAACCTCGAAGCTCTGTGCTTACGAAAAAGGTGACTCAACCTCACCCTTCTAGTCCAGGCAATAAACAACAAAAACACAAACCCGCAGAACACAGACAAAATATCGTGGCTCTCGGTATACACTTGGTAAGAAAACCTTAGCCATTGCCCTACCCACGGCTCGCACCAACCTGCGTAACTAATATTTTTCCGTACCTTCTTCCGCGTCTGGAACACGCTTCCCTTACACGTTAGAGCAGACAAGTATGCTGTACCGTTCCGCTAATCCCCACATAATCCCCTTCATTCTATGCATACGCGCGAGCTTTTTGACACCAATTTACCGAAGGATGAACTTCGGGAACATGATCTTGATCGTCTCTAAATCCAAAAACCCAACATCGCGGACACTGGTCTCACCCTTATCTCTCGTTTACCTAGCTACATCTGTCTCTTATCCCGAGTAAGCCCTGACAGAATCTAGCTCGTCATCATAAATATCTGCACATCCAACCCTACCATACTCGTTTTATTTGTCGTTAGTATTTCTTTATTTTTTCCGACGCCGCTATTATATACCATAGCTGACTGCTACCCTATTTTCACTGCAGCTGCAACTCACAGCCCCTCTTCCCTTCAATCCTTCTATTAATTATGACTACTATGCGGTCCCTATCCTCTTCTCACAACCACGTACAGCTCTTACCTAGAAATTTATGTGCCTCCTGAACTAACGTGTCTTGTTTCGTCGGGAAGATAATTATTGAGTTATTTATTAGACGCCCGATAAACTGTAGAGGTTAACTTTAAAGTGGAGCACTTAGTACATTTCGGTGGTTCTGCTAATCATAACCTGCAACCCTGGGTCTATTCCGGAGCAGGCTCTACAAATCTATAGCAATACAGCAGTGGTATGTAGTCCTAACCTTTCTGAAGCGCTGCTGCGCCATACTATTTTACAATGGTTGAGTTATAGCGCCCGTCTTACAACCTAATCCTTGCTTTGTCCACTACCCGGCTTCCTTCACTAAGACCCCCACCTAACTGCTTGGCACTCCGTGTGTTCCTAAACTCTCAGAAAAGCGGCTTCCGCTACGTAGTTAATCCAAATCGTACCGTCACAACTTTTTGTGTCCAGTTGGATTACTTTTGACACCGTAGGGTTGCACCATCGAATGGTTTATCTAATCTATTAAAGCACCATGGCGTCATCCTATCCCACAATGGTTGCTTATTCTACAACCAAATCTTTGGTTTAGCTACGGCCTCGTTCTTCTTAATAACCCTCCACTCCTTTTGCAATCCATGTCCCATCCATCTCTCAACAACCAGCGGCTTCTTCAACGTTGTTAATCCGACACTTAGCATGATCGTTCTCTGCTTCCAGTTGCTCTTTTGACACTGTGGAACACAAACGTCAAGTGGTCGACCTAAGCTATTGAAGTGCCGATGCACCATCCTATTCCACAAATGATGGTTCAAAGTATTGCTTTTTCCACAAAACTGTCCTTGTTTCGGCTACAACCCGTTTTTCCGCACTTTAATCCTCCCTCCCTGACTGCTCGGTAGTCCAGCTTTCTGGAGTCTCTCAATACAGAGCGGCTTCTGCTACGGAGCTAATCCGACTCTTATCCTCACTGTCGTGTGGGTTCATTTGCCTACCTTTTGACAAGGTAGCATTCAACCTTTGAGTAATTCACCTGATCTGCTGATGCTACATCCCATTCCGCAATTGTTAGTTCATAGTACTGCTTGTTCTACAGCCCTAGCCACAATTGTGCGGCGGCCTGTCTTCCTTCACTACAACGCTGTTCTACTTACCTGACAGCTCGACAGCCCACGTTTCCTTAATCTCTTCACAACGAGCGGCTCCTACTACAGATAATCGGACCCCTCCCCACGGATCTCTGCGTTCAGTTGCGTCCCGTTTGACACCATATAACTCCGCCTTCGAGTAGTTCACTTCACTTATAGAAGCTCCGATGCGCCATGCTTTATCACAGTTGCTGCTTCATAGTTTTGCTTGTTCTACAACCTAATTCCCGCTACGGCTACTACCGGACTTCTTTCACTACAAACCTCTTCACCTAACTGAAGGCTCGGCAGTTCATTTTCCCTTAACGCCTCAACAAGGAGCGGCTTTCGCAACGTAACTAATCCAGCCCGTACCACCACCGACTTTTGCGCCAATTTGACGAGCTTCTGACACCGCGGTATTCGAATTTGGAATGGTTCACCTAACCTATTAAAGCGCCGATACACCATCCTATCCCACATTAATTGCTTCATAGTGTTGCTCGTTCTACTAACCAAACTTTGCTTCAGCAACGGCCTACAGTACATTACATTAACTCAACCCCACTTACCTGACTGCCCAGCGGTCTAAGTTACCTTAAGCTCTCAAGAGCGAGCGGCTGCTGCTACGTAGATAATCCGTTTCTTACCCTTACTGTCCTCTGCGACCATTAGCTTCCTTTTGCACCGCAGGATTCTGCCTTCGAGTGGTTTCCCCACTCTATTAAAGAGCCGTTGCGCCATTCTATGCCACAGTGGCTGGTTAACAGAACCGCTTGCGCTACAATATAACCACGGCCTCGGCTACGTACCTCAGTACACTAGTAGGCTTCTCTAGTTAACTTATCGCTTGGCATACCAAGCTTCTTTATTCCCTTAACAAACAGCGGCTTCCGCTAGGTTGTTTATCCGGCGCTTACCCTTAAGATTCTCCGAGTCCATTAGGCGCCATTTTACACAGTAGAAGCCTTGCTTCGTGTGGTTCACCTAATCTTTTGAAGCACAATGGTTGGTTTATAAGCTGCGTTCTTGCTGGTTATTCACCATTCGATCGCCACATTTTTTGCTACTGCCTCCTTTAACTTCACACACAGTAGTCCCAACACCTCAGCATAATACATCGTGCACTGCTTACCGGAAACATTTTCGTGATCCCCATGTACATATCAGCAATATAACTATAGGGCCATGCTTTCTGTTGCATGATCAAAGAACAGTTTCAGCGTAAAAGCTGTTCTACAACGTAGAGCAATGTGGCACAAAGCTAAATGATTAAAATAGAATTTTCTCACTGCTTGATCTCATGGCTCTCCCATTCGTTCTTCGTTCAACCTGTTCCATTATTTCCCTCTCTCCGAATGTAGGACTTTACTGAGTTCTGGGTTTGGACTGAAGAACTGCCTCCGTCTGAGAGAGCACGAAATAAACAACTAGGACGTACCCGGACCATTGCCTTTACTCACAACCAACTAACTGCTCACAACACCTCGATGGTACTCTAGTTAGTATAGTTGGACATGAATTGCGCACACTCTAGCAGGTATACAAAATCAGAGCATGTGAGATCCATGGTACTCTTGAAAATTTACGGATCCCACGATTATCCATCCTACCAGACTGGCCTTAACGTTCATGACGGACCCTAACGGAGCAACCTGACCAGCCAACAAAGGAAACATCCGACTGCAAATACCTGAGTGAAGAAATGGCTAATTAGAGGCTTTGCCATGCCACGAAAGGCTTTAGACCTGCCCGCTCAAAGTATACAAAGAAGGTGTTCCAGAACTTGGCAAGGTATTGCTTGACAAGCCTTCCACTTAAAATACGCCACAAAGTCCGTTTATCAACGTTGCGAGTTGGCGGACGTTACTCACCATGTAGTAAAGTCACTGCCTAAACGTACACTCTGATATATTGAATAGTGATATGTTTCACTATTTTCTTGGAACGTACAAAATTGATAGCCCCGTCTTCACACACTGTCTTTACTTCATTTAAGGTGCTTTTTCTGTTTACTCTATGCACACATGAATCCAGTTCATTGTCAACACGCTGACGATTTTGCTACGCAAGAGCACTTTTTCCGTTTCTACAACGTATACAACTTTTGGCCACTGCCAGTTACGTGCATTGTAACGCAACTGCTGTATAACATAAATGCTTTTGAATTTCGCGTAAACCTGTGTTGGTGTGCTTCAAGGTATTCAAGAATATAATATTTCTTAATTTAGTTAAGTATTTAGTAGTGCGCGGGGCTTCTAGTGGGCTGGCCATGCCATCACAATTAGCATCGATATGCACGCCAAGCAGATGCTTGAACCAGCTGTTGAGAAGCTGTATTTTGTTTGTTCTGCGAAGTTAAGCGAGCTGGGTTAATGTGCGTCAAGATTCCTGACTGAAGCGCAACTTAAAGAGAGGAGACATATAGTTTTTGTCGCGTCTGAAGAACCACCGCAACTGTATGATAAAACCATGCACTTCGCAGAGGAGAAATCCCGAGTAAGATCTACTTGAGCTTCTCCATTTTGAGCCCATTCAGCCTTGGACTTTCTAGTTGACTAGATATTGTTAGTAAATTTTCCACATGAGGATATAATCAACATGCAGTCAAGATAGGAGCAAGGGCAAGGCATTTACTTGCTCAGGTTATTAAAGATCCTTCGGTATATTTGCGGTGCAGAAGTGCTTTCAAAATGAAGACGTTTGCGCTACAATAGGCCTGTGTAGGCACATACATTGGGGCTTGAGGGAGAGGTTTCGTCTATCACACTTTGTAACTGCTCGTGCTTGACGTCTATTTGCTTAAACCTTCAGCAGTCAGCCCGCATAGCAAACAAAGGCAATATGGAATAACGTAGGCTCCACTAGAGTTAAACGATTAGTTTGAGGTGAAGGGTAGGTTAGTCCTAGATTATCGCAATGAAAGAACCCAACAGACATCAGAGTAAAGATAGGTTTTCGCTGACCTTCAGATTTGACCGGCTGGAATAACTTCATGGGTAATTCACACTCCCTGCCGAAGTAGTCAAATTTGCTATTTCTGGATGTTTTTAACAAAGCTCAGTCTACCTAGACACAGAAACGAAACAAGCTTGCCACGTCGCAGTATAAAACCAGAACTCGTTATTTTGTTGAGAAAAGTGTGTGTCAAAAATGTTTCTAGGGAAAACCACGATACAAAACCAACTTAACAGTTATGAGCGCTACAAGCTTGTAGTCACCGCAAATACGTACTGAACCGTCCAACTTCAAGGTTGGACTTACTGGCGCTCCAGCTAACTATTTTCCTAGCTCGAACGTACCTGCCTATTGCAATATCTATAGCTATTCCTCCAACTTTGCTCTTAGTAAACAAGGAGGGTTACGTTAGCTGAAGCAACTCGACTGTTGCCAGTCCGTGGTTGAGACCACTGAGCTACGGGGGACGATAACGACCATCGTGAATAAGTTGCTAGATGTCATATAGCGCCGCTCACTATCCACTGACTTACACGTTACTGCCGTGCAGAGGACAGGGTAGCCCCCTCATCAAGCGACGAGCTTAACAAACTTAAGCCGCCAATTATCTTGTGGCATTATAAGCAGTTTGTTCTGCGTACTGATTACAGAAGAGTAGTAGGGGGAGTTGTATGGTATAGGTAGAACTTCGTCACATCTAGGCTCACTCAGACAGCCGCTACAAGCCCGGAAAAGCACTGTACGCGCGTTTCATCCTTTCGGGAATCATCAGCAGTGCGCATTCCATCGGACCCTTGGTAGGGCTCGAAAACGCAACTCGACTGTTGCCAGTCCGTGGTTGAGACCACTGAGCCTCGCGGGACGCGGGTGCCACCCTGTCCTCTGCACGGCAGTAACTTTTATGTCATTGGTTAGTGAGCGGCGCTATATGACATCTAGCAACTTATTCACGATGGTCGTTATCGTCCCCCGTAGCTCAGTGGTCTCAACCACGGACTGGCAACAGTCGAGTTGCGGTTTCGAGCCCTACCATGGGTCCGATGGAATGCGCACTGCTGATGATTCCCAAAAGGATGAAACGCGCGTACAGTGCTTTTCCGGGCTTGTGGCGGCTGTCTGAGTGAGCCTAGATGTGACGGAGTTCTACCTATACCATTCAACTCCCCTACTACTCTTCTGTTCTCTTACATTGCAAGCCTTTTTGGCTTGCATTGGCGTAAACCAAATACATTTAGCCGCTTCCATCCCAAACCTGTCCATCTTTTCTGATTTTTTATTTGTCTTATCACATTAAATGTACGACTCAATCTCTGTGTCTACTAATCCAGTCTCGTCTGATTGGTCTCCTTCTCCCCGAAGGTGCTTAGACTACTGGGAAAGTACCGGCGACTGTACAAATCTGCACGATTCATACTCTTTCGCACGAGAGTCTCGTTGGCTTCTCCACACTTTAGCAGTAAACCTTTTTCGTCCTGACTCTCATTTCCTTGCTGCGCTCTTAGTTTTTAATTATTCAATTTGGCAACCAAACCTCAGTGTTCGTCGTTAACATAGCCATATCTGACTAATCCGCTTCGCTGTGACCTCTTCCAGTCCACCGGGATGTTAACGGTCTGCACTTTGCAGACTCAGTGCTGTGTTATTACCTTAAGAATCTGCTAATCTGGCGCATCCATTGTCAAACAGCCTCTTTCCTCTCGTTTCTACCCTTTACTGCTGACCCTCACTATTTTCTTTCCACTTTAACTGTACGACTTAATCTCAATGCACCGACTAATCAAGTGTCTTCTGCTTGGTCTCTCGCACCTCGAGCGGCTTGCCGGACCTAATTACCCATGTATAATATAGCCTCTATGATATTCAACCTGTCTATTTCTGCTGACCATCCCCACAGTTTTTCTCACTATAATAGTAAGACCCAATCACATTGCGCCGACTAAGCTATTCTTAGCTGAATGGTCTCCTGCACCCCTACTACTCCCGGTTTTCCGTGCCATTTCCAACCAGGGTATGACAGCGACGTCGCTCTCTTTCACTTAAGTCTAGACCCGCGTTGATTTTATTTTCCTCTTATTAATGGCCTCTGTTATTTCGCTCTATTTTTATTCCCATGGCTTACACTCATTGCGCCGAACCAAGTTATCCTCGTTCGTTTGGCCTCCTCCGCTTTGACCTCGCTCCTAACTATTGGTGGCACTCGGTCCATTGCTAAGTGTTTCTTGACTATTACTTTCATTATTATGTTCACCCTACCTCTCTTCATATACCTCTGCTCTATATCTCGTGTTCACATTGGCATATATTAGTGTGACCATATCTAGGATAACGACTCTCAATGCACGGCAGTTTTTGCCCTCTGTGACCCATTTCCCTAGATTCTGATGGCTGTTGTCTATGGAATTATGAGCGCTTCAGCGTAATTACTCTCACGAATTACTATTGGCACTGCCGTCCGCATTCATCCACTCCTCGCCGTTTCATTGAATTTCCTTTTCCTCTTGGAACGTTGCTCTGCCTTCTGTTGCTCCCGCATTCGGTCTTAATCTAGTTGTCCTTATTTTCCTCTAAGCTGCCGCTCGCATTCGGAGCGCTGTGATCATCATTGGTTTATCTGGTTCTCTCCAACCATCGTATTATTCTCGCACTTTCGTTAATACGCTTTGTTATGTCGGTCTCTTGACCCAGCGCGTTCAAAACCTTCTTCCTACTTAGTAGTTGTTGTCTGAGCCACACCAGCGACGTCAGGTAAAGAGCGCGCTTGCAAACCAAGTATACTAAGCAAAATTAAGCAGCTTATAATGTACCATAACCGCCGTTGTGTGCCACCAGTCTTTCAATAGTGCTTCTTGTTTCATTGTTGCTTGGCTGCCTCTTGACCGTCGCCCGTTTGTTGCCGAGATTTCCAGTTAAATCGACCAAAACAAGAAGGGTTATCCACTGAGATTGGCCTACACATTCTCAATATCCAGCTGGCTTAATCACTTGATCCTTTCTCCGGGAGATGAAGAACCCACTCATCGTTCCAAATGGAGCTCTTTCCGCCATTCTGGGGACGCCAACTTTACGGAGCCTAAATAAATGGGTTCAGCTTGCCGCGTACTCACAGTATCACAATCTACTCACCTGGAATAATATATTTACCTGGATCCCTTGTTATACAAATGAAGACAAACAATCCTGGCATGGTTACCTTCACTGCTTTTGGTTAGGTTTGCTTATTCGCACCGGCGTGCAAAAAATTGCTTTCGTTGCCTTACCTTACCGAAAGATCATTTTGATTCTCCATCCACCTGCAGTCTTTCCGCTGTCTCTTCACCGACAGCTTTGAGCTCGTATAAGTGGCGTTTCCGGGGGCCTTTCATGGCATTTTTACTTGACCATAGAGATATTTACACTTAATTATATTTGAAGGAATTCCGATTTCATTTTGCGGAGTAAGAACCTAGTACCGATTCCTCATTGGACAAACGAACGGCATTTTTGCCTGTTACGGACGTCTTCAGCCACAAGAAACAACTGACTCACCATCGCCATGAGAAGTCCAGCGTGGATAGCTGCATACGTTTTGCGAACAGGACAGGGATATAACCGAAAAAGCCAGCCCCTACTAACATAGTTTTACGCACCCGCACCATTTATCATTCGACTCTGCGACACTTTGGCTTTATTGCCCGATTTCAACGACTACTGCCGGATAACTACTAGGCCAATCGGTCAACCAAGGAAGCATTTTGGTTGTCAACCGACCGAATAATATAGTGCATAATTGGTCTGTACGATGCATAGCCGGCTAGCAATGCTGTTCAAAGGAAGCTTCGGCAGTGTTCCAGGACGTGGTTGGTTTTCGCCTGGCAAACGTTCTCCTTATAAAAAGCCACATATGTCCGCCTAACATGATTGCAACGTGGCGGATGTAACCCACCACTAAATAAAGTCACGGCTGAACATTTCACACTGACGCAGTCCTCAGACTTCTACATACAACCTGTGCAACTGATTATACTATGTAGAACGCTTTGATAGTGCACAGGACATTCCGATTTCTTAATAGTCATGGATTACACGAAAACCTTGTTTGGGATCTTGTGCTCATAGATTACAACTGGCGAACTCACGCCCAACTTTTAGCATAACACAAGAGTTATGACTGATTTGTACGCGTCCCATCGCCATCATGTTCCTTGGTCTGACTGTTAGCTGACAAAATACGCACTCGTATGGACATCTTTTCGGTTATAACTTTCATTAAAATGAACTGTTTTACTATTCCAAAGAAGCTATGCATGTATGAATATTTGATCTCGCCTTCACATATGTGTCTGATTTAATCGAGCATATACCACTTATTTATTTATTTAACAACGCAACGCCGCGCAAAGTAGGGAGAGTTATGACACTCACTACTGGTTTTCCCACCTTAATTCGGCGGTCCAGCTTCATCTTGCTGAATTATTCAGTCTCGCCTAAACGGTCTCCTGCTTTCTGACCCCACTCGGGCGTCAGAGATCTAAATGACCTGGGCTCTGTGGACGTAATCATGTGACTCTCACCTCATGAGCAGTACTAGTCGTGATTTATCTTTTTTACTTTACTCCCCTCACAAGCTTAACATGTCTATTTCTGCCAACTATCTCTGTTAGCATTCCAGCAATAGTAATATTGCTTTCCCGCTATGAGCCGACATTCTAGTCTCTTCTCGCTGGTCTCCTTTCTGACTGCTGAGGCCTTATCGATGAATCATCCATAGATCCAATGGTCTGTGCACAATCCCTTGAGATCACTGTAGGCTTTTCCACTTCTCCCCAATAGCTGCTTTCCTTCCAGCATACATTCTTTCCTTTTCACGCCATCTGTTTACGTTCCTGTTTCAATTGGACGGCTAACATTTCGGGCTTGGCTCTAACCTAGCCTCGTCCGCCCAGTCTCCTTCTTTCTCACTCCTTCCAGTCATTCGAGACGTAAACGGTTTAAGCTCTGTAGTCTAAACCTTCTGTGCCCCTCATCCTTCGTGTTTTGCTCGTCATATTTTCTACCTATTCCGGCTCAAAGCACTGCCACCCTTACCTCAATTACCTCACTGGGCATCATTCATCCTTCTTTTTACTAACAAGGCTGAAACATCACCAAAAGAACACCGTCCGCTTTTTCATTGCTCCTCAATAGAACCAGTTTTACCGACTCTATTCTTTGCTTCCTGTGCTTTCTGTTGCATTCCTTCTTCATTCGACGCTAACTTACATGCGTTTGTTCTCCCTGACTTCTTACATCTCTACCAATTTAGGACTGATGCAACGCGTCCCGGTCGCTTCTTCTGATTGATAATCTTTCCTATAATCTGCATACCTAGTCCGCTATATCTGGTTTTCACAGATTTGGCATATGCGCATTAGGACTTCTCAAACTCTCGTTGCTTCAGCTTCATTCCTAATTTGGAGCGAGCTTTCATTATATACTGCTGCGTGTTCTGCATGCGTCTCGTCGTATTGCACCACTTCTGGTACATGTGTATATGCGATATCTAAATAATAATAAATAGATATCTAAATAACAATTACACGCGTAGGGGTACAGTAGTTCAGTCAGCGCTGTAATTGATCGACTGCGTTCCAGATGCATTCCTTTCGTCCGTCAGTGTGGCGATCACCGTTCGTTGCCTTTTCCCCGTGATTGTCACAGGTACGGCGTCAATCACGTAGGAGTCGTCCATCGTTGCGACCATATTATTCTGCGAAGCTCTGGGTTCCTATATCTGGACATAAGCGGAAGGTTATTCACGGTTTTTACAACTTACTAACCGGCCCAATCATTCCTTACCTTGCACGGATACAAATTTTCCGATGCTTGAACCATTGGGTTTAGTTTGCCTAAAACTATCTCTTCCAAATACCTCTTGCCTGGAACACTCCTTATGACTTCGGAAGGCACGCTCGCCTGCCGATGCAATACCAGAACAATTAGTCTTTTTGTGCTCTTCAATCCGCTTTGACCGCTCAATTGGCCGCGGTTTCCTATATTTCCAAGCAATTTTACAACATACCCCGGGGAATCTGCGATTTGATTTTCGGAACCATATCCTATTTTTCATGCCTTCAATAATAAGTCAACATATTTCAATGTATATTCCGCGGAGAATTTACGTGGTTCTTTAGAGGATCAACAGATTATATTCAAAATAATGCTTAGTTCCTTACCTATCAATCGGACGCAGCCATCCTTACAATTACAGCTCTGTCAAGTTGACTAGCGTGGTCGTTTACTTACTTGAAAAATTAGTACGAAATACAGTGGAAAACCATCTAAATAGGTTTAACCTGTTTTGCGTCGAGCAACATGGTTTCCGCAAAGGAGTTTTGTGTCAGACAAGCTTGCTGGTAGCTCGTGAGAGCTGGGCTGAAGTTGTAGACAGTGGACATGCGGTGGATGTTGTGTCCATTGACTCCGCCAAGGCCTTTGACACTGTCCCCCATTCGCGACTCTCACCGAAGTTGAGGTCGTATAGAATAGCTGGTCGCGCTCTCCAGTGGGTGCCAGCGTTTCTGGATGGACGGGAACAGTGTATTTATGTGGGAAGCAGTCTGTTGTTTCGACAAGCTGTACTTAGAGGCGTTTCGCAAGGCTCTGTCCTAGTTCCGCTGCTTTTTTCTGTCTACGTGAATGACTTGCCGGAGGAGCTTGAGGTACCATCGCTCTTATTTTCTGATGACCTAAAGCTCTGCAATATTGCTGATATCCCTGGAGGTCCTGTGGCTCTTCAACGGGCTCTGGATAGGCTCTGGGAATGGTTTGTCTTGTGGTTGCTGCCCATAAACCGGGCAAAGTGTTCAGTGCTGCGTATCGGAGCGCGGTGTGAGACAAGGATGCCCGCTGTCACCTTTCCTATTCAACTTCGCTATTGACGAAGTCATGGAGATTGCATTTACAGGACATGACTTGGAAGGTGTGGAGCTGCTCCCAGGAGAACGACTTCTTGACTTAGAGTATGCAGACGACATTGCCCTCATCTGTGACAGCTCCCAGACGTGTCAAGCCGCGCTGGACAGATTAGCACTGGCTGTCAGTCGCTTCGGGCTTTGCTTTGCACCACCGAAGTGCAAAGCGTTCCTCCAGGATTGGCAGGGTTCGCTCCCTGTGCTGACCCTTGGTGGGGATCAGCTAGAAGTCGTTCAGAAATTCAATTACCTGGGAAATTGTATCAGCGCCCTTGGGATCGAAGACGAGATCACGAACCGCATAGCGAAAGCTCGAAGTGCTTTTGCTAACCTTCGCCACCTATGGCGACAGCGCGACATTACTCTCGCCCTGAAGGGTAGAGTGTACAATGCAGCGGTACGTTCGACCTTACTGTACGGTTGCGAAACCTGGCCCCTAAGATCGGTGGACATGAAGAGGCTACTTACGTTTGACCATCGGTGCCTTCGCAGTTTGGCTCACATCTGGTGGGAACACCGCGTGAGTAACGAGCGTGTTCGACGCCTTGTTTACGGCCTAGGAAAAGGGAATGAACCGCTCAGCACCGTCATTTCACTCACCAGGCTCCGATGGCTGGGCCACGTGTTGCGCATGCCAGCCCACCGACTCCCTCGACGTGCGTTGTTTGCTCACTAGGGATGTGGGTGGAAGAAGAGGAGAGGTGGCCAAGCGATGACTTGGTCCAGAGGAATGAAGGCCCTCACTTCGGAGCTGGCCTCGGTTGGAGCTTCACGGCTCCCTGGTTGGGGTCCAAAAGACGGTGAACACGTTTGGCTGGATACACTTGCTGATATGGCAAGGAGCCGACCTCAGTGGCGTTCCTGCTGTGAGTTTCTTTGTCCCTCCCCATCCCTTTAGCCTCCCCCTCCATCTACGATCTTATTTCGTAGGGTAAAACGTAATTAAATTTTTGTTTTTGCCTAGTAGCCGGCTAGTAGCTTACCGGAACGATGCGTATCCGTTGCTGGTAGCTCAGCTGGCATTCAACTGTCGTATTTATTTTTCCCTTTATGTATTGTATGTATGTATGTATTTCCTTTATGTATTGCGGTACAATAGCGGAGGTGTTTTACCATCTCTAGCTGACATGTATAATGATGATGATGATGATCGGAGCGTCTGCTTCTTCCACAAGTTATGTGCTGGATGGCAGTGAACTTCCTCACGTGACTCATCCGGTTCAGCTAGGTGTCGGCTACTGTTCCACACTACACCCAAGCGACAACTGGAAGAAGGCGGTTAGTAAAGGGTTCCGGATGTTGTGGTTTATCCGTCGTTCTTTTGGGACCCTAACCGCTAATGTGTTTGCGAAGCTATTCTCAGCGTTTTGTGCGAACCCACCTAGAATAGTACGTCCAGGCCTGTCCACCATGCCTTGTCCGGGACAAAATGGCACTAGAAAGGGTGTTGCGTGTCGGTACTAGGTTGGTCAAGGGATTACGAGGGCAAACGTACCCCGAACGCCTACTTAGTTTGGGGATGCAGTCAATGCACTATGGAAGGATTAGAGCGGACCTAATCCTAACCTACCGTATTTTGACAGGAAAGGTTGGCCTTGATTGGTCTGTGCTATTTAGTCCTGCTAGTTTATCTGGTCTTCGCAGGCATTGTATGAAGCTGGACAAACCGCGGTCCGATAGAGTTAGAGCGGAGACCGGTTTATCACCTCGAGTCATCGAGCGCTGGTACCTGCTTCCAGAAAGTGTCATGGAAGCTACGGTTAAGGGGTTTGAGCGTCAACTAGACGCTCTTGGGTGGCAACACGAAACCTTTCCTTCTTCCTTAGCAATTCCCATCTCTATACTTCGATTCTATTTTCTTTACTTTTCCTCGCCATTGGTATTATTTTCTTCGTTTAACTGATTTCCCCTACTCTCTTACCTTTGCTTTTTCTTCCTCACTTACTTACTTCACGTTACTGACATAGCTAGGACAGCTAATGTAAGGAACGCCGTCGCAACGTGACTGGACCTTAACGTGGTGCGACGGTTTGCGTACCTCATGGACCCAGTGAGCGATACTGGGTGATGCCTCATAGCATCTTGAGAGCTACTCTTAACATGCTGTTCAATGGTGAGAGGTCAGACAAACTCAGTCTTCTGGTTCTCCAGGTTAGGGTTTGAAATGGGATGGCCTCCATTTCTGTAAAACTGAATCACTGCCACCCCGCTTCCTTGCGGACAGGATTTTGAGCCGAAGGCTTTGGAGGAGGACCCTAAACATCCTCCTGTCTAGGTCTAGGCGCCCTGGCAGTATCCCAGCCTAAATACAACCAAAAGAAGTAACGTTCACGGGATTATCGTATCGTTCCGGTCTCAACTGAAATTGAACTTGAACTTGCGTTTTTACGGCTATGGCTATAACATCGTCCATTACCGCCTGGCTGCTGTACCATAGATACACTGTCAAAATCCCATTGATCGCTAGTGGCGCATCCGACGGTCTGTTTACAGCACATTTTTGCTGTGGTGTGCTGGGTGGGCAAGACAGACCCATTGGCACTCCAGCCAATACAGCCTGCAATGACTTGCAATTCTCGACGAAGTCCACCTGTTAAGGTGTTGACACGCGACTTGCCTCCTGGCGTATTAATAGTGAGCATAGGCGTTGACACTCGCGACTTGGCCCGGACAAGGTCACACTTACATCTTCAACGCCATTTTAAGACCTAGATTGCATTTGCCCACATAAGCCTCTCGCTACAGCAACAGTTCCCACCGGTCCGTCGCAACGAGACTGGACCTTAACGTGGTGTGACGGTTTGCGTACCTTAATGACCCAGTGAGCGATACTGGGCGATGCCTCAGAGCATTTTGAGAGCCACTCCTACCAGGTTGGTTAATGGTGAGAGGTCAGACAAACTCAGTCTCCTGGTCCTCCAGGTTAGGGGTTTGAAATGGGATGGCCTCCATTTCTGTAAAACTGAATCACTGCCACCCAGCTCCCTTGCGGACAGGATTTTGAGCCAAAGGCTTTGGATGAGGACCCTAAACATCCTCCTGTCTAGGTCTGGGCGCCCTGGCAGTTTCTAAACCCACATACAACCATGACATTTTCTTCAAACATAAACTTCATCCTGCATCGGCCATCGCGCAGATTATCAAGGGTCGCCTTATCTGCTGCATACAGCAGGGCGGATAAGCGAAAACATGCCAGTGCTGGCGCCTCCCTTCTTTCCTTTTTACCTGTTTCTCTTAATCCCATCCAGATCCCCATTACTAACCTTCCTTCTTTGATTCCCAGTTTAGTTGACAGCAACCCAAGTGCTATTGGATTAGTACCATCTGCAGCCACCATCCCACAGCACCTATCGGACGCCTATCGGCAAAATTTCCTTATAAGGCCACGCTGTTCCGTTTCCATGGCGACATTCAGCGTCCGCCCTCTAAGACAAACAGGTCAGCTGGCTGCATTCGCACGCACCTTGGATACACTGGGTATTGATGTGTTGTGTGTCCGAAACTAGGATCAATGACCATAACGCAGTTGTTGAATTGACTGCACCTGGCTTATCCTGTCGTTATTGTTGGCACGCATCCGGAGACGCCGATGCAGGACTCACGGGTTAAGCTGATGTAGGTATCATTCTCAGCCCCAAGGCTGAGTCGTCTTTGGTTAATTGGATTCTGGTGAACAGCCGTTTATGTGCAACCTGTTTGACGACATCAGCTAAGGGGAATTCGCAACGTAAAACAAAACGCTGTTTGTTTGTGATTTCCGTTTATGCTCCTACCGACTGCAGTTCTAATAAAGTCAAGGACACTTTCTATCACGAACTGAATGCGCTACTACGCAGTGCTACTGGTTCAGATATTATAGTACTTGCAGGGGATATGAACACACAAGTAGGGCGTCTGAGCTTTTCAGAAGCTCAGCTGGGTGGTAAGTATGGACTCAACTCCGAACGGCTTGACAACGGCGAGCGTCTGCTGCAACTGTGTGCGGAGCATCAGTTGTCTCTTACTAGAACTGCTCTTAGACACAGTGGGCGCCGAAGTGCCACTTGGCGGCCATCTTCTGCTGGCCAGCGATGGACCCAAATTGACCACATGGCCATAAGTTCCAGATAGCTCGGTTCCATTCTGGATTGCCGCTCGTACTGGAGTATCTGTGTCGACTCTGATCATGCCTTCGTACGCTGTCGTTTCTTCATAAACTTTACCGGAAGGCGCAAAAAGCCTCTCCCTCGATTGGCAACTGAGTAATTGTCTTAGTTCTCCGTCAGGCAAGCCTATCAAGATGCACTGCATACCGAACTCTCGCTGTCTCGTCCTAATGACACTGAACTTTAATGGAATAGGATCTCGGCCGCTATGCACGACGCAGGAGCATCAGTTTGTGCACTATCAGTCGTCACCGCACCAGTCACTGGATATCCGAGAGATCCGTGAACTTGTTGGACGTTAGAAGACACCTCCCGGCTGGTTCTGAACACAATGTGACCAGACGGGCTATTACGCGTGAGCTAAAGCGGAGCCTGCTTGCTGACAAGGAGGCCTGGTGGACCATTCGGGCTCAAAAAATGGTGGAGGCAGGAGCAGTAGGCAATTACCGCACGCTCTTCCAGCTAATCCGCACCACTGGTCCCAGAAAACCAGGCGTCAGTGAGACAACCAGAGACAGCGCGGGTGGGCTGATACACAATAAGGAGCGCCGTATGGCTCGTTGGGCTGAACACTTTGAAGATCAGTTCAGCTGGCCCCTTGCTCCCGGACCTCTTCCTACTTAGGTGATGCAGGACGTGCCATGGACGGTTAGGTTAGGGTCTCCGTCCGAGGCCGAGGTCCGAAACGCGAGCATAGCCCTCAACATTTTCGTACAGTTGGCCCGGATGCCCTCCCAGCTGCACTGTTTAAGGATGGAGGTGAGATCCTCTGCAAGTCTCTGACCTCCTTATTTGAACGTAGCTGGAACGAAGAGTGTCCCGGCTAATTGGAGTGCATCGCTTATAATGGCAAAATACAAGAAAGGCAGTCGCGCAGACCGTGCGAACCACATGGGTATTAGCCTAACGCCAGTTGTGACAAAATGATTGGCCTCGATTATCGTTCGTCGCCTCACTGCGGAACGGGAATCTCTGCTTAGGGAAGAGCAGGCCGTTTTCCGCTCAGCACGTGGCTGTATAGCCCATATATTCACTTTGCGGCAGGTGCTAGAGCAGCGCCACGCATACCGCAGACCGACAATTGCTGTGTTCCTCGATTTCAACTGTGCGTTCGATTCAGTCGACCGATCGCTTATGCTCGAATTACTTGCGCGAAAATGTGTGCCCACGAAATATACGAACATCCTTCGTGCTCTATACTCGAACACTACAGGCCGCGTCAGGGTCTACGTTGTCCTATCGGATAGCTTTCCGACTACAAGTGACGTTCGTCAGGGTTGTCCGATTTCCCCATTTTTGTTCATTTTCTTCATGGATGCTACCATGGGGTCTTCCTTTGCGGAATCTCACGATTTAGGCGTTGAAGTGCTGTCTGGTGAAAGGTTAGTTGATCTTGATTATACGGACGATATCGTCTTGCTTTTCGACAATGTTGAGGCGGCACAATCAACCCTGAATAGCCTATCCAGAGTGGCTGGCTAGCCGAACAACCTCCTCGTGGTGTCAGCTGGGTGATTCGGGTTTAACCCGTTCCAGCAAATAGTTCGGCGACAGTGTTCCTGGACTTGGTGGAATTCGCCCGGCAAGCATTCTCCCTATAAAAAGCCACAAATGTCTGCTTAACAACTCTGTGACGTAGCGGTCATGACTCGCCACAAAATAATGTCACTGCCCCGTTAATATCCGGCTAATTTTATCCAACCCACGGACACAAATCTCCTACTGGCATATTGAGCACGATACCAAACCTTGAAGTTTGGAGCAGCCAACTACAAGCACAAAATACACAGCTACATACACATGCACACACAATGACATACATACCCCCTACGAAAACACAAACTGCTCTGGCAAACATATCGGATGTTTGCACATTCATGATCAAACATCGTTATGTCAAAATAATCATGCCTGTAAAGGCGTGCCTCACGTTGTTGAGAATTAAAGATTTATTTATTTATTTGGTATGCACTTCGCACCTTCAAAGTGCAAAGTGTTGCTGCAGGACCACCAGCCACTTGCTGAACCCTTGACGCTTGCTAACGAGGAACTCGAGGTGGTTGATCATTTCACTTACCTTGGCAGCTGCATCAGCAATGACGGGCGCATAGAAACTGACGTAAGCTTACGCACTGCAAAGGCCAGAGCTGCCTTCTTGAACCTGCGTCATCTTTGGCGACAGAAGGGAGTTTCCCTCCGTCTGAAAGGCTGTGTATACAAGGCCATAATGAGGGCCGTTCTGCTCTATGGTAGTGAAACTTGGCCCCTTCGGTCTGAAGATGTAAGGCGCCTTCAATTCTTTGATCATCGTTGTTTGCAATGCGTTGTTAGTACCGGATGGCACCAGCTTGTCTGCAACGATGATGTGCGTAGGCGAGTACTAGGTGGTGATAATCATGCTAGCTCCCTAGAACAACAGGTAACATTAAATAAGTTTCGTTGGCTCGGGCACGTGCTACGCATGCCTGGTCACCACTTGCCTAGGAGGGCCTTGTTCAGTCTATCCGGTGTAGGACGGCGCAAGGCTTGAGGTGGACAGAAATTGACTTGGCAGCGGGAAATGAAGTCACTGACGACAAACTGGGCGCCGTTGGTCCTTCTCGCCTTCCAGGTTGGAGTCCACGTGACTCACCTTGTGCATGGCTCGAGACTTTAGAGGACATGGCTTGCAACCGACACCAGTGGCGCATCTGCTGCCATCTCCTAATTGGATTGTCTGTTTAAAGTGTGTTTGGTGCTGAGGTATCTGCGGGGTAATGGCTGATGATGACGCGTGGCAGTAAAAGCCGCAAGGAAGCTCTCACGCCGTTGCCGCCTTATTTTTGCACGATAGACAGCTGTTTGTGACGGCGTTGGCCACACAAGGTGTAGGCCCCTTGACTCTGAATGTTTGCTTAGGGCATTAAGGTTTTCGGGAAAGCCCCCTTCTCTCCCTCTTCTTATTCTTTATTTCATAGGTCCTCATGGTTGTATGTCAGCAAAGCATCAGTTCACATGGCTGAGGTATTAATGTTGTTGTTGATGATGATGATGATAATGTAAGGAACGTGGGTATTAAATTGGTGGAACAGGGTGTTTTTCGGGTGTTTTCCTTTTAGACCCAACAAGAAGTCGGAGCAACGCTATTAACTCCTTATCGACGACCCGCTCAAGAAGGAACACTTACGGGATTCATCCTATCATTTTGGTCCCACTTGAACTTGAACGTGAATACAGGACAGAACCCAGGAACGAAATAGGCATTCGCCTAACACATCAGCCAACGGAAAAATGGACTCAGCTTGACTGCGACTAATCGAGGAAACAAAGGTTAAAAAGAAACATATCCAGTTACAACTTGCCATTCAATGGATCGGCAGAAATGTTTCAGGACGTGATGGGGTTCCGCCTGGCAAGCGTTCCCCATATAAAAGGCCACAAATATCCGGTTAACAAAGCTGCAACGTGGCGAATGTGACTCGCTACCGAATAAAGTCGCAGCCCATTACTTCACCCAGGCAAGTCAATTAGCGTCATCGTTCTAGATAGGTTTGTTACACTGGAACTTCTACATCTGCATATTTGGTCGTCTATTCTTTCTACGATTTCACGCATATACTGTCGTCTCTTTAATTCTACGATATCACCGTTGACCTTTGCGGTACTTATGCATAAACTTACTATATTGTCTTATCGCTCACAAGCTTGCTCCTCAAGTATCTGCTAATGGATCATTCAAGATTCTCAATCAATTGATAGCCGAGGTAGGACTGCAACATATGGCGGGCGAATTATGTCCTAACAAATGGGTACAGATCTTACGGTAACCAAATTATTGTTTCGCATTTTCACCCTTGTACAGTGCCAATTATGCATATATGAACAATTTTCTACTGTTACGGTTACAGTTGCCACAAAATGTCTATATATTTGCACACACCTGATCATGCCTCCACGGGTGTGCCTCCCATACTCGCGAATAATCCATTTATTTATTTATTTATTTAGCTGATACCCAGGCTGCACCACTCATCTTCTCTGCTACCCAGAACTAGAACCTTCACAAAAGCCTAAGTGGCTTTGGCGTTTTTCTACGTAGTACTTGACGAAGCGTCAAGCTATCTGACCAATATTGGGACAACTTGTGGTCCTTTCAGCTAACTTCGACCATTGTTTAGACTAAAATATTAGCAAGATATTCCAGAAACGACTGATGCAGGCTTCAGACCAGTTACGCGGAGTGTCCCACGACCAGAACTTCTACCTATTTTGTAGCTCTGTGCTGAAAGCAACCTCAAGCAAAAGGAGAGATCCTCGAGTTAGGTAGGACAGAAGCATTTGTTTATGGACACGTGATAAGCTCCGAAGGATTGAAACCAGACCCAGTGAAAGCCAGAGCCATCAAATGGATGTCTCCTCCTACTGACGTGGAAGCCGTAAGCATGCTGAATAAAGCATTACATAATCATTGAATAACTATTCACGACAAAGCAGGGCACGACTATTGGGTATAGTCAAAATAGTGTACTGATGTGCATGATAGCAGAATTAACAGGCCTAGGAGCAGGGGTAATACAAATGTAGTCGGTAGTGAAGGCCCACATTGCCCAACGATTGAATGAAATTTATCCCCGTAGAGTGCGAGATGTAAGGGTAAGGCTTGAAGATCATTGTCGTGAATTAGGTTGGTGTGTCGTATCCAGAAAAGGCAACAAACAAGAGCAGCACCAAAACGTATGTATGAAGGAAACTGCCCACAAACACGCGCAGTACAAGTAAATCGATGGAGGCACGCGTTACAACCATTCAATTGCAGGAGCACATGATAGTCCATCGACCGCTAAATAGAACTGTGAATAGGATGAGGAAATCGAGGGCAAAAACAAAGAAAAGTATTTGAACGCCAAATTGTCCCCTCGACTGTTCGAATAATATAAGCGATACTCGTTCCTGAACGATCTAATTTAATATCAGCACCCTGGTAAATTGTCATGTGGCGTTATTCATCAAAGCGTATTTGTAGACACGGCAGCGTATCCGGCCAGATCGTCATAAGTTAGTATTAGTTTGTACCGAGCGCTGTGTTGTGTGTTCGTCTGTTTAATAGCACCTTTGAAAAGCTCTTTATGCAGCCGTCTCTCATTCACTTTTTTTCCATCAGCCAACATGTGAGTTCCAGGCGTACCCACTGATCCCACACGGGTCGGCGATGCAAATACATTACCACTGTTCCGGGAATCGGGTATTTTCACTCGAGCAACTCTCCCTAGATGAAACGTTTTCCCAAGGAATCCATATTTAGCCTGGTAAACAGCCCATCTTTCATATTCCCTGTGATCGGGGGTTTCTTCTTATGTAACCGCTGCATGTAATAGAGTCCGAATTGTTCGCCCTAGCATTAGCTCCGCGGGGTCCCTGCCGTTGCATTGCGTGGGGTGGTTCTTTATGCCTCCAATGCAGATCCCAGCGCACCATCCAAAGATTCTCCCAAAAGCCGAAGAACTTGTAGAGGTTCTTACAGAGCACGACTAGGTCGTTCGACGAGTCCATTCGCTGCAGGATTATAAGGTACAGTCTTCGTGTGTCTGCTACTATTGCGACTTAGGAATTCAGCATAGTCTTTAGTTCAAAACTGTGTGCCGTTATCAGTGACAATTTCTTCTGGCAGACTCTACCTTGCAAACAAGCAACGGAGCCACTTTATGATGACGGCTGTAGTTACCACCCCTCATGGAATGACCTCCGGCCATTTGCCGCATAAAGAGGTAGCCACTAGCACGTTTTGCTTCTGCGAAGGTGCATTGGCAAACGGGCTTACAATCTTGATGGCAAGTTTTGCCCATGGCTTTACTGGCTACACGATAGATTGAACTAAAGCATTCATGGGCTCCGCACCCTTGTCGGATTGTTGCAAGCGTAACAGAAATGAATAACCGTCCCGCCGCTAGAATTCAACTTCGGTCACCAATTGTATTGCAGTATCAGATCTTTTGTTCGCTCAATCCTTGGCTGACCTTCATGCGCACATGCAACCGCCATAGGAATGTGCTTTGCAGGGACCACAAGCTGCTCACCATTAATAATGCGGTTGTTTACAGTAGAACGCACGTTCTTTATGGTATAGTATGGAAGTAACAAGTTGGATCCTGGTACGACTGGGAAATGAGATAGATATCTACTCCTGGAATTTTGCTAGGACAGGGACTTTGTCAGTTTGCTCTGGTATCAGGACAAAGGTTCTTGTAGTTGTTCCGTCTGAGAGCTGCGATATCTCTTTTTCTTTCTCTGACTCGTCGTTTTCCCTTCATTAGACGGCGGAAGTCTCGACAAGGCATCTGCAACTTGGTTAAAGCACCCTAGCACTATTTTATTTCGGAGGCATTGTCCAATGAACATGAGTACCAGAGGCTCAAGTGTACCGGCTTTTGGCTTTTGTTATCGCGGCTTAGTAACGCCGAATGCTCGGCACGCAACGTGAGTGGACTTCCGAATAAGTAAAAGTGCCATTTCTCACCCGACCCGACGCATGCAAGGCCTCCTCGCCGGTGGAATAGTTTCTTTCAAAATCAGACCAGGTACGTGATGCGTACACAGTCACTTTCTCCTCGCCGTCGCGCAGCTGGGATAAAAATACACACAAGCCAACATCTGAAGCGTCCTATGAAAAACCATTGGACAGTGTTGATTAAAGATTGCTACCACGGGATTGACTTCAGCCATCGCTTGTATGGTCATGAAAACACGGTCTGGTTCAGTGGCGCAATAAAACCCCTGCTTTAACGCCCCAGCCTCCGCAACGGCTGCGCCAATTTCGCAAAATGCGGTAAAGGTCGAAAGTAATACGAACACGAACACAAGGTATATTTCATCTGGATAAGGTTGCATGGTTTTGGACAATCGATAATGGACTTGATGTTCTGCAGATTAGGCTTAATACCCGAGGTATAGGAATTTGCTGGTATTAAGGAGGGGAGTTAGTTATGCAGGAGATTATGAAGCTTTTCCTGACGTTCGGTTGGGTTACTACCAAACACAAAAATATTATCCATATTCACAACACTTCCAGTCGGACCTGATAAGAATAAAGTAATAAATTACTGCCAAGCTGCTGGGGCATTACTAAGGCCCACTGGTACACTTTGTATTGATACAAACCGTCTCGCGTGAGGAAAGGATTCAAAAGTTTTGCAATCTGGTGTCAGTGGCATGTGGTAGTATGCACTGCAAACGTGCAGCTTTGAGAAAGGTTTGGCGTTTGATAGCTTAGCCATCAAGTCGTCGCTTGAAGGTAGAGGGACTTGTCCACAAGTATATGTCGATGAAATGCACGAAGGTCAGCGCATACACGAATAGTGCCATCTTTCTCTTGAACGGCAACTAGTGGATGAAGCCATTCAGAACACCGTGTGCCCAAGTATTTCAACGCGTGCCATGATGCTCCTTGCTTGGCCAGAGGTACATATCCAGGGTGAGAAATGCTAGACGATTGTAAGCCGCGCTCAACCGAATTCGGTACCTTGATTTGGGGTGCTGTTAATATCTGGACGAAATAGATTTGGGTACTTGGGACAAAACGGATGAAGGTTGACATTGGCCATGGCCATTCGGCAGAGGTATGATAATACGTTCAATAAGAGCACGGCAGAACGTCCCAATGGAGGCTTACTATCAGTATAAGAGACGTAAACTTTAACTATACGCTTTCTGCTGTTTATAAGAAACATTGAAACGCTAACACAACCGAGCAAGTGGATATCAGCATTGGAGTAGTTGCTGAAAGTGTAAGCGAAATGATGTACAGTTAGCTAAGCAAAATGCTGTTTGCAAAACCAGTTTGGCACAATTGCGATTAGTGACGCGGAAGCTAATGCCATGGCTAGACAAATGGTTTTGTTTCCAACTTCAGAAAGCACACGGCGAATATCTGACGAAGGGTTTGGGTTTCTGATTTGGGATCGAAAGTGGATGTTCGTATTCATTAACAACCTAGATAGATTATTCATTGGCGACCGGAGAAGCTCTGGAGTTCTTTGCAGAATCAACTAAAGAAATTGCGCGGAAATGATAAACCCGAGTAAAATGACCGGTCTTACCGCAATTCCGGCAGCTTTTACGCTTTCCAGGACATGACTTATCATTTGCACGATGGTCAGCCTTTCCCCAACGGCAACACGTATTGCTAACTGCGGATCACGTCAGAGAGCCTGTATAATCGAAACGGTCAAGTTTAGTAGCTCCTGTGTTAGAGAGGAAACTTTTGTTTTGTTTCTTTATTGCGACCATCGCGCAAGCCACGTCACGTGCCCTGTCACATGTGGGCTTTTCTGCTTTCCTCATTAGGCGCCTCTCTGATCCGAGACTCAGCGAGACCAGAAATCAGTTGTTGTATTAACATGGTTCCTTCCACTTTTTCTTGGGACTACTATTGTAGTCACACTTTCAAACAGAACAAACAAGCGGGAAGTGCAGGCATCCACTGATGCACTAGATGCTTGTTTCAGCTACAAAAGTTGTACCGAGAAGCGTAGGCGTACACACCAACACCCTAATGTTTATGGAGGTCCGATAGGGCCGCTGCCAACGTGGGTTTCCGCAAGATTAGATCATAAATATACGTCGACCCACTTTGCTAAGGTGCAGGCGCAAAAGCTTTAAAGTATCCTCCATTTTCAGCGACACGGATGGATTAAGAACTGGTAGCACAAACGTATAATGTTAAAACTAATCTTCCGGTTTGCCTAGCATTCTGCATTTGCGGAGGCAGTCCAGAACTGTGCAGGAGCCGTAGCATGCAAAGACGTAGGTAACGCAAGACGCCAGTTTGTTGTATCCCCTAAAAGAAACAGATAAGTGCAGCACCAAAGCGTATGTATGGAGGAAACTGTCCACAAACACGCGTAGTACAAATAAATCGATGGGGGTAGGCATTGCAACCATCCAAATGCAGGAACGCATGATAGGCCAACGAGCACTGTGTAGAAGTGTTAATAGGATAAGCGAAACAGGGCAAAAACGAAGCATAGTATCCGAACACAACAGGGTGGCACTGGTCTGATGTGGTTGTGTATACATTGCGGGTCTTGTGCATGAAGCATGAGGACCCACCTGTTAAAGCTTTATGATAGTAGCTGCATGTCACTGCTTAAACACGTAAGTGTGGTCCTATGAGTGCGGATATGTGCACACAGCTTGGAAAATGCGATAGCGGTCAACTTGCCATTGCGGGGTGGCAGCGGTGAAGGTATTGATTCGCGAGTCACATTTGCCACGTCGCAGCTTAGTTAAACTAATAGTTTGGCCTTCTGTAGGCAGAATGCTTGCTAGGTGAAACCCAACAAGCCCGGGAACACGGCCAGTCGGTGATAAGACAATGCCTGGGTTGCTATTTCACCGCTCGTCTTCGCGGTTATTCTTAGTTATGCTTCCTCAATTTGTTTACCATGGTTGAGTGGTTGGCTTCTTCGAGGTCCGCTGCGACTTATTGGAGCTGCCGGTCGGAGGACACAAATGACTTGGGGTGGTGGGTTACCCAACGCGTTTCTTGCACTGTTTAGCCGAGGTGATAATACCGATTCGAAAGCGGACGCGTGAGGTAGGGGCGGATTTAAGACGCGGCGCAGGAAAGTCTTTCAGAAAATATAGCAGTTGATCATTAGCGCACCCGTTCTCGCTTGCTGCAACCTGGTAACACCACTCTAAGTCCAGTGTGACAGCAGTCAGTTTGGTGGTAGAGCCGCACTCTAGCGGCATGATAAGTCTATCTACGTTCGCAGCCGGACGCCGACCGTTGTCGAGCGTCGTTATGAGAAAATGGAGTAGAAATTGCTTGCATTGGGTTGCGCCGTGGAACGTTTTAATAACTATAAGTTTGGCCGCAAATCCACAGCATTTACTGACTACAAGTCGCTTGTATCAATCACCAGCAAACTGCTCCAGCTTGCTGCACGCTGCCTACAAAGGATGCTTATACGTCTGCAGAAGTATGACCTAGAGGTTTGCTTCCGACCAGGTTCCTAGGTACGCAGCGCGGCCACACGGTCAAGTATGCACCTGGCAGTCACACCCGGAGAAGAAGAACTCCCAGACAATGTCCATGCAATACAGGTGAGCGTCGTCACTGGGGAATGTTTGCAGCCGCTCCAACGGTCCACGGAGGAGTATAAACTGTGCGGGCAACTTAAGCACACGATAGTTAACGGTTGGCCGAAAGACAAGGAATAGCTATCCAAAGAGCTGACATCATACTTCCATTTTTGCAGCGAAAGCAGTACCCAGGATTTATTAATATTCAAGGTAACGGAATACTAGTTCCAAAGTCACTGCAACGTTGGATGCTGTAGTTGATACCTTGTGCACTTTTAGGAACCAATCTCTACCAGACAAGTGCTAGAGTGCTGTTGTGCTGGCCCGGGATTACCAGCCAAATACGTGACTTTGTCTTCAATTGGTGGCATGCAGGACACACGACGTACACCAGCCTAAGGAACAGATGATGCTTCGTGACTTTCCCAACCGACCCTGGCAGATGTTTGCACCAGGCATTTTTGCTGATGTCGGAGGAAACTACTTCATTATTGTAGATTAATTCAGTGACTACTTCAAGATCGGTGCTATTACGACGACTAGTAAGCAGACCGTGGTAAATAACTTGCGGTGCCTACTCGCTCGGTATGGAATACATGAAGTAGTGGATTTCGACAACCGGCTGCAAATTAATAATGCAGCTTTTTGTGCATTCAACAAGAAGCCGGATTTTCGTTCCCCGTTTATCAGCCCAAATCATAGCCAAGCAAACGGTGGGGCTGCTTCGCCCTTAAGGAGAAGAGTGCTTAAAAAGCCAAGTGACTCAGCAAAATCCTTACATAAGGCTACTGGACCGTAGGAAAATACCACCTAGAGATATCGGAGCGAGTCTGGCACAGCTTCGATTCAGTCGCAGGAAAAAACGTTAATACCGACCGCTACCACTCCACGGCGTCTCGCGATAGCGCCCGCCTAGTTTCTTCGCTACCGACTAAGGAACAGAATGCTAAGGCAAGGGTAGTGTTATAATCACGGATCAAAACGATTCGCACCATTCGCCAAGGGAAAGTATGGGCGCCGCCGGTCGCAGAATTCAAAAGCTACTGACAAAAAGGTATGGTCGAATGATCGAAGGAAGATAGAAGCTATGAAGTCAAGGTTGAGGCAAGATCCTTCAAAGCACTCGGATGCAACTGAAAACAGCGGGTCATGGGTGCACACCACAAAAGTACGTTCAGTAACAAAAACCGCAGTGGAGTACTACTATCAAAGTTCGTTACATTAACCGCACGCAAAGTAAAGTCCGTACGGAACCCACTGTCATGCCATTTCTATATAAAAAGAAAGGATGTGATGGGTGCAGAAATTGCTGGTAACTGTAAATGCTGTGTTACCGCTAAACTGATGGCTAAGCGCACGCAACCAGGAACGTCGCGCAATACCAGACCTATACAGTCCATCACAATAGAGTGTGAGCAAGTCGTTGGAATCTGGTCGGCTAGGGAAGCCTAAAATTAATGAGCCGACGTTCGAGTCTCCTCTCAATGTTATCCTGCTTGCCAACTACTGTGACCACACTGATGCAGCTTCGGCAGACCCAACGGTCTGTGCACATCACATTGAGTACCTCGTCAGTTTTTCCACTTCTCCTCTACATAGCCTGTTCCTTCCTGACCCTATTCTTCCTCTTCCGCCCTCTCTGTTGATATCCGTTCTTCAACTGGGCGGAGAACTCGTGTCCAGGTCTGGTTTATCCTTGGCTGATCAGTCTCCTGCTATGTGCTTGCCTCATGACATCCGAGACGCAAACGATCTATGCGCTGCAGACCCAACCGTTGCCCGTTTTTCCCGAGATTCCCACAGGTACACCCGACCAAAACAAGAAGGTTTATCCACTGGGACTGGCCGGCCCATCCTCAAACGCTTCATCCTTTCTCCAGGAAATGAAAAACCCATACACTGGTCTAAATGGAGCTCATTCCGCCATTCCGGAGGCGCTAACTTCACGGGGTCTAAACAAATGGGTTTAGCTCGCCTCGTACTCAGAGAACAATTTACTCACTTGGAATAATATATGTACATGGATCCCCGTTCCACAACCGAAGACAAACAACTCTGGCGTGATTACCTTCACTGCCTCAAACACTCCTATTTGCCAGTCACCTGGAGCTATTCTGATGTCATTTCACGGACGGCGTTGCGCACGTATACGTGGCTATTCCGATGGCCTTCCATGGAATTTTCACTTGGCTATGGAAACAGTTACACTAACTTACATTTGCAGGAATCCCAAATCCAATTTGCGGAGAATGGCGTTTTTACCTATAAAAAACATATTCAGCCACAAGAAACAACTTCACTCACCGACCCCATGACAAGTCCAGCGTGGATAGCTGGACACGGTTTGCGAGCCGAACAAGAATATAATAGAAGAGCCAGCCTCTATTAACAATGTGTTTACTCACCTGCATCATTATCATCCGACTCTTCGAATCTTGCATCATTGACCGGCTTCAACGACTGCTGCCGTATCAGTACTAAGCCATTCGGCCAACCAACGCAGAATTTTGGCTGTCAACCGACTGCGAATAATAGAGTGCAAAATCGGTCTATACGATGCATAACCGACTTGCACTACTGTTCAACGAAAGCTACGGCAGTGTTCCAGGACGTGGTGGGTTTTCGCCTGGCAAGCGTTCTCCCTATAAAAGCCACAAATGTCCGCTTAACAACACTGCAACGTGGCGGATGTGACTCGCCACAAAATAAAGTCACAGCTAAGCATTTCACACTGACGCAGTCCTCAGCCTTCTACATCCAACCTGTGCAACTAATTCTGCTATGAAGAATGCTTTGTTGGAGCACAGATCATCCCTATCTCGTAATGGTTATTGGTTGCAACAAAACCTTGTTTAGGCTCCTGTGCTCACGGATCACTACATGGCGAAATTACCCACAACTTGTGTTTTGACGGATTTTTGCGCGCCACAGCGCCATCATGTTCCTTGGTCTGACTATTACCTGACAATATGCTCACTCATATGGACAACATCTTTTCTTTTATACCTTTCATTAAAACGAAATATTTTAACATTCCAAAGAAGCTATGCTTGTATGCATATTTGATCACGCCTTTACAGGTGTGTCTCGTTTTACCGAGAATATACTATTTATTTATTTATTAACACATTGCTTTCTACATCCTGAGACCCGTGCTTCATATGTTATTCACATATTCATATTGCCACTTATAATCCGAACTGTCCCTATGCTGATGGCACTCACTAATTTTATTCCCTATATGCTTGGGCGGCCTAGCCTCAACAGGCTGCCATATCTATAAATAAATAAATATTTTATTCTCGACAAAGCGAGACGCGCCTTTTGGGCATGGTCAGCATATTGCAACATTGTACGCGATAGCATGATTAGCAGCACCAAGAGCGGGGTAGTACAGTTGGAGACAGTAGTGTGGGCCCATATGGCCCAAAGGTTGCATGAAGTCTAGGTCCACAGAAGGTGAGAGGTACAGATAAGCATCAGCACACAAAGGTGGAGTATGTCGATGAGGTACTAGTCCTAGCAGGTTGTGTACACAGTGTGGGTCAGGTGAGTGAAGCATGAGGAAAAAGCTACAAAAATATTTAAGAATATTGGCATGGCACTAATCAAAATGTAGGTGCGTTCGCGCGAGAGCAGGTATTTGCAAAAAGTTTGTAAATGTGGTGGCGGTCAAATTGACATTGTGTGTTAAGGGCGGTGAGTTTATTCAGTGCCGAGTCACATCCGCCAAGTAGCGGTGTTGTTAAGCGGACATTTGTGGCTATTTGTAAGGAAAACGCTTGCCAGACGAAGATCCACCACGTTCTGGAATGCTGCCGACTGGTGGGATGAGCTTGATAAGACTGCATCTGAGCGATTACCCTCGCGGAAATTCGCAGTCACTTTTCGCCAATTTCTTTCCCATGGTTGCGTAGACGCCTTCGGAGCCGACCGCAAGTGGTTGGAGCTGTTGAAGTCGGACGACTCAGGTGACAAGATTTGTTTTCTGGGTTCCTTTAGTGTGAAAAGCACCGAAGGAATACGAAGGCTGGTAGATGCATGCATTTCGTGTTGTCTCCTCAGTACCATTAACAATAACCGATAAGCATAGATATAGCTAACAGTGGGTGCAAGCAGCCAAGCTTAAGGTGAAACCGAATAATGGAAGTTCCCACCTACGTCCAAGGCAGCTTTAGGCGACAAATAATTGTTTCTGGACACACAAGGCTGGCTTACTCCGGCTTATTGCGACAGCCTTAGCACACTGAAGGAAGCGAAGATTAGTGTGACGTAACACAACTTTAAACGCTGAGCTTACCTCCAATTGGCGACCTGAGTCTAATACATGTTTGCTTACCGAGGAAGCCGGCGGTCTGCGCGAACATGGAAGCTGACGAGGGTAGGCAAGCTGAGCAACTTCACAGTGAACCCATCTTGGCAATGTTCCTTTATCCGGGAAGTCAGCGTTCTGTTGGTTCTGCCTATGTAACGTTTTCCGCAGTCGCATACAAATTGGCATACACAATGTGAGTTGGCCCCAATAGGCTGAGCTTCCTTCGGGTTCGGTTGATAACGACCACTTGTGCAGCTTAGTAACTTCCTCGTGTTGTCGAACTTATGCTTAGTTGTCTTCAGCGTGGTTCAATCACCTTTGAAGTTTAACTCGATATACATTTCCTTCTTGGCTGCGGTGTGCACTAAGTCCTTTGGTCCTCGCTGTTGGCTGTGTTTCTCGATAAATCTCCGAGGGTAGCCATTCGCAATTAGTGTTTCTGTAATAAAAACTAGCTCATCGTCCAGACAGTCGGCCGAACAATTTCGTCTGACACGACTAACTAGAGTCTTTACAAGTGTCCGTTTGTACTGCACTGTTGTGCAGCCGGTGAAGTGCAGGTACTGACCGGCCCAAGTCAATTATAGGTAAATTGACCTCTTAATCAATCCATCCTCAATGTGAGCCATGAGTATGTCCAGGTATGGCAGACAATTGTTTTGTTCTATTTCACATGTAACCCGTAAGTTAGCATGAGCATCATTGAGCCGTTCTACCAAATATGTGACCTGCTGCACCGAGGAACAGAGAGCCAGGGTATCATCGACATATCTTTTGTAGTATGGCACCTGGGCTATTTCTGTAGAAACACTTCTTTCTACAATCAACATGAAGAAATCAGCGGGCACAAGACCTCATGGGCTACCCATTGCTACGCCGTCAACCTGACGCTATGGTATTTTCCGGAAGTAAATTCCACATTCTCCATGCACAATAGTAGAGATTCTCTTAACAATTCAGTCGGAATTGGTAGCGAATAGCCACCGTTTTCAGCTAATTCGCACACGTAAGCAACCGTCTGATGTAGCGGCACGTTGGTAAATCAGGATTCTACATCCAAGGAACATATAACTTTTTTGACAGGTTGAGTCCATCCAGACCATCAATGAGTTGAAACGAGTCGTAAAGACTGTACAGAATGAACTGGTGTTTCAGCCGAGCTATTCACTTCACTAACCAACAAGCAAGTTTGTGGTGGGGCGCGTCAATCCTTGAAAGGTTTGGCCTGAGTGGCATTCCACTCTTATGTGTCTTTGGGGCACCATACAACCGGGGAATAGTGCTACCACTCGGCTTCAAACTATTAAATGTATCAAAGTCTATCAGTCGGTGGAGGAAAAGTAATTCCAGGTGACGAATTATGCGCATTTTGATATTGGTTATGTCCCCCACTTTTGTGAGCCGTTCAGGATTGAAAAGTGCGGATGCTTTCTTTGTTCTGTATTGGTTCCCCATCCATGGGAGCCTGGCAGGTATGTCCTCAGAGTTGTTCCGTGCGGGTATTTTATCCTTTAGAACGAGCGAGAAAAGAAACACGGACCGAGCAAACTGCCGTGGAAATTGAACAGGACTATGTCAATGTATAAATATAAAATTTATCGTAAAGTTGTGCTGGTTGAAAGCGGTGGAATAAGCGGATATGGTATACATTATATCCGTAGTTTTGCGTGCAAGCACGAGACCCGATATTTGCTGAATGTTGAAGGAATCTGCTGTCCAAAGTCACCTGGCGTAAGCAACATTTGTCCTGTGGGGAACCGTGAGCACCAGGCGTTGTTAAACGGTAAATGAGTTGAGGAAATCAGAAAAACACAGTAAGTAGTATAATGTGCGCTTAAGATATAGGTTGAGCGATCGGTTGACAGTAGTAGAGCTTATTGTTCGAACATAAATGGGAGCCAGTGAAGATACTACGCCGGGTATGGGACCCATGAAAATAATAACATAACGTGTTCAGTAATCGGCTGCTAGAGAGACAGCTGGGTGAATGGGGGAGATGGATTGTCAAAGTTGTGACGAGAATGGGATTTACTTACTACAGCTAAAGCGAGAGTACGGTTACAAAGCCAGTCATAAGGGCCTTGGAATAGCGGAAAAAGATAGGGACTTCTACAGTGCGGCAAACAAGCCAAATAGACGAAAGGAAAGGGTGATACTTGGAGTCGGGTTAAGTAAGGGAAAGAAGCTGCCCGCGGATATGTCTTTAACGATAATCATAGGAGCAAGAAGAGCTTGAATACTACGGCTTTTGCTAGATAATCGTTGTAGAGCCAGCGCTGAAATGAATCAGGTACCGCAGTAATGTGAGCAGCAACCTCAAAAGATGCCAGGTGTACCGCTCTGAGGTGGACATCTACGGTGGAGTTGACGTCAAATAGACTGCTAGTTATAACTCACAAATTAGTGAGTTGCTGGCAGCTTGATGAATTACTATACAGGTGCGGCACGTTTTATTAGGCTCGGCTTAGACTGATAGGTGTACAGTGTTGAATAAAAGAGAGAGAACAGACAGCAATACTTGCAACAGCTGTAGAGAGAAAACGACAGTAGTGCCAGCTCCGGAAGTGACCAAGGGTAAGGGAATATACAGACAGCACCGCCAATTGCTAAGTGTTTCACCCGAAGAGTTGCGATGTTGACCAGAAGAGTTCCCGAACAATTATACCGTAGAGTATTGTTAAACAAGAGTGGATGTGACCCGAAAAAGTTCAAGTGCTCAGAATCTGGTGCTGCTGGAATAAGCAATACATCAGTCCGATAGACGGGATGTGAACACTATAAAAAGTATTGCAGCAGATGCGCTGACGCTAGTGGTATGTATACCACCATTGAGCAGTTGCGGTATGGACCAACAGAGATGCCAAACCAGAGAGGGAGACGTTATGGTGAGCTGAGAAGCATGATAGTGAGCCGAGAGGCAAAACTCAGTCAGAGACTCTTTCGGTAGGGAGGATAAAGCACACAAACAATGGATCAGGCAGAGACAAGTATCATGAGGCTGTTACATTTACCAATGAGCGCCTTGGTCCATGGCAGCCGATACGCAGAAGAAGAGAGGCATTGGTTGGAGACCCGTGGCACTTGGAGCCTCAGAGGTCGGGCCGGTCCACAAAGCTTAGGAATGAGCGGCACAGAGAGACTGGAATCTAGGGTGGAATGGGATTTTGCGCTGGCGCTATGGGTACTTAGTCTACTATGAAGAGTTGCGATATGGACCAAAAGAAAGGCCGAAGAAGAGGGAGACCTTAAAGTAAGCGAAATTTTGATAGGGGAGCCGAGAGGCAAAACTGAAACAGAGACCGGAAATTTCAATTTCGGTATTGAGGACTAAGCTTTCGGACAATTAATCAGACGGAAACAAGTGTGTGGCTTTATCTTTTACCATTGCTCATCTTGGTCAATAACGGCTGATGCGCAAAAGAGAGGCATTGGTTGGGGACTTATGGGCATTTGGACCCTCAGAGGCCGGATTGGTCCAGGTTTAAGAATGAGATGCACAGCATTGGAGGGAAACTAGCGAGGCCTTGACGGTGGCGTTGAGGTTAGTGGTACCTATATCACCATTTAACAGCTTCTACAGGGGCCTCTACATGGTCTCGTCCGAACAATCTCCTGCTTCGTTACCACTCTCAGACCTTTAGTATCTCAATGGTTTAGGCGTTGCTGGCCCAGCCCTCTGTAACCTTCATCACAAGTGCACTAGTGCTCAAACTTCATTCATATTACCATTAGGAAGGATGAACCAACACTACAACACCTCGAGATACTCTGGTTTTCCACTTCACCTCAGTAGATCCTTTTCATTAGCTAACCTATGCTGTCCTTTCCGTGCTCTCTGTTTGCACTCCATTTTCAAAGGAAGTTAATTCACTAGTGTGCGTGTGCCCTGACCGCTCGCAATTCTACCAATTTAGGGCTGAGGCGCCTTTACCGTGTCACCCTTCTTATCGCTCTTTTTTCCATAATCAATACGTCCCGTCCGCCGCTCTCTGGTGTTCCGCAGGTTGGGCATATGCGCTTTGGGGCACTCAAGTACCCCTGCACCCTTCACAATCCCTAAGGTAGAACGCTCTTCCATTCTCTACTGATCCGCGATGTGCTCGCTTCTCATTGTGGTTCGTCACCTTTAGGGTACACATAATTTAATCATATATTTAACTACCGGTTGCGCAGTATAGGGGAACAACAGTTTAAGCGCTGTTGAAAATGATTAAGTGCTCCACTGCCTTTCAAATGTATTTCTTCTGAATGATCGTTTATGTTCGTTGCCTTCTCCAGTTTGTCAGATACACAGCTACAAGCAACCGAGGAAGCGCCTGTCGCTGCAACAGGAATACCATACGGGACAAGAATTTCCTTTACCTGGATATGAGTGGATGCTTATGCGCCGTTGTTAAAACATAATGACCAGAGCAATTCTTTGCTAGCTTGCAAGGATACAAATTTCCGGAGGCTTGAACAACTGTGTTCAGTCAGCCTAAAAATATATTTCACGTACTTCTTACCTGGAACCCGTTTGTTGAATTTGTAGGGCAGATGCTCCTGCCGATGCAATGTAATTCTCGATTGAACAAATTTTGTTCCATTGCTAACAACCACTAAGTCCAGAACAATTGGGTTATGCCATGTTTTGCTACTGGCTAATTTTTATAGCTTACCACTCGTTCGGAGCTATTCACTCCACCGGGAGGACCTAGTTATTTACAGAACAATGTCGTATCCTCTGGTCTTCAACCACACCACATATTTCGTTGGTTGTCCTTCGGTGACCTCACAAGGTTCGGCAGGCGATCAAAACAACACATTCAAACAATTTTTAATTCATGACCTACCAATCGGGCCTAGAGCTTCGGTCAAGAAAGGACAGGTCCGAGGAACGCCATAGGCACCCGGCTAACGCCTCAGCCAATAGAACAATGGACACAACTTGACTGCAAAAAACCGAGCACATAAGCGCTCAGTAAGAAGCATAGCCAACTGCAACGGTCCATTCAATGGATCAGCCGTAGTTCTGAGGACGTTGAGAGCATTTGCGTGGCAAGCCTTCTCCTTATAAAAATCCACAAGTACCTGTTTAGTGTGCCTAGCATGTTGCTACCTACAAATGTGCATCTTTGGCTAATTTCTAGTTTATTCTATCCAATTTTAAGTCCTGGAGCAATTACCAGTGGTGTTCATCTAGGTGGCAATATTATATATTACGTTAAGGTCGCATCAGCTGTTACCTTTATGGTATTTCGGATGAGAGCTGTTCTAAGACCCTTAGCAAAGGTTGATGAGGTAAAGCTAGAGTAGGAAAGTAGGTATAAAATTGGGAGTCGGTTGTTCGCTCACCATTACACATAACGAATGCTACGCTTAGGAGCCAGGTGTGAGATAAAATAACGCAAAAAGGTCAAACTAAGGCGAAGTGGTGGTCAACCTTTTCTGGATGTTAAGCCAGCCAGTGCGACGGGGCCTCTCTGTAGCTGGTTAGCTACCGTGCCAGTAAAACGTAATCTGGAAATGCGAATATTTGCCAGCAAAGGCTGTTGAAATAGAAGAGCTGGTTTTTATAATATTTGTCTACTAGTGTTTCCAATAGTAATAAGCCCATGTAACACAGTTATAACTATGTGTATGGAAGCAAGAGGGGTTAAGGGAAGAGCAACCTGCCTGGATTCTTGGGCTTATGGCCTTTGTCGTGGTCACTTTATCGACCAGATGCAATAGCTGTCGTATTTTGTGGTAAGCATACCGATCATCGATGGAAACGGTGGCGTTAAGTATCGAGTACTCAGGCTTAATAAAACCGCATCAAATAAGGCCAACTCGCAACTGACATCTACGAAAGTTCCTAAAAGTACATCTAAAGCTGGTGGTAGCCGACGTTTTGGACGGTCACAATGTTACCTTAGGTGCATTCTGGGTATCAGGAGCAGCAATAGGACTAACATTTATTATAAAAGGCTTAGGTCTGGTAGAATGCCTTTACTTAGCGTACCACAAAGGTCATTAGCCAAATATTTTTCACAGACCCAGTAGTCTATGGCTTTGAAAAGTTATAGCGGCAAACCTGAAGACAAAAGAAGAAAGAGGCAAGTACGTTATAAGGCCTACGTTTGCCCGTTTAGATTGATTCATTATTGCCGTGCGATATCCAATATGAGGAATGTGTAAAGATTTGTGAACTTGGCATTCAGTAGGCTAGGCTGGACTGTATGTTAAACTTTTAAACACTATCAAAGTGGCCATTGAATAAAAGAAGTCGGTGGGGTGTAGGTAACAGTTGGTCAACGTGGTCTTTGGATCAACGTGTCAGTGAGGGAACCGAAGCAAGTCAGGAATTAGTCGGAAAACGCAAAGATATTTTGCATTCAGGTTTAGTCTTAGCACAAGTAAGTTGCGTGCTATTGAACCGACAGAGTCTCCAAGGTGTTGTAATTGTGGTAACGGGTACAAGGAATAAAAGCGTAGCCACTGATGGAGAAATTCTTGGTGTGAGGCTACCCATTAGCTCCCACAAGCTTGTGTTTTGGTGGCCTTTTTCTTTACAAATGGCGGTATTGCACGTTGGAGAAAAAAGCAAGTCAACAAGTTGAACAAGCAAAGCACAAAACCAAGCATCAATCGACGGACAAACTGTGTATGGGCCCCTAACTCAATAGCAAGAAGCAAAGTAGGCGGCCAGGTATGGCAAAGGCAATTAGCCGTGCAAGCACTTACGTAGAAAGTGAGCGTCGGTAGCCGAATGGCTGTATGGGGTAGTCCCATTAAGACTGGCTGGCCGGACAACCTCCTCGTGGTGCCAGTTGGGTGGTTTGGGTTTACCCCGTTCCAGCAAATAATTAGGCGGCAGTGTTCCAGAAAGTGGTTGGCTTTTGCCTGACAAAGTTTCTCCCAGAAAAGCCACAAATGCCTGTTTAAAAATTCTGTGACGTGGCGGTTGTGACTCGCCACCAACAAAAGTCACCCTCCTGTTTAACCGGAGAACCGCTTAAAGTCCACCATTATCAACCATCTATTTGGCGCAGGCAACCTGATCAAACGTAATCCACCGTATTTACTTATCCCATAAACACGATTACACATACCCATATGCTCACATACAAGCATTCCTATATCAACATAAGTGACCACCCTATTGTTCCATTCTATATTAGCTCATCACAATTTGTACTGATAACATGATCATGCCTGTGCAAGCGTGCGTCGATTAGTGGAGAATAAACGTGCTATTCAATTATGCCTTTATTACTCTAACGAGCTAATGGAGCTGGGATGAATATGGTTGACAGTTGTTACAGCGTTGGCGTAGGTAAATTTGTGGCGCACAAACGGGCACTTGGGAAATGGAACGCAGCCGATGATATTGAGAAGTCTGATGATCGACTATGGGATCCATCTACTATAGCACGGAACGTGTGGAAGTCCGTTCAATACCTACAGGCTGCCGAAGCAATCGCCTAATATACTGGTACGTGCCACAAAAGCTGTTTTCGCACTACTAGTGCAGTACTCGCGAGCAAAGAATATATAAACTGAACCGCATCATTACTCACGTAAAAGCACGTGCTCACTGTGCATTACGGCCTGAGCCCTCGAGGGCACAGATTCTAGCCAAGTTGAGAAACCTACCTTTATTTATTTAGTTATTAACATGCATAGCAATGCACAAAAGCGTACGATGCGTAAAATGTGCAAAGCCGTTTTTGGGTTTTCGAAAGCTTGGACCCTTGTTTGTTTCAAAACATTTTGGTATTGAAAGGGTTTTATAACGGCAACTGTGAGAGGCAAATTTTAGGTAAGCTAGTAAAAGCTAACAAAGTTCCTAAAACGAACTGAATGTTTGAGCATCCTACCGCGTCGATTGATAGCAGGGCGAGTTGGAGTGTTGTCGGTTGACGTTGTAGGTTTCGCTTGGGGGAGCTGACTAGTCTGAGGTTACGATGCTGGCCGAGTTGGCGGAGGCTGTGAAAGTGCTTGTTGCCTCGAAACGTCAGTCGTTAATGCAGGCGGGTTTGATTCGATGGAATTTGGCGGTCCCACGCTTGCCATGGTAGTAAAAATAAACGTTTCGTCACTTCTGTGTAAGGCACTGTACTGGCCAGAATAAGTAGGCTGAGTGGCCGGCTTACGCAGTCAGTGTGAAGGAATACTACGTGAAAGAAGCAAGCTATTCTTTACGTTAGTACGCAAGCTCTGTGCTCTGGGTTGCTCAGGCGGAATTTGTCGCATGTGATAGGCGAGCTGCGTAGTTGTCAGAGTCCAAGTTGTTGACGCTTTAGCTGAGATGAGTTCCCCAGGTAAGCGTTGTGTGCATCCAAAGGCTAGCAAACATGGGGTGGCGTGCAAATCCGCTTTACTCGTGTTGCATATGCTTAAGAGAACGAGTGTAAGTGCTTCGTGCAATTATGTGCTAGATTAGGCACACAGTGCTGTTTTGAGTTGCTAGTGGAACCTTTCTACCATCCCATTAGCTACGGGATAGTATGCGGTGGATCGGTTGTGTTGGCGACCAAGAACGTTATGAAGTTTGTGGATGAATCTGCCAAAGTGTGGTCCTATCTCTTTGCTGAATACGTTTGTGTAACTATCTTGAGCTACCCAGCCATCTAGAAAAATTTGTCTAACGGTAGTTTGATGATCAGTTTTTTCTGGGGATCGCTTCTGCCCAACGTGTGAAACGGTCGCCAGTGATGATTAGATAGACGTGGCCATTACCTGGTGTCAGTTATCGCATCAGGCCAATATAGACAGGGGAGAAACGAGCGCAAGTAGCTGGAAAAGCGTCGTGGGCGTCTGGTTTCCCTTTATCCCTTGGCGCGCGGACAATGGAAACAAGTGCAAACCCAAAGAAGTGCATCGAGGTTAAAGCTTAGCCATACGAGGTGTTCGGTTATCAGGTTCGGCGAGGCTGGTATTACAGGATGAGACAGGTTGTGTAAAGTATTGAAAATAGTTCCGCGCATGGAAGTAGGAACTAAATTAGGGGGAGAGGTTTGTGGAATCTCAAATTTAATGGTCCTCTCAGATGAAGCGAGTGGAACTTCGCGTAGTTTAAAAGTATACAAATATATATTCTAAAGAAAGCAAAGCACGTCTTTTGGCATGATCAGAATAATGCACTGTTGTACTTAATAGCATACGGTCCAAGTGCAAGAGCAGGAGTACTCAGCTGCGGTCATTCGTGTGGGCCAGCAGAAGCCAGAGAATGGATAAAGTTTATCCTCTAAATAAATAAATAAATGGTATATTTTCTGCAAAACGAGACACACCTCTAAAAGGCATGATCAAATATGCATAAAAGCATAGCTTCTTTGGAATATTAAAACATTTCGTTACAATGAAAGGAATAAACGAAAAGATGTAGTCCATATGAGCGAGCATATTGCCAGGTAATAGTCAGATCAAGGACCATGATGGCGCTGTGGCGCGCAAAAACTGTCGCGTCAAGATACAAGTTGGGGGTAAATTTGCCATGTAGTGATCCATGAGCACAGGAGCCCAAACAAGGTTTAGTGCAATCAATGACCATTACGAAGCCGGGATGATCGGTACTCCACTAAAGCATTCTACATAGAAAAATCAGTTGCACAGGTTGGATGTAGGAGGCTGAGGACGGCGTCAGTGTGAAATGCCTAGCTGTGACTTTATTTTGTGGCGAGTCACATCCGCCACGTTGCAGTGTTGTTAAGCGGACATTTGTGGCTTTTTATAAGGACAACGCTTGCCAGGCGAAAACCCACCACGTCCTGGAACACAGTCGTAGCTTCCGCTGAACTGTAGTGCTAGTCGGCTATGCTTCGTGTAGACCGATTTTGCACTCTATTATTCGCAGTCGGTTGACAGCCAAAATTCTTCGTTGTTTGGCCAAATGGCTTAGTACTGAACCGGCAATAGTCGTTGAAGCCAGTAAATGATGTAAAAGAGTCGCAGTCGAATGATAATGATGCGGTTGGGTAAACACATTGTTAATAGAGGCCGGCTTTTTCTATTATCTTGTCCGGCTTGCAACCCGTGTCCAGTTATCCATGCTGGACTTGTCATAGGGACGGTGAGTGCAGTTGTTTATTGTGTCTGAATATGTCCATAACAGGAAAAATGCTATTCTCCGCAAAGTGGACTAGTAATTCCTTCAAATGTAAGTGCAATTGTCTCCATGGCCAAGTAAGAACTCCATGAAAGATCATCGGAAAAGCGGCTTATACGCGCGCAATGCTGTCCGTGAAATGACATCAGAAAATCTCCAGGCGACTGGAGAATCGGAATGTTTGAGGCATTAAAGGTAATCACGCCAGAATTGTCAGTCTTCGGTTGTGGAACAGTGGATCCATGTAACTACATTATTCCAGGTGAGTAAATTGTTCTACTGTGAGTACGAGGCGAGCTAAACCCATTTCTTTAGACCCCGTGAAGGTAGCTTCTGCAGAATGGCGGAAAGAGCTCCATTTGGAACGATGTGTGGGTTCTTCACCTCCCGGAGAAAAGATCAAGCATGTAAACCAGCTGGCTATTGAGTGTGGGTCGACCAGTCCCAGTGGATAAACCTTCTTGTTTTGGCGGATGTATCTGTCGAAATCTCGGGAGAAAACGGGCAATGGACAAGAGGCAGCCAAACAGAAAGATAGCAGTGAAGCAAGCAGCACAAACACAGACTGGTGGCGCGCAACGGTGCCTATGATACGTTAAAATTTATGTAATTTTGTTTAGTATACATGATTTGCAAGCGCGTTCTTTACATCGCGTCGCTGGTGTGACTCAGACTACAACTACTAGGTAGAAAGAAGTATCTGCACGCGCGGGGTCAAGAGACGGATATAACAAAGCCTGTTGACAAAGTTAAGCGATTAATATGATTGTTAGAGGGTAACAGGTAAACCGATGATGATGACAGCAGACCGAATGCAAGCGGCATCTTAGGTGAAACTAAGGACAACTAGATTGAGACGGAATGCGGGAGCAACCTCAATAAAGCAACGTTCCAAGAAGAAAAGGAAATTTAAAGAATCAGCTGTGAGCGGAAGAATGCGGACGGCAGTACGAAGAATAACTCGTGAGAGCAATTAGGAGACGATAGTCAGGATGTAAAAGGTTTACTACTAAAGTGTGGTAAGCCAAGGACGCTCTCGTGCAAAGTATGAAGCGAACAGTTCTGAAAAATCACCGGTGATATCCCGGTAGTCTGAGAGAACTCTGAGAGCCGGAGACCGAACAGACGAGACTTTAATAGTCGTAGTAGTCCCAGAGAATTTCACTGATTAGATGATGACAAAGACGAACATGGCACTAAGCGTCGGTCGTCTGATTGAAGGTTTTAGGGTACAGGTTACTGATGGAAGTGCCTATATTAATAAAGGGTAAACAAGTCTAGCGGGCTGTCAATGTAAGCAAGACATATTTTTGTGTCTACAGAGATTAGATCGGTATATCTTGCTAGTCTGGAAAAGGTCAAAGGAGCATACCAGTCAGATGAGATTAGGTTATTACAGGGCACTGAGAGTTGGCAGTCCGATTAGAGAAGAAATGAAAGTAGAGAACGTCATAAGGAGAGGAGACGGTCCGGAGAGAGAGAGATTTACTAATAATGTGTGGAAAAGTCCATGGGTCTCGAGAGGTAACAGGAACAGAGAGTTCGGTCTTCCGAATAAATGCCGGTAACGTCACAACAGTCTGAGAGAACTCGGAGAGCAGGGGACCGATCGGACGAGACTAGATTAGTCGGCACACTTAGAGTAAGTTGTACAGTTGAGGTGGGAAGTTAAATAAAGAGTCGGCAGAGATGAACAGGTTAGGGATGGAAGGGGTTATATAAATATAAGGCATGCAAGTCAGGCAGGCTCGCAATGTGAGAGAAGCTGTGTGTTGGTGAAGCAGAGCCTAGAACTGAATTTCGATAGTCGAAGAGGATAATAGAGCAGGGCACTGAGAGCACGCTCTCCGGTTGAAGAAGAAATAAAGGCAGAGCGCGATATGTAGAGGACAGAGTCGAGAGTTTACGTTTACGGATAAGAAATGCGACCGTTAACGTGGCACTCGAGGTAATGGTGACAGGGCGTTCAGTCTTCCGGGCAATAGCCGGCAGGGTCACAAAAGTCGGAGAGATGGAGACCGATCAGCCGAAATTGGATTCGGTCGGCGTATTGCAATTGAGTCCTATGGTTCATTTGGAAAGATAGGTGGAGTCAGTAGGATTGGACTGGTCAGAGATAGTAGTGGTTATATAAACATAGGGCGAACAGGTCCAGCAAGCTATCAAAGTGGGGGGGACACTGCTTTGGATCGATAGAGCCTAGACCGCTAACATCCCGGTAGCCTGGTAGGATTTCCAGAGAGTTTGACTGATCAAATGAGGCTCAATTAGGGTATGGCACAAAGAGGTGGCCGTCCGATTGTAGAAGGATTAAATACAGACGACGCTCAGTAATCTGAACGATGGCCAGTAACGTCACAGCAGTCGGAGAGCAGGATAACGATCAGTTGGGACGGGATAAGTTGGCGAGATGAGAGCGATTTTGGAGGGCAAATGGAGTGGGTCGAGAGGTGGACAGGTTAGGGTTTGAGGTGCTTATATGAATAGAGGGTGAACAAATTTAGCAGGCTGTCAACGTAAGTGCGACGTGGCTTGAGTCTACAGAGTCTAGACCGTTTAAATGTTGCTGGTCTGGAAAAGGTAAAAGAAGCAGACCGGTCAGATGAGACTAGGTTATTGCAGGGCACTGAGAGATGTTCGTCCGATTGGAGAAAGATGGAGTGTACAGGATACTGATGGAAGTGCCTATATTAATAAAGGGTAAACAAGTCTAGCGGGCTGTCAATGTAAGCAAGACATATTTTTGTGTCTACAGAGATTAGACCAGTATATCTTGCTAGTCTGGAAAATGTCAAAGGAGCATACCGGTCAGATGAGATTAGGTTATTACAGGGCACTGAGAGTTGGCAGTCCGATTAGAGAAGAAATGATAGTAGAGAACGCCATAAGGAGAGGAGACGGTCCGGATAGGGAGAGGTTTTCTTATAAGGTGTGGAAAAGTCCATGGGGCTCGAGAGGTAATGAAGACAGAGCGTTCGGTCTTCTCATTAAATGCTGGTAACGTCGCAACAGTCTGAGAGAACTCGGAGAGCAGGGGACCGATCAGACGAGACTGGATTAGTCGGCACATTGAGAGTAAGTCGAACAGTTAAGGTGGGAAGATGAATAAAGTGTCAGCAGAGACGGATAGGTTTGGGTTGCAAGAGGCTACATGAATATAAGGTATGCAAGTCAGGCAGAAGTCTGAGAGACGTTGGAAAGCAGGAGACCGATCAGACCATACAGGGTTAGTCGGCGAAACGAGCTTGAGTCCAACAGCTAATTTTAGGAGGGCAAGTGGAGTGGTTCGAGAAGTGGACAGGTTAGTGGTGGAGGTGCCGATATAAATAGAGGGTGAACAAGTCTAGCAGGCTGTTAACGTAAGTGCGACATAGCTTGAGTCTACAGAGTCTAGACCGTTTAAATGTTGCTGGTCTGGAAAAGGTAAAAGAAGCAGACCGGTCAGATGAGACTGGGTTATTACAGGGCACTGAGAGTTGGCAGTAAGATTAGAGAAGGAATGAAAAGAGAGAGCGCCCTAAGGAGTGGAGACGGTCCGGATGGAAAGAGGTTTACTTATAAGGTGTGTAAAAGTCTATGAGGTATTGGGGACAGAACGTTCGGTCTTCCGAATAAATGCCGGTAACTTCACAATAGTCTGAGAGAACTCGGAGAGCAGGGGACCGATCGGGCGCGACTGGATTAGTCAGCACACTTAGAGTCAAAGCATAGACAGCGTGAAAACCGTAAAATGGGTAAGACACGGAAAACGACGGAGAGTTGCAAAAGCGATGAGGAAGGTAGTATAGAATATATTGTGCTACTGAACAGTAACATATTAAGACCGACAAAGTGGTTATACGCAATTTTCGAAAATCTGAACAGCAACGCAAAAAATACGGGGCCACGCTCCCGCAGACATAATCAGAATTGCGTAGGCAAACTGATGCACAGCCAACGAAGTAACAGGATAAGGATAACAGGGAACATTGGAATAGAACACGTGCTGTTGAGAAGGTCGTCCAATTAGTTTCCCCACAAAATACAGGTCAGTTGAGGAACGCATGAGGAAAACTCTGTATACAAAGCACTATGGATAGTGGCATGTCACAGATCATACATGTAAATGCAGTTGTAACGGAGTGGTATATACCTAGAAGTTATGAAACAAGGTACTGGTGAACTTGCTAATATATGTTAGGTGCAGTGACTTTCTTGCGTGGCGAGTCACATCCGCCACACTGCAGTGCTGTAGAACGTCTGTGGCATGTTGTGTGCAGTACAATTGCTAGCCATAAATCCACCACGCCCTGGAACACGGTTGACCGAGTGCATGACATTGACAGGGCTGCCTTTCGACCGACTGCTGTCGCGGTTACTCGCAGTCGTGTTACGCCTATTTGTGTATGTTGGCTGCGGTTTTCATTATCGTAGTCGATGGCGCTGGCTTGGAGCCGGTGTAACAAGACGAATACCTATGGCACTTGCTGCAGAACTTAAAATTGAATGGAATAAGCTCAAAGTTATGCAGCGTTGCCCAATAGTGTGTACCAACACATGAGGCACAATTATCCTTCATGTTCGAGCAACTTCAACCCCAGAAGCAGATATGTTAATGCTACTCAACGCAGACCCTAGTAGATTTCACGCCTCGAGACCTTTTGCTAACTTATCCCATACTCATTTCTTTATTTTTGGCGATAGGCTCCTCTATCACACTGAAGTTGCAGGTAGAAAATATACCCAGAAACTGGGCTCTAAGTGGTAATAAATGCGATATTTTTCTAACCAATATGTCTTGTTTTTAGGCCAAACTTGTCAAACTATCCTAATGTGCTCCTGAATTATCAAACTTAACCTGGCTCACACAGTCTTGTAATAACTTTTGCAACCATGTAATTTTAAGAAATACGGAACTATGTATTTATAATGGTTTGTGTTGCTTAGTATCCACTGTAACTTGTACACAGTGGCCTTCTGACCGTAAGCCAATCAACGATTGTCCGGCACTCTCTTGCTTACGTAACACTCCTTAATGGATTTCTAGAGCTTTCGCAGAAGCATATTACTTATTTGCTTATATTTGCCATGTGCTTGCGTCACAGCTCAGCTGTTTGTTGACCTTTTCTATGCCGCCGTAGGATCCACTAGTACTTGAAGCCTCAATCGGAATTCTATGGCTAGCCACTTATCTCAATCCTAGCGCGCCGTTCTTCTTAGTAGCGTCAATCTTCTTGGCAGTAGCTAGCCGTTATTGGTTCCATGTAACCTGCAAAGAGCCACTTCTTGACTCTCCAGCTTTCATTTTCCTCTGACGTTTGTTTCCTTATTTAGCGCTCGTCTGTTGACCTATTCATTGAAACTGTAGGTATCCAGTAGTTGTCAAACTTCCTAATCATATGGCTTCACCAGCCACTGTTACATCCTCTTCTAGTGCCACTATCTCTGCTTAGCAGCAGCTAGTCGCCATAGCCTCCATCCAACTTTGCGGATACCCTGAGCTCTCTAGGAGCTGCTCATTTCTTATAATGTTCATTCTCATGATTGCTTGCGTCACAGCTCAGCTGTTTGTTGACTTATTCTGTTCCACTGTAGGATCCACTAGTACCTGAAGCCTCAATCAGAATTCTCAGGCTAGCCACTTATCTCAATCCTAGCGCGCCGTTCTCCTTAGTCGCGTCACTCTTCTTGTCAGTTGCTAGTCATTGTTGGCCCCATGTAACCTGCAAACAGCAACTACTTGACACTTCAGCTTTCATTTTCCTCTGACGTTTGTCTCCTTATTTGGCGCTCGTCTGTTGACCTATTCATTGAAACTGTAGGTATCCAGTAGTGGTCAAACTTCTTAATCAAATGGCTCCACCAGCCACTGATACATACTTTTCTAGAGCCACTATCTCTGCCTATAGCAGCTAGTCGTTATAGCCTCAATTAAACTTTGCTTATACCCCGAGCTCTCTAGGAGCTGCTCATTTCTTACAGTGTTCATTCTCTTGGATTGTTTGCGTCACAGCTCAGTTGTTTGTTGACCTATTCTGTGCCACCGTAGGATACACTAGTACCTGAGGCCTTAATCCGAATTCTATGGCTGGCCACTTATCTCACTGCTAGCGCGCCGTTCTTCTTGGCAGTAGGTAGACATTGTTGGCCCCATGAAACCTACAAAGAGCAACTACCTGACGCTCCAGCTTTCATTTTTCCCTGACGTCTGTCTCTTTATTCAGCGCTCGTCTGTTGACCTATTCATTGAAACTATAACTATCATATGGCTTCACCAGCCACTGATACTTCCTTTTCTAGAGCCACTATCTCTGCCTATAGCAGCAGCTAGTCGCCATAGCCTCAATTCAACTTTGCTGACACCCGGAGCTCTCTAGGAGCTGCTCAATTCTTACCATGTTCAATCTCTTTGATTGTTTGCGTCACAGCTCAGTTGTTTGTTGACCTATTCTGTACCACCGTAGGATCCACTAGTAACTGATAAATTAATCCGAATTCTGTGGCTGGCCATTCATCTCTCTCCTAGCGCGAAGTTATCCGTTTTTCGTCTTACTCTCGTGCAGTTTTCTTTGGCAGTAGCTAGTCGTTGTTGGCCTCATGTAGCCTGGAAGGAGCAACTTCTTGACACTCCAGCGTTCATTTTCTTTTGAAGTCTGTCTCCTTATTCGGCGCTCGTCTGTTGACCTATTCATTGAAACTGTAGGTATCCTGTAGTGGTCAAACTTCTTAATCATATGGCTACACCAGCCTCTGATACATACTTTTCTTGAGCCACTATCTCTGCTTAGCAGCAGCTAGTCGCCATAGGTTCCATTTAACTTTGCGGATACCCGGAGCTTGCTCCGTTCTTACCATGATCATCTCTTTGATTGTTTGCGTCACAGCTCAGCTGTTTGTTGACCTATTCTGTGCCACCGTAGGACCCGCAGGTAGCTGAAGCCTTATTTCGAACTTTATTGCTGGCCATTCATCTCTCCTAGCGCGCCCTTATCCGTCGTCTGTCTTACTCGCGTTTACTTGACATGTGGTCAAAAGTCTTAATGATATGGTTGAATCAGCCACTGATACCTCCATTCCTTTAGCCACTATCTCTGCTCTGCGGCAGCTGTTTGCTGTATTCTCTATTCAACTTTGGGAATACTCCTTAGCTTGCTAGGCGTCAGTCCTTCTGTAGATTGTTTATTCTCCTGGTATAGTTTTTTCACAGCTCAGCTGGTTTGCTGTCCGATCCTTTGACACGGTTGTTATTCGTTGGCACCTCGAATGATTAACCCAACAGGCACCCTTGTCCACTGATACCCGGTCCAGTATCGATATCTTCTAATCGTCTTACCTTCAACACTTAGTCTTCCTTTGATATCCATTTAATCTTAGCCAGCTTCTAATATGCTCAGCTTCCTATATTCATATACTTATGTACATTGTAGTTATGGTGTCTTAGGTAATCCTTATCCCGTGAGCATATATAAATACGGCCACATCGTTACTCTCCTTGGGTTTCCGATAACAACCATTCGTGACCACACACCCACTTTCTAGTCTCAGGTAGAATTCGAACATTGTCAGCTTACACCACATGAACATCTTACCGGAATCCTGCTCTTCATCCCTATGCACATGAAAGTATTCTACCCATCAGGCCATGCCTTCCGCATAAGTAAAAACATCTTTAGCGTAATATCTGTTACACCTTGTACACTAGTTGTCTCAAATAAATGTCTTAATGTAGGATTTTTATCAAACGCTAGGTACATCGACTGTTCCTTTTCGGTCTTCTCTCGGCTTGTTCCTCTCTCCCTTTTCTCTGAGGTCGTGAACATCGGAGAGCTTCGGGATTGAACTGAAGAACTGCCTCCGTCTGGGATGGGACGAAATAACCAACAAATACTTACCTGGACCATGGCCTCACTTCCACTCTAACTATTTACACCCAACCACCGATGTCCAGTGAGGGTAGCTGGACACGAATTCTTCGCTCCCCGGCAAATATATAATCAGAGAAGACTTCATGTGGTTCTGCGAAGGATCAACACATTATATTCAATAAGAATGTTTAGTACCCGACCTACCGACGGAGAGGACCCAGGAACGCAATAGGCAACCAGTTATTGCATCAACCAGCGGAAAACATGGGACGCAACCTGACTGCGAATAACCGAGCAAACAGACTTTTAACAAGAAACATAGCCAGTTACAATTTGCCATTCAATGGATTGGTGGCAGTGTTCCAGGACGTGGTGGGTTTTCGCCTGGCAAGCGTTCTCCCTACAAAAAGCCACAAATGTCCGTTTAACAACACTGCAACGTGGCGTATGTGACTCGCCACCGAATAAAGTCACAGCCCATAACTTTACACTGGCAGGTCAACTAGCGTCACAATTCTACATAGGAACGTTACACTGGGACTTCTACATCTGTATATACTGTTGTCGTTTTACATCCTACCATACGTTGCCCTTTTCCTTCCTTGTGTGCGGGCTCTTCCATTACCTTTCAGTGGATCATTCAGGTTTCTCAATCTCTTATTAGCTGAGGTCCCGTATCTCATGACAGCCAACTTATTGTTTCCCATTTTCAACATTGTACAGTTCCAATCATGGATATATGAACAATTTTCTGCGTTACTGTTCCAATTGCATTATAATGTTTGTACCGTTGTACATATCTGATAATGCCTCCATGAGCGTGCCTCGCATAGTCGAGAATAAAATATTTATTTATTTATTTATTTATTTGTTTGCGCCTGAAAAGTTTGCTTTTTGACTACTTATGTCGTACCTAGTTACAGCGGGGAATTTAAGGCAGCATACTGCATTTCCACGTAGGTATGCCTATTTAGAAAATACTGCTGCGACACCTTTTACATTATCTGTTTCCTGCCATCTGCTTGCAAAGCACAAAGCTACTTTAGCGAAAGAAATTAATGGCGTTACAAGTAGACCGCCAGTCAATCGCAAATACCTTGCTAACTACTGCACCTATGGCACTTCTTTTGCCTTTAAATTAGGCTTCGGTTAAAACTTGTAAAGCATGACTTAATTTTGTACCACTTGTTGCAGCCTTCTAGCCTAAGGAAATGTTGTCATTATCCTTAGATTACACCGTTTGAATGTTAATGCTAGAAATCAAGATCAGAGCAAGAAGTTCTGATTTCATTTTTCGGTAATTTGTAATTTTTTATATACACTGCCTTGGCATGTCTTAAAAACGCATTTTATTACCTTGCCTTTAGAATTTATTATATAATCTTTCCTTGCTCTCTTCAAGATTGTCGCTCTGATTGCTTTCCATGTGCACAACATTAGATGTGAGGACTGAGGGTGCCTAAATGGCCCCAAGAATTTAAGTTCATGGTGAAGTGGATTCTGCTTTCAGAGGAAACATGCACAAGTACGGCTCTGAGCAACCCTTCGCCACTAATAACATTAAGGAGCACAAAAGTTCGCTTAAGGAACCAGATGCATTTCAAGTCCAACGCAATTATATTGAAGTGCTTGGAGGCTTGGTGCTTGTGTCCAAAGAAAATTTGCACAAATGCGGCCCTGCACGACTTTTCACCAAGAAAAGCAAGAACCACAAAATTGCCTGTAGGAGCCAGATGCATTTCACGGTGGGCACGTACAACCCCTTCAGCTTCACCCGCTAGTGCCTTGCATTTGTAATTGCGTAAACTTATATGTACCCTCACTGTTCCTACCCCATACAAGAGTAAGGGATTTGTGTAAATATTTGTCTGCTCTCTTGCGGATATAGCAGCTAAGAAGTCTAGAAATATAAATTTATTTATTATTTAATTTTGTAAATTCGCTTTCCGTATTCTTGTGTCGTCAGTATTGCAAGGTACGGAAGGTTAAACGTCCAGCGTCAAAACCGTGGCCAGTCTGGCCTGTCAGGTGTCATCGGAGGTGCCCAGCGTATGTAATTACAGCCTTTAGCAGGAGGGTAAACAAAATCTAAACCAAACAAAGCGAAAAGGAAATTGTGTATGCTTATGTAACGGTAAGAATGAAAGATCTTTTTTAGTTTTTGTGGTGGTTACACTCGGTAGCTGGATAAACAATCAATCAAAAACGGCCGTACAGCAGCCAGTTGAACTGCTGCCCTGCTGCCATACAACCATGCTTCCCTATGCAATAAAGCATGCTAAGTGGGTGAGGACAGAGTGTTACCTGAATAACTTAATGCCTTAAGAATACATTCCTGGTCAGTAGCAAGGAATAGCATTACCGCAGCCTATGAGGCAACAATTGGGTGATAGAATGGCAAAGCTGCGTTTCAATGCATTAAATGAACCACTGGAAGCTGGGATTCTACGGTGTCTACAGTAAGCCAAATAGATACAGAGACCATTGCGGTTAAGAGCCAAAGGAACTACGTAGCAGAAGCCGCGCAATGTTGAGTTATTAAGTGAGCATAGACTGCCGAGCAGGCAGTTAAGTGGCGCAGTTAAATTTCAGGAAGACAGGCCGTTGCTGAAACGTTGCATTTCTTGTGGAACAAGCAATACTATGAACTAAGGATTGTGGAATGTGATGCCGCATCTGCATTCAATCGATTACGTGAACTATTTTCCTAGGTGAAATATTACGCTGTCCAAAAAGCCAACAGTGTAATTAAAGTGTACAAGAATGAGGTGGATATAAACCGGTTACATTCGTGTGACTGCACCCTCGCATAAACCTATGTGTATATGTTTTATTTAATTATTAGATAAGGCATGTGCTGTCCGCAGACACATTGAGGCATTTCTACCTACTAATGCTTTTGACTGCTGCAGCAATCTGCGCTGTTTCGCTGCTGCTCTGTAACTATTATTTTAGTTTTACTGCGGCACCATGCAGGCGTCTATAGCTCCGCTTAGTGGCTTTATCCGTTATAAGTAGGCTTCAGTTGTTCAGCTTCCTCGGAGCTTGATGCAGAATAAAACTATTGAACTGGCCATTGCCACTGGGCAACTAAACAACAACGTCGGACCTATAATTTTGCAAACGATGATATTGTAGGTCAGCAGCAGTGTCCATACCAATGCCTCGCATGTCTTAGTTGTCATGCGGCAAATCAGTTGCAATGATGATAGCAGACAGTGAAGGTGACGATGACTTGTTCACAGAATGCTGACGTAGGAAGCGCATTTCCTTGGGTCTTTGTTGGAAGTGCGCTACTGCTTTAGGCGAATTGTAGTAGACAACCGAACATCCAAATTACCTATACAAATTCAATCGTTATTATTTGGCACACCAGGTTTGGAGGCTGTGTCCTTGTCGCGCATGTCGGAAGCGCTATCTGGCACATCGCCATCAGGATGGTGGTGTACGGCGGACAATGAAGACAACGTTGTTTTGCTAACTTCAGCTGAAGCAGCCATCGCGTAATTTTGATTTTCGTGTTCTGAATGAAATACTGCTTCGGATATAAGTCATGATCAACTCTCGACATGATGTTCAAATGAAAAGGAAATTTGGCGACCGAGTCACTGCTAACGTTGCGCTTCCCCGCTGGCTACCATGACAACACAAAGGCTACTTGCTTTGTGGTGTGGCCAGACGTACTACCGATGGGACCGCACTTACTATAGTAAACACAAACGGTCCAAGGCCTATAAGGTTTTGAGCAAGTTGTCAGATTTGTATAGTTAAAAATATTAGGCACGTGTCACTTTTACCTAAATTGCGTCGCGACTCGCCTGCACAGCAGCTTAGGGCTAAGTTATATGAATAAATAAATAGATAAAGGTATAGTTCTAGACTGGGCTAGAAGCTGTGCCCTCGAGGGGTCAGGATATAATGCACGGTAACCACTTGCGCTTACACGGGTAATAATGGTGTTACGCTGCTGAACTCGTTGAAAGCGAATACTTCCTCAACGCTGTAGGAAATGTCTCAAAACCTAGGTATTCTAGCTCCATTAGGCATGTTCGGTAAATCACGGTTCCGATAAATGATGGGCTCATGGAAAGAGAAAAGAAAAGCGATGGCAACAAAAAGGTCAAATTAAGAGATTTGTACTGATTTCTAGTAAATATAAACGAAAGGGCTGTAAAACTAAATATCTAAATTCGGACGGCACTTCGGCGTTATTAGCTTGAAACCATAAACGTAGCATATAACAAATATATCATATTAATAGATGAAACCGAGCGCCGACCTCAAGTGTCTTTAATTGCAGTCAGCATTAAAAACCAGTTCTGTAGTATAGATATTTCTAAAGAAATAAGACTGAATGCGTTATGCAGGACTTCGTTTGCTCGTTTTATGTGGAAACTGCAACCGTACCGCATAACTTGCATTACTTTCAAAGTTCTGAAGCTACTGCCAATAACGGGGCCAAATCTCTTTCTACCAGTGCCGCATAACTATTCAAGCATATACGGTAAAAATAAGAATGTATAAAAATTGGCACTTGCTACAGGATCTTAATAGGGCGGCATATCTAAAAATTGACGATGTATCTTCAAAGTAGCAGTACTAACGATATACGACACCACGGCCACAAAAACACTACCCAAGCCTACTTACTAAAACCTGGATAAATATCTAAAAAATATACAGGGAACCGCTCGTAAGGCACCATGGAACCTTTTGCCTGCGCGAAATTGCGGGGCTCTTTGTTATTGGATAATGGTCAAAGGACCTCAGTGTGTCGTTTCTAGAGGCCAGTTGATCGGACTAAGCACTGTATAAGTATACGCTGCAAAATTATTTAGCTTTCAGCGCTTAGGAAGGTTGTCTTGAGACTACATGAGCCTGGTTCACATGGCTCAGGTAGGACAGCTCAGTATCCATTTTCCACTAATGTGTCTGTACACCCTATAAATTATTGGAGAAAATCAAGCATTATCTATTAATTTTATCCCATTTTAGGCATCCCTAAACATGGACCCTCACTGGCAATAAGTTACATATGTCTATCGACAAGTATAAATAATTAAGTATTCAGAAACTGGCAAAATGCTTCTAAACGGGTAATTCGCTAGAGCCTGTATATGTGGGGTCACGAGACCTTTGTCTTCTGTGGTTAGGGTTTACCAGACATAAAGCAGAATTGTGCCCAAGGTGTTGGCATGCCCAACTGCGCAACTGATTGCTCTTTCTGAGTTTTTTCTCCAATTTTTGAGATGCAGTTTGGATGATATCGTCGCAAATCAAGACGTTCATGTCACCCAAGCTATCATGTCGGGGTACATTCTGGTACGAGCTATTCTAGTTGGCCAGGTAGCTTAAAAGAGTAATAGTATACGTCAAGAACTGCAAAATACACAGGAAATGGCAGCTGGTTTTCACCCACTTCTACCCATGACTCAGGGTGGGCAATGGAGCCAGTAAAGATCAACTATATCCTGAGGAACCAGCTAAGGCAATAAATGGTTCGAAGTGGTTGGAGTTCCAGCTAGTAGGTGTGACAGTGGGTCGCTAACCCATGGTTAACTTTCGTGCTTTTGTCAGAGAGCATGAAATATTACATGTCATGATGGCATGCAGGACGATCAAAAATGTCTTCGGTACATCGTCTCGCCAGTCTACCAGTGTTTCCAATGGTGTTTGGCGAATGTACAACGCACATAAATGCTAAGAGGTATGGAGCCAAAAGAAGATGAATTGGGGTGCAAAATGTCTGGTATAGTAGACCGTGACTTTACTGATGATGCTCATAGTATTACTTTGACTCATAAACATCGTATCAAACTAGCTTTGCCCATGCTTCATAGAGGCTTAGGTTGAAGCTATGTATGCTTCTAATAACGGCGCCATCGCGATACCAACATTCACCACGAGGATAAGGGCTATTGGGGTTCCCCTACATCGTTAAGCATTGCCTACGTATGTAAAAGAACGTAGGATTATAAGAGTAGGGTTGCGTTGAATACTACCGACTGTTTCAGTAGGACTCTGATAAGGGCAAATGAGAGCTGGACTTTAAGGAGTATCAGCACATTCTAGTGCATACTCGAGTCTCGGTTGCGGCAAGTATCGCAACAAAGAGTGTACCAAGTTTGGTCCACTTACCCGGAGCCGCACGACGAACTATTTGCGAAGTGGTAATAGTTATGGACTTGGAAGTAAGAAAATGGTGGCGAAGTTATAGTTCAGGTATATAATCCGTCAACTCAGGGGTTTCGCCATTGTGGTCAGTAACAGTTTTGGAAACCTGAATAATAAGCAAGAAAGTGGGGTCATAAATATGTCAAAAGAAGGTCTATGATTTATGTAATAACGTGGCCAATCAAGGTCAGTGGAATCAGAGAGAATAAATGATCGGTAGGCGGAACAAACACATGGAGATGCAAGTGAAGGTAACCCATCCAATGGGGCACGAGAAAATAAGGAAATAAAGGTTGCTGCTCAATTCGCTTCTTGCGGTAGATGTAGGACCGTGCAGTTTAAAACCAACTGCCGCTTAATTCTCCAGTTCTCAGTTGATCCTAGTTGAAAGCTAGACGTTGAAGATAGAGACATGGTGTGTAAGGAAGCTTTACAGTTTAAGGTTAGCTATTCTGCGCAGTACTTAGAGCAAAACGAAGACGGGTTAAATAAGTGATGGCAGATTAATCAGCAGCTGTCTGCGGAAGGGTCCCATTCACTGAACATGCATAGTTGCCACTCTGTTCAATTGTGGTATGTCAAGTGTCGCTTTACTTGCGCCGTAGTAAGGTGGCAAGTGTGTTAGAGGGCCGTAGAGGTGAAACTACGAATTGGGCATTCTAGGCCGCCTTCACAGCTGCGCTTACCCCCATTACGTGTGTCCTTAGGAACGGTGTGATTGGGGACGAGCTGGAAATGGGTCAAGCAAGCATGAAAATAAGGGTAGTAAGTTCTATACTCCGAATTGCAGCCTTAGCCCCTAGGCTTATCGTGCAATTGTTCCAGGAGCAATCTCCGAGGTGGGAAGGACAGCTACAAGCTAAGGATGACACAAATGTATCGCACCAATGTAACTTTTTATTCACATGGATGCCGCAAGTTGTCATACCGGGGTACACCGGTGTTGTTTACGCCCCATCTCCCCCGGTCTCAGAAATGCAATCATTCGTGTCACAGACCTTAAAGAGCCGTTTTGCATTAGCCAGATACATGAACTTTTGCACCTCTATGTTGAAAGCCTGCGGGTTCTTGATTCCTCGCAGCCTTGTTGGTAGTTTCACCCAAGTATTTATATATGCATCTGAGAAGAAACGAGAGCGCAGTTTCCTCCTCGATCTTAGCGGAGTAATAGTACTATTCCTGTTTCTGTGGTTAGGTACTGTTCCATCTCTCAGCTAAAGGCTGTATAATTCACTGTGCACGAAGTTACCTATTAGCTTGTGAAAGAAGCACAGGTTGAGGACGATACATCACAGCCACAGAAGTTGGAGTCCAAGCACCGATTCGAATTGGTTGCACGTCTTTGTCTTGCTATTCAGTGTTCCTAACCCATCCCATTAACGTTATGATATTGCTTGTGCTATTTAATTTGCTCCCACCATCTTATAATCGTCCAATGGGTTTGATTTGGCGTTCTGTTCTAGTCATCTTTTGTACCGTTGTGATATTGTGCTCCAGTTGCTTTATACTAGTATCTAAACCTTTTGCAGCTATGTGGCGTAATAAAGGAAGAGCTTACTCCACCATACGCTTCACTGTTAAAATCAAATTGGCTTTAACTGTCATGCGTAACGTCCAACTCACTGAGCAAACTGACCCCATCATGGTGGTCAATAGTTCCTGCTCAGAGATATGGGACCAAGAGGTAGCTAATCCTGCAGCAGGTACAAACGCAGTCGCTACCATTCATATGCAAGAATGCAACGGCATGCACATTAACCCGCCCACGGAACCAACACTAACGTTTAACGCTCTTATAAAGGTGTGAATGCTCTAAAAAGCGACACAATCAATATCAGAGAATTTGAAAGCGGTGCTGAGCCTATAAGATCGGTCGTCCATCTAAAAACCTATAAATCCAGCTGACGGGAGCCATGCTAGCATGCTCCTGAACGTACTTGCCCACGACGCCAACCGGCGCGTGCGATGCACTAATAATGCCCTACCATACAATGTCCCAGATCAATTACCACATGTTGTGTAAGCTTATAAAAGCCTGCAAATTGCCGCTAGCCGCCATAAAAATTCGCGGTCAAGCATGTTCCCTCCTGCTATGGGTTGCGGGCCCTAAGTATGTGGAACGCTTCATAGAAGCCAACTTTTCCTCGAACCACAGACCAACTTCGGGTATTTAGTGAGCACAGAGGCTATGACGCCCTTACAAAGGCAGATGCTGCACACTTCTACATTACTAACCAACATAAAAGCCCGACTAGAACCAAAGGTATCAACGTCTTTCCCCTACTTCACACCATTGTGCGCCGTTGCTTTAGAGCCGTCCCAACGACGACAAAGACAACAAGAAGAACAACAGAGGTCTCTCTCAAAGCTATTCAACCCGGAGCCGGCACACTTCGAGATAGGTAACTACACCACTATGCGATGCTGCAGCAAATAAAAAATCCCGAGCGGTACCGAATTGTGACTCCCATGTATACGATTTTTATACAAAACCAGCGCTCTTGCCTAGCGCTACGCCAACTACTCCCATCATCATGGATGAGCGCAATACTGTGCACGGATCGGGCGAATAACCACCAATATCTTACAACGCACTCCAATCGTGTCTACTAATGACACCCCCAAGGAACCCAACAAATATCCGCAGGACACACAAACCCGGATACATAAATAGTTTGCCAAGGTACTACAGCAACACCGGCTGGTACACGCAAACGCTTGGACTCAGGCGAGGGCAGCCGGTACCCATCAAACCATCTTCTGCAAGATATCAAAGGCCGCTGGGGTCTGTGCCTACAAATATACAAGGCTAGCCACAAGCCAAGCGTTATCCTTCCGGACCTCCCAGGTAAACAGTCGGCGCCCCGACCTAATAACAATCATGCAATTTACCGGGCTTGCTACTATCTGGCCCTGGGCGTAGCTCCTATTGATATATCTATCAAACACGGACTACAAAACCGGCAGGCTTCTCTCTAACAACTTACATCCCAAATTTCAGTAGTCTCAGCTTTTTTCTCTGCATAACATTACTGCACACAACACGGCATCCTCTACCACAATATCTTTCTTATGGGACATTACAGGGTGTAGTCTGCCATCCCCAATCCATCCAGCGTTAGCGCCTGCTGTAGTTCTGCGAAAAACCCCATGTACACTACAGCCATTCCCATAGGGCTGGTTTCAGCCCTTCGCGAAACTCCAGCAGCCCCAATTATACTATGGGTAGGACGATGGCAAACCCTTGTCAGTACTACACCTTGCCACCCCATGAACACGAAAGCGCGAAACGAGCACAGTTGAAACACAACACTATGCTTTCAACTCCTCTGTGGCTCTCTTCACTCCACAGTGAACGACACAAAGCTAACGGGAGACACCAACTTATGATCTACTGAATTCATAGTTTTAAAAATTGATGCAAAATTTGCTGCCGTAAGCAAAAATAGACCGGAACGTATGCAAAAATATATGGTTTGTGCCCACCGGCGTCGACGTTGTTCAGATTTCAGTGTCCCCAATTTTGGGAATCTTTTTCAGCAGGAGCCGGAAAGCGATTCCTAAAGACAGCCTAACTTGCAGGCAACCTTCATTTGTACAGCGGAAGCATCCCTGTTGCCTAGCCACGAAATAGCAACACCGTTGAGGACCTAGCTATGGGAAAGCAGAGAACACCGCATACAAATTTGTCGTGTTGCAAATGAAACAACCGCCAGGCAAAATGGGCAATGCCCTGCTTAAACGATCATAATCACCATTTAGCTCAACCTTCCGCACTGGTCGCCTTGTTGGTTAGTATTTTATATGCAAACCAGGGAATCTCCAGACTGCTACCTAACAAGCCCTCAGAAGGGACTGTGGAAACAGTCCTTCGCTCTACGTTAAGCCTGTACGTCGCCAGCCAGCCTTCTACGATACCATCCTGTGCAACCTGATGCAGCTGCTAGGGCAGAACCATGTAATCGGACCCCAGCGGGCTTCTACCCGTGTCCTCCTAATGGTGTCAAAACAGCAAATATGTTTACGTGGGGACAGTTTATAAAGATTAAGTAGAGTGCTGAACGGGAAGTTCGTGCTGCTTTAGGTTCTGTTGTGAGGATCTAGCGAGCTATGAAGCAAAGGATTAACCGACGGACAGGGTGTGTATGGAACGCAAAAGAAAATGCGCACACCGTTGCGCGGACCCCTAGCTGGTTGGTCAGGAACAAAGTAGGCGGCCAGGTATGGCAAAGGCAATTAGCCGTGCAAGCACTTACGTAGAAAGTGAGCGTCGGTAGCCGAATGGCTGTATGGGGTAGTCCCGTTAAGACTGGCTGGCCGGACAACCTCCTCGTGGTGCCAGTTGGGTGGGTTGGGTTTACCCCGTTCCAGCAAATAATTAGGCGGCAACGTTCCAGAAAGTGGTTGGCTTTTGCCTGTCAAAGTTTCTCCCAGAAAAGCCACAAATACCTGTTTAAAAACTGTGACGTGGCGGTTGTGACTCGTCACCAACAAAAGTCACGCCCCTGTTTAACCGGAGAACCGCTTAAAGTCCACCATTATCAACCATCTATTTGGGGCGGGCAACCTGGTCAAACGTAATCCACAGTATTTAGTAATCCCATAAACACGATTACACATACCTATATGCTCACATACAAACATTCCTATATCAACATAAGTGACCACCCTATTGTTCCATTCTATATTAGCTCAACACATTTTGTACTAGTAACATAATCATCTTTGTGCAAGTGTGCGTCGCTTAGTGGAGAAAAACATACTAGGCACCACCTATCTACGGTCCTACAACGACTTATCTTTCACAATGTAGCTCCGCACTTTCGTGCTTAAGACTTCAAGTATATGGCTAAGTTGCATGCCTGTAACCTTATCTCGTCCTACTTCTTCACTTATCTCTTTGACCATGTATTTCCTCTATACTTATATACCACCTACGTCTGGTGCTCCACCGACTCATCTTCCACCCGCTAGCTCAGCACTATGATGCGCAGGACCTCAAGTAGCAGACTCTCTTTCCTACTTATATCCTTATTGTTGCGCAATAGACCAAAACACCATTAAATATTCTCTTTTAACCCCGCTTCCATATTTCGGATATTCCTACCACTTCTCTTACCTGTTTGGCTCTGGCTTTCCCATCCTCCTAGGCACCACCTATCTGCGGTCCTTCAAAGACTTATATTTCAAACTGCTGCTCTGCACTTTGGTGCGTAAGACTTCAAGTACATGGCTACGATGCATACCTATAACCTTATCGCGTCGTACATCTTGACTCATCTCTCTGACCCTAGCCTTCCTGTCCACCTATGAACCACCTACCTCTGATGCTCCACCGACTCACTTTCCACACTGCAGCTCCGACGTTTGCGCGTAGGACCTCTAGTAGCAGGCTATGTTTCCCACTTATATCCGTATCGCAAATCTGCCATCTCTTTATCTATAACTGTTCCTCTATGAATCACCATACAATTAAATATTCTATCTACATCGCGCTTCCGTTCATCGCTTATTCCTAATACTTCTATTACCTTTCTGGCGCTGGCTTTCCTCTTCCATTATGCAGTACCCACCTACGATGCTCTACCATCTTACCTTTCACAATGTAGCTCCGCACCTTGCTGCGTAAGACCTCAAGTATCTGACCATGCTGCTTGACCATCGCTTGTCTCGTCCTAAGGCTTCACTTATCTCTTTGACCTTGTCTTTCCTCTCTACTTATGTACCACCTACATCTGATGCTGCACCGAATCATCCTCCACATGCAAGCACTGCACTTTTGCGCATGACTTTAAGTATATGGCAATGATGCCTATCTATAAATTTATCTCGTCCTACTTCTTCACTTTTCTCTTTGACGCTGGCTTTCCTGTCCGCCTATAGACCACCTACCTCTGGCACATTTGCAGGAATCTAGCATCTCAAGATCCGCCTTTCCTTCTCACATTAACTGCAGACTTACTTTATGTAAATCAACGCTTTTCTTTTCTACTGGCAGCTTGGCATGCATCTCCAGTACCCACTTAAATAAGCTCTAATTCTTCTGTGTACTACAACCCGAAACTTCCCCTTTGGTCCTCACAGTCCATCTGACTTACCCGTGACACCGTAGAGCTCTGCATTCGAGAGGCCCACTTAGCCTATTGAGAGACCGCTGTTCTATTTTATTTCACAGTTTGATCAACTGCCCTGCTGGCACCTCCACTTTTCTATTGCTGCAGCCTTTGGACTAATTACTCGCCGCCCCAATGAGATAGGCTTTTGTCACAACTGTATACTGCACCTTCTTTCCTTTGCTGCACTACTCCACATTTCATGACATCTAGTTTCTGAACACGGATTTTCTATTTTCATCCCCAAAATTAGATGGCATATTCAAACAGATGACGCCCTAGTTTACAGATACACATATAAAACGAGGTAAAATGTTTGGCAAGGCTTGAGGTCGCCGGCTCTCCTTACTTCTTTCTTTGCGTTCGAAGCCCGTGCTTTCTATGACCCTTTCTTCCTTTTGCCCCGCGTGACCTGCATAGAAGTTACTGCATAAACGTACCTAAAGCGTAATAGCTATAAACTGGACTTATAGACAAACATGTACAGCTCATGCCACCACCTCGGGCATTCTGTCCCCTTGATATGCATCATCTATCGGTTTGAACGACTGTGTTCAAAGCATTTTCACCTTCGGAACACCATCTCAAGAAAGCTTTATCTACCTAAAGTGCTCAGCTTACTGGCGATGTCCTGGCTTTACTTTTCGTCCACCTCGCTAGTGGATTATTTATTGTACAAGAACGTTCATATGCTTGGCAGCAGTATCCGATGGATACGTTACCCACCTCGCCAGGGTAGTCTGCCATCAACTGTGCGTGGGAGGGAACAGTGCGTACGGGCTGGGCGTAGCCTTTCGCTCAGGCAAGCTGTCCTTAGTGGCGTTCCGCAGGGCTCGGCATTGGGGCCATTGTTGTTCGCGATGTATGTAAATGACTTGCCGGGAGAGCTAGGAGTGTCATCATTAATGTTTGCTGACGACTTTAAGCTCTGGAATATTGTGGATATCCCGGGGGTCCTGAGGCAATTCAGCGTGCCTTGGATAGGCTCTGGGAGTGGTCTACCTCATGGTTGATGCCCATAAATAGGGCCAAGTGCTCTGTTCTCCGAATTGGAGCTACAAATCCTCCCACCCGATATGTTGTCGGCGGTGTTGAACTCCAAGTTGTCACTCAGCAGGTTGATTTAGGAGTCGTACACGCATCAGCACTTCATTCTGGAGACAACTGGAAGAAGGCTGCTTGTCGAGGGTTTCGTATGATGTGGTTTATCCGCCGCTCTTTCGGAATCTTAACGGCCAAGTTGTTTGTGAAGCTATTTTCGGCATTCGTCCGACCTCACCTGGAATATTGAATTCAGGCTTGTCCACCATGTCTTAACCGAGACAAAATGGACCTGGAGAGGGTGTTACGAGCGGGCACTCGGTTAGTGCAGGGTCTACGGGGACAGACGTATCCTGAAAGCTTGCTCAGTTTGGGTATGTACTCCAGGCACTACCGAAGGATAAGAGGGGACCTGATTCTCACTTATCGTATTTTGACGGGTAAGATTGGCCCAGACTTGTCAGGGCTTTTTAGTTCCGCTACGTTACCTAATCTCCGCGGTCACCCACTGAAACTGCATAAACCACAGTCTGATAGGATTAGGACGGAAACTCGTCTGTCTCGCCGAGTTATACATCGCTGGAATTCGCTTCCAGATCACGTGGTTAGGGAACCTACGGTTAAGGGTTTTGCGCGCCAGCTCGATGCTCTTGGGTGGCAACAGCAAACCTTTCCTTTTTCCTAACTGACTCACCTTCACTTTCAGTTCCTTTTTATTGACTCAAATATCTTGGTGTTCCACTTGCTTAGCTCTTTCCACTTTCTTTTTGCCTTCTGAGTTTACTTTTTTCTTTCTTACTTCACGTAACCGACAAAGCAGGGACTGCTAGGGCAGGATACGTGGGCATTAATTGGTTGGACTGGGTGTGATGCGGTCTTTGTTTTAAGTTTATCAGTATTTCAAATTTCGCCAATTCCTGGTTCAACGACCCGCCGAAGAAGGATCACTCACGGGATCATCCTTCGTTCCAGTCCCGCTTGAACTTGAACTTGAACAAGGCAGCTAGAAGATTATCTATTATGGATGCTCTTTAGCCGCACCTTCCACTTGTTTGACCAATTGGGTTCAAATTAAGGACACTATCGGAACACCACTTCAAGAAAGCTGCATCAACCGACAAATGTTCAACTTACTTGCGATGTCCTGGCTCTAGGTTCCGTCCACCTCGCCAGTGGATTATTTATTGTACCGGATCCTTCATACGCTTGGCGTCAATATTTGTTGCATACGTTACCCACCGCGCCAGTGTGGTCGGCCAACAAATCCAGGCCTATCTATCATGGAAGCTTTTTGATTCGTACCTTCCACTGGATTGAACAACTGGGTTCAAATCATTAGTACTTCCGAAACATAAACTAATCAGCTTCATCCCCCTGGAGCTGACCAACATACCTGCAATGACATGGATTTATACTCCCTCCACCTAGCCAGTAGATAACCTACTAAAAGCCTTGATCAGTATCCTTCATGGGTGTTAATAATTGGGATCAAATCCTTATAACTTTCGGTACATCTGAAAACAAGTTCGCCTTTCTGCAGGTGTTCAATTAACTTGCGATCCCATGGCTTTAAGCGCCGTCCACCTCGAAAGTGGATTACTACTTCCTAGTACTTCACTCACCTCGCCAGTGTGGTATGAAGATTTTATACCTTCCGGAAGTATATGGTCTGTGGTCTAGCCTACTACGCTTGGCCATTCCTGATTTCAAAAACCACAGCAAGCTCCTCGAGCGTTCGAAACATCCTCTCCATGCAAGCGTCCCACTTAGCTGCAGTGCTTACCTTCCGTGGACCTATCAGCGACACACACCTGGCCCGTGGGTTAGCTGCTCAGACAAGGATACTGCTTATGATTTGAGCTCCATACTCACCTGAATAACGCAGCACCGCAATCTACACAGCTTACCTCCGAAGAGTACCGCTGCCCACAACCTTTCCTGATCAATCCTGACTAAGCCTGCCGCTGAGCCAACAGAAAATCCGGTGTCCTATGACTGCGGTTAGCTGCTCGGAATATCGGTCCTACAAAAGCGTTAGTAATTCAATGTTATATACATTGTGGTAAACGACAGTGCTCCAGGACGTGGTGGGTTATCGCTTGGCAAGCGTTTTCTCTATAAAAGGCCACAAATGTCTGCTTAACGGCACTGTGACTTGGCGGATGTGATTCGCCACTGAAACAAAGTCAACTCTCTCTGCTTCACACGAAGAATGATCTCAATACCTTATATTTGCGAACACGTGCTTAGCAAGCATTATCGGACGCCTACGCCCAATTAAAAACGGAGATCAATCCCAGGAACCATGCGAACCTGCACCCAGAACTTCCATAACCGAAGCACTTAAGGATCGTACAGCCCTTCGACGCAAAATTACTCACTGACACCACTGCTCAAGCTCTTCATGCCTGCATTACTCCTGTGCAAAATTATGTGCTATCATCAAGCCCTATATTTTGCTAACACGTATCTATGTTGTGTGTGTACCCCAGCTTCTAGTGTTTATATGGTCATGTCAGCAACTTGATAATGCCTGTACTGGTGTCTCCCGTTTCGTCGAGTATATGACTTAGTTAATGTAATTAAATTCAATTTTGTACTTATTTTTCTACCGAAAGCGGATAATGTAGCTGGAACGAGATTGTTGACACTTGCTACAGCGTTGACGTGGGCGAACATATGGCGCACAAACGGGCACTTGGGAAATGGAACGCAGCCGATGATATTGAGAAGTCTGATGATCGACTATGGGATCCATCTACTATAGCACGGAACGTGTGGAAGTCCGTTCAATACCTACAGGCTGCCGAAACAATCGCCTAATATACTGGTACGTGCCACAAAAGCTATTTTCGCACTACTAGTGCAGTACTCGCGAGCAAAGAATATATAAACTGAACCGCATCATTACTCACGTAAAAGCACGTGCTCACGGTGCATTACGACCTGAGCCCTCGAAGGCACAGCTTCTAGCCAAGTTGAGAAACCTACCTTTATTTATTTAGTTATTAACATGCATAGCAATGCACAAAAGCGTACGATGCGTAAAATGTGCAAAGCCGTTTCTGGGTCTTCGAAAGCTTGGATCCTTGTTTGTTTCAAAACATTTTGGTATTGAAAGGGTTTTATAACGGCAACTGTGAGAGGCAAATTTTAGGTAAGCTAGTAAAAGCTAACAAAGTTCCTAAAACGAACTGAATGTTTGAGCATCCTACCGCGTCGATTGATAGCAGGGCGAGTTGGAGTGTTGTCGGTTGACGTTGTAGGTTTCGCTTGGGGGAGCTGACTAGTCTGAGGTTACTATGCTGGCCGAGTTGGCGGAGTCTGTGAAAGTGCTTGTTGCCTCGAAACGTCAGCCATTAATGCAGGCGGGTTTGATTCGATGGAATTTGGCGGTCCCACGCTTGCCATGGTAGTAAAAATAAACGTTTCGTCACTTCTGTGTAAGGCACTGTACTGGCCAGAATAAGTAGGCTGAGTGGCCGGCTTACGCAGTCAGTGTGAAGGAATACTACGTGAAAGAAGCAAGCTATTCTTTACGTTAGTACGCAAGCTCTGTGCTCTGGGTTGCTCAGGCGGAATTTGTCGCATGTGATAGGCGAGCTGCGTAGTTGTCAGAGTCCGAGTTGTTGACGCTTTAGCTGAGATGAGTTCCCCAGGTAAGCGTTGTGTGCATCCAAAGGCTAGCAAACATGGGGTGGCGTGCAAATCCGCTTTACTCGTGTTGCATATGCTTAAGAGAACGAGTGTAAGTGCTTCGTGCAATTATGTGCTAGATTGGGCACACAGTGCTGTTTTGAGTTGCCAGTGGAACCTTTCTACCATCCCATTAGCTACGGGATAGTATGCGGTGGATCGGTTGTGTTGGCGACCAAGAACGTTGTGAAGTTTGCCGAAGGATCTGCCAATGTGTGGTCCTCCGTCTTTGAAGGCTAAATAAATTAATAAATAGATAGTTTAGTCGCAAATTGTTAGACACACCAAATCAGGCATGCTCAAGTTTTACTGGCAGTTGTGCTTCACAACGATACATTGGGTTCAAATATGCGTAGTGCAAACGGTCAACGCACTCACTATAAGTGCAATATAACGGTACACGTAGACGGATGGTGTCATATGCTTGTAGGTGTCGGGGAAAAGTTGAGATATGTCTCTATTCGACTTGCCAGTAGTTAGTTGTGCGCAGTGACGTTATTCGGTCACGAGCCACATCCGCCACTTTGCAGTGTTTTTAAACAGACATTTGTGGCTTTTCATAGGGAGAACGCTTTCGAGAGGAAAACCCACTACATCCTGGAACACGGCAGTAACGCTTTCTGAACACTTATGTACAACAGGAAAAGTCGCTATATGATTTATTTCATATTGGGTTATTCGCAGTAAAATGGCTTCCAGGTTCCTCTGTTGCTCGGACAGGTGGCTCGTTCAGTCCTACCATAATTGTTGGGGCCGGGTGAGGATATATATATATATATAAGTATATTTCTAGGCCGTCTAGTGGCTGCACCCTTAAGTTTGCAGATCAATCTTAACATTAATGCAGTGCTCTTGCATGGAATTAGGCAAAATACAAGCATATTCATCGTTGGCAATTACAAATGCATTGGCATTGTTTGTTGCACAATTGCTGGGGTCGCAGGCGTCCAACTTGGAATTTTTCTGATTCCGTCGGTCGATATCGAGCTCCTGGTTCTTTTGTTGTTCAAGCTGCGCAGAGGGGTAATTTTGCCTTCTTTCTTTGTAACAGGATCCAATTCACCACAAATTCACTTTAACTTCATTGAAGGTGTTGTTGACCCGCTCAGTCGTCACAATTGTTCGTGCGCACAAAGAAGAAATGGGAATGGCGGAATTATGAAATAAGCGAAGTTAAAAAATATTTTCGAGAAATGCAGGTGAATATAACAAGATTTGTTAAGAGACATACTAAGGTGGCGTGCTTCAGTAGAAAATACAAATAAACAAATATATATAGCTAAACTTTTCTTGCGCTGATATTGCATGCTGGTGTGAAATTTAACCTGAGTAAATCTCAGAAAAAAGTAAAACCTTTTCTAAGGCTAGAAAACTGCGTACAGTAGTGCAAAAATAGCTTGCTAAGGACAAGTTTTAGCCGCTGATTACGTTGAAAGTAAAAACAATGCAATACGTGCAGTTGTTTGCGAGTTATTCGCAATTGAAGGATGGTCTACGAATAAGGCCATTATTCTTTTTCGCTAAAATTGGCTTCTGCTTTGCCAGCAGATAGCAGAGAAACGAAAAGATGTAAAATGTAGGGAAGCTGTATATGTTCTAAATAAGCCTCGCTATCCAGAAATGCTCTAATTAGCCAGTTATACCCCAGCGACAAGTAGGGACTGCGTAGGTGGCCGAAAAGTACACGTTGCCCTCATACATGGCAAATATACGCAAATAAGCTATTGTTTTGCGCGAAACGCTAGAAATCCAGCAAGGAATATGATGCCTGCGTGGGAATTTAGGTGAGCTTATAATTAATTCACGGTTAGAAGACCTCAGCATACCATTTGCAGTCGATACTGAGCCACATAAACAACTAGGAATATAGTTTAGTATTTTTTTCAATACATAAGTGTTTCTGAAGCTCATATTATAGCCGCATGAACCAGGTCTACCTAATTAACACAGAAGACCTTTCGGATCATTTGACACAGTTTGGCCTCCAAAATACGCACATTTCTTATCTAAACATCGCAAGTTTTATCCCTTTGAGCCCATTTTCTATATTCATAAGGCTGTCTCTAACAGCAGTGAGCTAGGGGAGCCTGTCACTAATAATAAACAAATGAGTATGGGAAAATTTAGTAACATATAGCGACTTGCTTTAGGGCATGAAATCAAGTTTGGTCTGCCTTGTTGGTGCATTAACAACTCTACTTCTGGGGATTGAGCTTACTCGAACTTAAGGGATTATTATGCCTCATGTGTTGATGCACCCTATCGTGCAGCTCATTGATGAATTTTGAGCTATTACTCTCCAATTTTAAGTTCCGAAGCATGAGCCAGCGATGGTCATCCAGGTGGCAATGTTAACTTGTACTCTACTGTCACACCGGCTATTGCTTTTGTGGTTTCCTAGCAAGAGCTGTTCTAGCACCCTAAGCAAAGAGTGATAAGGTAAACCAGGAGTAGCATAGTAAAAAGACCAGTGAGAGCTTCGCGCTCACCCGCCATTACGCATAATTAATGGTGGGATTTTGAGCCAGCTAAAATATAAATAACACAACAGCGGCCAAGATAAGAAACGTGGTGCTGGATAGTTTCTGGTGCTCCAGCCAGCCAGTGTGACCGGGGCCCTCTGTCGTGGGTTAGCTTTCGTTCCAGTGAAATGGAATCTGGAAATGTGAGTGTTTTACTAGAAAAAGCAATTAAAGAAGAGGATCTGGTTTTCATTAAATCACGGGCAATGCTAATCTTCCGCAAAGCAAAGATTCCCATTCCATTAATATGAATCAATATCAGAAATCCGTTCCGGGGGAAGAATTCTTTTCGGTAACTCTCCTCGACCCTAAACATTTACAAATCACGGATACTGTGGAGTAAGCCTCAAGGCGGGCTGGGATTTACTTCTGGACTGTTTAAATGATCAAAATCGATAACTCGAGAGAGATAGCGTTGGTAAACCAAGTAAACTAAATACACATACATACGCAAAGCTCAATAGTCCAAAGTAAGTAAGTGGGTAAAAGAACAGCCAAATAACTAAGTAACGGTGTCCGTTGGCCAAGGTAGTAGTAGCGGCCGTATGAATCTTTTTTGTACACATAATTCCGGCTTCAGCTGGTGAATGTAGATAGCCTCGGCGATGGATAAGAGCTGTTTGCGAAATCCTTGGGTGCAGTGCTCAGGTGGTGAATAAATGACTTTGAAGTCATTCCCTGAATCTGTGTGGCTACATTCAGGGAGGTGCGACATGAATGAGCTGTCTGAAGACCTAATTTCGCCTTTGTAAAATCATGCCGGAATGTGTTCACGAATCTACTGAGATAGGCGTCTTTTCGTGCGACCCACAAATCGTGCACCACAGCAGCACGAGGACTGATAAACGATCATTGAACTGGTCAACGACGATAGTCTATCCTTCAAGGGTTTCGGAAGCAACGGCTTTTTGTGAAAAACGACTCTCAGCCGGGCCGCGAAATAAGTTTTCCCGACAGCGTCTTTCAGGCATCTGGATAACATATCAGCTGCAGAATCGCCCTTAAGGGGTATATGTACGTAAAGCTCTTTCTTAGGAGCAATGCTCCTAGGTGGCTTTCGATTGCGTTCCTTCAAATGTTTCATGATAAATTTATCAGGATAACCATTTTCAGAGAATGACTTCAAAGTCATTTATTCACTACCTGAACACTACCCCCAAGGATTTCGCAAACAGCTCTTATCCATCGCCGAGGCTATCCACATTCACCAGCTGAAGCCGGAATTATGTGTACAAAAACGATTCATACGGCCGCTACTACTACCTTGGCCAAAGGACACTGTTACTTAGCTATTTGGCTGTTCTTTTACCCACTTACTTACTTTGGACTATTGAGCTTTGCGTATGTATGTGTATTTAGTTTACTTGGTTTACCAACGCTATCTGTCTCGAGTTATCGATTTTGATCACTTAAACAGTCCAGAAGTAAATCCCAGCCCGCCTTGAGGCTTACTCCACAGTATCCGTGATTTGTAAATGTTTGGGTCCGAGGAGAGTTACTGAAAAGAATTCTTCCCCCGGAACGGATTTCTGATCTGGTTTTCATTACGCCTGTCTACTAGTTTTGCCAATAGTTAAAGGCATATGTATACCAGATCAAGCTAAGTATATGGCACCAAGAAAGGATAAGCGGAGAGCGAAATGTCTGACTCTTGGGCCTAGAACTTTTAACGTGCTCGCTTTTTCCACAACATGAATGATATTATGTTGCTGTTTACATAATGATAGTGGTTGGAAACAGCGGAGTACAGTAGCTAGTGCTCCGGCTTAATGAAAAAGCATCAATAAGGGACAGCTAGCAACCGACATCTACGAAGACACATTAAGGTACAAATAAAGCCGGCATTTAGACGGTTTTGGACAATTCTAATGCTAAGCGTAAGTGTATCAGCAGTAACAAATTCTTTCAACATCTCATGCAAAGCTTAGGTCTAGAAGGATGTCTTTAATAGGAGTACCTCAAAGGTCCTAAGCCTAATATTTTTTACACTGACCCAGTTTGTCCAGGTGAGCAAAGTTTTGAACTCACTGCCGTCTGGATTTTTAGTTGTATACGTTGCGGGAGTGTGAAGACGAGTTCAGCTCTCCATACTGAACAACGGTTGTGGTGGTGATTGCATTTGTGTCCGTTTAGTATACGGCCAGGATCCATGTAAGTCCTTGTCGGTTATTACCTCTGGCTTGGGTGAAAGCTGTTACTCAGTCCAATCCCAGATCTCCAAGAAGTGCCGGACCTCAGAGAAAAGGGAAAGTGTGGGACAACCGAAAGAAGACAGAAAAAACAGGCGGGGAGTTAACCACTGTTAACGTCTTATGTTACAACGTTGAGAGTTGAGACCAAAGCATGTACACCGTGCCAAGACGATTATGCTGAAACTGCCTTTTGAATAGCCTATAGAATAAATAGTTGTATGCGTACATTGCTAAGTCTGCGTACAAGCAAGCTCGTTGTATCAGTAAGTAATACAAGAAGTATCAGTTTACTGTGAGGCATCGATGGCTTGGGAAGGAAGGAAAGTAGGTGGTGATTGCATGGTGGTGATTGCATGGTGAAGGAACAGCACGTAGCCAGTCTAACACATTAGGGAGCGCAACACAAGCAGGTTAAAAAATATAAACAGTTTGCCGCGAGAACGATCTATAGGTTAATTAGTGGTAAGGCAGCGGAAAGCTTTGATGCAGACATCCTGAGTGAATAAAGTTTATAGAAATAAGGAGTGGCTCCTAACCAGCTCTGGATAATCGCAGATGCATGCAGCTACCATCTGTCGATGGTGGCAATAGGGAAGACTATCGCTGGACAGATGGAGACATTCCTATAAGACGCTTGGTCAATAGTGTATGCCTACAGGGTCACAGAATGCAACAAAAAACCAGCGAAGGTAAGTGATCCAGACAATTCAAAGAAATATACGTTGAAGAGACAATGAGTGTAGCCTAGCGAGCTCCAGGTCTTTACAGAGGTGCAGTGAGCATACGACGAATCCCTGCAAAAAGATGAATAAGCCAAGACGAAAAACCTATAATGGCGCTGCGAAAAGGAGCATCGTCGGTAACTAACTTTAGCTAACCATCTTTCTAGAAATATCTGTCTAACGGTTGTTTGATGAACAGTGGGGTCTGTAAATTCTTTCAGGCCAACGTGTGAAACGGTCGCCGAAGGTGATTAAGTCCACCTAGCCATTGCCTGGTGGCAGTGCTCGGATCATGTTGCCATGGACAAGTGCGAAACGATAGTCAGGAGCTGGAAAGACGCCCTGGGATTTTGGTTTGCATTCATACCTTGGCGCGCTGACAATGGAAACAAGTGCGAACCAAAGAAGTACATCGAGGTTAAAGCTTAGCCATACGAGGTGTTCGGTTATCAGGTTCGGCGAGGCTGGTATTACAGGATGAGACAGGTTGTGTAAAGTATTGAAAATAGTTCCGCGCATGGAAGTAGGAACTAAAGTAGGGGGAGAAGTTTGTGGAATCTCAAATTTAATGGTCCTCTCAGATGAAGCGAGTGGAACTTCGCGTAGTTTAAAAGTATACAAATATATATTCTAAAGAAAGCAAAGCACGTCTTTTGGCATGATCAGAATAATACACTGTTGTATTTAATAGCATACGGTCCAAGTGCAAGAGCAGGAGTACTCAGCTGCGGTCATTTGTGTGGGCCAACAGAAGCCAGAGAATGGATAAAGTTTATGATCCAGAGTACGGGGCCACGCTCCCGCAGACATAAGCAGAATTGCGTAGGCAAACTGATGCACAGCCAACGAAGTAACAGGATGAGGATAACAGGGAACATTGGAATAGAGCACGTGCTGTTGAGGAGGTCGTCCAATTAGTTTCCCTACAAAATACAGGTCAGTTGAGTAACGCATGAGGAAAACTCTGTATAAAAAGCACTATGGATAGTGGCATGTCACTGATCATACATGTAAATGCACTTGTAACGGAGTGATATATACCTAGAAGTTATGAAACAAGGTACTGGTGAACTTGCTAATATATGTTAGGTGCAGTGACTTTCTTGCGTAGCGAGTCACATCCGCCACACTGCAGTGCTGTAGAACGTCTGTGGCATGTTGTGTGCAGAACACTTGCTAGCCATAAATCCACCACGCCCTGGAACACGGTTGACCGAGTGCATGACACTGACAGGGCTGCCTTTCGACCGACTGCTATCGCGGTTACTCGCAGTCGTGTTACGCCTATTTGTTATGTTGGCTGCGGTTTGCATTATCGTAGTCGATGGCGCTGGCTTGGAGCCGGTGTAACAAGACGAATACCTATGGCACTTACTGCAGAACTTAAAATTGAATAGAATAAGCTCAAAGTTATGCAGCGTTGCTCAATAGTGTGTACCAACACATGAGGTACAATTATCCTACATGTTCGAGCAACTTCAACCCCAGAAGCAGATAAGTTAATGCCACTCAACGCAGACCCAAGTGGATTTCACGCCTCGAGGCTTTTTGCTAACTTATCTTATACTCATTTCTTTATTCTTGGCGATAGGCTCCTCTATCTCACTGAAGTTGCAGGTAGAAAATATACCTAGAAACTCGGCTCTAAGTGGTAGTAATCACGATACTTGTCTAACCAATATGCACCAGACCGCCAGTTAATCGCAAATACCTTGCTAACTACTGCACCTACAGTATTTCTTTTACTTTGGAAGTAAGCTTTGGTTAAAATTGTACAGTGTGGCTTACTTTTGTACCGCTTTTTGCAGCCTTCTAGCCTAAGGAAATGTTGTCATTATCCTTAGATGTACACCGTTTGAATGTTAATGCTAGAAATCAAGATCAGGGCAAGAAGTTCTGATTTCATTTTTCGGTAATTTGTAATTTTTTATATACGCTGCCTTGGCATGTCTTAAAAACGCATTTTATTACTTTGCCTTTGGAATTTATTATATAATCTTTCCTTGCTCTCTTCAAGTTCACCGCTCTTGTTGCTTTCCATGTGCACACCATTAGATGTGAGGACTGAGAGTGCCTAAATAGCCCCAAGAATTTAAGTTCATGGTGAAGTGGATTCTGCTTTCAGAGAAAGCATGCACAACTACGGCTTTGAGCAACCCTCCGCCACTAATAACAGTAAGGGGCACAAAAGTTCGCGTTAAGGAGCCAGATGAATTTCAAGTCCAATGCAATCATAGTGAAGTGCTTGGAGGCTTGGAGCCTGTATCCAAAGCAAATTTGCACAAATGCGGCTCTGCCCAGGTGACACAATCGTAACAGTAAACGTAGCAAACTGGACAGAAACTGGACAACGGTCCAGTTGCGGTCCAATTGCATTACTTGAAGCTCTATGCATTTAGTTTGACATTTGTTAATGAATAAATGATCAGTAAGCGTCATAAGTAATATTATTTGACCATAAGACGTGTGGTGTATATGCATCAGCGGGTCATTTTATTTGCAGTTTCGGTTTTGTAACCTTGTTCACTGCTTGCGTTCGGGTATGCGCTATTGCTTAGCTCCTATGATACCGCGCCACCTCAGGCACACCTATCAGGTTTTCAAGTTATAGTTTGTCTGATACATATGTATTCCTTTTCAGCATGCCGCGGCGAAAAATTTATCAATTAAATGCACTGTTTCTGTCTCCTAGCACTATTAACCGTGCAGCAAAAAATGACATCAAGGTTCAGCTACGAAGAAGCGCTTCTATTGTCAGCGGCTAAGCAACAAAAGGGTAAGAGGATTTGTAACATATATTACTTATGATTGCTCACACAGTGCAGCAATCTGATAAGGTTGCACCTGCCGTGCCGATGACGGGGGTCCAGATGCAGTGGTCCATAACTTGAGAAAGCTTATTACAAAACCTCAGGTACCAGCAGCATTTGTTCGTCTACTATTGGAGCTTGTGCAACTGTGGATGCTATTTTTGCCAAGGACTACGGGAGGCTGATGCGAACTCCAAGGAACTTTCGTATACGAATGGTTGCACCGGGCACTTACGGTCACGTAGGTCTGCTGAGAGATTTACAGTTGGCATGCTCTGCTCTTTCGCTCGCGGTTGATGACATTGTATACTATCAATTGCATATTGACGGATTTAAGCGTTTTAAGCGTTATCTTGTAAGTTACTTAATTCCACATAGCTATGCACTAACTATTGACGTCTTTCTTTTTCAGCACAGATGGCTTTTCAAGAATACAGCGTTGTCAAACTACTTGGCAGACAAAAGCACTCCGATGGGTCTTCCAACCAAGCGTCCTATATGAGTACGGTTTTTTATTTCCCCATAGAAGACGGCCCGTCCGCTCCAGCTCCGATGAGGAAGATGCCGTGCGGCCCACCGAATCCAAATGGCCTGCTGCAGCAACTTACGCACGTGCTCACAGTTATCTCTTCAGTGGCATTAGTCCACCACGTGCAGGGCCATCAACAAACAACCGTAAGTGGCGCATTCCTACTGCCCCCATTAAACAGTAATCGCACCGAATGTTATTGCTGACGTTGCACCATCTAATCTGGAGGTACCACAGGAACTGAAGGCGCTTAAAGGCAAGACGTCACGGACGCATTGCACTCAGCTTTATTTTTAGATGAATTATGCTTCATCCGATCAAAACTGGTCGGCAGTCGCCGCATGTCCGAAACCATGTTGCAGATGCTGCAGCGACAGTCCAAACGTCTTGCACCGGGACATTGTCTGCCATTTATCTCTCTCAGTGAGCTTAAGGGGATGATGAACGTCTGAATGACCCAGATTTCAAAACCAGAGTCGTAAGTTCGTCTTATGATTGAAAGACTTTCTGGTCAACCATTTGTGTGCTGTGCACAGTGCTAACATGCAACTCGTCGTCAGGGGTACCATGGAGCGGCTAATGATAAGAGCAGTTGCCGCGGAGATCTACTACTCAGGCGCCGGTGGCATGTTTGCATTGTGGCGAACCAATATGAACGGCATCGTACAAGGTAGGTTGACATACAGTAATGCATAAAAACTACAAAGGCATCATTCGGCAACGCGTGGGTGGTGCAACCTCGGATGCGGACACCGCACGGCACATCAAAACCTGGTTGCGCTCTGCAGGGCGCAAGAGACCGCCTGTTGAGCAAAGTAAAGTATGCATTACGAACGAGGTGAGTTCACTGCTTATTAGGAACATCTTTAGCTTCCTACATTGTTCATCGTCGATGGGGATTAACCATCTTGCCAATGCCGCTTTTTGCTACCAACGATTTTTGTACTACACACCTTCATGTACATAAAGCATTCTTATACCCCGGTTGTCATGTTCTTTCGACTTGTGGTGTTCTCACGTGCGCGGTAAGCTCCATTTCGCTTCCTAACCAACAGCTTGAAGCGCCGCCTAGGTGTGTTCACACGTCTAGCAACTACGGCAACAGGTACTGCGTGAACCTTGAGTCCGAACCGTCAATGTACTCCTTAGGTACTAAGTGTGTGGAAGTGTGATGTCCGTATTCGGATATCCATGGGAGGCAATCGAGGTTTCTGGACCTACCGGATCGCTACACATAGTGGTGGATTTCTATTAGTCAACACTGGCATCATTTTCAATGGTCCGCTCTAAACTGAACAAAATACCTTTTCACAGCCGTCTCACGGTATAAGATCCTGTCCAGTTTAGCGTAATGCTCTCATAGTAACGCTTAGGAGGCTAATCTGGACAGAATCTGGAGATGTGCTACCAGGATGCGCGACTTTTCACCAAGAAAAGCAAGAACCACAAAATTGCCTGTAGGAGCCAGATGCATTTCACGGTGGGCACGTACAACCCCTTCAGCTTCACCCGCTAGTGTCTTGCATTCGTAATTGCGAAAAGTTATATGTACCCTCACTGTTCCTACCCCATACAAGAGTAAGGGATTTGTGTAAATATTCGTCTGCTCTCTTGCGGGTATAGCAGCTAAGAAGTCTAAAATATAAATTTATTTATTATTTAATTTTGTAAATTCGCTTTCCGTATTCTTGTGTTGTCAGTATTGCAAGGTACGGAAGGTTAAACGTCCAGCGTCAAAACCGTGGCCAGTCTCGACTGTCAGGTGTCATCGGAGGTGCCCTGCGTATGTAATGATAGCCATCAGCAGGAGGGCAAACAAAATCTAAACCAAACAAAGTGGCAAGGAAATTGTGCATGCGTGTGTAACGGTAAGAATGAAAGATCTTTTTTAATTTTTGTGGTGGTTACACTCGACAGATGGACAAACGATCAGTCAGCAACGGCCGTACAGCAGCCAGTTGAACTCCTGCTTTGCTGTCATACAACCATTTTTCTTGTGCAGCACGGAATAATACGTGGGAGAGAACGGAGTGTTACCTGAATACTTTAATGACTTAAGCAAACCTTTAGCTTTAAGTCGTCTAATCTTGTGTAGACAAATTACTAGTACAAACTATTGGCGGTCGTATAAATATAAGGCGGCATTAGGCGGCTCTCTTGCGGCTTTCACTACCCCGTGTCATAAGCAGACGTTGCCCCACAGATAACTCAGCACCAAACACACTTTAAACAAGCAAACCGACTAGGAAATAGCAGCTAACGCGTCACTTGTGTCGGCGTCGAGCCACGTCCAGTAAACTCTCGAGCCAAGCACAAGGCGAGTCACGTGGACTTCAGCCAGGCAGACGAGGCGGAGCAACGGCGCCCAGTTTTTTCGTGTATGAATCCAGTTCCTGCTGCCAAGTTGAACTTCGTCCACCTAACGCATTGCGCCATCGCACGTCTAACCATCTGAGCAAGACGTTGCTAGGTAAGCGGCTACCAGGCATACGTAGCACGTGCCCAAGCCAACGGAACTTGTTCAGTGCTCTCTGTTGTTCTAGGCAGCTAACATGTTTAGCACTACCTAGTAATATCTAACGCACATCATCGTTGCGCACACGCTGTTGTCCTCCGACACTAGCAATGCTTCGCAAACAACCGTGATCAAAGACGTGAATGCGCCCCAGGTCCTCAGACCGAAGGGTCCAAGTTTCATTGCCAAAGAGCAGAACGGCCCTCACTGTAGCCTTGTATACACGGCCTTTTAGACGTAGGGAATCTACCTTCTGTCTCCAAAGGTGCTGCAGGTTCAAAAGGGCAGTTCTGGCCTTTGCAGTGCGTGACCTGACTTCAGGTTCTATGTGCCCATCGTTGCTGATGCAGCTGGCAAGTTAAGTGAATTGATCAACCACGTCGATTTCCTCCTTAGCAAAGGTCACGGGGTCATAAAGTGTCCGGTGGTCCTACAGCAACAGTTTGCACTTGGAAGGTGCGAAGTGCATACCAATTAAGGGGGCCGCTCCAGAAAGACTACTCAGAATCAATCGTGCCGCCGCAACATTGCCAAAAGCAAGACGTTATATTCCACATAAACATTATCATTTATCCTTTCACTCGGCAGGACGTCAAAGCCTAGATTATGCCATTCCGCAAGGGCACAGTCCATTATAGAGTCCGCTATGGAATTGCACGATATGTGAAAATTGGACTACGCTGACGGACGCTTCTTGTGGTCGAAACCCATACGATAGACCACTGTAGACACTGACGCAGTCTGTAGTGTTCTAGTACGGAGCGCGACGGATGCTTGCATAGCGAGTGGGAGCACCATACTATGCCCAAGGTTTGCACAGGATGCATCTCCCGACTGAATCAAACGCCCGCCTAAATTCGAGAAACACAGCTATTGTCGGTCTGCGGTATGTGTGGCGCTGCTTTAGCACCTTACACAAAGGGAATATATGGTCTATCCATTTACCTCCTGGGCGAAGGCCCGCGTGCTCTTCCCTAGTCCGGGATTTCCGTTCCATTATGGTGACGAACGAGAATGGATGGGAGTACTTTTTCTACGATTGGCGGTAGGCTAATATCCCTGTGCTTAGAACCGTCTGTGCGACTGCCCTGCTTGTATATTGCGCTATAATCCATGCGTACCAATTAGCCGGGACACTCTTTTCCTTTATATACGTTCGAATAGGGAGCCAGTGCCTCGCAAAGGCCCTCACCTCCATCCTTAAATAGTGCAGGTAGAAGGGAATCCGAGCCAGCGGAACAAAACCATTGTGGGCGGTGATCGCGTTTCGGGCCTCCTCCTCCGACGGAAGCTTTAAACTAACCGACCTTGGCTCGTCCTACATTACCTGAGTAAGAAGAGGACCGGAAACAGGGGTCACTTGAACTGTTCTTGAAAGTGCTTCGCTGACTCTGCTTGTCACACTGACACCTGGTTTCCTGGTACAATGGTGCGGAGCAGCTAAAAGAGCTTGTGGTAATTGCTTCCAGCTCCTGCTTCCTCCATTTCTTGTGCCCTTCTGGCGCACCAGGCTTCCTCGTCATCACGTAGGCTCTCGTTATTGCGAGCCTAATAGCCAGTCTGTTCACACTGTGCTCAGAGCCAGCCGAGAGATTTCTTCTAGACTCCAACAGGTTCACCGACCTCTCGGGTATCACGGGACTGGTGCGGTGACGATTTACAATACCACCAGCACTTACTCATGCACCTTGCATGGCGGCCTGGATCCTATTTCACTGAAGCTTAGTGTCATTAGAACGGGACAGCCAAAGTTCGGTACGCAGTGCGTCTTGCTAGGCTTGCCTGATCGAATGCTAAAACAATTTCTTAAATGACAATCGGAGGAGATGCTTTGTGCGCCTTCCGGTGTAGTTCATGGAGAAACGACAGCGCGCAAGGCATGAGCAGAGTTAGCGCAGATATCCCAGAAGGAACGGCAAGGCAGGATGGAACTATGCCACCGTAACTTATGACAGTGTTGTCAATTTGGGTCCATTGCTGGCCAGCTACAGGAGGAGGCAAAGTAGCACTTCGGCGCCCACTGTGTCTAAAAGCAGCGCTACTAATAAACAAGTGGTGTTCCGCACACCTTTGCGGCAAGTGCTCGCCGTTGTCAGTTCGTTCGGAGATAGGCTCCTAATTACCACTCAACTGAACTTCTGAGGAGCTCATACGCCCTACATGTGCATTAACTGCCCCTGCAAATACTATAATATTTGAACTAGTAGCACTGTATAGTGGCGCATTCAGTTCGCGGTAGAATGTGCCTTGACAGCAAATAAACCGCAGTCGGTGGAAGCATGAGCGGAAATCACAAACAAAGTGCGTTTTGCACTACTTCATGGATACACCCTAGCTGATGTCGTCAAAGGGGCTGTACCTAAACGGCTGTTCACCGGAACCCAATCAACCAAAGTTAACCCAGGCTTGGAGCTTTGCATGATACATAAACCTGCTTGACCTGTGAGTGCTGCATTGGCTTCTCTGGGGGCGTACAAACAATAACGATATGATAAGCTGGGTGTAGTTAATACAACCACCCCATTCTGATTATTTCGGATACATAAAAGGCATCCATACCCAATGTGTCCAACGTGCGTGCGAATGCAGCTTGTTGGCCTAGTTGTCTTAGAGTGCAAACGTTGAAAGACAACATTGAAACGGGACAGCTTGGCCTTGTAATGGGCCGTTGCCGATAGACGTCCACTTGGACTGGTGGGGACGTGACGGCAGACGGTTCAACTCCAGTGGCACTTTGGTTGTTTTCAAGTAAGCTGGGAGTTGGAGCAGGAAGTTTAGTAATGGGGTTAGGGATGGGCATAAAAGCAACAGGTTCAAAAGCAAGAACAGAGGCGCCAACAGTAGCATGTTTTCGCTTATCTGCCCCGTTGTATGCAGCAAGGTAAGGCGACGGTTGATAATCTGCGAGACGACCGATGCAGAGTGAAGTGTATGTTTGAAGAAAAGGCATGGTTTTATGTGGGCTGAGCTACCGACAGGGCGCTCAGCTCAAGCCAGAAGGACGATTAGGGTTAGCATCCAAAGCCTTAAGCTAAAAAGCCTGGGAGTTTATGCAAGTGGAAGTGTCAGGGAAGATGCGACGAGTAGGTGGTGCATGGTCGTTTTTACGGACTGAGGTAAGACGCACTGAAGGGCGAAAAGCATAGTACAAAGCTCTTAGTAACTAGTAGAGTACTAAAAATAGTGTTGCGTTGAAGCTTGTCCGGGTCGGGATCAGCTCGTTGGGCAGTATCCAGGTCGGCTAGGTCGACGTTTGCTGCTCTGATGGATGCACGAAATAGCGAATGCGCCGGAACTGAGGACATCTGAGATATGTCGCACCTCCCTCTCATAAATTAAGAAACATAGTCAAGGTGTCTAGTTGCCTATGGAGAATACTTGGTGAAGGCTTTCGTTGCTTAGATTAACGGCTTTTGGTCCGCGAAGACGGTAGAAGGTTGACCTTCGAGATAAGGGCGGAAAACTTTGCTAGTTTAATAGATAGCCAGTATTTCCCTAACAGGGGCGTTGTAACGTTGTTCTGCAGGTTGTCAACGTTTCGGGAAGAAAGCTTGCGGTATCCAACTATGGTCAGTGGGTTGTTGAAGCGCTGCGCCGACGGCGGTGCTTGCTGCTTCTGCCGTAAGAGAAAGTGCAGCGTTGAGCCTTGGTGGGCAATAAGCACTACTTTGGCGGCAGCAAAGATGAGCTTCTGGAAAGGCTGTCTGACGTTGTCTGGGAAGAGAAAATAACGTTGTTTGTCACGGAGCAAATTACTCATTGGTTGCTTAGTGCTCGCGCAGTAAGGAACAAAGCCTCGAAAATAGTTGGCCGTGCCGAGGAGTCTGCGCAGCTGGTTGAAGAAACTAGGGGTAGGATAGTACTTCAGTGCCTGGATTTTGTCTAACTGGGCTTCAGTGCCAAGGGCGACTATGATGTGACCACGAACGTCGCTAAAACATTGGCCCAGTTGGCAGTTATGTGGGTTTACGTTGACTCATGGTGCGTCAAGCATCGGAAGAGTGTCGTGATGCAGATGTGCATCCGCTAACTAGTGCCTTTGCAAAAGTCCTCTAAACAAGGATAAACCCCTGCGAGACCTCTCGTTACCTCGTGTATGAAAGGCTGAATAGGTTGAGCAGTGTTGCTGAGGTCGAAATGCATTCTAAGTACCGTAATTTTCTGACTACAGTGCGCAAGTAAAATCCTTATAGTTGCTTAAAATGTCAGCAGTGTGTCTTAGATTCCGGCGCGCCTTGTTTTTGAATGTTTGTGTAGAAGCCTAGTGACCTCAAATCTATTTCAAAGTTCACACTGGACTGAAAAATCCGGCAAGATGTTTTATTACGACTTGGATTGTCGAAAAATAAGCACTGGACCGGAACGTCCTGGAGTCATCTTCTTATGTTTTCTGGGCAGACTTAATTAGGGGTAACAAACCTTGTGCAGAAGTCAAAGGATTCGAGGTTGGCTGGTGACCATAAACCAATCAAAGATCCAACCATATACGCGGATATCCTATACTGCGATATTGATGATGGTTACCCCACCCGGCAAACTCACTTGGTCCAAAAATGCACCTTGCAACCACTGTCCAAAACACGCACATGTATCTCGCTGGTTGCAGGTGTGTTTGTATGTACGAGCTGCGCTCCCACCAGTATTCAAAAGCCATGCGCTCATTCAGCCAGCCAGAGAGGCGTGTGTGAGCTTCACTGGGGTCATCGTCCATAATGATATTATCGGATAGAAAACTGGAGTACATGTCGTCTTATGCGTACAAACGAGGAGGTAACCGTGTGATTGTATACAATCTGGTCAACCCATGATGTCCGCCAGTCGCATGCTGGCGAGTAAGACGAAGCTTGTTCGCTTACTCATACCACTATTCCTGACACGTGCTGTGCTTCAACGTACCAGTAATTTAGAATCCCAAAATGACACATGTACAGGGACATGCTTACGAAGCAGATTTCCAGCTCAAGCCCATCAGACACACAGTACAAGGTACAAATAGATCAGCCGCGAAACAATTAAATATGAATAAATAATAATAAATAAAGCATAATAAAAATAAATAAGTAATAAATAATAAATAATAATATAATTAAATATAAATGAACCAACGGTACGGAAGTGAAAGAAGCAAGACGTCCTGCACCAAATAAAGAAGACAACGAATAGTTTCCGATGAAAGAAAGCAAGATGCCTCCATGGGCGTGCCTCGCATAGTCGAGAGGAAAATAATTAGATATGTATGTGTTTAAATTGAGCAGTGGATTAATGAACATAGAACAGCAAGTAGAAGCGTCTCTACAATCTTCATTCGAGTCAAGGCAAGAGGGATGGCACGTGATATGAAGATGAACCACTTTCAAGTAGGGCATCCATAGTGCATCGGTTTTATGGAAATGCGCCTACTCTCCAAATGCACAAGCACTACCACCCCGTAGCAACTGTCAACGAATTGCGAAGAGAAGCTGACCATCTTCCGCACTTACTGTAAAAACAAGCTTACCAAAAAGTAGATCCACCCAGACCACATCACAAACATGGAAGAGGATCCACTCAGCTTTGATATCCTCGTGAACCATATTATTAAAATCCAGGGATATCTACTGTATCTATCCACACCACAGGGAAAGAGAAATCACCCTTCACGGTAATCCTCGGTTGCCACGCTAATGGCCAGAAACTATCACCCACAGGTACATCCGCCAAAACAAGAAGGTTTATCCACTGGGACTGGCCGACCCATCCTCAAAACGCTTGGTCCTTTCTCCAGGAAATGAAAACCCACACACTGGTCCAAATGGAGCTCATTCCGCCATTCCGGAGGCGCTACCTTCACTGGGTCTAAACAAATGGGTTTAGCTTGCCTCCTACTCAGAGAACAATTTACTCCCTGGAATAATATCTGTACATGGATCCCCCGTTCCACAACTGAAGACAAACAACTCTGGCGTGATTACCTTCACTGCCTCAAACATTCCTATTCGCCAGTCACCTGGAGCTGTTCTGATGTCATTTCAAGGACAGCGTTGCGCACGTATACGTGGCTATTCCGATGGCCTTCCATGGAATTTTCACTTGGCTATGGAAACAGTTACACTTGCTTACATTTGCAGGAATCCCAAATCCAATTTGCAGAGAATGGCCTTTTTACCTATTAAGGACATATTCAGCCACAAGAAACAACTTCACTCACCGACCTCATGACAAGTCCAGTGTGGATAGCTGGAACGGTTTGCGAGCCGAGCAAGAATATAATAGAAGAGCCGGCCTCTATTAACAATGTGTTTACTCACCTGCATCATTATCATTCGATTCTTCGCATCTTGCATCATTGACCGGCCCCAACGACTGCTGTCGTATCAGTACTAAGCCATTCGGCCAACCAATGCAGAATTTTGGCTGTCAACCGACCGCGGATAATAGAGTGCAAAATCCGTCTATACGATGCATAACCGACTTGCACTACTGTTCAACGAAAGCTACGGCAGTGTTCCAGGATGTGGTGGGTTTTCGCCTGGCAAGCGTTCTCCCTATAAAAAGCCACAAATGTCCGCTTAACAACACTGCAACGTGGCGGATTTGACGCGCCACAAAATAAAGTCACAGCTAAGCATTTCACACTGACGCAGTCCTCAGCCTTCTACATCGAACCTGTGCAACTAATTCTGCTATGAAGAATGCTTTGTTGGAGCACAGATCATCCCTATCTCGTAATGGTCATTGGTTGCACCAAAACCTTGTTTTGATTCCTGTGCTCACGGATCACTGCATGGTGAAATTACCCCCACCTTGTACCTTGACTGAATTTTGCGCGCCACAGCGCTATCAGGTTCCTCGGTCTGACTATTACCTGGCAATAGGCTCACTCATATGGACTTCGTGTTCGTTTATACCTTTAATTAAAAAGAAATGTTCTAACATTCCACAAAAGCTATGCATGTATACATATTTGATCACGCCTTTACAGGTGTGCCTCGTTTTACCGAGAATATACTATTTATTTATTTATTTAAGAGGAAGACTGCCAAAGAAATGCTTGCCTGTTGGGGTCATCGTGTAGCTCAAACTAAATGCTGAATTGAGGTGGAGAAAACGAGCGAGTGACTGAGAGAAGTTTACGTAAGGAGACCAGATAGTTTTTCTGCACATCTTCGCCCTAATTGAGGTACCACTCCAGGTGCCACTATCTCACTGAAATTGCCAGACTCCCACCGAAGAAAAGTAATTCGGAGTCTGCCATCCTGCCGGCTGAAGAACTTCAGCCGTTAGGTATTGGTGTAAGCGAGGCGTACAAAGTCTTGCGTTCTGCTTGGAAACATTAGGTGACAGGTGTGCACACATTTACCAGGGTATGCTGATAACGCCGGGCTAGTAACGCCGCTATCTGCCAATGAACCGTCGATGCCCGGCCCAAGGTATGAGCCTCAGCTATCGTCCGATCCTAGGCTTGCGTGCTGCCGTCATCGCTCGACTATTAATATTCGACACTGAAGATGAAGAATTATACGAATTTGTAGGAGAGAAATGGTTGAAAAACTGAAAGCATTTTTCGGTTTTTTACGAGTTACAAGTGAACAATGTGGAGTGCTTTTCTTAATGAGTTAACCAAACCCATTATTTTGTTCGCTTTATGCGCTCCATAATCATGTGCGCCTTAGAAATGAAATCAAACCCCGTTCGCTGATACTGTGACTGTTAGTCTGGTTCGCCTTATCGTCCGAAAAATACGATACTCGAAAGGCTAAAAATGTGTACCCACCGCGGATGTAGGTAAGTCAACTGGCGCTACCAGTGGTGGGCGCACTAGGTCAGCTTTGCTAAAGATAGACTTAACAACTGAAGCTGTGTCCAAGTCAAACGCATGCGAAATACGCTACTTGTCTGGGACGGGAACGTTGGTACGTGCTCTGTACTCACCAAAGGAGCGCCAGCCACCGGTGTGGACTGGTATCAGATGTAATTCCGGTGCCCACAGATTTGGAAAGGGTGGATTATCCCCAGTTCCAACATTTGCTCAAGTTCCGCTTTCGCCCTTTTGAGTGTGTCCGGGGCTAGTCCGTGCGGACGGGACGAAACAGGTAGACACGTAGTCGCGATTTAGTGCGTGATGTTTGACGTCAACGGAGCCATGTCGTTCGGATGGAGAAAGAGTTTGTGCTGGAGGTTGAAAAAGTCTATAAAAAGCTGTGGTGCTTGAGGCAGGACACGAAGGCAATTGAAGGCAGTTGCGTTGGGTTGGTACCGATAAAACTGAGCCGTCCGAGAGTCTGTAAGCTTATGCCTTTTAGCATTGACGATAAGGTAGAAGTGTGTCTCTGCCCGACACCGTTTCAAATACACACGATTGAACCCGATGTAACGTCGTGATACAAATCTATTTTCAAACCTTGATCATGCCTGAGTTGGTGTGCCCATGAAACTGCGAATAAACTTTATTTATTTATTGTACTGTTCCAGTCACGGACATAGGAACGATTTTCTACTCTCGCTGTTACAGTTGCCATAAAATGTTTGTACAGTTGTACGTATCTGATCATGCCTCCATGAACGTGTCTCGCATAGTCGAGACTAAAATATTTATTTATTTATTTGAACGTGTAAGCAGACTGACTGCATATGCGCGCGATAGGGCGATGAGGCATTTTCAGAGCACGACTATTATCGGTGTCCTGCCGGATGGACTGCACCGGGTGGTGTCTGAATCCGGGTCAGATATCTGCCGCGTTTTGCACACAATAAGGCAGTAACTGTGACTGTTCTTTCAATCGTCATTGGCGTACGCCTTGCGGTCACGTATTGCACCTTGCGGTGGAGGAAAAATCGGAATGCCCACGATGTCCTTCAAGGAAGTCGACGATTGATTGATCCAGCGGTACAATCTGATACGGCGGAGAACTTGGATTGCAATCAGTGTGAACCAGTCTCCGCGGCTGGACATGCACACAGTGTGATAGTTAGGCGCATAAATATTCCAGGCTTGCAAGTGGTGCTTGGGGAAATCGATGTGAATGTCCAAAGTCTGCTCCGAGGGATACCTGAAAGCGCTGGATATATTGCGTGCTTTCGGGAACGCTATCTTCGCAAATTGGGATTACAACATTCGCTGCGACGTCGAAGTTTTCAGCAACTTTACCGGCGTGCACGGCAAACTTTCCACGTTTATTGGGAGGTCAGCGTAAAAATGAGCTGCAAGTTATTGCGGCGGGTTTTCTTGAAAGGTCGGCAAACTTGAAGGACCGCGTTATGATGGATGGCAGTCAGAAAACCATCCCAGGCTCATCAACTTCCGCTACGGTGGTCTATGTGGAGGATCCAAGGCATGGGAAAAGTGCGCGTAAGGAACGCTTGATCCATCGTGTTGTAAATCCGGCTACTGGGACCAGCGCAATGTGCGTTACGCAATTTCGTTGTCTGCCGACGTCGACGACCGCTAGATGCAGAAAGCGGAGCAAACGATATGCACATGGGAGTGCAAGTGGCCAGTTTCCTACAACTGCAGTTTAATGTGGTTTGCAGTAAGAGGACTTTGGAACGCGTGATCGCGATATCTCCTGGGTGATGTGTGACAGATGCTCAAGGTGGTTCCATCAAACTTGCGCATCATATCACGGGGAGGATACTTATGAATGCGTTTTCTGCAGAATGCAAGTTCCCGGTATTCCGTGTAATGATGAAAAGCATTAAAGGTGACCGGGAGAGAACAGCACGGACGTTTGCAATTGAAAGCCATTTGCGGAAGTAAACGCATTACATTATATTTGCGAATATCCATCACACTGTCGGTAAGTTTCTCGTTTTTATGAAAACAATCATTTCATGTGCCTTTGGTTGGTTCAAGCAAGCAAAACCGCACGCTGTGCGCAATTTCATCTTGCTGACGAGTCAACTTCTGTACAAGTGAAAGCGTGAGCATCACCATTAAACATGTTAGTTCGCGATGGAAAATATCGTACCTACTGTGTCGAAAAACGTAGGATTAAAAAGTAGTAAAAATCAGCAGGTGCAAGCTAGCTGAGCTACCGTTAACGAATAGCCATGGTTCCCATAAGCTGTCAGCCGGTTACTAGTCCGCAAAAATATTACTATACGAAATCATCTAACGCTATATGTGAGATGGTGGTTGCAGTGGAGAATAAGAAGGAATGGTTGGTGCAAGGGAATCCAGCACGAACGCCACTTAGGTCGGCTGGTAGCCATGTCAGCAAGTGTATGTAGGCACACCAGTTCGTCTTTCGGACCCCAACCAATGAGTCTAGACGTTCCGACCGATGACGCAAAAGCGCCCCGAGTTTTTGCCATACGGTTCGTATTGTCATCTTTCGCCTCACGGGCGCTGAGACAACTTCCCAGGTAGCTGAAGTTTTGAACGACTTACAGCTTCTCCACACCAACGGTCAACGTAGGAGGCGATCTAGGCCAATGTTGGAGGAACGCTTTGCACTTCGAAGGTGGGAAGCCAAGCCCGAAGTGACGGACAGCCAGTGGTAATCTGTCCAGTGCCCTTGGCTAATTTTTCACCTGTCACATATATTAGGTCAATATCAATAACATACTATAAGGCATGAAGTAGTTCTCCTGGGAGTAGCTCCACAAGTCTAAGTCGTGTACTGTGAATGCGATTTATATTACTTCGTCAACAGGGAATTTGCAGAGCACAGGTGACAGAATACATCCTTGTCTCGCACCGCTGAAGATATAACACGGCGAAGACAGCCTTGCGTAAGCCCTTACTCTGTCTAAGCTACGCGCGTATAATCATCGCATAATATTTACGTATTTCGCTGGAACACGTGTCCTGATTATACATTCCCAAAGAGCACTTCTATCCGTGGATAGGATTGCAATGTTGATATCAAGGAGCAGGATCATTTTCCAACGGCAATGTGTGCTATGTTGCTTCCACAACTGACGCAAAGTGAAGATATGGTCAATGCAGCCACTACGTGCACGAAACCCGGCTTATTGTTCACGAATATGGCTTTCACGAACGCTAGTCGTTCTGTGAAGGATGACAGAGGTAAGCAATTTGGAGACGATGGAGATCACACGGAATTCTCTGTGATTTGCGCATTCCGATCGATAGCCTCCCTTGAAAACTGGGACTACGACGGATCGGCTCCAGTGGTTGGTAAACTTTCCTGCTCAAAAGGTTGCACTACCAATTAGTATAAATCATCCACAAGTCTTGTCCACCGAATTTCACGAGTTATGGAGGAAGCTCATAGCATCCCTTGGTGTTATTTAACTTTAAAGGTGCGAACGCACGTTCGACTTGAAGCAGCGGGTGGTTCTGGAAGACAGACCACTGGTCTGGGTGATCACTGGCATTCAGACTAGCTGGCTTCCAGGGTTACCTGGTGTCACTGCGCTCACTATGTCATCTTGGGCTTCCACTAAACGCTTCCGCAGGTCTGTACACACAAGTGCATTGTCCGTGTATCCACATGTAGTCCAAACCCAGCGACATATCTGGACACGGCCTCTCTATGGTAAGATTACCGCAATGTGAGGGTCTTGCGTCCATAGGTAGTTGGATGGTAATGGGCGCCAAGGCAAACTCCGGCGGTTGCTCTGTCGGAAATTAGTGCGCGCAAGAACTACTCCACCATTTGCACACAAATAAACTAACCACGTACCGTTATTATTACGGGAACCTACTTCATGTTGGCCGCCAAGACGCAGTACATCGGTGGATAATTTCCCAACTTGAGCGTTCAGATCCCCAGCGGGCACTACATTGCCCCAGCTGCTGCTATGGCAAAGTACCTTGTTCATTTGTCGACAGGAGTCCTGGTCAACCGTATCAGGAACGATGCTTACCGTTCATTAATGAGTTTAAACTAGAAGCAATGCGAGTATTAAATCCAAGGTGTGGGGGGACGTGATTTTTGGGTTGATAACAGGGAGGATAAAAGTGAAGCTGGTAGAAGACGAATGGGGGTGATTATTAGGGGTTTGATAAGATGGGATGGCTTGAGCAGTAGAATCCAAACCCTATGCACCCTGCTGGACGCAGCAGACAGAGCACCGTTGATTACACTGTGCGGTGGCTAGAGCATCAGTAAATTGCTTGAGGAAAAATTCATTGCACAGCGTAAGCAGGATACTGTCCGTTTTCCCAGACCTACACAGATGAACCGTTAGGGGACTCAACCAAAGCACCTTTTCCAAAACCTGACCGGTAGGCACCGGCTTTTGCGTTCGGCTACAAGGAGTCCCGCAGGACCAGGAGGAGGATTTTCTCTGGCCTTTAACCATTGACCAACCTGGTATCATTGGCCCTGAAGGTGCAAATAAAGCAGCACCTGGCATAGCTCAATGGATCACAGACAGGCAAAGTAAAGAATTGCAACAAGTTAAAATTATCCAGGTTGGACGTGCTGGCATGCACGGAACACAAGGAAAGCTGTCATTCAATTTACCAACTACGGGATGGAATCGTATGCATGCACAGTGAATATTAGTTGTTTAGGCGTGCTGCCAACTCAACTGTCTGCCTCTAACACAGCGGTATCCTATGTAGGACAGACTGAACAAGACTCCGCTAGGTAGACTTTAACCTAAAATACGTGCAAGCGGCCCAATCCTACGCAACTCATGGAATGTTATCTGTCGTCTTAGTTGAGCTACCATGATAATCTCTACCTACTACTCGCCTTATGTACATCATCGTTGGGGATACCCCGGTGCCATCCGACAGTAATAATTCTTCGCCGACAACGATGGTCAAATACCTGCAAGCGCCTCAGGTTTTCAATCGGGAGGGGAGAAGTTTCGTCTGGGTGGTTTCTGCATCGACCACATGCTAAATTCGCATCAATTGTTGGAGCACCGTCACACATATTGGCGGCGCACCGTATTGGTGCTCCTGGACATCCAAATTGCCGTCGATTCTGTTGATCGAGGTGGTGAATTTTACTGTCAACTCAGGAAAGGTGCGCACGAGAAATATGTAAATATTATCACAACATTATACGCGGGTCACACGGGCAGAGTGATAGCTTACGGTAAGCGGTCGCCGTCCTTCAATATCTTCAGCCGTGTGAGACAAGGATGCCCATTGTCACCGTTCCTCTTAATTTCGACATTGACGAAGTAATGGAGATTGCGTTTATAGTACACCACTTGTAAGGTGAAAGAGTTGTTGCCTTAGGTATGCAGACGACATTGCCCTCATGTTTGAAATACTCCAAGACGTGCGAACATGAGCTGGGCAGATTACCACTGCATGTCAGCGGCTTCCGGCTTCGCCTTCCACCGTCCAACTTCAATGCTTAACTCAAACATTGGCAGGGATCGCATCCAGCGTTGACCCTTGGTGGGGACAAGCTGGAAGTCGTTCAGAAATTCCACTACCTTGAAATTTATTTCAGGGTCCTTGGGATCGAAGATGAGATCACCAATCGTATAGTGGAAGCTGAAAGTTGTTACACCACCTACGTCGGCGGTGGGACATCACTTTAGCCCCTGAGAGTACAGTGTACAATGCAGCGGTTTGTTCGACCTCACCGTTCTTTCGGATTCAGATGGACTGGAACGATAAGAAAATAACTTGAGTGTTCCTTTTTAAACCACCCGTTGAGCCAGGAAATGTTAAGCAGCTAGGCCTTGATAGATAAACAACGAAACACCCGAAACACACCCTGGTCAACCAAATACTGCACACATTTCCTGCACTAGCAGACCCGATGTGTAGGTTACGTGAAGTAAGAAAGATGTAGAAAGTAAATAGATGTAGAAAGTGAATAAATGTAGAAAGTAAATGAATGAATAAATGGAAGATAAAGGAGAAGGAAAGTAATTTATATGAAGGATAACACCAAAGAGTGAAGAGAATGACAGACTAAGAACTAAAAATAGGAAGATGGATCTGGTCAGTGGAAGGGAAAGGTTCCATTTTGCCAGCAAACAACGTCTAACTGACACTCGAAACCCTTAACGGTAGGCTCACTGACTACACTTTATGGCAGCAAGTTCCAGAGCTTCCTAATTCTACTCGCTAACCGAGTTTCCGCCCTGATCCCGTTAGATCGCGGCTTGCGTAGCTTCAGGGGTTGACCACGAAGAAAAAGCAACCTAGCCGGGCTAAATAACTGGCTCAAGTCCTGTCCAACCTTCCCTGTTAAAACGCGGTAAGTAAGGATTAGGTCTCCTAGAAGCCGTCGGCAGTGCATTGAAGATATACCCAAGCTAAGTAGACTATCGAAGCACGATTGCCCCCGTAACCCCTCGACCAATTTGGTACCTACGTTCAACCTCCTCTCGAACTCCATTTTGTACCAAACAACGCAGGGCGTGCAAGCCTGTGCGCAGTATTGCAGACGGGGCCGCACGAAAGCTGGGAACAGCTTCACAAATTTGTCGGCAGATAAGACCCCAAAGAACGCGTATTAACAACAACGTTCTGAAACCCTTACTTGCGGCCTTCTTCCAGTTGTCACCAGAATGCAAAGACGAGGAATGGACAACTTCTAGGTCCATCTGGTTGGAGGCAATGGGGAGTTCGACCCCACTGTGTACTAGCGCGAAGGCGGGAAAGTTGCGCCTACACGAAGGACGAAACACAGCTTGATTAATGGGCAGTAACCACAAAGCAGACCAGTCCCAGAGTCGGTCCAGGGCACGCTGTATGGCCTCAGAACATCCAGTGATATTTATAGCATTCCATAGCCTAAGGCCATCAGCAAGCAATATGGAGGATACCCCAAGCTCTCCAGGGAGATCGTTTAAGTAGATGGAGAACAGCGTAGGTCCAAGGACCGAGCCCTGTGGGTCACCGCAAATGACCCTTAAACTAAAGGATAAGCTGCGACCCACACGTACACAATGCTCACTTCCCTGCAAAAGCACAGATCACTAGTGAATGGCGCGGCCAGATGCACCGTAGGAGCTCAGCTATTTTATATTCCCAAGTGGGGTACCTTATCAAATGCTTTCGATAAATCTACGAAAAGCACATCCAATACCTGGCCATTGTTCATTGACTCGGCCCAAGCCTCATGAGAGACCAACAAATTCGTCAGGCACGAAACCCTCTGCCGGAATCCATGTTGTGCACTTCTGAGTAGATTTAATCTATCCAGGTGACCTCTCAACGAATCTCTCATCAGGTTTTCAAGCAGTTTGACCACAACGCTAGTCAGACTCCCTGGCCTATAATTGGCTGCTTAACTCTTGTCGCTAGTTTTGAAGATAGTACAGATGACAGCCTCCTTCCATTCAGAAGGTAATATTCAGCTGCCAAGTGAGTTCTGGAACACTATCGTCAGCTGTCCACTCAGTTCCACCGCCAACTCATGCGGGTTTCGGTTGAATTAAACCAGGTCCAGCTGCTGTTATCATCAACATGAATCAGTATACACATCAGCTGTAGGTGGGAAACACCTCAGCCACTGTCCTGCAATACATAAAGGAAAAGGAAAATAAAGTACATCAGTTGCATGCCAGCTGAGGTACCAGCAACGGATAAACATCGTTCCGGTAAGCAACCAGCCGGCTACTAGGCAAAAAGAAAAATTGTTTCACGCTAGGAATTGAGAAAGTACATGGAGGAGGGGGCTAAAAGGAATGAGGAGGTACAAGGAAACTTACAGCAGGAACGACACTGAGGTCGTCTCCTTGCCATGTCAGCAACTGCATCTTTACCGAATCCCGGTTAAAGTTTGTGGGCGCACTGGCAGCGATGAGGAAAGATTCATTGTATTGCGTGGGCGGGATACTGTCAGGTTGCCCAGGCCTAGACAGCAGAATGATTAGGGTTCTCAACCAAAGCCTATGGTTCACAAACTACTGTAATAAATAAATAAATAAATAGTATATTCTTGGTAAAACGAGACACACCTGTAAAGTCGTGATCAAATATGTATACACGCATAGCTTCTGTGGGATGTTAAAACATTTCGGTTTAATGAAAATTATAAAAGAAAAGATGTTGTCCGTATGAGTGAGCATACTGTCATGTAATAGTCAGACCCAGGGACATTATGGCGCTGTGGCTCGCAAAAATCCGTCAAAACACAAGTTGGGGGTAATTTCGCCAGGTAGTGATCCGTGAGCACAGGAGCCTAAACAAGGTTTTGTTGCAACCAATAACCATTACGAGATAGAGATGATCTGTGCTCCAACAAAGCATTCTTCATAGCAGAATTAGTTGCACATGTTCGATGTAGAAGGCTGAGGACTGCGTCAGTGTGAAATGCTTAGCTATGACTTTATTTTGCGGCGAGTCACATCCGCCACGTTGCAGTGTTCTTAAGCGGACATTTGTGGTTTTTTATAGGGAGAACGCTTGCCAGGCGAAAACCCACCACATCCTGGAACACTACCGTAGCTTTCGTTGAACAGTAGTGCAAGTCGGTTATGCATCGTATAGACCGATTTTGCATTCTATTATTCGCAGTCGGTTGACAGCCAAAATTCTCCGTTGGTTGGCCGAATGGCTTAGTACTGATACGGCAGCAGTCGTTGAAGCCGGTCAATGATGCAAGATTCGAAGAGTCGAATGATAATGATGCAGGTGCGTAAACACATTATTAATAGAGGCCGGCTCTTCTATTATATTCTTGCTGGGCTCGCAAACCATGTCCAGCTATCCACGCTGGACTTGTCATGGGGTCGGTGAGTGAAGTTGTTTCTTGTGGCTGAATATGTCCTTAATAGGTAAAACGCCATTCTCCGCAAATTGGATTTGGGATTCCTGCAAATGTAAGTAAGTGTAACTGTTTCCATAGCCAAGTGAAAATTCCATGGAAGACCATCGGAATAGCCACGTATACGTGCGCAACCCTGTCCGTGAAATGACATCAGAATAGCTCCAGGTGACTGGCGAATAGGAATGTTTGAGGCAGTTAAGGTAATCACGCCAGAGTTGTTTGTCTTCGGTTGTGGAACGGGGGATCCATGTACATATATTATTCCAGGTAAGTAAATTGTTCTCTGAGTACGAGGCAACTTAAACCCATTTGTTTAGACCCCATGAGTTTGGCGTTCAGCTACAAGGAGCCCGTGTTAAGGAAAAAGGTGCCACCCTCATTCCAAACCCTAACCTATGTTAACAGGGGCTGAGTATGTCGGGCTTCGAGCCATTGACCAATCTGGTATGAGCGACTCTGTAGGTGCAAAATCACCACCCAGCATAGCTCAATGGATCGCTGAGTCACACAAACCATCGCACCAAGGTAAGGTACGGCGTCATGGGGATGAGGACCTTAGTGTGCGGTTGAGAAACCTGGCCACTTGCGTGCAGCAGACATAAATGGATTGGGTACGTCCCACATCCGTGTCTTCGCAGTTAGACTCACATGTGGTTGGAACACGGCATGAGCAACAAGCACGTTCGACCCTATGGTTGTGGCACGGTAAAAGGAACTGAACAGCTCAGCATCGTCTTTTAACTCACCAAGCTTCGATTCCTCGGCCACGTGTTGCGCATGCCAGCCCAACGAATCCCGCGACGTGCGTTGTTTGTTCGCAGTGCGTGTGGATGGAAAAACAGGTGTGGCCAAGCGATGCGTTGCTGGAGCGAAATGAAGACCAGCTCGGAGTTGGCTTCCGCTGGTGGTTTACGACTCCCTGGTAGTGGTCCAAAGAACGATGAACCCGTTTGACTGCATACACCAGCGGACCTGGCTACGAGGCGACGTCAGTGGCTTTCCTGCTGTGAGTTTAATTTTCCATCCCCTAACTTTTAATATACTCTTGCAACCACGATATCATGTTGTAGCGTAATATAGGTTTACATCATATTTTGTCTTGTTGCCTGGTCGGTGGCTGCTAGCTTTCCGCAATAGGTGAACACCATCCCATGCATTTGCCTAATTGTGCAGCCCGCACTGCACCGTTTTCCATTCCAGTAAGCGGGCCCATTGGGAGACTAACGGAACACTACATTGCTGAGCAATTTTAACGCATTACACATTGCAGTGGCCAAACCATCCACCTAATGTGAGCAGACACTTTCTGGAGTAAAACGCTCCACCGAGGTGAAGGGAAAGGCAGTGCCTTTATTTAGTGGCTCTACACGTCCGCCATGTCGCAGTGTTAGTTACACATATGTAGCTTTTCATATCACCAATGCAAATCAGGCGATGACATCCCGCTACCTGCACCACAGCCACGGAGCAATTCAGTGGATAGAATGCTGCATTGTGTGGCGTCGTGTCCAGGAAAAGGCAGAGTTCACAATGATCACTGTTCCGCAGGTTACACTCGTGAACCGTATACGTTTACAGAGAAATGGCTTTTCAGTAGCATTTGACATAGAGTAACATTGCACGTACGGTTATGCAAACGTACGTGCGATCCCGTAAATTAGGTAAAGCAATGCCATAAATCGAAAACGTACCCGTACATAAAAACGAAACTTCTGAGAGTGGTCTTGAATCCACTTCACCACCCCTCACTTCCCCAGCGTACACTAACGTCCCCGGGTCAGCCTCCACTTCACCTTCGCCGCAGCTATTTAGCCTTTGCACCTGCGGTAAGTGTATCTGCTGTTAATCCATCGCAATGTGGCTGGACCTTACCGTGTTGCGATGGTTTAGTGCCTCAGTGATTATTTGAGCTGTGCTGGGTGGTGCTTTTACACCTTCAGAGCCACTCATACCAGCAAGGTCAACGGTTAGAGGCCAGACAAACTCAGCCCCCTGGTTCTTCAGGTTAGGGGTTGGAATAAGGATGGCACCTTATTCCTTAACACGGGCTCCTTGTAGCTAAACGCTAAACCAGCGGCCTTGCGGTAATGCTTTTGAACCAAAGGCTTTGGTTGAGAACCCTAATCTTTCTGGTGTCCAGGCCTGGGCAACCTGACAGTATCCTGCCCACGCAATACCATGAATCTTTCCTCAAACAATTTCTTGATGCTCTGGCCACCGCACCGGATAATCAACGGTGCCCTATCTGCTGCATCGAGCAGGGTGGATAAGGGTTTAGATGCTACTGCTCAAGCCTTCCCGTCTTCTTATTCCCCCTCTTACGCTTCTTCACTCTCTCCGTCCCGTTCCAACTTCACTTGTCTCTCCCCAGTTTTAAACCCCCGATTCTTGGCCCTCCCACAACAGGCTTTGCTAGACAGTTACCTTCTACTTTTAACTCACATGTGAACGCGGAGCGTCACTCCTCTCCTGTCAACAAACCCATGTCCAAGCAAGCGGCCCATTCCAGTTCATCGGCTTGCATTTGGAACCCTCGATTCGCCTTCAGATTGGCATGCCTAAATGTACGCACGTTACCACAGATCGGCCAATAGGTAGCACTTGCCCGAACATTGGAGAATCTCTCGATCGACATTTGCTGCTTATCGGAGACCCACCTGCAAGACTCGAGCTCTGTGCTCACTTGACGATCCCCTTCAGGTGACGCAAGCAGTGTTTTCTCATTGCGTCTGTCCGGTGACGGTGCAGCGTCGAGCACCGGCCAAGCTGGTGTTGGCATTGACAAGAGTCCGCGGTCTGAAGCTGCTTTGATTGATTGGATTCTAATCAACAGCCGGATGTGTGCGGTCCGATTGGCCGGGTCGTCCAAAGCTTCGAAATCGTGTAGCACTAATAGGTGTCTATACATCACCACTGCCTACGCACCCAAAAACTGTAGTGATGCTTTAGGAAAGAACGACTTTTACCGCCAAATGACCCAGCTCCTTCGCCACAGAAGAGGCACGGACACTGTTTTGCTGGCTGGGGATCTGAACGCACAAGTTGGAAAGTTGTCCACAGATGAAATGCATTTTGGCGGTCAGCACGGTGTAGGCGCCCGTAATGATACCGGTGAGCAGTTAGTTCATTTGTGTGAAGATGCTCGCTTATTGCTTGCGAGCACTAATTTCCGACACAGCAGTCGCCAGAGGGTGACTTGGCGACCTTCAGCCTCGAACCAGCCTCGGGCACAAATTGATCACATTGTGATAAGTTACCGACGGACAGAGTGCGTCTAGAAGTTTCGCTCGATTTGGAGCATAGGTGTGGACGCTGACCACGCATTTGTATGTGCATAAGGATGCGTTTTGTCGGACGCCCACGAAGACGATGTCAGCGCATTGACACCAGCCAACTAACAAAGCCAGCTGTTCAGAATGCCTATCGCAGTACGCTGACATGCGAGTTGAGTAAGCCCTCACAGGAGACAATTGATGCTCACTGGTCACACGTCAACCTGACCTTACAAGCAGCAAGCAAATCCTCATGTGGTATGTCTAATAGCCAACATGGTTATTGGGTCTCTTCACAGTATCTAGAACTTATCAATGCTGGCCAGCATATCCCGGCTGGAAGCAAACACAGTGAAACGCGCAAAAACTCTGGGCAATACTCCGTACTGGCCTAAAGAGAGACCACGAATCTTCGTGGCATCACCGTGCGTCAAAGATGGAAGTGGCCGCTGCCATTGGCAACCATCATAACTTATTTCGTCTGATACGGGAAACGGGCAGCAGGAGACCTGGTATTAGTGAAACTACACGTGACCATAGTGTAAAGCCTAACCACAATTTGTTAAAACGTTTGGAGCGTTAAGCTGAGCATTTTGAAAAGCAAGTCAAGCGGCTAGATTTGTTCAATCCTTCGTCGGTCAATGATCGCCTTGCTCCGTGAGCTGTCCTTTTGGATCCGCTCTCTCGCTCAGAAGTCGAACGTCAGATCGGACTGTTGAAGTGGAACAAAGCCGCGGGACCAGATGCTCTTCCTCCAGCTCTCTTCAAATTCGGAGTCTCCGCTCTTGTTGACGCTTTAGATGAATTGCTAGTGAGAGTGTGGGAGCAGGAGACTGTCCCAACGGACTGGAGCCGCTCTGTTTTCGTTCCCATCTTCAAAGGAGTCTTGCGTTCGGAATGTGGCAACGATAAAGGAATCGGTCTGATCTCCATCGCTTCCAAATTACTCGCCTCTCGTAATCCTTCACAGACTGACTGACGCTCGTGAAAGCCAGATTCATGAGGAGCAAGCCGGGTTTCCTCGGGGTCGTGGCTGCATCGACCACATCTTCACCTTGTGTTAGTTGTTGGAGCACCGTCACACAGATTGGCGGCCCACCGTAGTCGTGTTCCTCGACATCAAAGGTGCCTTCGATTCGGTTGAACGATGTGTCCTTTGAAATTGTCTACTCAGGAAAGGTGTGCCTGAGAAATATGTAAAAATTATCTGAGCATTATACGCGCGTAGCACGGGCAGAGTGAGAGCTTACGGCAAGCTGTCTCCACCCTACAGTAACTCCAGCGGTGTGAGACAACGATGCCCATCGTTACCTTTCCTTTTCAACTTCGCTATTGACGAAGACATGGAGGTTGCACTTACAGGACATGACTTGGAAGGTGTGGAGCTACTCCCAAGAGAACGACTTCTTGACTCGGTTTATGCAGACGACATTGCTCTCAACTGTGACAGCTCCCAGACGTGCCAAGCCGCGCTGGACAGATTAGCACTGGCTGTCAGCCGCTTCGGGCTTTGCTTTGCACCATCAAAATGCTAAACATTCCTTCAAGATGGGTAGGGATCACCTCCTGCGCTGACCCTTGGTGAGGATCTGCTAGAAGTCGTTCAGAAATTCAACTACCTGGGAAGTTGTATCCGCGCCGTTGGGACTGAAAGTGAGATCACCAACCATATATCATAGGCTCGAAGTACTTTTGTTAATCTTCGCCACCTATGGCGGCGGCGCGACATTACTGTCGCCCTGAAGGGTAGAGTTTACAATGCAGCAGTACCTTCGACCTTACTGTACGGTTCCGAAACATGGTCCCTAAGATCGGCGGACATGGAGAAGCTAGTTACTTTCGACCATCGGTGCCGTCGCAGTTCGGCTCACATCTGGTGGGAACACCGCGTGAGTCACGAGCGTGTTCGACGCCTTGTTTACGGCACAGTTAAAGGAACTGAACCGCTCAGCACCGTCGTTTCACGTACCAGGCTCCGATGGCTGGACCACGTGTTACGCATGCCAGCCCATCGACTTCCACGACGTGCGTTGTTTACTCACCGGGGATGTGGATGAAGGAAGTGAAGGGGTGGTCAAGCGATGACTTGGTCAAGAGGAATGAAGGCCCTCACTTCTGTGCTGGTCTCGGTTGGAGCGTCCTGGCTCCCTGGTTGGGGTCCAAAAGACGGTTAACACGTTTGGCTGGATACACTTGCTGACATGGCAAGCAGCCGACCTCGGCGGCGTTCCTGCTGTGCGCTTTTTGTCCCTCCCCAACCCATTTAGCATCCCTCTCCACCTACGATCTTAGTTCGTAGCGTAAAACATAATAATTTTTCTTTTTGCCTAGTAGCCGGCTTGTAGCTTACCAGAACGATGCCTATCCGTTGATGGTAGCTCAGTAGACATGCAACTTTTATATTTATTTTCCTTTATCATTTATGTATTGCGGCACAGTGGAACAGGTGCTTCCCACCTCAAGCTGACGTGTATAATGATGATGATCCGCTGTTAATAAGTTGCTTTTAACACCGCAGTATATGCATGTTGCCTATATGATTAATTCGCCAACAACTGGTCCGTCTCCACGTTACCATTGCCGCCGCTATCATGTCCGTTGCACGTCAGGTAACTCTATCCGCTGTTAACAAGTGGCTTTTAACGCACCCGTCTATCTGCGCTGCCTATATGGTTAATCCGCCAATACTGGTCCTTTTCCACATCACCTTGGTCGCCTCTATGAAGTCTGTTGCATCTCCGGCAAGCATGTCCGCTATTAATAAGTGGCTTTTAGAACTGCTGTGTATTCACGCTGCCTATATGGGCAATCTGCCACTGCTGGCCAGCCACCATGTCACCTTTGCCGCCGCTATTTAGTCCGTTGCACTTCTGGTAAATCTATCCGCTGCAAACAATTGTCTTTTAGAACACCCGTCCATCTGCGCTGCTTATACGGTTAAGCCGACAACACTGGTCAGCCTCCACGTCACTAGTGCCACTGTTATCAAGTCCGTTGCACCTCCGGTGAATATGTTCGCTGTTAATAAGTGGCTTTTAGAACTGCTGTGTATCCATGTTCTGTACATGGTCGATCCGCCGCTACTTTTTGGCCTCCAGGTATTATTTGCGGCCTCAGTACTCCGTCGCAACTTCGGAAATTGCACTGGGCCTACACTATTGGCCTTTAGGACACCCGTGTATCGGTACCAGATGCGCCGTTAATGCTATTCCTCCACGAAACCTTTCCCGCTGCATAGATACTCCATTGCGCCCTCGATAAGTTTATGGGCTGTTAACAAATTGGTTTTTCAACCCCTAGCTATCCATGCTGCCTGGGTGACGGACCCGCCACTACTGGTTAGCATCTACGTCAAGGTTGCCCCCGCTACGTACTTCCTTTTCCCCACGGTAAGTGTACTGTGTATCCTAATGCGGCTTTTGGAACTCCTGTCTATCTGTGATTTCTAAATGGGTGATGCTCAACTACTGGTTTGCCACAACATAACATATGCCGCCTCTATCTAGTTTGTCGCACATCCGGCAAGGGTATGGGAGATTAATAGGTGGCTTCTAGAACGCCTCTCTACATGAAACTTACTTGAGTGACGCGCCACTACGAGGTTCCCTGCATGTAACATGTGCTGCCGCCTATTTACTCCATTGCACCTCTGGTAAGTGCGTTGCTTGTTCACTTTTCGAGTTCATAACCCCAGTCTATCCGTGGTGCCTACTTCAGTGATCAGCCACTACTGGTCTGCCTTCACTTCACATGTGCCGCCGCATAAATACTTCTTAGCACGTCAGGTTGGTGTATTAATTTGTAACGTGTGGCTTTTAGAACGGCGCATATTCCCTTCGTGCGCATGACTGCTCTGACCGTCCCGTCGCTTGCGGAGTAATGCAGAAATTCATGCGTATGTGCATCACCGCGTATTTTAAACACGGTTTGTTTTCATGTAACATTTCTTTTTAACAACGTTACATATTTATACTCTCTTACGTGTTCCTTTATGCAATGTCCGGTTTACATCGATTTCGAACTATCACCGTGGCCTCTTATGGGGCTTCCGAAACCATTTCTCATTGTTCACTCCTGGTGGGTTAAGAGCTACCTACACGCTCACTCACCTAGTGGCGAATATTTCTGAATGGACCAAGCGTCCGTCAAGCTTATTGCATCTGCTTTCCCTATGTCGGGAACCATTTACATCCACCGCTGCTTAACCCCTAGAACGTTAACCGGTATCGTTGATGCCTTAGCAATTAGCCTTGACACAAGACAACTACCACGTCGGGTACTACATGTTAGCTGTGCAGACTAATGAACATCAGGGCAGTAACCCGATATATATGCATTGCATCTGCCGCCTGCCCGCCAAGCTGCGCGCAGAGCCGTGAAAACTGGATAACAATGCATTTTCTGAAAACTCATGCAGCACAAGTGGGTTCCCAAGAGCACATTACCGCCGCGTGTCATAAAATAAATAAATAAAACTTTTATTCTCGACAAGGCGAGGCACAACTTTACAGACACGATCATTTTGACAAAACAATGCGTGATCAAGAATTTGCAAAAATCCGATATTTTTGCCATAACAGTGCTTGTTTGTGCAGGGGAATGTAAGTATGTAATTGTGTGTGGGTTTATGTAGTTGTGTAATTTGCGCTTGTAACTGTGCTGCTCCAATCCTGAATGTTTGCTATCGTCAGCAACGTGCCAGTAGAAGGTTAGTGTCCGTGGGTTGGAAAGGATTATCCAGATATCCAATGGGCAGTGACTTTAGTTTGTGGCGAGCCACGACCGCCACGTCACATTGTTGTTAAGCAGACTTTTGTGGCATTTATATAGAGAACGCTTGCAAGGCGAAAATCCACCACGTCCTGGAACACTGCCGCCAAACTATTAGCTGCAACGGGTTACACACAAACCACCCAGCTGGCACCACGAGGAGGTTGTTCGGCTTCTCTAGAACCTTGAACCAAGGCATATTCACCCTGTTGTCCAGTTTAATGGCTAACAGAAGTCCCGACGAATCCATGCAGAAATCAACCGCTTATTCACATGCAAACCCCAAGTAAACATTCATGTTTCGGAATCTCTACCATTAATAACTACTCGTGCACCGCGTCGATTACATTTGATTGGTTTTGTATAAAACACAAGGTTTCATGCACGCATATTGTTTCCCGATTGGTAATATTGCCGCACATTTCCTGGGACGCATTAGCGTAATTGACAGCCGTTCATGGAAGCTCGTGCAGCCCAAGGACATATGTTGCAATATCATTAATAACATCTTCTCCCTATCTGGGCATGGACACCGGTATAACGCAGCTTGATATTCCGATGGTGAAAACATCCAATAGGACACAGTTTTATGGTTGATGATGAAGCTACGGTTACCGTGCTTATATTCACTTTCCGTGCATAAAGGCAACGAAAGCCATCCAGGAGTCCGGTAAAGTATCCACATTAATGCGGTGTAATGACACATTAACATGGCCATAATATGTAACCGCCACGTTTGCAGGAAGACACAGTAATGTCCACTCATGCGTATAGGTGTGACATACATACATCAAATTAGTCCCATCCCTATTCATAACTTCTCTCAATTGCTCAGTTATCACAATGTCATTGCATGTGCTTTATACAAGTCATACATTTACGTACCCTAAACATTTCAGCTACTATTTATTATGCTACTTAGGTACTGTTATCTATGAAACGCGCATTCTAACGACGCTAATCACTATATTTCAACATGCAAACTTACCTAGATCTTTTCATCTGTATAATCAGTAGCCAGTGTTTCTCGAGGACGCTACAATGCATTATCGACTAAAGTATTGCAAGATATACTTAGTTGTACATTTCAATACATATACTTAAAAATGTGTACGTTTAACCTATGTGCCCATGCATTAACATATAGGTTACGTTTGCAATCATATATATGTATAACATTACACTTGTCCATACAGCCTTTTGGTTCATGCGAATACACGTATAAGCTCGTGCATCGGTTTTTAAATGCAGTCTTTTATGTAAGATATAGCAAGCTATTTCGATTCCCTTTAACATTACTACGGTTAATGGCACCTACACATAAGGACAAGCGCAGAATTGCACAATCAAACATACAGTTGCCATCCATAAGTTTTTGTTACCGCGCACCAATAAACCGACATAGACTTCCCTCCCATTGCAACCATTGCTTTTGTATTTTCAAACTGAAATAAATGCACCACTTTTGTACTCCATTTATATTTTTACGAAAATTATGAACTTTTTAGTTAATGTAATATATCTCACATAGATGCTTTATGGGTATCTAGACCTGCTGAAAGGTAACATTCCACCTTTAGCTTGCACAATTTTACCATAGTTTCCTAGATCCCTAGATCAGTTTTACCTCGAGGCATCACCCAGCTTTTTAAATCTCGCGTATCGTTAAGCGGTCCCTCCCGCTGTGGCAAACAAAATGCAAGTTTGCCTTGGTGAAGGAAAAGCGAAGATTACATTGGCGTCTGAGAGATGTTGATGTGGAGAAAAATGCTGTGGGTTGCAACGCAGACATGCACTGTTAGTTGCGTTGGCGGATTCAGTCGCTGTCATGGCTGTCGATGATATCGCTGCTTTCCGTGCTGCCTTCCTTCAGCGTGTGTAGCGCACGGTGGAGAGTATCGAAATGACTTAAAGCGCTTTCAATTGCGTACTGCAGCACGTTTTTACGAACCCCCGTGTCCTGCCATCTGAGGCGTATAAGAGGGAAACCGGTAAAGAGTTGCCTGCGGGTGTGTGGTAAAGATTCATGTTTATACGCCAATCCTTGTGCATAGCACTCCTCTTATTTGCCCAGGTCGGATGTACCCTGGGGCTGGTATTTATTATTCCTTACATCGACCATTGTGTAGCACGTTCCGAAAAGAGTACGCACAAAATTTCAATTTACAGGCTGCGGATAATCTATAGCGGAACTGCGGAGACATATATGACATGCATTATACGTTCAAATTCCTTATGTCCTGTACACTTAGATTCCAATATTAGACACAATAGGAACGCACGCATTCGAAGCGATTTTCTGTTATAGTGAGGTAAGGAAAGTCATTTCCCCTGTACCGTGCACCTATCCGGAGTAACATCCTGTTGTGGCATCCTTTTTGCTAAGTGGGCTCCTCGGCTACAAACTGAGCGTTGCATCCCCTAACTACGTACATATGGCACAATGTCTTAAAAAATTTACAAATAATGCGTGGCTTAGTAGCCACTTGGCCTTAAGGTCGCTGACAGACCACCTGCAGTGGTGTAACGGGTGATCAAAAATAGTTTGGCGCGTGGTTGAATTTAAATTTTTGCTTTGACGGCACCATTTTCCGTCTGCCTATCAGAACGACATTCCTGCGCAATTACTAAATAAGGATAGAAACATGAAGAGAACAGTTGGCTGTAACATTTCCTTTACCATTCCAGTTACACTGATGATTCTTTATGGAGCCTACATGTTGCGTAATAGAAGTTACGCCTCCATCCTTGGAGTTCTCCCTTGTCTGCATTCTATAAATGGCGACCTTGCCAGAATATCAGGGCGATGCAGAAATCAAAGTCATTGTGAAGACGAAAGCCAAAGGCTTGTTACTGATCCTGGAGTGAGCAGTTCGATCGCCTTGGAATTACCGTCAGACGCTTTATGGAAGATGACTACGAATCCACTACAAACCGCGTCCACACACCCGCCACCACCCCGCGAAAGATTTTCACCAGACAGGCCTTACTCCAGATGGGAACAACAAGTACAGCTGTATCTGAAGAACTTCTCTGTTTCGCAACACGGTAGCGTCATAATGGGACTGCTCTCAGGAGAGGCGTTTGATATCTTGGCGGATACTAAACATCTGGAAGAAACGGTCACACAGGGAAAAACTCGTTTCTCTTCGGCTCTTATTGGACCAGCCCGTCCCGTCTGCTGAACTTCGGCGAGAGTTCCACGCCAGGTACCAGGGGCCGAGCCTAAGTACGTGGGCTACGCTGGAAGCCGGAAACAGCTTTCGTGGAGGAGTCGCATGCAGAACGAGACAAGCGCACCTTGGGACAGTTGCTGAAGGCGTCCAAACGCCTTCTGTTAAGTGGGAATTACGCATTCTTCTCCCCGAGTGCCAGGACACTGCTATAAAAGTGGCTGAACAGTTGGAACAAGTAGACGCAACGAGGGGAACACAGACCTATTGGTGTGGTGTCCTTAGAAGGCACAATCAGCCCCAACGTACGCCGGTCGAAAGGGGAACAAATCAAGTTACCTTCCACCGAAGTTATGGCGAACGATCGACCAACCGGCGACCTTGCGGTAGGCTACGCTATCAGGCACCAAGACAGGATCATTACGGACTACCTTTCAGCAAAAGGTCCGTTCATGGTGAGCGTGACTGTTTACCATCCCATATTATACTCGCTGTTATCTGTACATCGGCTGTAATGTTAACATCAATCTTAGAAGTGCGGGTCGGGGAAGTCCCACTGGTCGACTTGATTGACGTGGGTGCGTGCAATAGTCTACTTAGGTACAACGTAGTTAAGCACCTATCAGCTTACGTTCGGGCACCTTGCCACCACCACCTGACTGCCGCTAACAGCCAGCTCCTCATGCTCCGAGAATCCATTACTGCGCGGCTGGGTATCGCTAATAAAAAGTTTAATCATGAGTTCATTGTTGCAGATAGAATACCGTTTGCCGCAACCATTGGTATGGATGTGCTGATCCGTTTGAAATGCCGATTGGTTTTGGGAACTTCTTAGCTGATTACAGATAAGTGTACTTTGTTACTTAGGCCTTGCAGAATGATTTTCTTGAGACTTTTGCGATTTATGAAAATACTTCCGACAGCAAGCAGTACATAAATAGGTTTGTCTGTTCTCTCGACCCGCCCATTGACGAGCAGACACGAAAAACCTAACTGATGTGTTGCGTCAAAACTCGCGTGGTCAGCCCACGACTTAGGTCGAACCAACTTGGTGAAGCATGGGATAGATACTGGAGACGCGACCCCGATTAAAACTCCCATACGACCGATCCCAAACCACCGACAAGGCAAAGTGCAGAAGAATATTGATGCAATGTTGGAAAAGTGGGTAGTGCGTCCCCCTATTTCCCCTGGGAATCTCCAGTTGTGATAGTGAGAAAAAAGGACGGTATTTTTTGGTTATGTGTTGACTATAGGTGACTAAACAGAGCTACTCGAAAAACCGCATTTTCCCTCCAAAAGATCGATGATCTCTTCGACTCACTCGTAGGGGCGACCTATTTTCGCACGTTAGATCTGGTGTCCGGTTATTGGCAAGTAGAGGACGAAGAGAGTGACAGAGCAAAGACGAACATTGTAGTTCCTTTAGGTCTTAATGAGTTTCAAACAATGCCCTTTGGCCAATCGAACGCTCCTGCAACGTTTCAACTCATTACGCAGAAAGCGCTTCATGATCTAATTCCTCACAAGTGTCTCGTTTATTTCGATCATGGCATAAATAAATAAATAAATATTTTATTCTCGACTATGCGAGGCACGCCAATTGAGGCATGATCAGGTATGTAAAACCTGTACAGGCATTTTATGGCAACTGTAGTGACAGTAGAAAGTTGTTCATATGTCCATGTTTGGAACTGTGCAATAAATAAATAAATAAATAGTTTATTCTCAGTTTCATAGACACAGCAACTCAGGCATGATCAAGGTTTAAAAACAGATGTGTGACACGACGATACATCGGATTCAATCGTGTGTAGTTGGAAAGGTGTCGGGCAGAGTTGATGTGTGAGTCCAGTCGACTTGCCAGTACGTAGTTGTGGGCAGTGACTTTAGTCAGTGGCGAGTCACATCCGCCAGGTCGCAGTGTCGTTAAACAGACATTTGTGGCTTTTTATAGGGAGAACGCTTGCCAGGCAAAAACCCAACACGTCCTACAACACTGCCGTAAAGCATTTTGAACACTAATGTTGAACTGGCAAAGCCGCTTGACGACTGGTTTTACCTTCGGGTTTTCGCAGAGTAATGGCTTCTAATTTCCTTTGTTAGTTGGACAGGTAATTTTATCGGGGTCGCCATGATTTTTAGGTGGATGGAGGAGAGGGACATTGCGATTATTCTTCTTGTTGTATGTCCAGGTGTGCAAAAGTTCAACTTTTCCGCTGTCCAGATTTTTCAGATGTATAATCTTTGGGAGTATGAGGATATGTCTAGTTCTCCATACTGGACAATGGTTATGGTGGTTGTAGTTCGGTCCTTTCCGATTTCTACCATGCTCCATATAAGTCCTTGTGGATTGTTACCTCCGTCTTGGGCAAAAACTGTTCCTCAGTCCAATCCCAGATTTCCAAAATATCCCGGACCTCCGAGGAAAGAGAAGGTGAGGGTTAACCGTAATGGACGAACGAAAGATGAACACCTAAACAATCTAGCCGAAGTACTAACGTGTCCGCTCAAGGTGGGCCTGAAACTGCAACCAAAAAATGTTACTCATTACAAGAAGAGGTTACCTATCTCGAGCAAATCATCTCTAGGGCAGGCTTCCGGACAGATCCTTGCAAGCCAGACCTGGTAAAGGCGTGTCTAGCCTCTACCAACGTAGAGGTGTTACGCAGTGTCTTCTGGCTGGCGTCATATTACGTCGGTCCATCAAAGAGTTCTCGGAAGTCGCGGCGCTGTTAAGCGCCCTGTTCCAAAGTGGTCGCAATTTCGAGTGGACTGTCGAACGTCAAGTAAGCTTCGATGGATTGCACGAGTCTCCTGTTCCGCCCCTGTGTTAATCTCTCCTGACTTGTCACCACATGCTGGGGAGTTTGTTTTGGACATGGATGCCAGTGATCAGGCCGTCGGGGCACTTTTATCACAGAAAGTACAGGATGGCGTTGAGAGAGTGATTTCTTACAGTAGTAGAAGCCTTATATCAAGGAACGAAATTACTGTACGGCAAGGAAAGAAACGTTGGCATTGGTGTTTGTATAAAACGAATTCGGCACGAGCTGTTAGAAAGAAAATGTTTAGTACGGACCGCTCTCTACTCTTGCAGGTCGTTACAGAAGTTCAGGGACCTTGAAGGTCAGATTGCTCGCTGGCAAGAGCAGCTACAAGAGTACTGGTTCGATTGTTACCATTGGTCTGGGAAACAACACGGCAACGCAAACGCGCTATCGGGGATTCTTTGCAAGATCACGGAAGCTGCCCTTCCTGCACTACGCAACACGCAGCGCTAGTCGACTTAAACAAGCCGAGTATAGTCGTTGGCAAGAAGCACAGGCTTCGGACCCAGACATGTCACTTATATACCACACGCGACGCTCGGGAAGGGACAAATCAGCTCCAAAAAATGGAAGGGAAAAGCTACGAAACTCGGCGCTTATGGGCGATGTGGGATAAGCTCGTCATCGAAGAGGGCGTATTGGTTTTCGATTCCGGTCCGAGTTACCTTAGGAGGATAGTAGTTCCACAGGTGTTAGTTATGGGAGTGCTGTTTGAACTGCATCAACCATTGAGACACGCTGGGATTAATAAACTCGAGCCGGCGGCGCGCCGACGCTTCTGGTGGCCGCATCAACGAAGAGACGTTGTCAGCTTCTCTGAAGCCTGAGAAAGCTGCGCAACTTTGAAAAATTCACGAATGACTTACAGGGCACTGCTGCAATCCAAAACTGCGGGTTACCCGAACGGAATAGTTGGAGTAGACCTTGTTGGTCTGCTACCGGAAACGCCGAGAGGGAATCGCTACATCCTAGTTATGGTAGACTACTTCACTAAATGGTATGAAGCCGTACCAATCACACAAGCTGTATTGCCACTGTGGCTACCGCGATGATCAACCACTGGGTTTGCCTACGGGGAGCGCCCGGACAATTGCATTTCGATAGGGGGTCATGTTTCGAATGCTCACCGATACATGAGATGTGCAGAGCATTCGGGATCGACAAAACGCGAAAAACGGCTTATCATTCAACACAAGGGAACGGACAGGTTGAACGCACGAATCGGTCATTGAAGTCACTCTTGAAGGCCTTTGTGGAACAGAGCATCGACGAGTGGGATACTTTACTGCCCAAATGCGCATTGACCCACGGCAGTAAGGTCCGCGCTTCTACCGGACAAACGCCGTCGCTTAAGTGGACAGGTAAGGAAGTTCGACTGCCCTCGGATGTCCGATGTTCGATATCACAGCAATTGTACCCGTCGGTTGCAGAATACGTCAGTAAGCTTCTTGACTCCGTTCGACACACACACACACGAAGCGACACGCACTTACCTGGCGAACGGTCAACGGCGCCAGAACGAATACTACAACAGAAAGGTTTTCGGTGTCCCGCTGAAAGCAGGCGACCTCGCATATTTGCAGCAGGCACCAATATCCGGAATACCAGTGAAGCTGCATCGTAAGCGGGCAGGCCCTTACGTGGTGGACCGAATAATATCGGTCTGACTTGTGTGATTAGGGACCCAAAGAACGCCACCGGACAGCACATCGGCTTACAGTTTAATAGACTTAACCCCATGCAATCGAGAATGAGCATTAGAATGACGAGCGCTGTACTGAGACACCGACAGAAGTAGCCAACGAAATCGCAGTACCAACTCAAGGGGGTTTTGGCGTGGCAACATTGACGTTGCCTACAAAGAAGGGGGTGGTGTAGCGAGTGATCAAAACTAGTTTGGCGCGGGGTTGAATTTAAATATTTGCTTTGTTGACACCTTTTCTCCGTCGTCCTTTCAGAATGACATGCCTTCGCAATTGCTGAGAAAGGACAGAAACCTGAAGAGAACAGTTGACAGTACCTTTTCCTTTACCTTTTCCTTTACATTGATTATTCCTTATAGAGCCTACATGTTGCGTAATAGAAGTACGTCTCCATCCCTGGAGTTTGCGCTTGTCTGCATTCTATAATTGGTGCCTTTGGCATTTGGCATTAATCAAACAGCTAAGTATCGAATCTACACCCTAGACCTATACAGCACTTTGTGCGGCTCTTTTCAATAAGACTATAATGGCAGCATTTCTCTGTAAACGTGCTGTGAAATGTCTACGCTATGCTGTGTGCTTGCATGGCTCTACGGAGTGACTCCCTACCTTCGCTTCCTACTCACCGCCTTGGCATGGAAAGTGTAAAAATTCAGATCTGCCTGTCTAAGTTTGGCATAGCGCCCATGGTGCAGTCCTTAAAACAAAGACAGTGCATATGTGGTTGCGACCCAGAACGACAAACATAGCATCTACTGTTGCCTGCATACGGCTTCTTGAAGGGCGTGCTGATGTCGGGTGCGTAGGCAGCACTTAGAGAATCGTGCTACGTCGGTTATCAGGGTGCATCGCGAACAGCAAATAATCTACCCTGGAGACCGGAATTCATAAAAACGAGCAGCAAATTAGCCAATGTGACACCCTATGCGCAACCACAGCGCTAAGGTCAAGAAATACAGATGTTATTGGATTGACCCTGCTAGCACAAAAAGGACTATGAAGCCTAATATTGGTGGTAAAGTCCTTAACGCGCTAGTATGGACCTGAATGCATAATAAGAGGATTTCGATGACCACGTTGATGGCTCCAAATGCCCATAAGTCGCAAACCAATGCCTCACTTATTTTTTGCATCAGCTGTCATAGAGCACGGTGCGCATTGATAAAAGCAACAGCCTCATAATAGTTGTCTCCGCTTAATTCATTATTTGTATGCTCCTTCCCCCCAGCCTGATTGCACCTCCGGTCTCTGATTGAGTGTTGCCTCTCGGCTTCCCTACCGAGGTTTTTAGCTTACATTAACGTCTGCTTCCCATGCGCATCCATGCCTATTCTATTCCATCACTGTTCTCTACGCCCATTTGGTTTTTCAATGGCACTGCAGAATCCTACCTTTGAGTGGATCACGTAACCTATTGAAGCTCCGCTGCGCGATTCTATTTCCCAATTGTCGATTCATAGTAGTGCTTATCCTACAACCCTATCCGCGCTTCGGCTACGAGGTGACCTACTTCACTTTAACTCTCCTGCATTTAACTGACTCATCGGCGGTCTATGTTTCTTTAAGCTGTCAATACCGAGCGACTTCTGCTGCGTAGAAAATCCGGCTCTTGGACTCACGGTTCTCTGCGTCCACCTTGCTTTCTTTTGACACCGTAGTTTTCCACATTCGCGTGGTTCCCCTAATTTATTGAAGCGTTGCTGCGCCAGACGATACCATGACTGCTGACTTCCTGCTGTTCATCCACCATTCCATCGCAATACGCCCTTGAACCGTCTTTTCTCTTTCAAACCATTAATTCCAACGCCGTAAGCTAATACTTGTTGAACGGCATACCGGAAGCGTGCTCTTCGTCATCATGTACATGACAGCAATTTATCCACTGGGCCATACTTTTTGTTGCACAAACAAGAAACGTGTTTAGCGTTATGTCTGTTAAACATTGTTCATCAGTTTGTCTCAATTAAATGTCCTAAAGTAGGATTTGTACACTGCTTGATTTTCTGACGGTCCTTTATGGTCTTCTCTCGACCTGTTCCTCTCGTTTCCTTTTCTCAGAGGTTGTGAACTTCTTAGAGGTTCGGGATTGAACTGAGCAGTTGTATCCGTCTGAGATGAGACGAAATAGCCAACAAGGGCTTACCTCTACCATGGCTTTTTCTCAAAATCAACCACCTGCACCCAACGTCTTAACGACCGATGACCAGTGAGGATATCTGGACACAACTTCTTCACGCTCCAGTAAACCTACATATGCGGAGAAGTTAAGACCATAGACACTAGATGTTCTACTTACTTGCACAATTATTTTCATCCTACTCGACTGGCCTTAATGTCCATGGCGAGCTCTGACTGTGCTATTAATTTAGTCAACAGATGTGTCCGACGACTGCGAAAAACTTAAGAAAATACGGTTTATAAGCTACTGTGCCAGTTGTAGATGCTCAATCAAAGCATCGACGACAGTGTTCCAAGAAGTGGTTGGTTTTCGCCTGGCAAGCGTGCTCTCTAGGAAAAGCCACAACAGTCCTTTTAGCAACACCAAAGTGGATTTGATTATGAAATCACTGCGTATGACGAATGAGGACTCTGTAGCGGACTGTCCCTTGCTGACAGTCCATCTGCAACTGGGTCGTTCAGCCTACCGGACCCTCCAGTACACATTAAGATAACTGACTGACGTAGCTCGGACGGCATTGCTAACCCTACACAAATGGAAGGCGAGTCACGGGCTTCTGGGCCAGAAAAGAACAAGCGTAAGAGGGCAAGGAAAGTGCGCAAATCCACCGCCGCCAAACCGGGAGTGAGAAATCGCTCAAGATGCAACGGCCTGAGCTGGAACCACCACCTGGTGAAGTAATTCCCTCAGTCTTATCTAAGGCTGTGCAGGCAGTAGAGGAAAAACACTAGATGTCCCAATCTCGTGCTTATCAAACTTCGGAACCTACTCCAAACACCACGCGCTGTCTTCCGGGGTACAGGTCGTAAAGGCGGGCATGGACGTTGAGCTACGGGCTTCTTTGCCTGCAGGACGAAAGAAAAAGCGGAACGGAACTGCCCGTACTCTTCAAGCCAGTAAGAAAGGCGTTAAGCATGATGAGTCAAACAAACTGGAGCATAAGCCGTACGCTACTGTTGCTTCAGTGTCGTCTGATGACGTGCGCCTATTCTCCTTGCCTGCGGCTAAGCCGACTGCTATTCATCTAAATTCCAAAACTCGTGGGATAAACATACCCCATTGAGGTGATTCTTTCATAAATAGCAGCGTGATATTCCGTAACGCAGTGGAATCCACTGCCGCACTTCCTGCGGAACGTATGTTGGACGACCAACAGTGGTTTAAGATGTGCGTAACGAGGCTTCTTCCGCCTGGGTTTCCCGGTGTTACTGACTAGATTGGATAACGTCCCAGTTAACACCCCAAACTCTCGACAGCACTTACTTCGTGTGGTCCCATCCACCTCGGCAGAACGCAACGCGCTGTTGTGGTTTGCTTTCAAACTGAAGGGTATCAATGTTGGCGAACAGCCAGATCTCCCGCTGGCGGATAGACTGAAGCTTAAGGAGCCGATCAAAGACTTCAAAACCAGACGAGCGACCGGTGAACAAGTTCTCCGGTTGGTAGGTTTTCGGGTGGTCAGCCGGCGGTCTTTCTCCGCCTTACCAGTGCCAGTCCGAGTAGCGCACGACCCAGGTCTGGACATTACGAGTACCTTCAGATAGTGTTAATCAATGTGCGCAGCCTAAGGAATAAGATGTGCTTGATAGGTCTATTTGTAGATGGGTCTCATCCCGATATACTCGCATTCACGGAAACGCGGCTGTCTTAGCCCATCACGGACGGGGAAGTACATCTGTCTGTCTACGCACTACTTAGATTTGACCGTTTCTTTGTCCGACAGGGCGTTGCGCTTAACATTAGCTGTGGACTCGACGTTTTACGTACCTACATGTTTCAGTCACCAGATAAAACTCTGTCGGTATTCATTAGCAATTCCACAGCTAAACTTACAGTTGTACTTGCGTATAGATGCCCTGGGAGTGCGTCTAAAGAGGTTCTTGACTTTATTCGCTCCCAATCTGCAAACATGTGTTTGATACTGGGGGACTTCAATCTACCGGAAGTTTGCTGGGTAGGTCTTTGTTGCAACTCGGCGGAAGGTACTTTCGGTGCAGCTCTACTTGAGCTTACGCTACAAGTACCGTTGCATCAGTTCGTGGACCTCCCCACTAGGTACATGGATGTCCAAGTACCGTCTATATTAGACCTAGTTTTTGCCGAGTCACTAGACTTCCTAGGTGACTTTACATACAGCCCTCCCTTAGGTGCCAGTGATCATGTATGTTTATCATTCAGGTGTACTTTGAGGCGACGTCACCAGAACCTCGCTGAGCCCTATGTAAATATATGGCTTGCTAACTATCAGGCACTGCGTATCAGGACTTCTGGGTTGCGCTGCGAAATCTCGGAGACCGATACGGTTCACGCGGCCTTGATAAGGTTAAGTCTTATCTCACGGAAGTGCCTACTCCCTACCTCCTGCTTGCTAGGCGAAAGCAGACACGAGCGCGGCCGCCGTGGATAGATACCACTGGCAAGTACTTGCACCAGAAACATTCTAGGTGCTGGAGGACCTATCGTGTGGCTCCATCAACCAACACCCATGATAGGTATCACGAGGTTACAAATAGATTTAAAAAACGCTTGGTGTAAGCTCGGCTGGTGTACGAAAATGAATGCGTTGATGGCTTTTCTGAAAATCTGTAGAGGTTCTTCGTGTAAATAAAGAGACGCCGTGGTTCAAATTTGCTAGTTTCAGGTTTGATGCGAGCCGATGTAACTCGGGTAGTTGCGGACTCGTAAAATGAGCTGGTACTTGGTGGCAGTGTGTAGGGACCATTGTAAGCGAAGCAGCGTTGACCAGCATTGGACTTGTCCCCAGATTACCTGAGGGTTCTTATTTAGTTGAACTCACAATGTTGGAAACGCAGGTCCTTAGGCTGCGGCATGAACTGAACCCCTCTAGAGCAGCTGGACCTGATTCAATTCACTCGAAGCTTTGCATGAGTTGGCATTGGAACTAAGTGAACCGTTACTGATGGTGTTTTAGAAGTCACCTGACAGCCGTATAGTACCTTCTGAACGGAAGGAGGCTGTCAGCTGTGCTATCTTCAAAAATGGCGACAGGAGTTTATCAGCCAATTATAGGCCAGTCAGTCTGACTAGCGTCGTGGTCAAGCTGCTTGTAATGCTGGCGAGATATTCGTTGGAAGGGCACCTTAATAGCGTTAATCTACTCAGTAGTACACGTCACGGTTTCCGGTAGAGGTTTTCTTGTCTGACGAATTTGTTTGTTTCTCGTGAAGTGTGGGCAATGGCAGTGGACAATGGCCACGTGGTGGATGTGCTTTTCGTCGACTTTCGAAAGCATTTGATAAGGTACCACGCTTGAGGCTATCACAAAGCTGAGAACTACGGCGTACCTGACCACGCCTTTCACGGGGTATCTGTATTCTTGCAAGGAAGAGAGCAATGTGTACGTGTGGGTTGCAGCTCATTCTTTAGGCAGGCGGTCCTCAGCGATGTCTCACAGGCGTCGTTCCTTGGATGGGTGCATTGCTCCATCTACCTAGACAATCTCCATGGAGAGCCTGGAGTATCTTCCCTATTATTTGCTGATGGCCTTAAGCTAGGAAATGTTGTAAATATCCCTGGGAGTTCTGAGGCCATTCAGCATGCCCTATACAGCATCTGGGACTGGTCTACTTTGTGGCTACTGCCCATTAATCAGGCTGTGTTCTGTCATTCGCATAGGAGCAACATTGCTATATTCAAAACACGTTCGCAGTAGGGCCGAACTCCACCTTGTCTCCAACCAGGTAGACCTAGGAGCCCTCCGAAATGAATTGGAATATTGGTCGCTCAGGAGGCTTGCTTAGTTTCTGTGAAGTTCTCCGAGCTGGGCAACTTGGTTGCAGACGTTTCGCCACCTCGAATGGTGGTGAAACGTCTGCAACCAAGTTGCCCAGCTCGGAGAACTCCACAACAACTGAGCTGGGAGCCCTTTATTCCTTGTCTTTGCATCCTGGTGACAACTGGTAGGAGGCCGCAAGTAGGGGTTTGAGGATGTTGTGGTTAATACGCCGCTCTTTCGGTGTTTTAACTGCCGACATATTTGTGAAGCTGGTCTCGACTTTCTTTCGGCCCCATCTAGAATACTGCGTCCTGTCATTTTTGGACAAACTGAAGCTCGTGTGTTTTGAGAGTAGGTACCAAACTGGTCGAGGGGTTACGGGGGCAATCGTGTCTCGAGAGTCTACTTAGCTTGAGCATATATTCAATACACTACCGACGGCTTCTAGGAGACCTAATCCTTACTTACCGCATTTTAACAGGGAAGGTTGGACCGAACCTGAGTTGGCTATTTAACCCGGCAAGGTTGCTTTGTCTTCGTGGTCATCCACTGAAGCTACGCAAGCCGCGATCTGACGGGATCAGGGCGGAAACTCGGTTATCGCGTAGAGCGGTCGAGCGCTGGAATTTGCTTCTAGAAAGTGTAGTCAGTGAGCCGACCGGTAACAGTTTCCAGCGTCAGTTAGAGGCCCTTGGGCGTCAACACGAAAACTTTCCCTTTTCCTGACTGTCCATTTTACAACGTTGAGTTCATATTCTCTCATTCTCTTCACTCATTGGTGTTATCCTTCATTTAGCTGACTTTCCTTCCTCTTTAGCTACCATTTTGCTTTCTGCGTCTTCCTTACTTCACGTGGCCTACACAGCGGAGCTGCCAGTGCAGGGAACGTGGGCAGCATTAAGCTGACTACCGTGGGGTTTGGGTACTTCGTTTTAGATCCATCAAGACCTCGCTGCACCTTTTCATTTTCTGAATCCGCGATCTGCTCAAGTTGGCACACTCAAGGGATTTTCCTATCGTTCTGGTCCCATCTGAATCTGAAACACGGCGATGTGGCGGATTTGACCCGCCACTGATTGAAGACACTGCCTGGAGTTACACTATGGCGTTTCGACTAGATTCAACGTTCACTATTTTACTGACACGCACAAAAAAGACTCTTACAGTCTTCACATACTGCTACTACTTCACCTACTGTGCTTGTTCTATTTACTTGCATACGTGCATCCAGTTTATCACCACCCCTGATGACTTTTCTCCTCAAGAGTGCTTCGTCGGTTTCTATAAATAGTACATCATTGGGTAGCAGCCAATTACGTGCGTCCTAAAGGACCTGTTGCGCAACCTACTTGCTTGGACATTTTGTTTACGCCTGAGTTGGCATGTCTCGATGAATCCGAGAATAAATATTTATCTGTTTAGTTACACGTTGGTGTTATTAGCCGTGTCCAATCAGTAAGCTCGGTTTATCGAGGGAGGAAAGACACACCAGCGGAACATGAATAGTCACTGACTGCTGAACTTGTGCGACATGGACCAAGAGCTACGCAAACACAAAACCGTTACCTTAATACGTTACCTGCTTGCGCAGCCCATCCAAACAGGCTTTGGCATTTGATCAGCTATCACACCGAGGATTGATCTGACCGGATCTGGTTCAGTAAGTCAGAAAAAGTGAAGTAATGTTAATATAAGCCAGTAGTTATATGCAAAATGTAAGAGATGACTTTGGACTTACGATGATGTCTGGAACTTGCGGTGCTCGGCGTTAGATAAATGATTAACTTCGCGCAGCTGGCCAGGGTAAGGTATAGTGGTAGTCAATACTTACTACAGCCTAAGCTAGCCGAGGTGACGAGCTGTTATGACGCTCTGCTAGCCTTCTTGCAAGTATGAGAGAATGCAAACTATTAAAGTTTTGCATAAACGGTTATAAGAAAGAAGCTAGTTCTTTATGCTACTTGGTAACCAGAGATTCCAATACAGATTAATGAATCTTAGACAAAAGTAAAAGCTGGGGAAATTCGGTCAAAAGAGGAGGGTGTGGAAGGTTTGGTGCCTGCGTCTGAAGATAAAGGCACTGACAGCGTCCGTTTAATAGACCCGGTGGACTACATTTCTCTGGGGTATACAGATATTTAAAATCGTAAAGGCTGTTACACAGACGGTAATCATGGAAAATGCATAGTATCTATGTGGTGTATCTGTAGGATGTCGACGGTGGATGTACATGGAAGCACGTTCCGTCCGGAGGCTCTTAGGCAAACAGTAGTACCGTCTCAATAATAGCTTTTTATTGGCCCGGTATATACTTCCAGTAAAAAGCCTCACGGTTTGCACGCCTACAAAATGGCCTAGAGCCTGTGGAACAGTCCAAGTAGCCATACCTAAAGGGTTGTAGGTATAAACAATATTCGAAGCCGCATGCGTCGAATTATTTAGGAAGCGGTAATGGAAATATTAATGTTGCTGTGAAGAGAATGCTTTTGTGCAAGCTATACACTTAATAATAACATACAGCGGTAATGCAGATATAATAATTTAGGAGAAATCGATGAGGTCCGGATGATTATCAGAGCCAACCAAAAACATGCGGTCATGCAGTTTGGAAGGTTTCTGGCGCTACGGCCTTGCTGCTGTAGAGGAGCGAAGTGTTTAAGCAACAGTTGGTTAAGCAGGGCAAAAGAAATATATCGGAGCTAGGGGTATGCAGTAAGCTGGATCTCAGAAAGATTACGCTGACCACGTTGGAGTCACGTTGGCAAGCAAGGAACGTTAGTGAAGCAGACCGGCGAGGACTTAGCTGTACGTATGCGCCCGGTCCTTGAGGCCCTGAACTGTACAGCATGTCGAAGGGGCGGTGGCATCCCATCATTTGGTTGTGAAGAAGCATGTAAAAGCTAGAGTTGAGGCTCAAGAGATGAGTCCGGTGCTTCAGACTGTCAGTGTGGTCTGCTTTGCAGCGCCATACTGCAGGTTTGAAAAATAATTAGGATAAGGGTAGAGAGAGGTACGGGGGAAACCGTGTAGATCTGAGATAATATAAGTACTCTAAATTAATGGAAGGCCTTACAGGTTTACCTTAAAGCCTGTTGTTAGGAGAGTTAAAGTTAAAAGGTTACCACTGAAACTGAAGTTTGGAACCTAGATTCGTCTTGCAAATTGTAGCGGACAAATCTTGGAGCCGTCACTTTTCCAGTAAGCAATCTGTCAACGAAACGAAGTGTGGGTGTAGTCGTCGCCTCTCAAGAAGTTGCACGGATGCTATCGGTGCGGTTTACCGGGCGAGAAGGATTGGCTTAAGTTTTGGGAACGGAAGTTTTGGGCAGCGGTTTGTAAGCTCGGACTTGTGGTGATCCTCTACTTGTTCGGGTAATCTGCATTTAGTCAAGCCGATGTTAAGAATGCGCAGAGGGATGTCTGGTAAGTGAGGTAGCGATCGCTACACCAAATATCACCCTAGACGGTACCTTACCGAGAGCTGTTTCAAGTCAAAAGGCAAGGTTACTGGATAAAAGTTTGTATTTCAAGAGTAGAAAAGTGGGCACAAGTAAGATTTTGTGTTTCACCAAACACTACGCATAACGCATGGTAGGCTTTGCAGCCTGGTAAAAAAGGAAATTATGCATTAATTGCGGAGCTAAGGCAAAGTAATGGTTAATTTGTTGTTACTATCCAGCCTGCTGTTTTGACAGGCGTTTCCTGTCGCCTGGTTGGCTTTCACTTCAAAGAAATGGAGCCTGGAAAGCTAAAAGCTTTGATAGCAAAGGCAGTTGAAGCGAAGGATCTGGATTTTCATAATGCATGCTTTTTAGTGTTTCACATAGTGGTCGGCGTACATATGACAGATAAACCTGGCTATATGAAGCCAAGGGAGCATAAAGTGGGAAGCAAAATGATTGATTCTGGGAACTTTGGCGCTGGTAGCAGTCATTTTGTCGACCAGTTTCGGTACATCACTTTGTTTTATCAATTGCAGTCAGAGAGAACGGAATTGGACCAGTGGGTCTATGGCCAACCCATTAGAACACTTGTGTGTTATTAAGAAACTAATCCAATCGATTGAAAAAGATGGAATTTAGGTAACAACAGTGCGGTAATTATTGATAAGGAGGACTTATGGCAATGTATCCTAGCAGCATTACGCTAAATTGGTGAACAGCTAAGAAGAAGTTTGGTACGTGCCGGTGAATAAGAACCGCTAGGATACTGCATTTATCCGGCATTATCCAGAGAGCACGAACTAATTTAAGGCAGGTTTTGCGTAAGTTTTGCCGGGGTCAGGTTGATGGCTAGTATGAAAGCTACGGCAGTCAGTAAATTAAGGGTAAAGGCAGAAGGATGATGGCAAGTCCTTCATGAAAGATGCAGGAAGTCAGAAGAGCTGAATGGATTAGGCCAAGAGAGGCATGAGTGATCAAGAAGCTCCCAGTGGGATGGGGACCAGACGGCTAGAATTGGGAATGTCACAAACATTGTTGGTACGCCGACCAAAGTTATGGTGTCAGGAGAGATGGCTACTAAACAAAATTAGAAAACGGCAATCGAGTGCTGCCCGTCCAAACACTGCATAAGCAAGGAGCGTTTCCATGTCCTTTCCCCTCATCAGGTGGAGATAGCAGGTATCGAACCCGCGACCGTTGAAATAGTAGTCATATCCTCTACCAATTTGTCTACCTGGTCACGGTCGGCAACGCTTGGCACAACGGTAAATGACTAATTGGAGGGTCAACTTTGGACTACAAGTTTTCGTGATTGGATTGCGACTCGCAACCTTAATGTGTACCGCTATTCACATTGAAGTGAACCTTGGTCACTGCCATCATTGGGACCATAGTCAAAGCAGATGGAAATTAGGTGTTGCTTGCCCGAATACATAGCACCATTACGACGCGTTTCGATGACATTTCGCCTAAACTGGTTATATTTCTGGCCTTAAACCCCCGGCCATTACAATAGGAGTTAGAACCTCTAACTTTTGGCTACCGGGTAACGGCGGGCACCGCTTAGCACAACGGTAAATAACCAATTGGAGGGTAAATTTTGGACTACACATGGTGCGACTAGGTAGCGACACGCAATCTCAATATGGATCGCGATACACTTTGAAGCGAACCTTGGTCACTGCGACCACTGGGACTGTAGTCAAAGCAGATGGGCATTGGGCGTTGCCCGCCCGAACAGGCAGCACAACCACGACGCGTTGCGATGTCATTTCATCTCATCAGGTAGAGATAACCGTCCTTGAAACCGCGACCACTGGAATAGTAGCCGTAAGTCATACAGGAACACGACGTGTGGCCCAAAATTGACCCTTCAATTTGACATTTACTTTTGTGCCAAACTTGGCTCACCTTGACCCGGTAGCCAAAAGAGGTATAGGTTTCGGCTATTATACCAATTGCCGTGGGTTCGAGTACTGCTACTTCCACCTGCTGAGATGAAAGGACATCAAAATGCGTCGTGGTTTTGCTGTGTTTTCATGCCGGCGCCACCTCTTTCTATTTGCTCTGAATGCTGTCCCAGTGCTCGCAGTGACCAAGGTTCACTTCAATGTGAATGGCGGTCCACATGGAGATTTCGAGTGGCAATCCAATCACACAACGTTTGGTCCAAACTACTTCCTTTCGAAAAAGTTGACGGATAAATTGTTATGCCGTACGTTGAAAGCCTTTAATATTGTTTTGAGGAAAAGACTCCCACTTGCCCTCGAACGCTCTGCAGTTTTTCGAAATTATGTGCAGGTTGTTTGCCTAGAGTACAATTGAAAGAGTATGAAATGCATAGGAGTCGTAAGTGTGGCTTATGTTACGAAAGAAGCTTTTCTTGTATGATAAAAAGGCGTTGTAGACACAAGGAAAGACTATAAGGAGAAACAATTTATCTGCAGCATGTCAGTCAAAGGAAATGATGCCGTTTGCCTAATGACCGTCAGACTCATGCTGTGTAGATTTGAAGGTTGCAGTAAAGTGCAAAGTGATGTACGGTGGAGATCAAAAAGCCAATACTTATAGTTTGAGGTGGTTATGCGAGCACTCGGCCTTTCTGAAGCAAAGAAGTCCACCGTCTGTAGCTTGTAAGGTGGTCGGATATGCATAAGTTCCTTCAAAGCACCGTCCATAAGTCTGCCAAATTGGATAAGTATGTGTTGATGATTCAATACTGCAAATGTGTCCAGTTAGCTATAAACAAGTTAAGACGAGATTAGGACAGTGGTTGTCTTAGACAAGGAGGGGACAAGTAGGATATCTTCAAATATGATCAACTTAGGACAGCAATGCAGAGTGCTGATCGATGCAGGTAATCATTGGCTCTTGGGTGACCAGGCTGAGTATGGCGTTAGTGGTTAACGGCGACCTGTAAGTCCATGGTGCTTACAGGCCACGCGGCTAAAAGTGTTGAAAAATGCTCTTAGGGAGCAGTCCCGGACTTTGTCAATGCTCTATCTTGGCCAGTCTCAAAAACTCATCATCCGGATCAGAGACGTTGGAACGAAGTTTGATATTATCTGGGCACATAAAGTTTTGTAAGTTTTTGACATCCTGCGGGTTGTGAAACTTTTGTAACCGGGATAATAAGCAGTTCGAGATATTTACGTAAGCAAATCTAAGGAACCCTAAACGTACTTTCTTCCGCACTAGTAGCGAAGCAATAGCGCAGCACCTTTTACCAAGGTCAAATGATGATCCTGTTCTCAGCGCCAGGTTGGATATGTCACTTGGCACCGCTTGTTATATAACCTTCTGTAAGAAGCACCGGTTTAATCTAACGCGTCGAAACCATAGAGCTAAAGTTTGAGGTGACTACACTTCTGTAGATAACTAAGCGTTAACTTTCGTGGGGGTATAATTTTGGTAAAGAGCCGCTGAGCCCTTGCAAACAGTATGAGATTTGACTTTCGTAAATTGCTGCCGATGAAGGTGCAATATGCTAGATGTGGACGAAGTTGACTCCGATAAAGTCCTACTTGTGCCTCGACTATGTTTACGTGACGGCCTATATGGAATGCTAAATGTCGGAAATTTTCAAGTTGGTATTCACCTTCTCTGATAAGTTAAGGCTCATTTAATACGGTATACCTAAAATTTAAGCTAAAGTATTGATTTGGATAGGTATTCCCTTTAATGTGAACGTGCCATCGTGTATGGAACGTTTGTGATTCATGATACTTGATTAATCTTCAGAAATATTCATTTGCCTTTGCAGCAACCATGACTCTAAATCCTTAGGGACTTCGCGGATTGCGCCGTGTGGAAACCTGTGCACCTGTGGGAAAGGTATATACCTCCGTTATATCATCGGCGAGGTGGAAGTGGCTTCCCGGTCGTTGGCTGTTGTAGAGTTCGTTCAAGTAAATCAAAAACGTGGTCTATCCACGAGCCCACGCTTGTATGACAACACTGGAAACGATGACGCGGATGGACACAGTCTGCGCGATTTTCACATACTGCGTGCACCCAAGTAGGTCGTATTCCAGCCCTGAACGCAAAGGGCTGCCAACTCTGTAAGCCTTATTCTTACGTAATAGGCATATATGGGGACGCTGTCGAACGCCTGTTGCCTATCGCGAACTTACTGTAAGTACTGCCAGACCTGAATTAATCGCAATGAGGATAAGGTTAAGGAAAGCAAGCTGACAGGTTGCGTAAGGTCGAGCGCTTAGAAACGCAGGTTTTGATCCGCCAACCTTCCATCGTGCATACTGGATGTCCATGAATGCCCGCTTAACCGATTCTTTCATCACGCGTTAGATAATGGATTTGTTATGGGTCACTAGTTTTGCCTTTCCGTACGGAGCCACGTTCGTGGTGCGGTGGGATGACAGAGTGCTTTCCATCCAAATGGTATTGGCTCCTCTCCATGGAGAGGGTGAACGGTTTTAAGAGAAAGACCGGAAGGTCATTGATACTGTTCTTAATTAAAATTGGTGGAATTCTGTCAAGGTTGAGGTTCGTTGAGGGCTTAATTACTGAGCTAGCGGAATGGATAATATTTAGAGTAAATTAAATCGTACAGAACGACTGTTTGGTGGATACGTGTAGCTTGGTACGAAGTGGGAGCATTTCTGCTCATTGGGAAGATTTACGTAGGAGTGCATAGTCTCGCCTATAATGCGTGGTTCCTCAATCGTGTCGTTGGGGTCAACACGGATAGATAAAAGTTTTGCGCCACGATGAAGGTTGCGAGAATGCAGCAGCAAGCTGAGTTGCTTGTCCGTGTTCACACTAGCCATTGTCACCTTATCCTGGATAATTTTCAGCAGTATAGATCTACCTGGCTGAGAGCTGACACGCCATCTCGTTGGCTCTCAGGACCTATGCAAATTGGAATGTCTTGTTGTAAGAACGGAGTACTTGGCGCACCTTCGTAAGCAACTCGGTTATAAATAAATAAATAAATAAACATAGCCTCGGCTATGCGGGGCAGGCCATCGAGGGCACGATTAAATAAGGGCAATTATACAGACATGTCATGGCAATAGTAACAGTGACAATCGGAGAGCGTTCAGACGTTCCTATTTGAGACTGTACAAATAGGACATAAGTAAAAATGAAACAGCCCATGTTCGTGTGTTCGGGCACGTTCTTATTTGCACAACCGATCTGCCATACTTTGGTGAGATTTTACTTAGACGTGATAAGGGGGCCATGAGATCCAAACAGTAGTAGGCTACACTATATATTATTGTAGTAGATCTCTACAGCGAGTTGGAGAGAATGCATTCGTCCCGTTCTTTAAGCTAATAACCATTGCAAAGGTGGGCTAGTTTATGGAGTTCAACCAGCGGTAGGTCACAATGTTATCTGTCCTAGCAGGACAGGTTGCCTGACCTTTTAAGAACATTGCGCTGGATACCACTCTGCGGCCCCGCCCCGTGGCTGCTTTAACTACAGCTACCCTTAATTTGTATATACCTGGAGTAAAGCTTCAGTCCAACAACTGATTTAACATGGTCGGCGCTGTAGCACGCTGTACCCATCCTCTTAAGTTGATGCGCGCTAAGAGCCCTCTATGCTTGGTTGTGGCGGTAGACGAGAGGCCTTGCATATCAAGCAGGTTAAAATCCCCGTAATGAGCTAACCTGCATACACATGGCTCGATACTTGCGCAAAAGTAGCTATAAGAAACTTATCACTCACCTGTGATTATCAAGAGCTATGCACAAGTATCAAAATAGCCATGCGGCTACAATAGTGTCGGCTATTATCCATAATAAATAGTTAATTAATTATTTACTTCCCGGCAGCGCGGGGCACGCCTGCGAAATCATGATCATAATAATGCAAAAAGGCGTAGTCGATAGTTGTAGTAAATAGAGCATGTTAACCGGAGTCTAGCTCTCCCACGGGCTTATTCCAGCTCAGTCTACCTTAGCTCGTTTCTTAGCACCCTAACATGACTTGAGTGGCTGGGCGCCGCAGCGCCTTAGTCTCTAATGCTCTGATGCATTTAAAAACCTAAATGTTTGCATGCGTTCCACCTGTTTGCTGTCCTTCCAGCATAATACCTTTTGCAGCCGTTTTCTAGCCAACAACCTTATCCGATCAGCCCACAACCGCCACTTATCCTTTCTTTTCTAGAGCCTCCATCATCGCTTGCTCGCTGGTACATTTGAGATACCTGCTCATGTAGGAGTCCAGCTCTATCACTGGCTTTTCCCAGGACAGTTTACCTTGGCACTATTCCCTTAGCACCCTAGAAAACTTTGAGTTTCAGCGCCACTGCGCTTTAACCTCGTATGCTCTGAGGTAGTTAAGCATATTATTGTATGCCTGCACTCCTTCCGTTCGCCGTCCTTCCATCATGAAACTTTTCTTAGCCCCCTTCGGTCGAGTATACATAACTCAAGTGGTCCGTTCACAGCCCTACCTTTCTAGACATTCAGTTATCCATTAATCGCTGCGCGTGTAGAAGTCCAGCTCTCTCACTGGCTTTTGCCGACTCAATTTAGCTTAGCGCTATTCCCTCAGCACACTAACACAACTTCGGTATTTACGCGCCTCTGCCTCATCCCGCGACGTCCTCAGTTACCATAATATATGCATGCATTCTGCTTGCTTGCTGTCCTACAATCCTTTATTTTTTAGCTTACTTCTGGCAATCATACTTATTTCAGCAGAGCGGCGCAAGCCGCTCGCTAGCATCTTTTCTCGAAGTGCATCTAGCTCTTACTCGTCGTAAGGTCTTCGACCTTTTCACCTGCAAGCGTCCCGCTTCCGGCCTAGCCTTCCTTGGCTCGCTCACGGTGGCTAGCAGAACAATCTCCACTTGGTGGCAGCTTGGTGGTTTGGGTTGATCCAGTTCCAGCAAATAGTTCGGCGTTAGTGTTCTAGGACGTGGTGGGTATTTGCTTGGCAAGCGTTCTCCCTATAAAAACCACCAAGCTCCGGTTTACAAGACTGCGACGTGGCGGATGTGGCTCGCCACAAATTTAACTCACCGCCGCTTCCTCTTCCGGAAAATCTCTTACTTTGTAAACGTAATCCAATGCACAGAGTGCAATTGACCGCTACATGCAAAGCAGTAAACGGCAAACAACCCACGAATTCAAGAAGTTTACTTAAAACGCCCGCTAACCTATGCATGGTTGGCGGCATCCGGTTTCGGCTTTGCCTGTCACTGTGGTAAGCCACAGGAAGCCTGCGCCTACAGAGCGACCATTGATGGCTTGCGCTGCACCACCCACAGCTCCAACCACACACCCCATATGCAGTGTAAACCCGAAGGAATAAGACCGGGAGGCATGCGGATGTGAACCACGTTTCATCAACGGAGCCGGCCCACACTCCTTCACAGGCAAACACAAGCACACTGTATTTGGAAATCAAGCGCACACAAGGCGGTGGCTGGACCGTAGTCCGCTCCACACTGACTGCATGGAACCACTCTTTGATCCTAACACGGCCACAAGGACCGTGCACCCTGTCCCCTCCAGCAACGACCAACTGTCTCCTGGAGCCAGTATGGACGAGGTAGTGTGTAATAGATTGGTAGGCACCTTGTCAACATGCACATCAAGCGCATCCACACCGGGGATATCAAACAATAGCCAAACACTTAAGAGAGAGAGAAAGAAAAAGAGAAAAACTCGATTAATGCATAAGGAAACGGTGACATAAACCTTACTTAAAAATAGCATATGTAGTAAGTTGTTTACAAACAGATCCTAGCTAAGTGCACGAAGTCAGGAAGCATAGTTCACGGAATGCCACGAACACAAAAGTGTTATGGAAATAGAATACAATTGGCTTAGGCGAGGTGCGCAAGTTAATGGAATAGAGTACAGGGAGATATTTATATGATAAAGAAAAGCATTAAGGTAAAACCGTAAACCCACCACTTGAAATAAAAAGAGAGCATGTATGCCCACGGTTAGTAAATCGAATGCAGCGTACCTACAAACGCTGCGCCGGCTCGCCGTAATTCTCTGCAGGACCCGTCGTCGCTTCTGTAGTGGCCCCTAATGGCATAGCTCATGGCCCACTACATGGCCCACGTACATATATACAGACACACAACTCCAGTGTGTCACTGGTCAACCTGCCATACTTTACACAATTACCCACGATACTAAAGTCAAACCTACAACCTTCCACACTACGCTACATCCGCGTGGACGCAATCCTTTGCCACGTCACCTTTGACGTTTTCGTCACAGGTTTTTTCCAAATTTCTGCGTGCAACACAATGTGTCTACTGCGCAATATTATCTGTAAAACTTTGATCATGTCTGCTAAGACATGCCTCGTTGTTATCGAGAATAAACTATTTAGTTATTTAGTTATTATTCCAGCAGGAATTGGGTAGCTACGTGCGGCCGCGCTTCTGTCGCATATAAGGTGTCCTTCTTCGTAATCTTAATGTATGCTTAAATTAGTTCTGCTTAGCCTTCCTTTATTCTTTCAAAGTCTTCGACGCTTTCTCATATGGGAATTTGGCTCTCTCACTGACTTTTCCTGGTTCATTCTACTTTAGCACCTTAGTATACTGTGCTTCTCTGCGCGCCGCTGCTCCTAAGCCTCTTATGCTCTGAACTACTTAACAACCTTGATGTATGCTTGCGCTCCTCAAGTTTGCTGGCTTTACATCATGAAACCTTGCTTAGCACTTTTCTGTCGAGCAAACATAGCTCAATTGGTTAGTGCACAGACTCTAGTTAGCCCCTTATTTCTAAAGGTTCATTTATGTTAATCGTCGTAATGACTCTGCCTTTATACATGCAGGCCTCCAACGTTTGTACTAGCTTTCCCTGGCTCTATCCATTCGCCTGTTCTCTTCTATCAGTAGACCAATGCTAGAGTACGGTTCGCCCACCTAATTTCCGATTACCCGAGGCGAGGCACAAAAGATCGAACGGGGCCAACACGTTGCTACCAGGCTGATCCCGAGATTACGTGGCTTTGGGTATGAAGACCGGCGCAGGAAACTAGGACTCTACACCTTGTACTACCGTCGGGTGCGAGTCGACCTCATTATAGCTTACCGTATTCTACATCTCGGTGACTTCCCCAACTTAAGGCAAATGCCGCACTTACGAGGGCCATGCAGCACACGGGGATACAGGTACAAACTTGTCGTGCCGGATGTGAAATGTGTTCCCCGCCCAGTGTGCTTCGAACGGAGAGCGGTAAACATTTGGAACAGTTTGCCTGAACACGTGGTTGTGGCATCATCCGTGCAAAAGTTCAAAACGTTGTTAGATTTTATTTTGCCACTATTCGATTCAGAGAACGACTGCACACTTACGATGACAATTCACATTTGTGGATCCTGAAATATCGTAAGTCGAATATTTTAAATATTACCTGAGAACGACAATGATATTCGTGATTGATAACGTTTATAACGTTTTTCACTATATTTCGAAAGAGTTGTACAGAATACATTTCTACTTGCTCTATAATACAGTATTCAGGATTCAGGATCCAACGGTACTATTTTCTTACCACTTTAGCATGACCTGATAACCTGTGCGCCGCTGCGCTTTTGCTTTTTAGGCTGTGCCGTCCTCGACCACTCTAATGTATACGTACATTTCGCCTATTCCATGCCCTTTCTGCAAATTAAACTTTCTTAGCTCTGCTCTAGCTATTAAGAGTATCCAATCTAATCAGCGACCAGCCGCTCTTTTCTGGACATACATTCACTATTTACTCGCTGCTTTCTCTATGACACTTGCTCCTGTGTGATTCCAGACCTCATACTGGTTTTTCTTGGATCAGCAACCTTAGGACCTTTCCATTAGCCCCCTGGAATGACTTGTAGCTCCGTGCGATTCTACACATATGTCTCATTTGTTGTTTGGCACGTTTGCTTCCCTTCAAGTGACATATTTTAGCTCTTTTCTACTGATAAATGTTTTCTTATCTAGTCAGCACATTGCCGCGCCTTAACCACGCTTATTTGGATCCTACGTTGCCGTCTCGCAGCAATGTTTTCAACGCTCAAGTAGGAGTCCATCTCTCTCAGTCGGCCGTAACGCTATTCAGTTAGAACCCGCATGTCGTCTTTTGGCCAGATCACGTGTACATTTTTACTCCCCGCTTGAGTCCTATCTCTCCACTGCTCTACTACCCATTGACCTTTGGAACTCGCTCATCGCAAACTATTTATATTGTTATTTACATATCTGCATACCCTATCGAATTAAGCTGGTTTCATGCTGTTTATTCAGCATTTAATCGCCCACGGTCTTCTAACTCTTTCTTCGGTCTTTCCGCGCGATGGTGAATACTCCGTAGATTGTTTATTGGAACAACGCTCTCTTCATTGTGTAGATGATAGCAACCTAACAGTACAGCCATTAATTTTTGTAATGCTTACAAAAGACATTTTCAGCATAATCATTGTTCTACACTGTACGTCAGTTTGTCGCGTCTAGACGTTATAAAATACGACTTTAACAAAGTTTAAGTTCACGCCTGTTCTTTGCGGGCTTCGCTCGGTAGTTCCTTACTTGCCCTTTTCTTCGAGGTCCGGAATTTCATGGGTATCTCTAATTCGACTGAGGAACAAAGCTTTCGCTCAAGGCGGACGAAGGAAGCGACAAGGGACCACGTGGGGCATGACTGCAAACCAAAGAGATTCAACTGCATACACCACCACGATCATTGTCCAGAGTGCATAGCTGAACAAGGTTTCCTCACCCCCCTGAATGAATACCTACCCTGAAAAATTATGGCCAAGGAAGCTCAGGCACTTTTTCTCACTTAGACACTCAACATGACGGGCCTTCATTAGTTTCATCCTCGACCGGCCTCTGCGCTAATGGCGGCCCAGAGCAAGCTACATGATTAGTCACCAGAAAAGTGCAAATCAGTTAATTGCGAATAACCGAGTGTGAAATCAGTCAGCAAGCTGCTTTGCCAGTTGACATTCGTGTTTAACAGCAGTTACGGCAATGTTTCAGGACGTGGTGGATTTTTGCCCTGCAAGCGTTCTCCCTATAAAAAGCCATATAACTCCGTTTAACAACACTGTGACGTGGCGGATGTGACTCGCCACTGAATAGTCACTGCCCACAACTAAATACTGACAAGTCGACTAGAGTCTTCATTTAACCTTTTGTTGACACGTACAGGAATAAGATACTCTCTGTCTACATATAACGTATTCCATACACTTATAGTTCCTTGACTGTTGGCACCATGCGTAGTTGAACCCAAAGTATCGTCATCGATTGAAGGATTTTTTCTCATGATTGCTTCCTCCATCATTACATCCTGTACAAATTTCGGCCACTACCGGTTATATACCTGGCAACGTGTCTGCTGCGAAACATAACTGCCTGTAAATTTCGACCATGCCTGTTATGGTGTGCCTTGGTAACTTTGAGTATAAACCAAAAACCTAATGGATTCAGGTGTTGGTATTTATATAGGCGTAGGTGTTAGTAGGCAAGGTGCGTGAACTTGTGAACTGTGGACAATTTCGTGAGACCCCTGTTTTGTTGCTGCCTATGATTTCTATTCACACAAGATGGTTTTGCTTGAAGTATATGGTACTCCCACCACCAAGTTGGTGCGTACGAGTTTGTGTAAACAGCTGATAACCGTGAAAGGAATAATACTAGTCTAACTAAACTACTCAATATCACGCTATAAGAATTGCTTCGGGCACCGCATTGATAGCCATGGGATATAGTAGTTGCACCTTGTTGTTCCGCGACCTGGCCTTGATAAGTATGATTTAAAATGGATGACCGGTGTTCCTTAGCTTTACTAATGACGCAAAACCGTCATGAGTAGCAACTGAGCCATTTGCAGAAGTTGTACGAACTAGTTCATTGGATGCAACAGCGTGTAACGTTGGCTATAGCAATGAAGACTGGTAGCTCAGTTGGTTCAGATGGCCGTTGAACTGTTCGCTAAGCTTGGCAATTTTGTTGCAAACGTTCCGTCACCAACCGAGGTGACATCATCAGTGCGTAGTTGAATGGCATGAAATAGCGTAGAGGACCTTAGGTGAGCCTCTGTGAGAGGCGCCCCGAGGCTCCCCTACGCTACTCTACGCTATTGTATGCCATTCAACTAGGCACTAATGAGGTAACCTCGATTGGTGACGAAACGTTTGCAACAAAATTGCCAAGCTCAGCGAACAGTTCAACAGGCAGCGTGTAACGTGTTGGGTGTCGTGATGAACTTGTCGCAGTTTGTCTATACCTGTAACACAGGTGCTTGATGTGGAAAGGGGGCGAAGGGCCTCTGCCAGTCTAGACTTTGTGATGGTATCCATCCATCGGAAGGAGCAGATGCTCGACAGTCTGAAATGACAAGACCGGTATGAGTAACGTGTTGTAATATTAGACGAAGTAATAGCTGCAAATGCCCTGTGTGCAGATAGTGGGTATGTGATTGTTTCTCCTGTAACTGAGGCTAGTTTTGGTGCCGGGAACTTTCGCGGTTTGAGATAGAGCTAACCTGTCACAGGGGCTTTGCGTAGTTGAGCACGGTTTGCCACGGATGCTGGAGTCAGTTTCCTTCATAAAGCAGGCTTTACGAGTGCAACGAATTCGCCGTTCCGCTTATGTAGTCTCTCCGTTTGTACAGCGTTTGTAGCTACATCATGTACTGCAAGCGTCGCTTGCCTACGTGCTTCCACCGAAAATTCGTCGTGAACATTATAAACCAGTGTGTTACGCGGCTAACTGACTCGTCCGGTAGCCGCTTGACGTAAGACCCCTTCGTTTTACCTTCACTTACCCAAAATACAGCCGTTATAACTAGGTTTTGTTACGTAGTATCCCGCAGTTTGTCGTATGTGTGCTTAGGATTGATTCCGTCATGGCAAACCATTTGTTCGGTGCCGCGAATTTACGGGTTTATATTCGCAGGCACACTATCTCCAGCGATTTATCTGCGATTTCATTGACTTTAATGATCGCTTGAATGCAAACCGCCAAGGAGGTCTCGTCAGAAACATTAAACACAATGGCAATGAGCCTTTCATTACCTACAACAGAATCTGAATGAATTGATGCTTCCACTTTGGCCACCTCGGGTGGGTGATTGAAGGGGAGGTCCGTAGCAAGCGAGCAATTTAGTCTTATCCACGTGAGAGGCCGTTTAGTTGTAGGAGCCAGGGAGTATCGTTGCCGGACAGAGGATAACCTAGTTTCTTGTTGACCGCCCACGGGTTCATCGGATGTCACTTTGCAGCTGCCTTCATATATTATGTGCGAAGACAGTGTCTCATCGAATTGACATCCTAGCTTATTGTCATCCCGGAGGCTACTTGCCTCCCATATATTTTTGGTGTTCTGGAACTGCATGGTCTCCAAACTCAGTATATTTGCTACCGAGTACTGGCTTTGCACTATTTTCTTGCTTGCTTCTTGACTTGCATTATCTGAGTATCCTAAATCAACTGTGCGAGAGGCAGTTGGTGTCATAACTGCACGCAGTGTGTAAGGAGCTCTTTCATGAGTCCACCTATTAGCCTTGGAAGCACTTGCTTTGATGTGACGGCGCTGCATGGCAGTCAGTGCTGTCGCTAACTTTAATTTGACAAACGTTTTGCGTGCCCAGATGACGTTAATGTAAGGAAGGAATCCGAGGGACGAGCTCTCTGTATCTAAGTTGAACAGCAGAGGACATTGTTGTTTAACGGCTATTTGCTTCAATGTGGTGCACATGATAAGGTTAGTGTTCAGGCCCACAAGTTCATTAATACATTCCTTATCGTGTAAGCTTTTAAGCGTTCTGCTACCTTATAAGCGACTACCAGATTTAACCAATGTTACCGTTTCGAACGTCGGTACAGGTTGCACTAAGGTTGCACCCGATCGCCTCTGCGCTTTTATCTTTCATTAGGTTTCCAAGTTAACCTGGGATTGAAATGGCAAATAACTATCCTAGGATTGAGTGTGAGTTGCTGTAGGACGTTTTCTTTGCCCAACCACCTTGCGGTTAGCCTATTTTATTTTGTACAGAAGAAAATAAGTCAGGCAACTTGACAAAGCGCGGCACAGTACTGCCAGCTGCTGTTTTGCCCGCTGATTTGCCTGTTTAATTATATGACAGTAAGTAGATTTTACCTCTTTTAGCACGAGCGTTTGGAGACTAATAATTTGAAACAAGTTTTAGGAAGAATAATAGTAGGGGAGTAAGGAGGAAATTACAGAAAAAGGTAAGCAAAGTTAAACTCGGACCGTCAACAAAGTGAAGTGTATGTAGGCAGGTTTAAGAACGTACTAGTTGGCAGCAAGTAAGTTGTACGAGAACTACATGCCTGTAAAATGCCATGTTATACTAGGTAGAGAGCAAAAGGAAACAATCAATGTAGAAATCGCCGACGCCTAACTCCGGAAACCGGATTATGCAGTACGGATAATCGGAAATGCTGATTAAGTTGTCAGGTGAGCATGAAGCGCACACCGTACTATACAAGGAACACACTTCAGGATGTCTTCCACTAAGCGGCTGCGAAAGTATCCCTGAGGAGCCAGGCAACCGCAGAACCGTGCCGACGCTTGCATATTCCAAGCAACTTCACGCAACATGCGTCGCTGGGTTCCGTAGGTTACGGACAACACGCTTCAAGCCGCCGAAATCGGATTCAAATGCAAATGCGGAAAACTCGACTAGCGTTCCCTGCAGCTGCACATCCAATGCTAGATGGCTAAGGGAGTGAACATAGAACGCCTTCTTTCCTTTGGTGAACAGGCAGAGGTAGCCTTCTAGGAAGTTGAGTAGCAGCCGGTGCGCAAATGTCCCGTAATTTTGGTGCAAAAGTGGCTGACCCAATGTATATGCACAGATAAGAAGATAAAATTTGTCATAAAATCTACCCGGTAGTACGCGCAATATGATTGCCGACGCCACATATAAAGGAGTTTGCCTAAACGCAGATGCCTTTCGGCCCTGAGACGAGATGCTACCTCAGCAACACATTGGCCAAGCGCACTCAATTTTTGGCAGTGATGGATCTATATCACAAATTCTATTATTTGTCAGTTGCAATTCTTTTGTTGTCATTGCCTTCGTCCATAATGCGAGTATAAGTAGCACGATACCTAAGCAGACGCCATACACGTAGCCAACGGGAAGGTTGAATACCGGCTCTTTACCTAGTACTCAAACGTAGACGTTAACGGACATTTCCGTTTCAAAATCCATTTACTTGGCCTCCGCTGGCATTTTGTTCATGGGTAAGTACTCTCCTGGTATACATTAATAACTAACTAACTAAATAGTTTTAGTATCGGTTGAACCAGATACACCAGTACTGGCGTGATAACTTGTTTTTAAAGCAAACACAAAGGAATAAGAGTACATACACCAAACGACATATAAGGGTTTGCAAAATATGTGACTCGATAAATGGAACGCAACTAAAAATTTAACTAACTGATTCCTTCTCGAAAGCATCGAGGCAGGTCTAAATAGGTATGATCAACGTTTTAAAGACAATGTTTCGCAGTAGGCACCTTCCATTGCATGCAGAAATGTGGTAAACATGCGTAAGGAAAACATCCAAGGTCAGGTGGCGTTTGTTTGCGTCCAGGTGGATGTAGCGTAAAATAGATATCCGTAAGCTATGACGGCATTCAGTGGTGGATCATATCCGCCACGTAGCGGTGTTGTCAAACGGACTTTAGTTGCTTTTATAGGAAGTAAGCTCACCAAGCAAAAACCCACCACGGCATGGTACACTGCCATCCATTTTCTGGACGGTATTAGATAAACAAAGTCACTCGAGCAAGCCGTACCACCAAATGCAGATAACGTAAGTGCAATATTCTGGGCAAAGTTAAACAAGTTTGAATTCCGGTAACTATGGTGGAAAACGGCAAGAGGAGCCTCAATAAAGCTAAAATAATATTCTCCAGTTGCTTCCTTCGGACAATATATAGCAAGGTTGTGTGATTTGAACTAATATGTTTGTTATAGCAGGTTGGTAGAACGAAGACCACGTAAAGATATTGGTTGCTTGAGGAATGTAAGTTTGTTCAACTGTTGTGATTGTTTGTGGCTGCAACAACGTTTACTAGTCGCAATCAGCTATCCCCAATTTCGTTTGCTTGTGTGTAGCTGTTGCCTAGATCCGGAAACACCGAACGGCAGGCGTCAACTTATTTTACTCTGACGAGGTAGTTTGTGTTGACTTTCCTTTTTAATCTTCTGGAAGTGTGTTCGAGCCGCGGCGTATTAAGTATCCTCTTGTTTGGTGGAAATGATTCGCTGGCGTGGTGGACGGAGCGGAGCGACAGGGTAGAATCCACTGGCAAGGTGGATGAAGTTTGAATAGTAGGTTAACGCCAGCTATTTGTGTTCCGTTTCGGAGCATTGATGTAGCACTGGATCCTGATGTTCAGGCACCAATGATATATGGTTCCAGATAAATAAATAAATAAATTGTGTATTCTCGTCATTGCGAGGCACACCGTCAAGGGCTTGATCGTGGTATTAGATATGTATGATCTGCAATAGCACAAAGTACTACATTTTGAAAAATTGCATAGGAATTTATGTGTGTGCTGGCATGTAAAAGTATGTTTGTGTCTTATTTGGAAGTAGCCATGTTGTGAGCAGATAAATGTGTGGGTGCTTTTGTTTGTTGGATTCGCCCTCAAAGGGAGCAAGCAATAGAACGCTTCGAATCGGATGACGTTCGTGATATGTGAATGACCCTCCGGAAAATGGAAGGGGCAGTGACCTTATTTAGTCACGAGTCACGTCCGCTACGTCGCAGTGTTTTTAAACGCATATCTGCGGTGTATTATAGGGAGAGCGCTTGCCAGGAGAAATCCCACCTCGTCCTGGAACGCTACCGCCGAACCATTTTCTGGAACAGGATTTACCCGAACCACCCAACTGGCAACACGGTGAGGTTGTTCGGCTAGCCAGAGCCATGCAATCGAGAAGCTAGAACGTGTCGCACAGCAATCGGCTAAGGCTAGTCAGAGGCCTCATCATCCTCGGCCCAGTATTCTTCTTTCTGATTGCTTCCAGACAACAGAGACATAAACGATTTAAGCTCTGTAGTCCCAACCCCATGTGCCTCTCAACCTTTGTGCTTTGCTAAAAAACTATCTACCTGTTCCGGCGCAACCCTATGTCGCCCTCACCCCAGCTACATCACTGCGCATTATTCATCATCCCGTTTATTAACAAGGATAAACCACCAAATGAAGAAAGCCTTCGGCTCGTCCACTTTACACTACAACATGTTTTACCGACCCTTTTCTTCCTCTTCTGTGCTTTCTTTTGCATTCCTTCTTCATTCGCCGCGAACTTACATGCAGTTGTCCTCCCTGATTTCTTACATTCCTACCAATTTAGAGCTGAAGGAAGGCGTCCCTGTCGCTTCTTCTGGGTGATATTCTTTCGCATAATGTACACAACTCGTCCTTCTCTCTCTGGTTCCTACAGATTGAGCATATGCGCCGTAAGACCTCACAACCTCGCTTTGCTTCGTATTCATTCCAAATTTGGAACAACCTATCACACCCTATTGATCCGTGTTCTTCTCACTTCTCGTCGTATTTCACCACTTATGATACACGTCCATATGCGATATTTCAGTAGCAATTACTAGATATAGGGGTACAATAGTTCAGTCAACGTTGCAATTGATAGACTGCGTCTCAGATGCATTCCTTTCGTCTTGTCTCTCTCGGTTCCTTGCCTATATTTCTCTGAGGTTGTCACAGGTACAGCGACACTCGCCTGGGCATTGTCCAACGTTGCGACAACAGTCCCCTTACCTGGACATGAGCGGAAGATTAGCAGCCGTTTGCACAACTTACTAACCGGAAAAGTCATGCGTTATCCTGCAAGGATACAATGTTTCCGAGGCTTGAACCATTGGTTTCAGTTTGCCTAACACTATCTCCTCCACATACCTATTGCCTGGCGCACTCCTTTTGACTTCGGAAGGCACATTCACCTGCCGCTACAAAGTTAGGACAATTGGACACCCTGAGCTCTTCAAGTTGCTTCGACCGTTCAATTGGACGTGGTTTTCTGTATTTGCAATCAATTTTACTGCATACCTTGGGGATCTGCGATTCTCTTTTCGGACATATAGCCCCTCCTTCAAGACTTCAACAACGATTCAGCATATTCTAATGTATATCACTCGGAGACTTCACGTGGTTCAGCAGATAATCAACACGGCCTATTCAAAAAGAATATTTAGTTCCTGGCGTACTGATCGGGCACAGCCATTCGTTAAAAACAGGACAGGACGCATGAACACAATAAACACTCGCCTAACGCATCAGCCAACAGAAAAGTGGGACGCAACATCACTGCGAACAACCGGGCAAACAAACCTTCAACAACTAACAGAGCCAGTTACAGCTTGCCATTCAATGGATCGACGGCAGTGTTTCAGGATGTGGTGGGTTCTCGCCTGGCACGAATTCGCCCTATAAAAAGCCACAAAAGTCCGTTTAACTACACTGCAACGTAGCGAATGTGACAAGCCACCGAATAAAGTCACAGCCCAGAACTTCACACTGCCAGGTGAACTGGCGTCACTATTCTGGATACGTTTGTTACATTGGAACTTCTACATCCGCTTAGCGTGTTGTCTCTTCTTTTTACGATTTCACGCATATAGTCGTCTCTTTGCCTTCTACGCTATCACCGATGACTGCGTTACTTACGCACGAACACACTATATTGTCATAGCTCTCTCGAGCCTGCTCAGAAGTTGTCTCCTAATGGATCATTCAGGATTATCAATTTATTATTATCCGAGGTATGACCGCAATACATGGCAGGCCGATTTTGTCCTAAGAGACGGGTCTCGAGCTCACGACAGCAAGATGGTGGTTTCGCATTTCCACCAATGTACAGTTCCAAGCATGGACATATGATCAATTTTCTGCCGTCACTGTTGCGGTTGCCATAAAATCTTTGTACCATTGCACATACTGGTCATGCCTCCATGGGCGTGCTTCGCATAGCGGAGAATAAAATCATTCATTGATTTATTATACACGTTAGTGGTTGTAGGAACAACCCCAGCTACCGTGCCGCAATACATAGAAAAAAAGGAGCAACGTGCAACAATTGCAAGCCAACTGAGTACCGGTAACTGAGGAGCATCGTTCCGGAAGGCTACCAGCCGACTACTACGCAGCAAAAGAATTCCCTATGCAACATTATATAAGGCTAAATAGTGAGATGGTGGTTGGAGGGAGGTTAAGAGAGATGGGGTGGGACAAAGAAACGCACACTCCTAACGCCATTGAGGTCGGCTCCTGGCCATGTCGGCAAGTGTATCCAGCCAAACGTGTTCATCGTCTTTCGGACGCCAACCAGGGCGCCGAGACGCCCCGACCAAGGCCAGCTTGGAAGTGAGGTCTTCATTCCTCTTGATTAAGCGATCACTTGGCCACTTCACTTCTTATTCCGTCCACACCCCCGGCGCGCAAACACCGCACGTCGCAAAAGTCGGTGGGCTGGCATGCGTAAAGCGTGGCTGAGCCATCGGAGCCTGGTGTGTGAAATAACCTTGCTGCGCGGTTCATACCATTTTATTGTGCCGTAAACAAGGCGTCGACCGCACTCGCTGCTTACTCGGTGTACTCACCGGATATAAGCTAAATTGCGCAGGCACCGGTTCTAGTCCCAGTAAGTCCAATTATTCCGCTTACCTTGAGCTTTAGAACCTGGGTCAGGACGAAAAAGCAGACAACCATAGAGCTTCCTCAAGCAGCAAAGAAAGCGAAATGGACTCCCAACGTGATGCCCATATTAACAAGTTTCATTTATCCATTTTTATACCTTAAATATATAATAATACTATATACATTAAATATATAATAATAATAAATCCACTAGTGACCAAGCTGCTTAATGGAATGGGTTCATCTGGCAACCGAACGATTTCATAGCGCCAGTATCTCTCGATCCTGCTAACCTCAGCACTTCTGTTTAGTAGCATCAAGTTGTCGTCGACTCCAAGCATCTCTGCGCATATCCGGAGCTTGCTGATAGCCACTCTCTTTTATCTCCAATCTCCATTCTTTGGGACTGTATGCGTCACATACTTTTGCTGTTTGTTGACTTATTCTGGGAGTGGCGATGATGAATTAGCTGAATTATTCTGGGACGCCTTAGGTATCCACTGGGCACTAGAAGGCTTCACACCAATGACATTGCTAGCCGTCGATACTCTCTCTCCTTTAGTACCATTAACAGTTCTTCGTATTTCCTATGGCTTCACTATTCAGCTGCAGCGAGTGATTGTAGGTAGCATACATCTTTGCGCTAGGAGTCAGTCCTTAGCTCTCCAACACTTACTCTCTTGAATTGTTTGCAGTACTGCCTTCATTGGTTTGTTGACTTCTTCTGTTATTGTAACGGTTTACTAATAACCAGAAGGCTTAATGCGAATGCAGTTGCTATCCACTTATTCTCTCTCCTAACACCATTATCTTTCGTTCCTCTTCTCTTCATCACGTTTTCTGCGGTGCTTCGTTTTATGGTCCATACATCTTTGCGCATATCCGGAGCTACCAGGAGACATTCCTTGTCTCTCCATCCTGTAATCGTTTAGAATGTCTGTATCACTTACCTTCGCTGGCTTGCTGAGGTATTCTGTGACACTGTAGGAATCCGTTAGTGACCAAACTGGTTAATGGAATGGGCACATCTGGCAACCGAAAGTTTTTCATAGCGTCATTATCTGTCGATCCACTTAACCTCAGCACCGTTATTTAGTAGCAACAAGTGGTCGCAGGTTCCAAGCTTCTCGGCGCATATCCAGAGCTTGCTAAGCGCCACTCTTTTATTGCTCACTGGGAATGCGTGCGTCACAAACATTTGCTGTCTGTTGACTTATTCTGCGAACTTTAGTTATCCACTAGACACTAGAAGGCTTCACCCCAATGCCATTGCTAGCCGCCGATGCTCTCTCTCCCTTAGTAACATTATCAGTTCTTTGTATTACCTATGTCTCCATTTTTCAGCTGCAGCGAGGCGTTGTAAGTAATATACCTTTTTGCGCTAGGAGCCACTCCTTATCTATCTATCACTTACTCTCTAGACTTGCTTTCATCACATACCTACGCTGGTTTGTTGACGTATTCTGGCACTCTATTTATCCACTGGTAATTAGAAGGCTTAATCCGAATGCCTTTGCTGGCCGCTGATACTCTCTATCCTAGCGCCACTAGCTGTCGCTCTTCTTATCCTCCTCACTACTGCAGCAGTTCGCCGTATGCTCCATGTTCCTCCAGCGCAGAACGTGAGCTTGCTGGGATGCACTCCTTGTCTCTCCACCATATATTCTCTTGTAATGACTATATCACTTACCTTCGCTGGCTTGTTGTGGCATTCTGTGACCCTGTAGGCACACATTAGTGACCAAGCGTCTTATTAGAATGTCTACATCTGACCACTGGCCGTCTTTCCTGGCGCCACCATCTGTCGGTCAGCTTAAATTTGGCACCTCTGTTTAGAAGTAGATAGTGGTCGTAGGCTTCATGTATACGCCATTATCTAGTGCTTGTTAGGAGCCCCTCCGTATCACAGTAACCTTTATTCCGTTAGAATACCTGCATCCAATCTTTCCGCTGCCTTACCACCAATTAACCTTCAGACCTCTCTCACGGTAACCTACTTATTTTTCACCTTTTTATTCTGCGCTCCCTGTCGTATTAGTTTACCTGCTTGCTGTTCACGCAGCCTGCAATCACCACCAGTCGTCTAACTCGTTTTGCTCTCTCCCCACAAAATTTTACCCCATACGAAACTGATACTCCGTGGATTACTTACTGGTACAACCCTTTTGTCTCCACGCAGCATTTAGCAATCTACGCATACGCCTATTGATTCTATAGGACATCCAAATGACAATTTCAGCATAAGCATCGTTGCACAGTGTACACGATTTTGTCTCAACTCTAAATGTTGTAACATAAGGCTTTAACAATGTTTAACTCCACGCCTGTTCTTGCGGTCTTCTCTCGGTTGTCCCTTACTTTCCCTTTTCTCTGAGGTCCGTAACTTCTTGGAGATCTGCGACTGGACTGAGGAACCGTTTTGGCCCAAGACGGACGCAACAACCGAAAAGGACCTACATGGTGTATGGTTGCACACCAAAGGGACTCAACTGCAATCGCCACAACCGTTGCCCAGTATGGAGAGCTGGACACATCATCACACTCCCACAAATTATACATCTGAAAAATCCAGACAGCAGAATTTTTGAAAGTTTGCTCACCTTGGCAAACAACAAGACGACTCTTTATGAGGTTCCCCTCCGCAATCGGCCTCAACCAATATGGCGGCTTTGATCAAATTATCTGTCAAACCAACAGACGAAATTAAAAGCCATTTGACTGCGAATAACCCATTAGGAAATCAGTCGTCAAGGGGCTTTGCCGGTTATACCTTAGTGTTCAAAATGATATGCGGTAGTTTTGCAGGACGTGGTGGGTTTTCACCTGGCAAGCGTTCTCCCTATAATGTCTGTTTAACAACCCTGCGACGTGACGGGTGTGACTCGTTACTGAATAAAGTCACTGCCCACAACTACATACTGGCGAGTCGACTATACTCATATTTCAGCTATTTCCCTTGAATTGCAAGCATATAATACTCTCCGTCTACATGCACCGTTTCACTGCACTAATAGTGCCTTGACCGTTTCAAGTACACACGATTGAACCGAAAGTATCGTTGTGCTACACAACTGCCTATAAACCTTGATCATGCCAGATTTGGTGTGTCTCCATAAATTTGAGAATAAACTATTTAGTTATTTATTTATTTACCTTTTGCTAGCGTTCGTAGTATGAATATTATATGGTAAATAGCTATAGGATGCCTAATCGGTTGGTGGAAGGGTAAGATTACGTTGCTTGCCGCAGGCAGGAAGTACAAAGTGCGCAAGTGTAGGGTATGTAGGATGTGCTGAATCGGTGTATCACGTAAAATATGTGGGGCAAAATGCGCCTTGTGGAAAAGGTAGTAGAGATAACGTTGTCAAATTGAAAAAGGATATAGGTGGGCCGCATTGTCAATTATGTAAGGCCTTAGGTTTAAATGTGCGCCGCTATAGTGTCAAAAGTAAGCCAGCGGGGCCGCAGTGGTAGGTATCGCCTACTAGGAAATAAAAGCCACAGTTAAGCAACCAAGGGAGTGAAAGGTCTAACCAGGGAATACAAAGCGAGGTGAGGAAAGCCTGTGTAGTGTTGTGATTAACATAACAATTACTCTACTTGCCGAACGACATCAAGTTAAAGAAAAGGATATAGGTGGTCAACATGGGCACATACTTGAGGAGTTTCACGCCAACGTGCGGAGCTGCAGTGTTAATGGTAAGTTAGTGGGACAGCGGAAGTTGGTGGCGCGTACCTAGCAGAACCCACTTTAATTGCTGTAACCTGGTGGGGTGTTTGTCTTCTTCACCTATGGTCGTGCAGGTGCACCACATACACAGCTCCTAATCCTACTAAGCTGGGCCTTACACCCGCTAACAATGAACCATGCGGTCACCATTTCGTGCATGTATAGTATAAGTGAGCTCAGAAATCCATTCACGTCATCAGGCTTTTCTGACCACTGTAAACACCCATCATGAAGGGAGCGGACATCATGGGATCAATCGATCGACAATGAACTGACTAGGTCTGCATTAAAAGGAATTGAACGGAGTGAAGGTAGCTATGTATGGTTAAACCACAACCCTCTCCGGAAGCTGAGTGCCTGCATTCTGGTCTACATAGCATAAGATTTGCTGCAGTCCTATGTGACCATATGCACCCGAAGCAACAACTATTGTCCTCAAACGCCTAGTGGTTTTCATCAGGGTACTGTACAATTTTGCCAGCGTAGGCACGCATTGGTGCCGAGCAACGAGCAACTGGTTTAATGAAGAAGTGCCCGGTCGTGCACATTTTATTCAGTGTCATACTGCTTGCATGATGTCCGTAGTTGCAATCCGCAACGCGTCCCTGCCTATCAATGTTCGGCCCAATCGTGACGTGGATGTTGATACGCTACCTTCAGTGTCCGGGCTAATGAACATGCCACTTGCACTCTGTCGCACTTCTACACCCACCAGGCTTCGAGATATTTGTCCATCGTGTGTAGAAACCATCCTCCAGTTTGTTATTGTGAGGAAATAGAAGCAACTTAGGACTATAAAATGTCCCTGCATCGGTTAATAGCGTAGACCATGTAGTCGTTTGAACGGCGTTATTCATGCTTTCCGGTTAAACATCCGGTTGCGTGGCTCGCAGTAAGGAAGAATGATATCGATCGCGCCATGTTCGTTTGGTGGATAAAATGAAGGACCCATGACGATAAGTAAAACGTAGTTTCATTGCAAATCTTGAAAAGGCAAGCGTATGTGCACAGTGGTAAATTTGAGACATACATAACCAGATCAGTTACAATACACCAACGGTTCTCAATGTGTGGCGAACCGGTTTCCAAAGCTTAGCAGTCGTTAGCTCAGGTGAGCATTTACTCTGCGCACCCCGATGGCTGTTGTGATGCAATTCTCCTAGCCACCTCTAAATGTTGCGCCACCCAGGCCAGTGTTTCTCAAGCATCTGCTAACACCGACCGCTGCTCATCCGAACGAGGTCGACACAGACGGCCAGTGGCCCATGACCGCTTCTCACCCGCAACACACCAAGGCTCGTGTAAGAAAAACTAAAAATCCTATGGTATCAAACGGGTGCCGATGGCTAAATGGAGACGTTCAAAAGTCACTCTACATAACCCGCCTGAAACCCCAATGCTCTGTTCGCTGACTTTGCGAGTGTCGGGTCCGGAGCCATCCTCGGCAGCTGCAACTGCGAGGCACGATGTGCGACGCAGCACACTTGTGCGCAACGTCCCCGACGAAGTCTGCATTGATGTGTTCCAAGAGACGGTAGGCTCATCCTGCGGAATGGAGCCGTGAGTGCTGGAAACTAACAGGCTACCAAACCGCATCAGTCGCTACCCAGTCCCTGTTAGACTGACCTCAGATGACCGACACACGCTGAGCACTGCGAAGGCCAGTTGTGAGCAAAGTTGCCTAGCCACTGCAAACAAGTCTATTTTGCTTCAGCACTTCTATGTTTTTTACCTGACACGGACCTACCACTGTTTCTACTCTCCTTAAGCTGGTGGATTTTTAGCTGTCCCGCCACATCCCTCTCCTAACGTTTCCGCTTACGGCGTTTCTTCACTTCATTTGCTAGCCTTCAATTCTGCTCCTTCTGATATGTACGTTTCAGCGCACTGCAGTGCGCGTCGAGAACAGCCTATCCGGTTTTAAACGCCTTGACTTTATATGCAGCGTTCGTTGACTAACTTTGCTTTACGTTCCCATGCATAAAATGGGCATCACATTACAGCGCGTTCTTTGCTTTTGCACTGAAGTTCAGAGATCGTATCTGCACCTTTACACTCCTGATTATTAACCCCAGGCCATAAAATAACAAATCGTCCACTGCTATGCCTGTCGAAAATATATGATTTTAAACACCGAAACTTGGTTCACACTATATAATTGTGACGAGTCCTCCCTCTATGACCACCGCCTCATTAAGAAACGAAAACAAATAATTAAGTAAATATTTTATCCTCGACTATGCGAGGCAAACCCCTGAAGGCATGTTCAGGTAAGTGTACTTTTTCAGACATTTTATGGCATTTAAAACGCTGACGGTAGCAGATTTTTCATACGCTCATGACTAGAACTGTATAATGGTGGAAATATGATACCGTAATTGGGCTGTCGAGAGATCGAGACCCGTCGGTATGGACATAATTTGTCTGCCATACATCGCATCCATACTTCAGCAAAATAAGCATGAGTATCCTGAATGATCGATTAGAAGCTAATTGGACAGCAAGATATAGATACGTGTAACATTATACTGAGTTTGTGAGAAGGTAACGCAAATAGCGAGGGTAATATCGTAAAGCGTAAAGAGACGACATTATCTGCGTGCAATCGTAGGAAGGAGAGACGACAATATATGCAGAAGTAGAAGTGCCAGTGTAAAGAACGTATCTAGAATGGTGACGCTAGTAGATATAGCGGTGTAATGTCACGACCTGTGACTTTATTCGGTGGCGGGTCATGTTCGCCACGCTGCAGTGGCTTTATACAGATATTTGTTGCATTTTATAGGGAGAAAGCTTGCCAGAAGAGGACCCGCCACGTCTTTAACTACTGCGCCGATCCTTTAAATGTCAAGTTGTAACTGGCTATGCTACTTGTTGAGGGTTTAGTTGTTTGGTTTTTGCAGTCCAAATACGACACAGGTTTCCGTTGACTGATGCGTTAGGCAAGAGCTTATTTTGTTGCTGGGTACTGTAGTGTCCTGTGAGAATGGCTTGGCCGAATTGGCAAGTCATGCACTGAATAATTTTTCGGAGGTGAAGTGTTGCTCGCCTGCAGAACCACGGTAAGTCTCAAATGCTATCCAATGAAATATGTTGAAGTGTTGTTGAAGCAATGAAGGATGGGATATTGTCCCGAGAAAACAAATCGGTGTCCATTACCAAGTAATTTGTAAAATGGGTAGGAAATGTAGGTGGCCAAGGCCAAATGAACGGTAGAAGCTGGGTAAAGATCTCCAGCTGAGTGACAAGCAAATGCAAGTATCCAGTAGCGAACATTGACCGAACCCTATTAGGCTGGACTTGTATAAGCAGGAAAATGCGACTACCGAAGTCAACAGTTGCGCTTCAGTTAAGAAGTTTATGAAACAGCTACCGTTTTGCGAATTGAATCTAATTGTTTAGGCCCCGGGAAATGTTTATTGTTGCGAGGTAACGAAGCATTTGCCCGGACGGTAAGTTATAAAAGCAGCAGGTAGTCTTTCCCTCTTTTCCAGATATGCGAACTTTTGTGTCTCGTATTATAGTATCATCGCAGCTATGGACGATCACTTATGGTGCGCGGAGCCGTATCTGTGACAGTCTCGAGAAACAGGGCAAAGAACAAAAACAGCCACCCAGACCGACGAAAGAAATGCATCCGGAACGAGGTCGATTGATTTTAAAAACGAATGAACTACTGTACCCCTATATCATGGAATTGTTAGTTAAAAATCTCATATGCACATGTATCATAAAACACGGGATACAACGCAAAGCGAACAGATCACGGAGCAGTATAGAATGAAAGATTGTTCCTAATTGGAGATAAAGATGAAGCAACGAGGTTTTGAGTGGTCCTAAAGCGCATATGCCAAATCAGTGGGAAGCAAAGCGTGGAGCGTGAAATGTGAGGATTATATAAAAGAACAGCGCGCAGCAAGGCGACAGGGACGCGTCGCCTCAGTTCTAAATTGTTTGGAAGGTAAGGCGTCAGGTAAGACAAACACCTGTACGTTAGTGTCAAATGAAGAAGGAATGCAACAGAAAGAACAGGAAGGAAGGAGAATGGTCGCTTCTATTAAGAGAAAGTAAAGAAGCCAATGACGTTCTTTAGGTGATGATTCATCCCCGTTAATGAAAAGAAAGATGAATAATGCCCAGCGGTGTGATTGAGGTAAGGGTGACCGAGAGTTGCACCAGAATAAGTAGATAGCATGATGAGCAGAGCAATAAGGATGAAGGGCACAGAGTGTTGGGACTACACGGCCTAAATCGGTCAAAACACAGATGTTTGAAAGCAATCAAAAAGTAGGACGCTGGTCGGAAGAGGCTAGATTAGAGCCAGGCCCGAAAAGTTATCTGGCAACTTGATAGAGGAATGTAAACAGAGCGCCCGAAAGAAGACTGGGGTCTTGAAGGAAACAGCTCAACTGAGTGGAATTGTAGAGGCCTAAAAAGATCACGTGGGGCTGTGAACAGACCTTTGGATGTGTCTATAATTCGTCGGTAAGGGCTCAGTAGTCGGAAAGCGGGCGATCGAGAAGACAAGACTAGCACGTCGTCTCATAAAGAGAAAGCCGTAATGTTAATGTCGGAATGCTAACAAAGAGCTTCGGCAGGGTAGACACGTTACGGAGGAAGTGGATATAATAATAAGGATGAATCCTGACCGGCAACGCTCTAGAGGTAAGGGTAACAAATCTTTGCGTCGGCAGCGCTAGACCATTTAGGTCTCAGAGTTCCGAGAGGAGTCAGAAAGCAAGAGTCCGTTCAGACCAATTCAGGTACGTCAGCAAGCCTAAGTTGGGCCATCAAAGCCAGGTGGAAATATAATTAATGCTTTTCATCAGCAAAGAAAGAGTTTGGGGCGAGTGACGATATGAAAAGGAAGTTAGCATGACGAGCGAAGCTCTCAGGCTGGGACGGTGTGTTGCGACTTCAAAGCCTAGATCCTTAACGGCTCTGATGTCTGGAAGGATTCAGAAAGCAGGAGGTTGGTCGGCCGAGGCTAGATTAGAGCCAGACCTAAAGATTTATCCGTCTACCTGAAAAAGGAATGCAAACAATGAGCACGAAATGTAATGAATAGGTTCGGGAAGGGAAAGACTATAGAGAAGAAGTGGATAAGTCTACAACGGATGTGTGGTTTCGTGAATATACCTTTGGAGCTCTCGATGATTCATCGGTGGTTGGTGCGATATATATGATTAATGGAGGCTTTCTCCGCCGTTGCTCTGCTGCTCAAAACCTTAAAGCAGTGAAACATTAGGTTTGGGATTTTACCGAAGTTCGTGGGCCATCGTTGTTTCATGATTTTGTCTAGGGCGCCCGCTAGTGCATACACTAATGATAACGCGCTTTTGGAACAAGCCTGACACCTCCGGTAGATTATAAAATGCTGGCCGGGAACTAAAACATGCCGAAGCCATCTGCCTTGCACCAACGGCAACAGCAATGTATGCAAGTCTACGCGCCTGCGTAAAAGGTTGGATGGACTCAGTCTGTTCCTTCAACGACCAGAGGAAATATTCTGGGTATAGTTTGCAGTTTGAATATTCCGGAAGTAAAAGCTGCAGTGGCCGATGAGTTTCCTGGAATTGTTCATTGTGCAGTTCATTACTCAATACAGTCATCTTAAAGACCTACATGGACAATGAGCCATAAACATGTAGTGCTTCGTTGTCCGTAACACTCTAAAAATTAAATAAATAAATAAATAAATGGTATATTCTCGGTAAAACGAGACACAACTGTAAAGGCGTGATCAAATATGCATACAAGCATAGCTTCTTTGGAATGTTAAAACATTTCGTTTTAATGAAAGGTATAAAAGAAAAGATGTAGTCCATATGAGTGAGCATATTGTCAGGTAATAGTCAGACCAAGGAACATTATGGCGCTGTGGCGCGCAAAAATCCGTCAAAACACAAGTTGGGGGTAATTTCGCCAGGTAGTGATCCGTGAGCACAGGAGCCTAAACAAGGTTTTGTTGCAACCAACAACCATTACGAGATAGGGATGATCTGTGCTCCAACAAAGCATTCTTCATAGTAGAATTAGTTGCACAGGTTGGATGTAAAAGGCTGAGGACTGCGTCAGTGTGAAATGCTTAGCTGTGACTTTATTTTGTGGCGAGTCACATCCGCCACGTTGCAGTGTTGTTAAGCGGACATTTGTGGCTTTTTATAGGGAGAACGCTTGCCAGGCGAAAACCCACCACGTCCTGGAACACTGCCGTAGCTTCCGTTGAACAGTAGTGCAAGTCGGCTATGCATCGTATAGACCGATTTTGCACTCTATTATTCGCAGTCGGTTGACAGCCAAAATTCTTCGTTGGTTGGCCGAATGGCTTAGTACTGATACGGCAGCAGTCGTTGAAGCCGGTCAATGATGCAAGATTCGAAGAGTCGAATGATAATGATGCAGGTGAGTAAACACATTGTTAATAGAGGCCGGCTTTTCTATTATATTCTTGTTCGGCTCGCAAACCGTGTCCAGCTATCCACGCTGGACTTGTCATGGGGTCGGTGAGTGAAGTTGTTTCTTGTGGCTGAATATGTCCTTAATAGGTAAAAATGCCATTCTCCGCAAAGTGGATTCGGGATTCCTTCAAATGTAAGTAAGTGTAACTGTTTCCATAGCCAAGTGAAAATTCCATGGAAGGCCATCGGAAAAGCCACGTATACGTGCGCAACGCTGTCCGTGAAATGACATCAGAATAGCTCCAGGTGACTGGCGAATAGGAATGTTTGAGGCAGTGAAGGTAATCACGCCAGAGTTGTTTGTCTTCGGTTGTGGAACGGGGGATCCATGTAAATATATTATTCCAGGTGAGTAAATTGTTCTCTCTGAGTACGAGGCGAGCTAAACCCATTTGTTTAGACCCGTGAAGGTAGCGTCTCCAGAATGGCGGAAAGAGCTCCATTTGGACCAGTGTGTGGGTTTTTCATTTCCCGGAGAAAGGACCAAGCGTTTGAGGATGGGTCGACCAGTCCCAGTGGATAAACCTTCTTGTTTTGGCGGATGTAACTGTAGGGATCTCGGGAAAAACGGGCAACGGACAAGAGGCAGCCAAACAGAGACAGCAATGAATCAAGAAGCAATAACACAGGCTGGTGGCGCTCACCGGTGCCTATGATACATTAAAACTTATGTAATTTTGTTTAGTATACATGATTTGCAAGCGCGTTCAATGCATTACGTCGCTGGTGTGAATCAGACTACAACTACTAGTTGGGAAGAAGTTTCTGCACGCGCAGGGTCAAAAGACCGATATAACAAAGCGTTTTAACAAAAGTTATGCGAATAATGCGATGGTTGGAGAGAAACAGGTAAACCGATGATGATGGCCGAAGTCCGAATGTGAGAGGCATCTTAGGTGAAACTAAGGACGACTAGGTTGAAACTGAATGCGGGAGCACGATAGGTAGAGCAACATACCAAGAGTAAAAGAAAGTTCAATGAATCGGCTAGGAGCGAATGAATGCGGACGGCGGTGCGAAGAGTAGCTCTTAAGAGTAATTACGCTAAAGCGCTCATGAATCCACAGTCCAAAAGCCGTCAAAATCTAGGAAAATGGTCACAGGGGGGCCAAAGCTGCAGTGCTTTGGGAGTCGTTATGACACGTACGTCTTAATCATAGGCAAACGCGAGCACAAGCTAAAGAGCATAGGAAAAGGAAGAGTGGGAAGTTGAGAATAATAATGGAAGTACTAGTCAAGAAACACTTAGCAATGGTCCGAGTGCCGCCAATAATCAGGAGCGAGCTGTGAGAGAAGGAGACCATGCACATGAGGATAACTTGGATAGGCGCAATGAGTGTAAGCCACGGGAATAAGCATGGAGCGCAATGAGAGAGACGGCTATGGATAATAGGAAAATAAAAGCAGGCAGAAAGAGACAGACGGGTCAGGTGAGACAACATAACGGCAGTGCAGTCAAGCCGGTCGTCCGCGTTAAAAAGGAATGAAAACAGAAAGCGATAGAAACGGTTAGGGTCTAGATGAGAAGGGATCATTGGTAAAGCGTGGAAGGTCCACAAGCCTCTCCACGTAGTGTTTACAGAACCAATAGGTCAGCCAAACAAACAGAAGTGACGTTTCAGAAGTTCAAATGTATTCATTGAGTATGGAGCCGACTAAGCAGGATTGGATTAATCGTCGCTTTGGGGCTAGGCTTATAAAGAAGGTAAGAAAAGGGCTATAACACTAACGAGGGAACTAGTCTAGCAGTCTCTACGATTTGTAACGTCGAAGAACTCTAAGTGAAAGCTGAAGACTAGTGGCCAGTCTGGCGAGACTGAGTTAGTCAGCGCATAGGAATGGCACGTAAAATAAACGCAGGAAAAGTAACTGTAACAAAAGGTGAACGAGTCTTGCAGCCTCACAAAGTAGGGGTACAAGAGCGTTGAGTCTGTATAGCGTATACCGCTTAAGTCTGGATAGCATTGGAGCATTAAGCGAGAAAGAGACTAGTCAGTGGGACTAGATCACCGCAGGACCAGTTGAAGCAGACTTGAAAACGGAGCGCGATAAAATATAAGTTAGCGACAGGATGAGGTAGGTTTATTGAGGAAGGGTGGGAGAAGCTCACGAGGCTCTCCAGGTACACCGAAGGGATAGTGGAGTCAGCCGAACTAAGAGAGATAACGTCTCAGAAGTCTGAATAAATCCGGAGAGCAGGAGGCCGATCGGGCGGGACTTGATTAGTCGGCGCGTTTGGATAAGGACATGTAGTAAAGGTAAGAAAGGAGCCAGTAGTAAGTGGTGGGCAAGTCCATCAGGCTCTAAATTCAAGGGAAACATCATGTTTAGACTACGGGGCGTATACCGCGTAAGTCTCAGTAACATAGTAGTAGACTGAGGGAAACAGACTAGGTAGGTGAGCCAAGATCACGGCAATGAAGTAAAGCCGGACGGCCGATTAAAAAAGGATTGAAAATAGAAAGCCAGAGAAGAAAAGGTTAGGGTCGGGGTGAGAAGGTTTCATTGGTAAAGAGCGGAACAGCCCACGCGGCTCTCCAAGTAATGTAAACAGAACCATTAGGTCAGCCGAACCAAGAGGAGTGATGTCTCAGAAGTCCAAATGAATGCGGTGAATGCGAGGCCAACTAAGTGGTATTGTATTAATCGGCACTTTGGAACTAGATCGTACAATGCAGCTAAGAAAGAGGCTATAACAATAATGAGGGTACAAGTCTAGCAGTCCCTCCGAGTAGGGGTAATAGAGTTAACTGCGCGGAGCCTATACCGTTTAAGGCTCGGTAGCATGGGAGCAGTCAGAGAGAAACAGACTAGTCCAGTGAGAAAAGATCACGGCAGGGCACTAAAGCTGGCCGTCCGATTAAAAAATGAGGAAGGAAAACAGAAAGCGAGCTAAGCAAAGGTTAGGCTCGGTATGAGAAAGGTTTACGGATAAGGAGTGGGGGAGCCCACGAGGCTTTCCAGTTGATGCAAGCAAGACGTTGAGTCCGCCGAACCAAGGTTTGCAACGTTTTCCCCGGTCTTACGAGCAAGAAACTGAAATGAATACTTTCTTACTGACGCGTATATGAAGCAACAAAATTGTTTGCACTGGTTTGTTATCTGTCCTATTATAATCAACTTCTGTACCATTCTCAAATAAAGTATCACCAGGGTGCATGTTTTACAGCCAAACACTCAAGAAAACACGAAAGCTGCAGGGGAAATGACCTAGTACTCTAAATGACACCCAGTTAAGGAGGTCGAATAATTTGGCCTTAGACCTATCAAAACAAATGCGGCTACGTCACATCCGTTAAAACCGCAGTGCACTACGGTGCGGGAGCTAATGTCACGCGCTCAGTGATCTACTACGCCGTGGTACTTTGTTGGACCTTATGTAGTTATGTAGTACAAAGTCTGGAGGCGACAGTACTGTCAAGAACCCGCGCATAAGATGCGTGCACTTAAACACTTGTTTCAAACGGTCACTTTGTACAGCGAGACAGCCTGTGACCGAAGTGTGGTTAAGGATGACTAAACAACAACTAAACATTGTTCAGCTGAACCTTAAAACTATGGGTTAATAATAGCAGTAACCAGCCCGTAATTTAACAATGGTCCAAATGGACTACCACCCATTTTAGTGTTAAAGAATGCTGTTGCGGCTATTCATCTCCTTTTCTTGAAAACGTACTCTATTCGGCTCGTGTGGTGAATACTCTAAAGCTTGGAGACACCAGTATTTCACCACTACACAAAGGTGGATCGATGCAAGGTGTTTGCAATTTTACCTGATAAACCACACCGCCATTAAATCCCGTTAATGGTGAAACTAGTGAAAAGGAAATTTTATGTATGCGGACAGGGTAGAGGTCATCAATATGTCTCACCTAGATTCCTCACAGTGCGCTCCTGCCTAACAAGCCAATTAAATTTTTTAACATTATCACCGAAGTCATGGTTGCTGACACGGCGGTAATAACATCATAGCCTGCCATGTAAAGGGCACTCATTCGAATTCCTCATCGGCTAATAATGACTAAGGTTACACCTGGTGACGTAGGACAGCCAAGCTAAACTGGCTTTGCCCTTATTTTGATCAGCGTACACAACCAGCTGAAATAAAAGGGGTTACAGAAACTACCAGACGTTACAATTAGTGTTGTTCAAGGCGACGCGCTAAGTCCGCGCTTTTTCATAATATACGTAACTGACATATGTGACATTTTAATACACCGTCGCACTATGCCTTTTGTAGATCGTTTAAAACCCACTTATATCTGCCAAATAATATATTACATGACTTAGACAAAACCTGCGAGGACATTGCAGCTTTACAGTCTTGGTATCCTAAGTTACATGTGGCGCTCTCAGCCGAAAATTCTAAAGTCATCGTTTATAGATGCACTGTACCTCCTAGGGCCTTAACTTTCCACAATATAGTTATCAAAACGAGCACCTCATTGAAGGACATAGGGTTGCTTTATTACAATAGCTTAATTGTTACCGAACGAATAGGTCTTAGTGTAGCTAAAGCACGACAGATAGCCTGCCATATAAGACGGCATATGTGCAATGCTGCCTCAAGTTTAAAACTCTACGGACGGTGTATGTGTCCACAAACGAAATATTGCACATCTATAAAGAGCAGCTTAAAATAATCTGACCTTATCATACTGAAAAAACCAGAGGCAGAGGACCAAGCGGCTCCTTAGTGTAAACCAGTGTATGAATTAAAAAGAGCGAGGTATTCACCTCAAAGTCCAACCCTTTGGTTGCATCGCATTAACAATAACCATTGCTTTTTACATACACTAATTTAAAACAGGGCACATAGTGCACTCTTATGCTTGTGGCTAAGCACTGGATCAAAATTCAACTTACGGAATAAGACTAGCACGATTATTCTCTTGAAGGCGAGTAAGAAATGCGCACACGTTGTATTGGTGTTCTATATAAAAGGTTGGAATAAATTACGTTCGTGTCGTAGGGAGTGTACTTATCTTGTACGCTTCAAGAAGGACGTATCAAACTATCTTAAAACTGCACACGTGAAACGCATGTTCCAGTCTGTGACACTGAGCGAAACATATGTTGTAAGGTAACGACGACATCTAACGCAAGTTTACTACCTCCACCACCCAGCCTGAAAAACACACTTGACGCTTGGGCTTTATTTTGCATATCCTAACATGGTCACAGAAATCCAACAAGGAACTGCTCGAGCTCCACACGAATTTTTAAGATGGTCTGTTTTTAAGTCTTGGACCAACCTCGAAAGCAAAATATACCTAACTAATAAAGTAAATATAAAGCGAATACATTGCAGCACAACTAACAAGCCTTTAACCACTAGGCGGGCAAAAATGACTAAATGTGCGTTAGTTTGTGAAGAAGTATTTTCCGTATGCAAGCATGCCGCCCTATGGAGCGAGGAAAAGTAATCCTATTAGCTCATTATGAGGGAAAAGATATTTTTAACTAAAGTTTTAATGGTCATTCGCCAAAAATATAATACTGGGGCGCTGAATGTAGCAAAATAGGCAGTTAAAAAGCACAATACTTAAATAAATAGATATTTATTCTCGGCAAAGCGAGGCACGCCTTTTGGGCTTGATCAGCATATATGCAATATTGTACATTATAGCATGATTAGAAGCACCGAGAGCGGGAATATTACCCACGGTGTCAGTAGGGTTGGCCCATACGGCCCAAAGGTTGTACGAAGTGATGCCCACAGAATGCGTGGTGTAGAGATAAGAATTCAGATCACAAATGTGGAGTATGTTGATGAGGAACTAGTCCGATGAGGTTTTGTACGCATTGCGGGTCAAGTGAGTGAAGCATGAGGAAAGAGCTGCAGGAATATATATAAGGATGGTGGCATGCAACTGAACAAATTTGTAGGCGTGTTCGTACGGGAGCAGATTTATGCACAGAACTTGTAAATGTGGTAGCAGTCAACTTGCCAACGTGAGATTTGTGCGGTGACTTTGTTGAAAATGTTCCTTCCGTTTATAAACTGCTTTGGTAGCTGGCTAGCCGAACAATCTCCTCGTGGTGCCTGCTGCATTGTTCTAGTTTAACCAGTTCAAGTACATAGTTCGGCGGCAGTATTCCAAGACGTAGTGGGTTTTCGCCTGGCAAGCGTTCTCCATATAAAAGCCACAAACGTCTGCTTAGCAACACTGCTACATAGCGGAGGTGACTCGCCACAAACTAAAGCCATGGCCAGTGGATTTCCGGAAACTGCTAGCAAAACACGGACGTCAATCGATTATGCTCACATTCCTGACAATTACAGTCAATAGAGCTGCTGCACCTTCACAAAAACAAGCTATATATGTACATTTATACACAAGTACAGACGTATATACATCCATACACATACATTCACTGTTATGCCAAGCATGTATTTTGTAGCTTTCTGATTACACTATGTTAGCCTAACATGCTTCGCCTTGTCAATAATGTAAGTAAGTTATTTATATAGTTATATATTTTGCTCTGTTCTATTTACAGTTTTGCTTGGCAGTTTCCTAGTGCAACGACTGGATTAAAGCAAGCGATGGAGAAAACAGCAATTTACCTGCGGATGGGAGGATTTGCAGACACGGTATATAACTTGCGTACGTTTATATTTTTACGTTTACCTACTTCAATGCGTTTGTTGTACAACCTTGTTTTAATTATGTAAGACATAACCATTCAAATTCGAGCTCTTCGTCCGTGATTCTCCCTTGGTTGTCACTTGGTTGTTGAGATCGTGCTCACCGCTGACCGCTCGCATGGCGATCGGAAGCTACGTGCACGTTCACTTCGGCATACTTCGCGATCCACGGTCGCCCGACACCAAGGCGCATCAGGATATTTTATATGTGAGGTAAACCTGACTGACTTGGTATGCTCCTTTACCGGTTCCCCTGTATAACCGGTGACCTCACATTTTTATTTACTTTTGTGTATAATTTTTCATTTTTTCATAATGACTGCTCACCCGCCCGCCAAGAATGCGTCAGAACGTTCCGTTGGACACGTTTTTACCTGCAGTTGACGTTTCCAACCCACGCGCTTTTAGTTCAAGTAGAATCTGTTTTCCATTTTCGCAAGCTTACTGCCCAGTCCATTATATGTTCATATCAGACTGCTCATCTGCCGTGCAGTACCGCCCCCTGAGGTCATCGATAACCTTGATCCTATGCCCTTAGAGTCACGCTATGGTAAACTTAAGGCAGCCAGGTTAAAGCGCACTACAGCCTCAGATGAGACACATCTTCAACAGTCATCCTCTGGCGTTGAGTTTGGAGATAGAACACCGTCTCAGCTACTGAGAAACATGCGTTTCCTCCTCTGTTCTTCCATACTGCATGACTTGGTTCTCCTCCAATTGTGGAGTAGTTCTCTTCCTGCGAATACTTGGCCTATTTCAGCTGTTCTCGCCGACAATCTTTTGCTAGACAAACTAGCAGAAACTGCCGATAAAGTTCACTAAAGCTTCCGTAAAACGTCGGTAACCCACGTCACGGCGACTAAGTTAGACAACTCCGCCGGAACCACGCTACTTGCTGCAACCAAGGAGAGACTTTTTAACTTAGAGCTCAACTAGTCTTACAGACGTGACGGCGTCCTTTCGCGACCATCCATTTCGAGAGCCAGACGTCCTAGCCTTTCTCGTAATCAACAGATCACCACCGCTTTCGAGACGCAGCGCGTAACTGTTGTCTAGGGTGTAAACAAGCTAAGGCCTTTTGGACTCCCACGTCGGGAAACCACATGGCCAGCTAGTACTGACGGCGTCTGTCGCTGGCCAGGTTACTGGTCGCCTGTTGTACCTGTTTGGCTTCACAATCAAACTTCCCTTCTTGGTTGTTACTTTTGCAGAAGTCAGCCTTCTCCCATGTTCTCCGAAAAAACGACCCCCGAAACCAGCCGATCCGACGCTAACGGCAGCCAAGCAGACTAAAATCTCGAACTACGGCCAAAACTTACTTATCTTGGGACTACAGCATAACTTCACTTTACTTTTTACCGTCGCCGCTGTGCAAAACCCAGCACTGGAATCGACTTCCTTAGCAAGTTCGGTCTTGTGGTCTACCTACGTATTGGGCAAGTAAAAGACGATACTACGTCTTTAAGCATATACTACAAACTCGCATCATTCCTAGACCTTCCCTCCGCATTCTAACTAGATTTTCATATAGCCGCTGTCGTCCCGAAAGCTTCTTTCCTTATGACACTCATTACTCTTCTTCACGCCTTATGTTGGCGTCCCAGCTTCATTTTTCTGATTTACCGGGTCTCCTCTGAACAGTCTCCGGCTTTCTGACCCACCTCGGACTGCTGAAATTTAAATGAGGTAGGCCCTGTCTTGGTAACGCCCTGTAACCATCACGTCAAAAGCCTTGTTGGTTATGACGTATCTTTATTATTATATCCCCCTTCATCCATAACATGTATCTTACTACCGACGCTCTCTGTCAGTATTTAGACCTAAATTATATGGCGTTCTTCGCGTGAGCTGGCATTCTACTCTGGCCTTAAAAATCTCCTTCCGTTGGACTATGGTAACTCAAACGAACAGGGATTGGCAGACCCAACGGCCTCTTCACATCACGCAGATGCTAACTGCTTTTTCATGTACCCACTTTCGTCCCAGACCACTTCTTTTCTGATGACGCTCGTTACTTTATTCACTTTTATTTGGCGGCCTAGCTTCAGCTTGCCGACTTACCTGATTTTGTCTGGACGGTCTCTTGTGTTCTGACCACATTCGGACTTCTGAGCCCTAACTAATCTAGTCACCGCCGAAGCAAATCTCTGTTACCTCCCCTCTGGAACCTTGCTGGTCAGGGCTCATCTTTATTAGCATTTAACTCTCCTCCTTAAAGTGTCTATTGCAGCCGATGCTCTCCGTCAGCATGCAGACCTTACGGATACGACTTTCTCCCCATGCGCAGACATTCTAGTCTCATCTCAGTGGTCTCTTACCTTCTGACTTCTGTGACCCTAATGGTCAGGGGTCGGCAGACCCAACGGTCTGTTCATGTCATCTCGGGAATATCGGCGGCTTTTCCACTCCTCATTAATATAGCTTTTACGTTTCTCATGTTGTTCGCATTCCTTGTTCAATTGGACAGGTAACTCTTCGGACATGACACTACTCTAGCGTCGTTTGACCAGACACCTGCTTTCTGACTGTTTCCAGACATCCTAAACGTTAACCATCTATGCTTTGCAGTCCCAGTACGCTGTCCCGTTATCCTGAGACCTTTGCTCGACACGCAACTGCCTTTTCCTATAGCCACTTTCTTCCCATACTGCTTCATTTCCGATGACACACATTACTTTATTCCCATGTTACTTTGGCTGCCTAGCTTCATCTTGCTGGCTTCTGGTTTTGCCTTAACGGTCTCCTGTTTTCTGCCCTCTCTCGGATCTATGCTCCGCCGAAGAAAGCACGTTTCCCTCACCGCAAGAACATTGTTAGTCATGGTTCATCCTTGTCATCCTGCCCCTTTTATTTCTTAACATATCCATTTCTGCCGATGTTCTCCGTCAGCATTCAGGCTTCACTAATGCGACGTTCATCTTATGAGCAGACATTCTAGTCTCGTCTCAATTATCTCCTGCCTTCCGACTTCTGTAACCCCGATGATCAGGAATGGGCAGACCCAACGGTCGGTTACATCACCTGGGGCATATAGTTGACCTTTTTCTTTTCATCAGCAGAGTCTTTTTCCGCACTCTATGTCTGACTTACCTGGTTCTGTCTGAATGGTCTCCTGCCTTCCGACCCTTCTGTGACTTCCGAGAGCTAAATGATCTAGCCTCTGCAAATGCAACGCTGTGTCTCCCTCTCCACCAGAACACTGCTACTCATGATTCATCACTAGTATATCCCCTTTCATCCTTAACGCTTCTATTCTGTTGACGCTCTATTACCATACCGACATTTGTATTGCGGCATTCTCTCTATGAGTTGAGAACCTTCTCTTATCTCCATAGTCTTCTGCTTCCGACTCCTGAGCACATACTGTTGAACCCTCGAGAGATCCAAAGATTTGTTTACAACACCGAGATCCTTGTAGGCTTTCCCACTTCTCCTTAATATTTTCCGCCTTCCCGACCACATTTTTTCATGTTCGCGCTCTCCGTTTGCAATACTTTATCAATTGGACTGATAACTCTTCTGGCTGGGCGCTAATCTAACCTCCTCTGACCAGCCTCCTACACTTTGACTGGTACCAGCCATCCGAGTCGTAAACCTCCTAAGCTGTGCAGTCACAACCCACTCAGGACCCTCAGCCTGAGAGTTTCTTGTGGCATGCTAACTGTCTTTTCATATAGCCTCTGTCGTCCTGCAATTTTGTTTGCTTATGACATTCATTACGGTTATTCCCACCCTAATTTGGCGGTCTAGCTTCAACTTGCTGACTTATACGGTCTCGTCTAAAAGGTTTCCTGCTTTTTGACTTCTCTCGGACGTCTGTGATCTAAATGATCTAGGCTCTGCCGACGTAACGCTCTGTGACTCTCACTTCAAGAGCATTACTGGTCATGGTTTATCTTTGTTATTCTAGTCCCCTTACAAGCTCAACATGTCTATTACTGTCAACACTCTCTGTTAGCATTCCGGCAATAATGATATTGCTTTCTCTTACCGAGCCGATATTCTAGTCTCCACTCAATTATCTCCGTCCTGACTTCTGTGGACTTAAAGATGAAACATCGACAGATACAATTGTCTGTTCACAACATCTCGAGACCTTTGTAATCTTCTCAACTTCTCCCCAAAATATTCTTTTCCTTCCATACCTCATTCGTTGCGCGCCATCTGCTTAGATTCCTGCCCTGGACGGAGAACATTCCGGGCTTGGTTCTAGCTTATCCCCGTCTGACGTCTCCTTCTTTCTGATTACTTCCAGACAACCGAGACATAAACGATTTAAACTCTGTAGTCCCAACCCTCTGTGTTCCTCGTCCTTTCTGCTTTGCTTGCTATACTATCTACCTATGCCGGCGCAACGCTTCGCCACCCTTACCTCAATTATCCCGCTGAGCATGATTCATCCGTCCTTTTGTTAATAATAATTAATCATCACCTAAAGAACGTCATCGGCTTTTTCACTTCACATTAGGACCTGGTTTACTGACCCTTTTTTCTATCCTGTGCTTTCTGTTGCATTCCTTCTTCATTCGCCGCCAACTTACATGCAGTTGTCCTCCCCGATTTCTTACATTCCTACCAATTTAGGACTGAAGTAAGGCGTCCCTGTCGCTTCTTCTGAGTGATATTCTTTCACATAATTTACACAACTCGTCCTTCTCTCTCTGGTTCCCACAGATTGAGCATATGCGCCGTAAGATCCCACAAACTCGCTTTGCTTCATATTCATACCAAATTTGGAACAACCTTTCATTCCCTACTGATCCGTGTTCTTCTCACTTCTCGTCGTATTTCACCACTTATGATACACGTCCATATGCGATATTTTGAAAGCCATTACTAGATTTAGGAGTACAATAGTTCAGTCATTGTCGCAATTGATAGACTGCGTCTCAGCTGAATTCCTTTCGTCTGTCTGGGTGTCTGTCTCGGTTCCTTACCTTTATTTCCCTGAGGTTGTCACAGGTAGGGCGATACGCGCCCAAGGTCTTGTCCAACGTTGGGACAACAGTTTCCTTATCTGGACATTAGCGAAAGATTAGCAGCCGTTTTTACAACTTACTAACCGTAACAGTCATGCGTTATCCTGCAAGGATACAATGTTTCCGAGGCTTGAACCATTAGTTTCAGTTTGCCTAACACTATCTCCTTTACATACCTATTGCCTAGTGCACTCCTTTTGACTTCGGAAGGCACATTCTCCTGCCGCTACAAAGCCAGGACAATTGGACACCCTGAGCTCTTCAAGTTGCTTTGACCGTTCAATTGGACGTGGTTTTCTGTATTTGCAATCAATTTTAATGCATACCTTGGGGATGTATAATGCTCTTTTTTGAAACAGGCTATCTCGCATGACCACAACAACAATTCAGGATATTTAAATGTTTATTCCTCGGAGACTTTACGTGGTTCAGCAGAAGACCAACACGGCCTATTCAAAAAGAATATTTAGTTCCTGGCGTACTGATCGGGCACAGCCATTCGTTCAAAACAGGACAGGACCCAGGGTAGCAGTAGGTTCTCAGCTAACTCATCAGTCAAAAGAAAAATGGGACGCAACTTGACTGCGAATAACCAGCAAACAAACCTTCAACAACTAACATAGCCAGTTACAACTTGTCATTCACTGGATCGGTGGCAGTGTTTCAGGATGTGGTGGGTTTTCGCCTGGCACGAATTCTCCTTATAAAAGGCCACAAAAGTCCGTTTAACTACACTGCAACGTGGCGAATGTGACACGCCACCGAATAAAGTCACAGCCCAGAACTTCACACTGCCAGGTGAACTGACGTCACTATTCTAGATACGTTTGTTACCCTGGAACTTCTACATCCTCGTAGCGTGTTGTCTCTTCTTTCTACGATTTCACGCATATAGTCGTCTCTTTGCCTTCTACGCTATCACCGATGACTGCGTAAGTTACGCACGAACACACTATATTTTCATAGCTCTCTCGAGCCTGCTCAGAAGTTGTCTCATAATGGATCATTCAGGATTCTCGATCTATTATTAGCCGAGGTATGACAGCAATACATGGCAGGCCGATTTTGTCCTAAGAAACGGGTCTCGAGCTCACGACAGCAAGATGGCGGTTTCGCATTTCTAATCATTGTACAATTCCAATCATGGACAAATGCACAATTTCGGTTGCTAATTAGAGCAAGCAACGATACTTCCGACCCTAAGCACAATGTACGCCACAACACCTTTACAAACGGTGCGCCAGTAATTGTTAACCCTAACGCTTGCGCCCTGAAAAACATTTTGCAGGTAAAAAGCAGTTCTAACACATTCTTGATCTCGGTATGGTTTGCCCTTCAAACAGCTGCTGTGCATCGCCACCCGTCTTGTGTCTAATAAGTCGGGCGCGGACCACCATGCGGTGACTATCGTTCTCATAACCAGGTCATTCTTCTGGATAGGTAGCCTAGTACCATATCCGTGACTCCTTTCTTGGACTAGTCGAAAAGTCAAGCTTTACTAAACTCGACCTAGTCAACGTTTCCCATCCAATTCCGATGGCGGAGGTAGACATGGCAAATGCTGCTGTGTTCACTTCATTTGGCCTTTTACGGATTTTTTTAATGTCTTTCGGACTCCGAAAAGCAGCACAGACTTTCCGACGCTTTATGGACCTGACCCTCCGTCGATTTGATTTCGTATAGGTTTACAGTGACGAGGTGTTAATCGCAAGCTTCACGGCTGACGAGCATTTGATACATCTTCAAATGGTATTCAGAGGCTTGAAACACCAGAGTATAACCAGTAACCCGGACGAGTGCATATTTGTACAGCGCGCCGTCGAATTGCTTAGTCACAGGATTGATGGCGAAGGTATTAAGCATCTACCAGGTGAATCCCACGTGATCCTCGACTACGCGGTACCTTAAGCTGTCCGGAGCCTACACGCATTTCTCGGTATGCTCAACTACTATGGCGGATACATCCCAACTGTGCTGACTTACTTTATTCGCTAACCCGGTTACTGAAAGGAAACCCAAAGACTTGCACGATAATCCCAGAAGGTGAAGCCGCCATCACTGCCGTCGGGCAAATGTTTATCGAAGCCGTATCTCCATCACTTGGACACCACCCTGGTATCTACGGTTGTCATTAAAACGGATGCTTCGAGTTTCCCTGTTGGTGCAGTTTTGCAACAGTTAGTTGATATTGCATGTGAATCACTGTCCTTTTTCTCACGGAAGCTACAACCGGCTCAGGCCAGGTACAGTACCTTTTGTCGTGAACTGCGCGCCATGTACTTGGTTGTGAAACAGTTCCGCCACCTGTTAGAAGGATGTCGTTTTATACTCTTGTCAGATCACAAGCCACTGGTGTACCCTTCCCGTGCTGTTTTGCACCTCTACTTACTCCGAAAAACGCGTCATCTGTACTATCTTCCACTGTTCTGTGTTAATGTCTGTTATATCGACGGTCCTAACAACGCTGTTGCCGATGCGGTATTCCTCGCTTAGTTGAATCAACTGTCATTGACACCAATCGACTGGAGAAAATAGCAGCCGCTCAAGACATTGATCCTGAATTTGCCCAAATTCAATCAAACCCCCGTTGAAAGTCACACATTTGCCCGTACTTAACCCTGACAAAAGAGTTTACTGTGACCTTTCAAACGGTAATCCTAGACCCTGTGTCCCACGATCATACCGGCAAACAATTTTGTCGCTTTCAGGATTGTTCACCCCTGAGTATTTGCTCTACCGTGAAGCTCATTCTCGACAGATTCCTCTAGCACAATTGGCTTTCAGACCTTTGACACTGGGCTAGAGCGTGTCTTAGGTGACAAAGGGGTAAAGTTCATCTTCACATAGACACTACTGCAGGCACATTTTCACTCCCTGACGCAAGCTTTAGACACGTTCGAGTTAATAATTTTGGCACTTTATCTCTTCCCAACGGTTTCGCTCAGCTTTCAACGCGTTATCCGCTTTACCCGTTGGTCACAAGAGGTTCTTTTACTGCCACATCTACCAACTCTGTTCCCCGTGCTTTTGTTGAACCTTGGAATTCTCTATTTGTTGTTCCATCTATCATCACTATCAACAGAGGGACTCAGTTCTGTACCACATTGTTCCTTGATCGTAGTCGTTTATGAGGATGTGCTCACATAAGAACAACCTCCTACCGTCTTGCCGCCAACCGCCTTGTCGAGCGCTTTCATCGTCAGTTAAAAGCTGCCAGCACGGCTAGTTCAACCGATGCACGTTGGGCTGAACGTCTCCACGCGGTCCTTCTGCGCATTCGCAACACAATCAAAGAGAAGATTTGTTAATGCACTGCAGTACGCGTGTTCTGCATGACAGACTACTTAGTCCGATGGTACTGGGCTCCCGCACCACCGGAGAACCGGACCACTTGTTGTAAGCTGAAAACCTCAACCACCATTTTCTGACCAGTTGCCCAACCTCTACGCAACGTAACATACGTGAACAGCAACTCCACACCGCTTTGCACCAGTGTCGGTCCGCCTTCAACTGCGTCGACGCCGCACGAAGAACTTTAACTCCGCCCTAAGAAGGCCCGTACCAAGTACTATCACGGAAACCCAAGTATTTCGTGTTGAATGGGAAGGTAGCACAATAATCCATGCGCATCGGCCGACACAAACCAGCTTACGTTTAACCTACAATCGATAGTACCGACCTCGTTTCCTCCCCTCAGAATACTCCCGTCCCCGACTCATTACCCCCTACCTAAGAACATACAGACGCCAGTAAAATTAGTCTTCGGTGCCCTCAGACTAGGAGCAGCTCCACACCCACACGTTCTGGTCTTGTTGTTTCGCTTCCATCTAAGCTTGCTCAGTATGTTCCAAAGGTACATTGTCGAGGGATTCCTTAGTGCACGCTTTAGATGGGAGTACTGTAGCGATGGTAACTAATTTGCTAAATTTATATTTTCACGCTTACCTAGCTCGTTGCAGTTGTTGTGCAACGTTGTCTTAATTAACTATGTATAAAACAATTGGTTTTGATTTCGACTTCCGTGGTTCTTCTTCATTTGCTACTAGGTTGTTGTGATTGTGCGCACCTCTGCCTGCTAGGTTCGCGATCGAAATCTGCGTGCATGTTCGCTTATTCATACATTGCGAGCAACGGTCACCCGGCGTCAAGGTGCATCTGCATATTTATATGTGAGTTAAGCTTGACTGTCTTGGTATTCAACTTTACTGGTTCCTCCATAAAACCGTACTCGGAACAAAATAGCGAATTTTGATTCACCTTTTTCAGAGGAGAAGAAATTGGCCGCTCGATTTGGACGTTGGATAACCATGCGACTACGTGTTTGATGACATTTTGATTGCATGTAAGATTTCACTTGAATTATTAGCATACATGGTGTATGTGACCTTGGCGGCCAGTAAACAATAAAGTTCGACATCGCTTAAGTAACGTGTGAAACATTTGGCTTGCCTTTAGGTTTTGTCCGCTTTACAAAAATGTTTGTTTTATACACTTTGTACGTGTAGTTCTGCATGCGTATGATCTAAGGATTTTACCTACATCGCTCTGTTTTTCGGGAAATATACCAAATATATTATTTACTATTTATAAAGTTGTTCACGTCACTTGCTGAGATACTCTCCTTTGAACTGAAACAGATGAGGTGCAAGCAGTGAACGCAGTCACACATGCAACAGAAGCTTGCGCAACTAGTATTTTAATGCACCCTTGTGTCTCTGCCTTTCGAAAAATAAACCATTTATGTACTTAGTTACTGACATCAGAAGGCAGATGGACGTTGTACAAGTTGAACTTTAATTGCGTCCGGAAAGCTAAAATAATACCGTGAATGTTACCTCTCTTGCGTGTCGTTGAACCAGGAATTGATAGGTCAGCCAGAGATGGTGTAAGATCCAAAATAAAGACCGCATCGCAACCTGATTAAGCAAATAATACCCACATTTCCTGCCCAGCCGACACTACCAGGCCAGTTTTTATGAATAATGATAGAGTAAAGTGTTAGCTAAAAAGAAAAGGTGTGAAATGTCACTTAAATATTCATGGCTAGGTATGAAATAAAGGGAAAAGACGATGAAAATGCGGAAGGTACAAGTCGCTTAGGAGAAGTGGAAGATAAGTTATTGCCGTCCAAGTGCACCTAACTAAGGTCCGCTACACTTAACTGCATGTCTCCAAACGCCGAGTTCCCTAAGCGAGTTCCAACGTTCAGTAACCCGGCGCGAGAACCGATTTTCCGTGTTTTCCCGGTCTGAAAGTAGTTTATACAGCTTTAATTGGTGACCTGGGAGACTACTTAGATTGGCGGGAATAATTAGGCAGGACAAGTCTAGACAGCTCTTACCCGTTAAGATATAGAATGGTAGGGTCAATTTTCTCAAACTTCGCCGGTAGTGCATTAAGTATCAACCCAAGCTAAGCAAAGTTTGGTGTACTATTGCCCCTGCAAATCATGTACTCACGTTGTACTGGCCCGCATAACACACGCAAGTTTTAACTGGCGGCTTACAAGACATGATAGTCAATTCTGGATGCAATATGCTAAGTGGGGTCGCACAAAAGCCGAGAACCGTCTCACATACATATCGGCTGTTAGGACACCGAAGGAGCGGCGAAGAAACCATATCATACGGTACCCTCTTAAAGCTAAAGCAGCTGTAACATAACCGTTCGACTTGAGGAGATTGTAGATATATGTGCGATCTCAAATGTAACAGTAAGGAGGCCGTAACAGCCATATTGAAACACAGTTTTCCAAAAGTGCGATGGAAAGGCATGCGTTATTATCACGTATGCACCCATGGACATAGCTATTGGTGATGCAAGCTAACATTATATCTTGTCTCGTCAAAGTATTTCAGAAGTTATGATACTGCGTAACGGCATTCAAAGCACACGGAACACCAGTAGAAAGCGTTCTCAAGCTGACAACTGCCGGTGAAACGTCAAGCTTCAAGAGCTAACTAAAGTGCAATAGGTCTACAAATGGTACCTTTAGACAACTATGCACCAAACATTTCACGTACTGATGCTTATATAAGATAACAGGTATAATTTTGGTTTAGCATGGAGCAGTTGTATACGTAAACACTTCATAAGCATGTAGTAGTTTCAATAGCGGCCATATAATTATTGAAGGCCAATGGAAGGCAACTGAAAGCATTATCCACTGATAAAGGACTTCAGCTGCTTGCAGAGTGGGGTTGCACGAAGTTAAGCAGGAGCTGCCCGGATGGGGCGGGTTATAGTTGTTAAAGCTTTTCACTAGCTACAATTCCGAAACTTGTACTTAATCTGTTCAGCACGACCGCAAGTCTAAACAAAGGGAAAGTTCAGAACTACCTTGCCCAACATACTGCGCTACAAGCAATATAGCTGGAGCGGTACAAAGGCGGCAGACCATTGTCATAAAAAATAATTAATAAAAGTATATGCTGGACATGCTAGATGCTTTGTCCGCAAGGGAGCAGCTCAATATTTACACAAATCTTATGCTCTTGCATGGGGAGTGAAAAAGCGAGAGTGTATATTCTTTGTTTGCAATTGCGAATTCACAGGCTTGTTTACGTGTGCAGTTGAAGGGTTGTACGCGCCCACCGTGCATTGCATCTAGCTCCTTCAGCCTATCTTTATACGTCTTGGCATATTAGTGACGAACAATCGCGTAAAACCCTATTTGTGCTCCTTGTTTTAGAAGCAGGATTCATTACTTCAAGCCCTGCACTAAAGCTGCTCTGGGCTATGTCGGCTCCCTCAGTCGTCTCGTTTAATGTCTGGCACTAGTAGGAAACAAAGGCGGCGGAATTATAAGGCACAAGAAAAGTTAAAATTAATTTCTAGATAAGCGAACAAAATAAAACGCTCTTTCTAAGTGACCTACCACGGCGGAGTACCTGACTAGAAAACACAACTTAAAATATTCCGTATCCATAAGGCTAGGCTGCCAACAGTAGTGGTTGTGATTACA
>OX104065.1:56127824-56201795 GCA_944474145.2 Dicrocoelium dendriticum
AAACTATTTAAGAATAGTGGCATGTCACTAATCGAATATGTAGGTGTGTTCATACGGGAGCAGTGGTATGCACAGAATTTGTAAACGTGGTATCGGTCAACTTGCCGATGAGTGTTTGGGACGGCGATTGTATTGAGTGGCGAGTCACATCCGCCACGTCACACTATTGTTAAGCAGACATTTGTGGCTGTTTGTAGAGAAAACGCTTACCAGGCAAAGGCCCACCACGTCCTGGAACACTGCCGACTGGTGATATGACATTGACAAGGTTGCATCTGACCGATTACCCTCGCGGATATTCGCAGCCACGTTTTGCCAATTTGTTTTCCATGGTTGTGTAGCCTCCTTCGGCGTCGACTGCAAGTGCTTGGAGCTAATGAAGTCGCACGACAGGTGTCTTGTATTGCTTTGATTTGTTTTCTGGGTTCCTTTCGCGTGTCAGGATCGCAACCTACGGGTGAGTTATTTGTTGTGGGTTGAAACCGTGTCCATGGGAGCGTCGCAGTTGTGTCCTCGGAGGTGTTCCGTGCAGGTACGGTTGTTTTTAAGAACAAGGGCGAAAAGAAATCGGACCTAGCGAACTGCCAAGGAAATTGAACAAAACTATGTTAATGTATAAATATAAAAGTTACGATAACTTTTACAGGTTAATTGCAATGGAATGACTGAATACGTTATACGGCAGATCCGTAGTTTTGCTTGCATGCACCAGACCCCAACTTTGCCGAATGTGGAAGATAAATGATGTCCGAATTGGCCCAGCGTACGCGGAAGTTGTCCTGTGAGGGAACCGGGAGTATCACGCGTTGTTAACCGGTAAACGAGTTGAAAGAATCAGAAACTAATGGATGGGTTAATATGCGCTTAAAATATAGGTTGAGCGATCGGTTGACAGCGGTAGAGTTTATCGTTCGAAAATTTATGATAGCCAGTGGAATTACCACCCCGTGTTCGAGGCCCATGAAAATACTACCGTAACATGTTCAGTAATCGGATGCTATGGAAACAGCTGGGTAACCGAGTGAGACGGAGTGGCCAAGTTGTGACGAGAATGAGATTTATATATTGGCTGTTGCGAGAATACGGTTGCAAAACCAGCCCTAAAGGGACCTGGAATAGCGAAAAAGACAGTGACCTCTACAATACGGAAAACCAATCAAATAGAAGGCAGGAAATCGCGACACTAGCAGTGAGGTTAATTGCGAGGAAGTACATGCCAGCTGATAGGCATTCAACGTTATAAACAGGAGCGAGAAGGGCTTGAATACCACAGCTGTAGCGAGAAAATGGTTGTAGAGCCAGCTGCAAGGGACCAGTAATATCAGTGGTGTGAGCAGCAGCCCCAAAAGATGCTAGGTGTGCCGCTCTACGCTGGACATATACAGTGGCACGTTAAGGTCAAATAGGCCGCTGGTTAGTGAGTTGCTAGCAGACTGAGTAAGTAATATGCAGGAGCGGCTAGCTTTCTTACTCTCGGCATAAAGTGCTAGGTGTAACGTCTTGAATACAAGAGTCAGAACAGACGGCAATGCTTGCATCAGCTGTAGAGAGAACACGACAGTAGCGCCGGTACTGGAAGTGACCAAGGGTAAGGTAATAAGACGGACAGCACCGCCAAGTGCTAAGTATTTCACCCGAGGACTGGGATGCTGCGCTAAAGGTAGTGTTAGCTAGACCACTATTGGAGATTTGCGATAGTGACCAGAAGAGGTGCCAAACAAATGTACAGTAGAGTATGGTTAAACATAGGAGGGGATGAGACCCACAAAAGTGCAAGTGCTCAGGATACGGTGCTGGTGGAATAAGAAAGACATCGGTGCGATAGACGGGGATGCGAACACTAAAGAGTACGGTGTATTCAAGAAGGGATAGTAGAATGGAGCCATATAGGGAACAGAATAGGCAAGGATGTGAATGAGATAGAAAACCATAATTTGAGCTAAAAGCCTTGGTACTGGAAGAGAGGCAAACCTCCATCAGAGACAGGAGTTAAAGTTCGGTAGAGAGCACCAAGGACCAAGGAAGCCCAAGGATAATGAATTAGGTGAGGACAAGCAGCATGAGGCTGTTGCTTTTGCCACAAGCACCTTAGTCCATGGCAACCGATGCGCAACAGAAGATGCGTTGGTTGGAGACCTATGTGCATTTGGAGTCCAAGAGACCGGACTGGTCACAGAGGTTCAAGCATGTGATGCACAGTAGCGAAGGGAATCTAGCAAAGACTCGGATTTTGCGCTGGCGCTGGTGGCATTTAGACCACACTTGAAGCGTTGTTGTATGGACCGAAAACGATACCGAATGAGAGAGGAAGAGTTTAAGGCGAGCTAAGCAGCTTGATAGTGGTGGCGAGAGGAGAAGCTCAGTCAGAGAACGGAAAGTTCAATTTCGGTAGGGGGACCAAGCGAACAGATAATGAATAAGCCGGAAACAAGTTTGAGGCTCTTGCTTTTACCAATGAGCACCTGGGTCTATGGCAGCCGATGAGCAGAAAACAGGCACTGTTTAGAGTCCTATGAGCACTTGGCTTCTTAGAGACCGGACTGATCCAAAAGGTTTAAGAATGTGAGGTATAGCGGCGATGGGAATCTAGCGAGGACTGGGATTTTGCGCTGGCGCTCGTGGTACCTAGACTACAATTGAAGAGTTGCTATATGGACCGAGAGGGATGACGAATGAGAGAAAGGGAAGTTAAGGTGAGCTAAAAGCTTGGTAGTGGAACCGAGAAGCAAAACTCAATCAGCGACCAGAAATTTCCATTTCGGTAGGGGGACTAAGCATACAGCTAATAAATCAGACGACGAAAATTAGCATGAGGCTATTGCTTTTACCAAGGACAACCGTGGACAGTGCCAGCAGGTGCACAAAACAAGGGTGGCATTTGTTTGAGACCTACGAGCACTTGAAGCCTAAGAGACCGGACTGGTCCAAAAGTTTTAAGAATTAGAGGTACAGCAGCGAAGGGAACCCAGGGAGGACTGGGATTTTGCGCTGGCGCTATGGGTAGTTAGACCACCATTAAACAGTTGCGACATGGACAAGAAGAGGGGCCGAAAGTGAAATTTACAGAGTAAGGTAAAGCATGGGGGTTGATGAGACCTGAAAATTCACAAGTGATCATAGCCTGGGGCTGGTGGAAGAGACGCTTGAAGTCACATGGGGAGTCCAAAGTAGCTCCAGAGGATAAAGATAGTTGCAGAAGATGCGCCTGTAGACACAGATAACAGTAAGGGGGTTTTAATCGGTTTATTCTTTATTAGCTAGGGGCAGGATAGCCTGGAAATGACGGTAACCTGTCATTGTGCGACACATATTTCCCTTCCACTTGAGATGGTCCGTAATAACCGTGCTTTACTTGAGTAAAATTGAGTTTACAGCGGCCCACTGTCGTCTCTTACGGCTGAGTTCTGAAGAAGGCACCCCATGGCTACGCAATACTAAGCTGACTAGGCATGAAACGCAGGTAAACAACTAGGCTCTAGCTGGCGCAGAGCGCAATCAAAGGTGCCCTTACTGCTGCATCGAGCATGATGGATAGGCATGAGAATGCTGATGCTCAGCTGCTCCCAACTTCTTAATCTACCTTGCGCTTTCTCATCTATATCTTTCCCGCCCAACTTCACTGTTATTCCAAAGTCGCCAGCCTACCTCCATCATGCTTGAATGGGGCAGGTGTCTTCTAGTTTGCACTCACACGCCATCATAGGGCATCGCACCGATCCCGTCGACAAGTCCATGTGCAACTAAGCTGACAAAAATTTACCCTTTTCTTTTCTTGAGCCTTTGACTCGCGTCAAGGGTGGCATGTCTCAAGGTGTGTGCTTTGTTACAGATTGGCAAGCAAGCATCAGTTTCCTGAACAGAAGGGAACCTGTCAATTTGTATTTGTTGAGCATAGAAAACACGTCTGCAAAATTCAAGCTCTGTGTTTACCCTGCGATCCTCCATATACAATGTTGACGACACCTTCTCAATGCGCCGGTCCTGAGATGACGCAGCTTTAAATGCACGTGTGGGCACTTTTCGAACCCCGAGGGGAATCTACCCTGATCGATCGGATCCCAGTCAACAGCCGGATCAGCCGGCTCATTCAAATATTCGAAGTAGCGCAGGGAGCAACGGTGCCTGTTATTAGTTCACATGCGTTCACAACTCGTATCGCTGACTGGGTGACATGCTTTCTATTACCAAATAAACCTGCTCATTCAGCACATGAAAGTACGGTTACTGTGGTGATCGCTGGTGAGCTGGAGTCCAAGTTAGAAACTTATTCACTGACGAGCTGCAACTTGGCAGCCGACACAGTATAGGCCACAATAATGATGACCGTGAGCGGTTACTACACCTGCGTGAATGTGCTCTTTATCTCTGCGTGCGCGCTATCTTACGACACAGCCTCTGCAGAAGAAAGTGCTTGTAAAACATTATCTTTTGCCTGTGGAAAGAAAAGACATTACCAGAATGTTAGTCGTTCCCCATCCAACATACTGCTTCGGTGCTAAATGGTTGTCTACCCTTTACCACGGGCGCAGCGGAGCCAAACGGTCCCTTGCACGAAGCCATCGATGTGCTTATTAACAACCTTTCTGCAAAAGCTTTGCTTAATACAGGAAGCACTGAGCTACATTACCGCAGGAGTTGTCATGAGGTTCAACTGGAATGTCCTCGGTTCTCATTGCAAAATTTCGATGGCAAGTATGCACTTAACAGCTTTTATCAGTGGTCGTTTTCTTGGTAATGTGTAGTATAAAAACCATCATTACAAGGGCGTTAAACTGCCCGCACTCTCAAACCTTTGTTCTGATGTATCTTTGGGACACGATTTCCTTAAGCGTCTTAGACTTGTCCAACGTCCATTCTTTGGTGAACAACCCTCTACTCCGTGTGCGCTATCGACCGCCAACGTGGACCCATCCTTGTTGTTTGGAAGCAAGGATGCTACCTATAAACTGATCGCCCCAAATTGGTGGCATCACTCTGATGCGGACGAGAAGTTTGTTTGTGTGGAAATACAGGTTAGCACTAGTTGTTAGTCGTTTTTGGGTCACGCTTTGCGTCCTTGAAAGTCCTCCAAGACTGGAATGGACCTACCCTTCCGCTGACACTTGGTAATGACCAGTTCAGAAATTTCGGTACTTAGACAACTATATTAGTGCCAGTGGGATAGCAGATAAGTTCACCAACCGTACAGTAAAATTCCGAGGCACCTTTGCTAACCTCCATCACCTGTGTTATCGACGCGACAGCACGCTCGCCCTGGAGAGCAGTTGATAATGCAGCCGCCTGTTCTACCCGCTTTTACAGTTGTGAAACCTAGTCCATCAGGTCAACGGACCTGGAGAAGCTAGTTACGTTCAATTATCGCTGCTTTCGTAGCTTAGCTTATGTCTGTGGGAAAATCGCGTGAACAGCGTGTTCGACTTCGTGTATTTGATGAAGGAAGAGCGGGTGAACCGTTCAGCACGTACTGAGCTCCGAAGGTTGAGCCACGTGTTGCGCATGCCAACACGTGGACTCCCGCGTCACGTGTTGTTTGCGTGACTGGAGTGCGACTGAAAGCACAGAAAGTCGAGGGGAATGAAAGTCGGTGTCTGCCGAGTGCTGAGTTGGGGACCCACAGTCGAAGACGTTGGGCAGGATAGACTTAGACGAGGCGAAAGCCAGCCTCAATGGTGTGTGTTGCTTTGTAGTCCCTCCTCCAACCTTGACATAATGTCAAGTGTATAATATGACATTTAGCATATATTACTTGCTTTTTAGTCTTTAAGGTTTATTATATCCTCTTGTTTGTATTGCGGCACACTAGCTGAGGTGTTTATTATCCTTACCTGCCTTGTATTGATTCAGTGAGCAACCAAGCGCAGGAGTCGCAGTTTAACGAACTGTTTCAAGAGAAAAAAAATTTCAGATCGAGACTGCCATCCACGCAAAGAGTTGGGCTCACAGTTGGTGCAGTTGCATCAATATCTGTGGAAACACGTTTCGGGAAATACACATGGGGATATGCGAGCGCGTGTGCCGGTACCACGAAGTTTGTAGCAGTCTGGAGATTTCCCCCATTTGCATGTGAAAATGCTAAATAAAATTTATTTACTTAATACTGAACTGTAAATTGAGTTCGATTGCTTGAGTCGAGCCATCGCTATCTTGCTCTTGGTACTGGGTCGTTTTCCGAACGGCTACCGCCTGGGTGCTGCACACTGACTCCTTTAGCTAACAGCCTCATTAGTGTAGAATTTGTAGCTGGGGCAACAGGGGACCACTTGTTGTACAAATAAAGCTTCCCTGCAACTCGATCTACTTTCTGAACCACTATCCGCGTTGTTGCCAAGTTCGTTCAGAATCAGAATCTCAATTAGAAGAATAAGAGTACAATCTGTCATCTCCATAATAATAGCAAACTTGACCAATGCTGAACGTGAGTCTGTGTAACCTCACATCTATAGTTGTTTAGTAGCAAATAAACTACCAATAAGAAGCCAAAAAAAGCAGTAAGTTGTCTTGATCCTTCATAGCAGCTAGCGCAGTCGTAACATCCAAGCGAGGATAGGTCGAAGGTGGCATTTGCATCGAAATACAAAGCTGAAGTGTTTCTTGCTTTGTTTGAAACATTGTACCGAACATGAAAAAACGAAATGACTGGGCAATGAGTTCCAATAGGGTACCACGGGTCGCGCAAAATTATGAACATATTAAAGTTCAAGTGGGAATAGAACAGTAGGAAATTTCCATGTGTGTTCATTCGTGAAAGCGTCTTTGATCCAAGGTACATATTGACGGTAATCTGAGAGACCTAGAGCAACACGCACGTATCACACCATGGTCAACCAAGCAATGTTCAGGGGACGCTCTAGCAGTCACTGCTACGCCGGTCACGTGAAGTAAAAGTGACAAATAACAAAAGACGGAAATATAAAAGTAACAAGCGTAATACTAGTTAAGAGTAAAATTTGAGGTGAAAGGGACGAATTGGAACTGCAGTCCAAGGGCATCGAGTTGATGCGTAAACTCTTTCACTATTTGTGATGACACCACGTCCTCCGTTAATGCATTCCAGGAAGTAACTACTCTCATGACAGTCGAACGTTGACCGAACCCCCAACATGGTCCATACGCGGGATTTCCAGTATGCGTGCCCTAGAGTGATTAGTACATTCACAATGGAGAACATATACTTCAGATGAGGAAGGTGTCAAAGACGAAGTATTATGAAAGTTCTGGTGTGATCAATGCATAATTACCTTCACAGCTGCGGGAGATTCACAATCCACAGACTTTCAAGCAGGAGGTACGAAAGTTTATGTGCCTGGCTAACATAAGACGCCTTTTCAACATCTGTGATTCTGATGACAACCTTTTTGAGACCGGCCCCGATGGGGCATAGATCACATTTTGGTCAGCTCTAGCGCAACTTTGTATTGCGCTCAACTAGGCTCCATGACAGGAGCATCTTGGGCTCACAGGTCCTTCCCATACTTTGCGGTCCCTGTCACACTACGTGAGAGATCTTGGCCCGATCGGTTGCACTCATCTTACAGATGTTAGGACTGCTAATCCGACCACAAAAGGTATTCAGCCTACCCCAGTAGTAGCTGAGCACTTTACTGGCTCCCACCGACGCTTAGTTAAATGGGAAGTCTTGAAATAGTAGACGCTACCGCAAAGGCAACCTGGCAACACTAATCGGGAGCTCAAACTATTTGAAAGCTCCTTATCGACGCCCAGTTTCTTACTGCTTAACAGATCAGCACGTAAAGCAGCCTAATACTATTGAATGGGAGCATCGTAAGCCTGTAGGCACTGACCAGGTAGGATATTGCATAGCAATGGGGATGCAATCCGAACGGACAAACTTTACTTCACTTCTTCCTTCTCTTCTACACTTTGGTTCCTTCGTCTCCATCTCTACCCCTTAGTATTTTCCAAATACCTAGTCCACTAGGTCTCTTGCGAATACTTATACTTGTGACCCATGAGTCACGTACACTAAAAACATTTTAACAACATTAAGCCTCATGTGAAATGCCAGGTTCTAGCGTTGTTGCCCCAATTGAAGCTTTTTCATTAAGTCTGAGCACTAGTTACAATAGTCAGCAGTTTCCAAACACTATCAGTAGGTAAGCCGCAAAATAACAAAATATATCTTTCTTATTGTTGACAATGAGCGCACTTTAAAAGTTCTAGACCCAATAATCAGACATTTTGCTCTCCACTTACTCTCTCTTGACCCCATATACTTAGCTTTATCTGGTATACATGTGCCTTTCGCTATTGTCAACACTAGTAGACAGGCATAAAGAAAACCAGATCCTCTTCTTTAACTGCTTTTGCTCGTAAAACACTCGCATTTCCAGATTTCATTTCACTGGCACGAAGGCTAACCAATGACAGAGAGGCCCCTGTCACACTAGCTGGCTAGAGCACCAGAAACTTTCCATCACCACTTTTCTTATCTTGGCCGTCCGTGTGTCATTTATCTTTTAGCTGGCTCCAAAGCCTACCATGCGCTATGCGTAATGGCGGGTGAACGACCAGATCCCACTGGTTTTTGTTACTATTCTACTCCTGATTTACCTTATCGCTCTTTGCTTAGGGTGCTAGAACAACTCTTGCCAGGAAAATCACAAAAGAAATAGTCGGTGTGACATTAGAGTACCAGTTAACATTGCCAACTGGATGAACACCGCCGGCACTATCTTCGGAACTTAAAAATGGAGAGAAATAAATCGAAATTCATCAAAGAGCTGCACAATAGTGTGCATCCACACATGAGGCACAACATTACCTCAAGTATGAGCAAGCTCAACCACCAGAAGTAGAGTTGTTAAAGCCCAACCAATGTAGACCAAAACGGATTTCACGCCCAAATGCAATTAGCTAAATTTTACTAAATTTTCCAATGCTCATTTCTTTATTATTGGTGGCAGGCTCCTATAGCTCACTGACGTTAGAGACAGAGCCTCATGAATATAGAAAATCGGTTCTAAGGGATAAACCTTGTGATGTTTAGCTAAGTAATGTGTGTATTTTGTAGGCCGAAATCTGTCAACGGATCTGAAAGATCCCCAGGGTTACTCAGGTAGACCTGGCTCATGCGGGCTTGTTGTAAGCTTTAGAAAAGCTTAGAGGCTTAAAAGATGCTAAACTCTATTTTACTGCTTGGTTATGTGGCTCAGTATCCCTTGAAAATGGTATGCTGTGGCCTTCTAACCGTGAGTTAATTACAATCTCCCCTGAATTCCAATGTAGATATAATATTCCTTGCTGGATTTCTAGCGTTTTCGCGCAAGATCATCCCTTATCTGCATATATTTGTCATGTATGCCTGCAAAGTTTACTTTTCGGCCACCTGCGCAGTCCGTAGTTGTCGCAGGGTATTACGGGCTAATTAGAGCATTTCTGAATAGCTATAGCTATCTAGAACATACGCCGCTTCCCTACTTTTTATATTTTCTTTTCTTTTTCTGCTATCTGCTTGCAAAGCAGAAAGCCACTTTTAGCGAAAAATAAAAATGGCCTTATTCGTAGACCATCATTTAATTGCGAATAACTCGCAAACTACTGCACGTATTGTGTTGCTTTTACGTTCAACGTATTCAGGCGCTAAAGCTGGTCCAGACCGGTGTAATCTTGTGATCCTGTAAGCGGTATTCTAACTGTAGAAAGGCTTTTTCTTTTATCTGAGAATAACAGTTGAAATTTTGCGCCGGAGAGCAATATCAGCGTAAGAAAAGTAGGGCAGTACTTTTTTGTTAATTGGTATTTTTCTACTGAAGCACGCAGCTTTATTTTCTCTCTTAACAAAATGCTTATGTTTATGTCTGCATTTATCGGAATTGTTTTCAACTTTTCGTATGCCTTACAATCCCTTCACTCATTTTTCCATGTGCGCACAATTGGGGCAACTGAGTGTCCAATCAATGTGCGATCAATTTAAAGTGCACTTTCGGCGAATTGGATTCTGTTCCAAGGAGAAAAGGCACAACTACACCTCCGCGAAGTTTTCACAAAAGATCAAGGAGTTCAATATCGCCCGCAGGAACCAGAAACATGTCAAGGTGGGCGCCTGCGACCCAGTAGCTGTATATCAAACAATGCCAATGCATTTGTAATTGCTGACGATGAACATATACTTATATTTTACCTACTTCCATGCAAGAGCATCGGATTTATGTAAGCATTGATCTGAACCCTTTAGGGTGCAGCCTCTAGCAGGTCTAGAAATATATCTATTTATTTATTTATTTATACCAGTGTGGGAAGTCGCAATTTATGGCACATCCATTGGTAGGATAAGCCATAAAGCGTAGGAATTCGGGGAGGTGCTAAGGGCGGCATTTCCTCCAGTTGTTTCATCTCACCGCTTGTGCTGAGATAGCAGGCAAGTGCATCATATTCTATCAGCAGACGCACCATGGCGACGTACAGCACGACAGCAGTTTCCTCCGTCGCAACGAGACTGTACATTAACGTAGTGCGAGGGATTGCATACTTCCTTGACCCATTGAGCTATACTGAGTGGTGCCTCCGAGCCCCTTGAGAGCTACTCCTACCAGGTTGGTCAATGGTTAGAGGTCAGACAAACTCAGTCCCCTGGTCCTCCAGGAGGGTGAGGTTCGTCGGGACCTGGGGCGGAATTCGGGTTCAATTGGAGTAGAAGTTTCAACACTATCTCAAGAGTGCTTTCGACTTGATCCAGCAGCGAACAGTGCGTTGTCAGAACACCACTGCGTGACGTGGACTCTACTGACTAGACCGATGCGTACTGCCTGGCTAGTAGATGAGCTTTTCATCATCGCCATAGAGAACAACGTCTACGTCGTGAAGAACTAGGGCAGGAATGCCACTACACGCTTTGGTATTTCGCCTTAGTTACAAGAAGAGTTACTTAGGACAACTGCGGGATTGAACAACCAGGCTAAATTCGTAATGACCTTGTTTATGGCGTTTACTCAGCGTACACTGGTTTTTGACTGCTTTGTACTTCCGGTAATCTGATTTAGCTTGGGTAGACTTGAATTGCTTCCAGTCTTGATCTGCCCATCAGGGATATTAGCTCGCGGTCAATCCAAGTACCTTCAGGGATGGTATACCTATGGAGCTGGGGACGACTTTCTCCATGACCGACTTCGTCGAGCCCCAAGGAGTGGGGTATACTCCAGTCTGTAGTACTTGCTGCTTTTTACAGTCTAGATGGAACAACACGCCAGCAGGTACGACGACGCCCCTTGGCTATGTATGACGAGACGGCGTGTCCACAAAAAGGAAACTGTGCAGTGGTCGCTTTGGCAAGTAGATGGATGATTTTAAGCTCAATGGTGTAAGCCATCTGGTCACGGTGGCTTGAAGCAATTTAGAGTAGCAAGCAATATCATTGCCACCGTTTGCTAAGATGATACGGTAGACAGTATGGCATCGATTGAGGCCGGTGTTAAACAGTAACTTTGTCGGTGGTCAACAGCTCATCAAGTAAATTTTCCACAGGTAATTCGTCAGTTAGCTGAAGCTTGTGTCTGATGTATTCAAATGATTTCAAGTTAGACATAATAGATAGAATTTCGTTGAAAACCAGAACTTATCTATAACTGTTGGTCAGGGAAATATAACGCGCATATTCCAGGACCAAATGGATTAACCAAAAAGAAGAGCTGAAGCACTCTGCGAAAATAAAGAAGCCTTGTTTGCTTCAGTTCATAGATGAACCCCATCCTAGTGTTCGAATGCGTACAAGGACACTAGTAAAACACTGGCACAAGAATAACGGTTCAGAAGCACTAGCAGTGTGCGGATTAGGGCTACTGCAACATCGCTTGCGATTACGCAGAACCGAGCTGTGAACCTGTAGATCAGGGGTTGTACGTCTCATCCACTCGATCATCAAACGTAAAAGTTGTGACGAAACCATACATGCGCTCAAATTAGACTAGCTTGCAGTAAAATGCAGTCAAGGGGCGAAGTGAGACGGACGCCGGATAACTTTCACGAAAAGTTGCTCCAGCTAATGCAGCGACTATATCAACGATACACATAAAAATGAATAACGATAGCATCTGCGCTGAGAAGTGTACTTTATTAGCACAAACAATAAATAGACCGATTTGCTAGAACAAGTGTTTAAATACAGCGAGATCAAGCGCTTACAGTGGTTGTCATCACAGCAGAACAAGTAACAGACTATAGGTCATCCGTTTGTGGGAAACCCAGTTTTCTTCTAATGTTAGAAATATCCGCTGTCGTGATATTCTTTCCGTACATCTCCGCAACATATGTCTTTATATTGTCGCTGGGAATATTTAGCTGAAATAATGTGCTGCATTCATTCAGCTCAGCATCTGTTAGCCGACGCGTGACTGGATGACGCTCGAAGAAGTGACGGTTCAGAGGATGGTTGTGCTCAACCTCGAAAGATGAAACAACCAGAAAGTTATCTTTCTTTGTTATACTGAATCTAGCTGGACAACGAGTATCGTGCGAACTACTGCTGCAAAGAATTCTCGCAACTCACTTCACTCTCCTTAGGCCAGTACTAATGCTTTTGCGTTTCGCGTACCAAACACATCGATAAAATATCTAATAGTCAATGCGATAACTCAAAAGTAAAAACCTTCTCATATCGAAGAATAGGATTTGAAGAACGACTGCTGGTGCCTCGCACAAACGTCACATGGTTGGCTCTCATATACTTTTGTAATTCCTTTTCGAATTCCTCGAAAGAATAGAACGCACGGCCGCCAAAAGACGCGACGAACACCTCCGTGGCGGACATATCAGCCTGGCTGAAATAGCCGCCAGACGGATGTGATTAAAACGCTGTGCAAGGTAAAGCCAAACTCGGCCGCCCGCAAATGCATCTAAATTCAGCGTCCACATTGAGAACGAAGGAGCAGAAAAGCAGTAAACGGATGGCCCACAACCCAAATAATGTGACTGTTGGCAAGGCCTGTTCGTAGACCGCAAAGTCCCTTATTCGCCAACACTAATCCCACAACATCTAAATTTCTTAATTGATATAGCATTTTACTGCACGCTTGTTGCCTGCCTGTGGAACTACTTGTGAGATCGTTCCTTTCTGGGTTGAAAAACGATGCGCGCAGTATAATGCGATGGATTTTATTTCAAGCATAGTAATAAAGAGTATGGATAAATGAACTAAATCTTACAGGCATCATGCAAACTAAGTCTAATAAACTCCATGGATTTTTACGTTAACTCAGCAAACGTGCTCACAATTATTACGCAAATAAATAAATAAAGCCTTTATTCTCGGCAAGGCGAGGCACACGACAGGTTGTTTTAATGGGCGAATATTTGCAATTTTGGACCGATGGGTTCGCGGTCTGCGTGATCTCCTATCATGTTTGTAGCAGGTCTGACCGTAGTCTCGTAGTGATTCCTAGGGTGAGGAGGTCTTTGTACCTCACGTTGACGGCCATTGCTTCTTCCTCTTCTCTATGCCTTGTGATTTGACCATCCAGCCACCAACAAGACGTTTGCTTTCCAGTGCAGCTCCCTGTAGTAAACATGAACGATTCGCGCATTCAGTATTTTGAGACATCTGAGTTTATTAAAAATCATTGCTTCCGACAGTCCATGAGTTTGACTGATTATGCTCAACGAGCACTTGCGCTTCTAATTAGTCCCAATGTATACCGCTGTCTGCTTACCTGTAGCTTTTGTCCATGCAAGTTGGATTCAAAACATCTAACTGTTCCCCCGACTTCCGTACTCAGAATGTCACTTACGCGTCCCCATTTGCGACCATCATCTCAGCAACACCTCTTAATTGGAAATCCCGACGTTGCGCACGGTAGCACCTTCGCCCAAAAGCATGGTTGGTGGGCCCGTCCCTTTTCTCAATTGAATTGTGTTCTTGCAACCATAATTTCGTGCTATGCCATGGCTCACTCAAATACTAACATTTTTGGCTCATCCACTGATGTCGCATCGCGGGTTGTCTCCCTAGCCTATTGCATGACCATCCTTTTGGATTCGGTTTGTTAGGGTATGAGTTCTGCGTAATAATATTAATTCCGACCGATCACAGTGGTCATTTGTTTGGTAGCCTTCCTAGCGACTTAGCTTTGCCTCTCAGAGACATTTTCCGTACACAAATGCGGTTCATTCTTATGATTCTATTAAGCAAGGTATCGTTACCCGCCTGGAACAAACATTGAGGACGCGAATCAACCAGATTTTCCAGGGCTTGTGTCGAGACGCGAGGCCATCAGCCCTATTGAGTGAGAGGAAGGGTCTCCTCGACTCGTACTCAATGGCTGACTCTATACTTCTGGAGCTTTGGCTTCAGAACCTTCCCGATCATTCCTTCAATCGTTATATCCGCCAAGGTCACTTCGCTCACTTTAGCCTGGCAAGTGGCGGACGCGATTATAGAGCATCTTCCTTAGGAAGTAGATTAAGCGGCGTCACCCGCTGCATATCTGTCGAATAGACCTAGCAAGTCTCAGCATCCTCCTACTTCATGCAGGTATGGTGAAGCCCCATCCTCTGAGCTTGCCACGTCTGCCACATCAGCGGAACCCGCTGCACGCAGCAGTAACAACAAATTTAAAGCACTCACCCAATTGATGAAACGCCGAGCAAACAACAGAGCTCCAACATTTGCCTCATTATCACTTCCTAATGGCAACCTCATTACTGACCCCGCCTAACTTTGCGATCATACCAACAAGCACTTTTGCAACTCTTTTTCAGTCACCGGTTCGTCGACGTCGCCTACAACACCCCAGCTCACCGATGATAGGCTGACCAGCATCCAATTCAACCTACGCGCAACCATGCGAGATATTCGTACACTCAAAATGTCTCAATAACCCGGTCCCGATTGCGTCTCGTCCGTAGTGCTGTTGCTAGACGGTCCAGACCTGCCAGTTCTCCTCCTTAACCTATTTACACTCGCCATGACAACCTATACCTTCCCCGCTGCTTGAAAGCATGCTGTGGTCCTACCACGACATAAATGTGGATCCCGTCTTGACATAAACAATTATCGGCCTATCAGCCACACACCCATCGCATCAAGAGTAATGGAGAGACTGGTAAAACAGAAAGTCTTGACATTCTGTTGCCTCGTAATCTCATTACTAGGTCTCAACATGGGTTCCTGCCCTTGAAATCCTGTCAGACGTGTAGGTTTGAGTTTTTAAGCAACGTCACTGACGCGATAAATTCAGGGCATAAAGTGGTCATTGTCGTTCTCGACATGAAGAAAGCTTTCGACCCCGTTCAACACCTGAAACTACTGACCAAACTCGCCTCTTTTGTAATCTCCGGGAAGATGCTCTCCTGGTTTGCATCCTGCTTATCAAATCGAGCACTATCGGTGGGCCTGGGCGGCACGACGTCTACCAGAAAAGCGGCCACCAGTGGGGTCTTTCAAGGAAATGTCCGGGGCCCCTTGCCTCTCTTACTCTACGTCAATGACGTCTTCCAAGTCTTCCGCTTGGAAACGCCATACCTGGCTGGCTAGCCGAACAACCTCCTCGTGGAGCCAGCTGGGTGGTTCGGGTTTAACCCGTTCCAGCAAATAGTTTGGCGGCAGTGTTCCAGGATGTGGTGGGTTTTTGCCTAGCAAGCGTTCTCCCTATAAAAAAGCCACAAATGTCTGCTTATCAACACTGCGACGTGGCGGATGTGACTCGCCACAAACTAAAGTCACTGACCCGTGGATATCCGGAAAGTGCTATCCAACCCAAGGACAGCAATCGCTTATGCTCACATTCCTGACGATAACAAACAGTCAAAAACGCCGCGGCACATTCAAAGACACAAGCTACATTAATGTACAATTACATGCGTATATACCCACGTACACTTACATACACTGTTATGCCAAACATGTACTTTTGTACATTTTTGATCACACTATGTTAGCTAAACATGATCGTGCCTGTAAAGGTGTGTCTCGCATTGTCAAGAATAAAAGTTTATTTATTTATTTATTCGCGGACAACATCAAAGGCGTATTATCCTTCGTCTCCGATAATATGAGCGATAATATATCCATAATACAAACAGAACTTAAGGCGCTGGTAAACTGGTGCGCGATATGGATTCTCGAATTTTCTCCAGGAAAAAGCTGCATCCTCTCTTATAGATGCAAAGTGCCACCGAGTACCCTTACCCACAGTGGCGCTCCCCTCACCGTCAGCCACTTTGTTCGTGGTCTGGGGGTTCAATACTCTAGCCCCTCCACCTTTGCGGAACAAGTAAACTATAGTGCAGCTAAAGCTAGGGCGTTAATAGGCTATATCTTCAAATCCATATCACGTTTGTTATCTCGACTGACACTGTATTAAACATCCGATAGGCCTATTCTTGAATATTGTTCGATGGTCCTTATGAACTCGCGCAGGTGCGAGAGGACTGCACTGGAGAGCGTACAGCGTTCCTTTAACAAGCGTCTACTAGGCTCAAACATGCTGAACTACCGTAGTCGATGCAAACCACTGGGGTTGGACCCACTGTGGTTACGGATTTTAACGATAAACCTTACATTTCTATACAAGCTTAAACAAAAGCCGGAAATGAAGCTGACACGACACTTCCGAATGGCAGGGGATACCCGACCTCATCTGCGCAACGCGATCTATTCGTTCAGTCTGCCGGCTGCTCGTTGCGACATACGTTACAATTGCTTCCTTTATAGATACGCAAACACATGAAACAAGTTATCACTGCAAATCCGGTCACCTGTGACCAGTACCCACTTCAACAATGCTATAAGAAGATTCCTCGACGTAAACACTGTTTCCCAACTATTAAGCCTCAAAGTACCGGAAGACGAGTTATGGGAGACAGGACCAAACAACCTGTAGTGAATAAGCCTACATCCTTTTTGATTCTTTATTTCCAACAGTCTCCTACCTCATTTTAAGCTCGCATAACAACGGTTTCTGATACCTTATAATTCGCAAGTCTGTGTTTTTTTGGCCCTCGTATCCCCATCTAAACGAGACTGCCTCAAGACTTCCATCCTCTTGACCCAAATATTTCAGTTATTGTTCTTTCTAGAATGTTGTGATTTTACATTCTCATCATCATAATTGCCTATTCTATACCCTAAATGGCTCCATACTACTAACACTCTTCGACTACACCGTACACTGTAGTATTCGCATCCCGTCTAGTAGACCGATGTCTCCAGTATTCCACCAGCATCGGCTTATTACCACTTGTAAATTTTCAGGTGTTATCCCCCCATGTTGAACCCCATTCTGTGTATATTGCATTCGGCACCTCTTCTGGTCCACATGGCAACCCTGCAATAGTGGCATAAGTGCCCAAAGCGCCAGCGCAAACGCCCACTCGTCCCTAGCTTCCCTTCGCTGATGTGCCTCTCATTCTTAAAACTTTTGGCCCAGTCCCGTCTCTGAGGCTCCAAATGCCCTCAGGTCTCAAACAAGCGCCTCCCTTTTTTGCGCATCGGCTGCCACTTTCCACGGTTTTCATTGGTAAAAGCAACAGCCACATGCTAATTTGCTTCGTCTGATTTATTATCTGTATGCTTAGTCCCCCTACCGAAATGGAAATTTCCGGTCCCTGATCGAGTTTTGCCTATCGGCTTCACCATCAAGGTTTTTAGCTCATATTAACATCCCTCTCATCGGCATTGGTTATGGTCCATATAGTAACACTTCAATAGTGGTCTGGGTACCCACAGCGACACGGCAACATCCCAGTCCTCGCTAGCTTCCCCGTTGCTGCTGTGCCTCTCATTCTTAAACTTTTTGGACTAGTCCGGACTCTGACCCTCCAAATGCCTATAGGTCTCACACCAAGGACGCTCTTATTTTGAGCATCGGCTGCCATCGACTAAGGTTCTCATTGGTATCAGTAACAGCTTCATAATACTCGTCTCCGTCTGATTCATTATTTGTATGCTTGGTCCCGCCTACCGAAATTGAAAGTTTCGGTCTCTGATTGAGTCTTGCCTCTCGGCTCCTCTATCATGCTTCTTAGCTCATATTAATGTCTCCCTCTCTGGTTTGGCATCACTTATGATCCATATCGCAACTGTTCAATGGTGGTATAGGTGCCACTAACGGCAGCGCACCATCCATTACCTCGCTAGATTCTCTTTGCCCCCTTGATTCTGATTATTAAACCTTTTGGACCAGTCCGGCCTCTGTGGCTCCAAATGTCTATTGGTCTCTAGCCAAGGCCCCACTTCTTTTGCGCATCGGCTGCCATACTCGTTGTAGTGTTCACATCCCCGTCTATTGGACTGTTGTCTTTCCTATTCCACCAGCACAATATTCTGAGTACTTGAACTTCTCGGTTCTCATCCGCTCCTATGTTTAACCATACTCTATTGTATAACTGTGCAGCACTTCTTCTGGTAAATATTGCAAATCTTCGGGTGAAATACTTAGCACTTGGCGGTGCTGTCTTTATTATTCCTTTACTCTTACTCACTTCCGGAGCCGCCACTACTGTCGTTTTCTCTCTACAGCTGTTGCAAGTATTGCTGTCTGTTTTCTCTCTTGTATTCAACACTGTACCCCTATCAGTCTATTCCAAGCCTAATAGAGCGTGCCGTTCCTGTATATTAATTAAGCAGGCTGCCAGCAACACTAATTATCGAGTTATAACTAGCAGTCGATTTGACTTCAACGTTCCACCGTGGACATTCACTTTAGTGTGTCACACCTGGCATCGTTTGGGGCTGCTGCTCATACTATTGATATTTCTGGTCCCTAGCAGCGCTGGCTCTACAACAATTTTCTCGCTACAGCCGTAGTATTCAAGCCCTTCTCGCTCCTGTTGTTATCGTTGAAGGCCTAGCAGCGGGCGGTTTCTTCGTCATACTAAACCCGCCTCCCAGTATCGCCCTTTCCTCTCGTCGGTTTGACTTATTTGCTGCGCTGTAGAAGTCACTGGCTTTTTCCGCTACTCCTTGTCCATTTAGGGCGGGTTTTGCATCCATATTCTCGCTACAGCTCTAGTACATAAACCTCATTCTCGTCACAACTTGGACACCCCGTCTCACTTCTTCACTCAGCCGTTGCTCTAACGTCCAGTTACTGAACCTGTTACGTTATTGTTTTCATGGGCGTTAAACCCGGCTTAGTAACCCAACTGGCTATCATACATAAAAGAACGATAACCTCTACTGCTGTCAACCGATTGCTCAACCTATATTTTAAGCGCATATTAACCCATCCACTAGTTTCTGATTCCCTCAACTCATTTAGCGGTCATTAATGCCTGCTAATCCCGGTTTCCACCCAGGACAACTTTTGCGTACGTTAAGCCACTTCGGACAGCATTTTTACCTCACATCCAGCAAATACCGGGTTTCGAGCTTGCACGCAAAACTACGGATATGATGTATAACGTATTCGGTCATTCCATTGCACACGTTTTACATAAAGTTTATATTTATACATTAACGTCGTCCTGTTCAGTTTCCTTGGCAATTTGCTAGGTCCGATTTCTTTTCGCCCTTGTTCTTAAAAACAACCGTACCTGCACGGAACACCTCCGAGGACACAACTGCGACGCTCCCATGGACACGGTTTCAACCCACAACAAAGAACTCACCCGCAGGTCGTAATCGCGACACGCAAAAGGAACCCAGAAAACTAATCAAATCAATACAAGTCACTTGTCGTGCGACTTCAATAGCCCCAAGCACTTGCAGTCGACGCCGAAGGAGACTACACAACCATGGAAAACAAATTGGCATAACGTGGCTGCGAATATCCGCGAGGGTAATCGGTCAGATGCAACCTTGTCAATGTCATATCGCCAGTCGGCAGTGTTCCAGGACGTGGTGGGCCTTTGCCTGGTAAGCGTTTTCTCTACAAACAGCCACAAATGTCTGCTTAACAATAGTGTGACGTGGCGGATGTGACTCGCCACTCAATAAAATCACCGTCCCAAACACTCATCGGCAAGTTGACCGATACCACATTTACAAATTCTGTGCATACCACTGCTCCCGTATGAACACACCTACATATTTGATTAGTGACATGCCACTATTCTTAAATAGTTTTTCAGCTTTTCCCCATGCTTCACTCCCCTGACCTGCACTGTGTACACAACCTCATCGGACAACTTCCTCATCAACATGCTCCACATTAATGATCTGCTTCTTATCTATATTCTTGCATTCTGTGGACATAGACTTAGTACAACCTTTGGGCAAACTGTGCCCACAAATGCTGAATCCATCTGTACTACGTCCGCGCTTGGTGCTGCTAATCATGCTATCATGTACAGTATTGCAATATTCTGATCAGGCCCAAAACCGTGCCTTGCCCTGTCGACAATAAATTATTTAATTATTTATTTATTTAACGAAGTAGAGACATTGCACAGCGCTCCGGTTTCGCCCTCAGCACTCGGTAAGACTCCAATACCTAAGAGGAATTTTTACATAACTTAAAAGTTTTGTATTCTTGGTGTTTTTCGAGGCATGCCAAAAAGGCAGGAACAGCATATGTACAGGCAAAACTGCAACAACCAGATTTTGGACAGTTTTTATCTTGGTATTGAGAGTAAGCAGCTGAGTGAGCTCCAAGAAATGATTAAAGGTTTTGATAACTGTTCAAGCACACAATTTTCCAGTGTTGAAACAGATTGCCTATACAAATGCAAATATGTTTATGGTAATTACTTAAGGTGATACAGGCATTTGTTCTAAGTAAATGTTGTTCTGGCCTGTAGCTGATCCACTGAGCTGTTAGTTGCAGTCGTCTGCTGTGCCTTTTCCATCCGCGGGCATACGATGCGTTCACTTATGGCCGCCCTGGGTTTCCCTGCTCTCCACTTGAGCGCTGTGTATAGTAGGAGGGCAAGTATCAAAGTCACTAAATTTTGGACCATCCAGTTGTTGAAGAGTTGATCACTTCCAGAAGGAGAAGCTATGGGGAACTTAGAAGGAAACGCAAACGGACAGACTGTGCTGGTACCACATCGTCAACGGCCAAAAGTTCTGCGCTACCCACAGGCACCATTCAGCAGTTTAATCTTCCTTGGTGCTTGTTGTTGTCATGTTCACATCGACAACGTCTTTCAGCCACCGCATTCTAACGGATCTAAATGCTTACCAACTTGTTTTGTTCGGTGTCCTGGTTGGTTGATGATAGTAACCACCACCGACATCTCTTTAGGCATGGTAGTACGCAACTTTGTGGCTCACGCGATTGGGAATTGTGGTGTTCCATCCACCAGAGCGATTGCGCCAGGTGTGCAATTTGGATAAACACACATACGAGAGAAAATTAAGGCTCTTGGGCGCAACCGAATCAATACAACTGCACACAACCCACTAGAAAACCGGTTACTTGAACGTCTTCATCACCACCCAAAAACATATTTCATGATATATTCTGACACAACCCACTTAACAGCAACTTTACTGTTGGTTCCGTTCGGTCTTCGAAGGACATCTAATGCGGATTTGGATTGCACCGCCGCTGAGCTGGAATAAGTCACATTGTTAAGGCTTCCGGATGACCTTATTCAACCAGTCGACTCCAGGGCTACACAGCACTCAAACTTTGTCCACCGCCAACGTACATACATAAGTGAACTGCATTTTACTCTCACACGCGCTCAAACTAATAGGGTTTAGGTACCAAAACACTTGACGGCTTGTTCACACGTGCGGTGACAACATGCTGTAGTCCGCATCCCACTAAAACCACCGTACCAATGGCCATAGAAAATAAGCACTAGATCATAAAAATATTACAAGATCGACCGGAATGGTAAGGTAAACATGACTTCTGTTGACCGTCTTAAGCCAGCGTATAACAAAGTAATTGGAAAAGGCATTCAGAAGGCCAGCAGCACATAAAACCTACGTAGCAATCATTAAAGTCGGTGGGAAGTGACCCACTATCGTTAACATCTAACGTTAGGCCAAAGAGAAAAATGCTGTGCCGCAAACACGGTCAGGATGGAGAGGTTATTTTCCTGAAAGTTTGATAGATTATGCACCGTGTGTGAAACATATTGTTGTGCATACCACTTGGCGGTGCTACCAGTTATCAGTTTTCGTTGGCTTGTTGTTCTCCAGTTTTCGTCAGGACGCCGGCGAACATCCTTGATAAGGCAAAGTGAAAGAACCGCATGTGCTGCCTACTAAAAGCAAAACTACCACATGGGCAATCGACATTTTTGCTTGTCTCAGAAACTCTAAATGATTTAGATACAAACAATTAGTATGCACATAACCTATGACAAAGCCACGGGTATTTCCAGCAATATACGCCAAAAGCTCATTAATTACCGTCCAAGCAAGCCGGGTACTATACACATGGACGGGTAACGAATAAAAAGGGTACCCAAGTGATTCAGCCACCGGATTAACGGTTTAAAGAGCATGGCAATTATGCGGCAGAAGTTCCGTCAACAACCGAGGTGACACCATCAGCGCTTAGTTGAGTGGCGTGCAGTAGACTAGAGGAGAGTAGAGTATCCTCAGTGAAAGTGCGCTGAGCGTCGTGGGCGTGAGCTTTTATACCGCCGTGGAGCCCAGCAATCCTATTGGATAGGAATTCGATCTGCGTTCAGCTTGGAGGATGGGCAAAAGACTTTCATTCCGCCTTCTTGTGTGTCGGGGCTTTGTCTGCTTGCACTTGCGAGCGGGTCTGTCGTCAGTTTTAGTACCCTTGTCACAAGTTCCACGGTAGAAATGCTTCCGTAGCGCGGCGCAAACTGCATCCAGTTCGAGGCGTCGATTGATTGAATGCGTTCTAGATACCAGGCTTCCAAAAACCCCCGCGTATTTTGTGCTTTCATGTGCTAGGATCTTTACCATTTCCAGATCTAAATGGTGGCCTTCTTCATCTGAATACGCAGAACCCAATGAGGGCGCACCATACCTCCTGACGATCGCCTTCTGTGCGGTGATTCGTGTACAACGCTATCTTCCATTTTGTCCGACGTAGTTTTTATCGCAGTCGCTGCACTTTAGCTGGTAGATGATTTTGCATTTGTCGGCTTGATTGACCTATCCATTGGTACTTGCGATCAATTTCCTAAGGGTGGCAAATGGCTTGAAAGCCACAGACATTTCATGTGACCGCACCAACCTTCCTGTTAGTCCGGGGACGTCCTTGACGTGGATGAGTACTATCAGTTTGTTTGCTTTCTCAAGTGACTGCTGCCGATGTTGCTAAGGCATTCGTTTCTTTAAGCCACTTCTGATGAAATTTCTCGTATAACTGTTGCTTCTAAACACTTGATATAAGTTATCTTCCCCCTGTTTCCGCGATTCGGCTGTGCGGTAGTGCGTTTCCGCTCTTTTGAACAGGGTTTGAACGCAGCTCTTCTTGTGATTCATCGCGTGCTTGCTGTGGGAGTATAACACCTGGCCCGTATGCGTTTTCTTCTGGTGTATGCACGTTTCCATAGATTTGCCTGTATTTCTAGCCACCAATAAGTCCAAAAGTGGCAGCTATGTAGCCTCCACTAATTCAATCGTAAATTTGCCATCCTCGGCTGCGGGGTTAATCAAATGGTGCGTGGTCTGTACTCCGTGCCGTTTTACGACGACAAACGTGTCGTGCATGTGTCGTATCCGGAGCTTTGGGCTGATAGATGGCAGCGCAATGCGCTCCAATTTCTGCATCACATCTTCTGCAATTAGCTACGAAAATGGTGATTCCATGGGTGTTCCTCTCAGTTGCTGGTACACTTGTCCATCAACGCGGAAATAAGTGGTCACGCAGAGGTTCGGGAGTACCGAAAGCCTTCAGGTTTTGTGGTTGTCGCTGGGCTTAGTGGCTTCTCAACTGGTTTCATTGTGGTTTCTTTGGCCAATTCGTGACCGATTGAAGTGAAGAGTGCAGTGATATCGGATGAAAACAGTATTGCGTCGTCTTCTATTCTGACAATCTGCAGTTTATTGAGGAAATCTGCAGTATTGTTAATACTATGTTCGGATCCGGTAACCAAATGTTTTAACCACCTCCACAAAACTTTCGATAGTTTATAGGACGGGGTTTCGGGGAGCGAGACGATTGTTCATGGTGGGACTCCATCCTTGCGCACTTTTGGTAGTCCATAGAACAATGCAATGTTTGCGTCATCAGTTTTCATCCTCCATCTCTCTTGGCGGTGAGCTCGTTCTTTGTTTGTAGGTTCTTCGACGTTGCGTTTATCTGGTTGAGCCAGTTTTTCACTTGGGTCATCATCGCTCTGGCGATATATAGTTATATTGGATAGCAGCTTTTGGTTAGTTACTATACGCCGGTTTGTCCATTATCTCTGGCGCGCGCCCTTTATCCGTTGGTAGGAGTACAATCTTCTCCTCTTTCTTTAGAAGTCTGCGTACATACTGGTCCCACTTGGCTAAGGTCTGGGGCACTTTCTTCTGAGTAATCATTGGGACAAACCGTCTGCCGTGGCGGTTTCGGGGACTTCTCCGACAGTCCCAAAGGATTGCAGTGCATGTTCCATGCTTAGGGAGTAGTCTTTGGGGCAAGCATCTTGGACGTTGAAGTGGAACCCTTAATCAAGGCCTCCTCACCCAGTTTGCAGTGAGTTGGGCGGCTTGAAAGGATTTACGCCATCCTTCACTGCTAGTGCAGTCATTTCTCCTCGTCAGTTTGTCTAACTTTGTGTCAGTGCGTTCTTGCGTCGGCCCTTCTTGATGTTGACTCGACCTTCAATTGTGAATTCCAGCGTCCTTCGTAGCTGTGGGTCAACAGTGTTGGGGCAATTGGTTCTACTGTCGCTTATGGCTGCCTCTAATCTGAGTAGGCGGTGGTGGGCAGCTGTTAGCATCCGTTTGACCATGCGTCTCCCGTATTAACTTGCCAAGTTCCTGGCGGTTGGGTGGTTATCCGCTGGTCTGTGGTTTGTACTTGCTGGCAGCACGTTCATTTGCAGACATTCCGGAAGGAAGTAGAGCTGTTCGCGTGTGTGCGCCTCTCGGCAGCAAAGATCTCCCAACGGCGAGCTTGTTGTATCGTTGTACGCCCGAATAAGTTGGCTATAGATTTGAAGACTGGTGGCTCATGTTGTTAAGCTGGCGGTTAAACTGTTGGTTGAGCGTGGTAAGTTTTTTATTGTAAGTATTTTGTCACTAATTAAGTAAATAAATAAATGAATAGTTTATTCTCGAATTTGTCGAGACACACCAAGCGAGGCATGATCAATATTTACACGCAATATTGTTTCGCAACAAACACGTTGCTCTGAGTGTAGTCGGCAGTAAGCCGAAGATTGTACAGTCTGCGGAAATTGTGTAAGTAGTCATGCGGGATAGAGTCTTCAATGAATGGCAAAACGTTGAATTCTGGCTTGCTTAGTGTAAAAAGTCAGGGCACTACATGTGTAATGAAGCTGATACATATAGGCATGGTGTAACTTATTATTGAAAGTGTCAGGGCAATATTGTATAATGATTCTGGTCGACTTGCCAGTAGGTTGTTCTGGGCAGTTACGTTATTTAGTGGCGAGTCACATCCGCCACGTCGCAGTGTTGTTATACGGACATTTGTGGCTTTTTATAGGGAGAAAGCTTGCCAGGCGAAAACCCACCACGTCCTGGAACACTGTCAGAAATTTGTCGGTGCACTAATATACAACTGGCAGACCAGGTTGTCGACTGATTTCACACTCAGATATCCGCAGTCAAATGACCTTCAATTTCTTGTTATTTGATCACGTATCTTGGGCAGCCATAAGGGCTGAGGCGAATCGAGGATGGGGCCTCACGGAGAATAGTCTTTGTGGGTATTCAGGTGGGCAAAACGTTAGTTTCTGGCGTCTGGATTTTCAGGAGTATGTATTCTTTTCAGGAGTGTGAAGTTCTCGAATCCAGCTATCATCTCTGGACAACGGTCCTGGTAGTGAGTGCGGTTGTATCCGTTTGTTGCACATCCATGTGCTTCATAGGTCCTTATTGGTTGTTCGGTCCCGGACAAAAGCTGTTTCTCGGTTCAATCCCAGCTCCCCAAGAACTTCTGGACCTCGGAGAAAAGGGAAGGTGAGAGACAACCAAAGCCGAAATGCACAGGCGTGGAAACATTGTTAAACGCCTATGTTATAATATTTAGAGTGGAGACAAATGATGTACAATGTGCAGCAATGATTGTGCTGAAGGTGTTTATTGAATGTTTTTCGAAGGAAATGGCCATGTACGTTGGTTGCTACTATCGACATGGAATACATAGCGTTGCGCCATTAAGCAGAAACGCTGTATCAGTTTCCCATGATGCGACTAATGCGTGAAACTACAGAAAGCAGAGTTTCGGGGACCAGCCGCGGTTGAATGGTGGATAGACGGCTGGTGGCCATCCTACATCGAAAGAGATTCATAGGTCAATTGGTGGTAAGTCAGCGGATAGATAGGACTTAAGCGCTCAGTAAACATTATCGGGTGATCAAGACGGAAAGACGACATGACGGTACTAGGAGTATAGTGCTATGGCCTATTGAAATAGGAAAAGCCTATGAGAGTTAACCTCCTACAAATGTAAGTGTTGAAACCTTTGCTGCAAGAAGGGACCCAGATTACTAGGTGAGAAAGGATTAATCGATAGAAGTGAAGTATTATAGATCAGTTAAAGGAAAGTGAAGGTGCGGAACAAATGTATTTGTAGCGTCGCGCAGAGAAACAAGTCATCCTACTGTGCTAAGAAAATGATGAGAAATGAACACCTAGAAATGTGAAGCTAACTGGCGTCTGTGTGCTGACGAAGTGAGAGGAGGGAAGAAATAAGATGCTAAGAAACAATAATTGACGGAAGGGCATGGAATGGCCGAAATGCAAGCGTAGAGTAAGGTTACTTAGAGTATCAGAGCAGTGAGGCCTAACCGCGGCAGCTAAGGTGCTAAGATAATAAATAAATAAATAAATAAATTTTTATTCTCGACAATGCGAGACACACCTTTACAGGCATGATCATACTTAGGTAACATAGTGTGATCAAATTGTACAAAAGGACATGTTTAGCATAACAGTGTATGTAAGTATGTGGGTGTACATACGTATGTAATTGTGTAGAAATGTAGCTTGTGTTCTTGAATGCGCCGCAGAATTTTTGACTTCTGTTGTTGTCAGGAATGTGAGAATAGGCGATTGATTTTCGTGGGTTGGATAGCATTTTCCGAATATCCACGGGTCAGTGACTTTAGTTTGTGGCGGGTCACATCCGCCACGTCGCAGTGTTGTTAAGCAGACATTTGTGGCTTTTTATAGGGAGAACGCTTGCCAGGCGAAAACCCACCACGTCCTGGAACACTGTCGCCGAACTATTTGCTGGAACGGGTTAAACCCGAACCACTCAGCTTGCTCCACGAGGAGGTTGTTCGGCTAGCCAGCCAAGCTTGGCCAAGCTTGGCCAGCCATGATCAAGTGTATTGTCTGCACGGGAAACATCTGCTTCACTCTATTCTGACTCCTCCGTTATGACACGCATAGATACTACACTGGACCCAGACCTCACCCTCTCTAAGGACGCACGCAGTCGAACCTGCAGGATGCTCCTTATCAACTCAAGGTCCATGAACCACAAAATGCACTTCATCGGTCCATTGGTTCTTCTCTTCTCTCCACAAATCGTTCTGATCACAGAAACATGGCTAACCTCAAGCGCCCCTGACAACAACCTAAAAATCCCCGGGTACACCACGTTCTACAATGGACGCAACAACAAACGCGGAGGAGGAGGCCTTATTTACTTAAGGGATGACTTTTCTGCCTCTGAATTTGATTTGTTACCAATTGGAGACCCAGAGGATTCAATCAGGATCCAGACCAATGAGGGTACACTTGACCTCCTTATTGGTTGTGTATACAACCCCCCACATGCCCCGAATGCCAAGCCTAATGAAATAGTTAACCTCTTCAATGACGTCTCCACAATGTCCCCGCGCTACAAGATAGTGGGTGGTGACTTTAATATGCCACACGTCTCTTGGAATGGCCAGAGTGCACCTCTCAAATACAGAGGCTTTGTTGACACAATCTATACGAAAAACTGGATTCAACAAGTCCATGTTCCGACGAGGCTGTGTACTACTCTTGACTTAATGTTTACGCTTGGCATCGTGGATGCTGTTACTAGCGTTAAAGCCAACATCCAAGGAAGCGACCCTAAGGTAGTTCATCTATCATTTACGCTCTCTGTCTCATTCTATCGCCCAACTAGTCTAACTGGTGAATCGCGAATGTTTAAAAGCATTAACTGGGATAACTTTTCTCTGCTTGTCCGGTCAGCTAACTAAGATACCTTTTTCTTGTCCACTGATGTGGACACAGCCACTCATGAACTCTACAACAACATCCCCAATTGTCTAGACGTGGTCGCTCCGCTAATGCACAGCCGCAGGTCAAAACCGCTAAAGCGTTCATCCCACCTAAACAAGGTGCTTATGAAGCTCCGGAAAATGCGTCACCAATACTCTAAGACGCATGATTTCCATATACTTGTTTGCATGAACAGGGTCCTAGACAACTGGCAGCACTCCCAAGTGAGGGTTAAGCTAGCTGAAGAGCGCGCCGCCTATAAACAGCAACAATAAAGCCAAGTCCCTCACTCAGCTATTGAAATATAGAAACAATCGCAAGGCAGCATCCATCACCTCCCTAAGACTCTCTGATGAGTCCGTAATCAGCGATCCTAAGGAACTAGCTGAGATTCTCAATCGCCACTTCTGTGATTGCTTTGCTGACATCAACCTGATGTTGCCAACTGCTGTGCCTAAACGTACCCACGATTCGCTAGACATAATTACCTTCGACCTACGTTCCCTAACCCGAGTAATCAGATTACTTAAGCTGTCACTACACCCTGGCCCTGATGGTCTCCCATCTGCACTGCTGATACTCGGTGGTCAGGACCTTCCTGTTCTACTGCTTAACTTATTTACACTCTCAATGCAATTCGCCGTGTATCCAAACACGTGGAAGCATTCTATAGTCATCCCTAGACATAAACAAGGTAGCCGTCAAAACATAGAAAACTACCGCCTCATCAGCCATACTCCTATTGCCTCGAGAGTGATGGATAGACTTGTTAAGGAGAACCTGCTAAACTTTCTGCTTAGTCGCAACCTTGTCAATAGACAGCAACACGGATTTTTACCGTTCAAATCTTGTCAGACTTGCCAATTTGAGTTTCTTAACACTGTGACTGCGCAGATTGATGCTAAACAAGCACTAGTCATTATCTTCCTTGATATGGGAAAAGCTTTTGACAAGGTGCCGCACGCGGAATTATTACTGAAGCTAGAATCTTACGGAATCTCAGACCGCCTGCTCTCATGGTTCCAATCTTATCTCTCATCTCGCACGCAATCAGTAAGGGTGAGCGAGTATATATCACTCCCCAAACCAGTCACAAGTGGCGTCTTTCAGGGCAGCGTACTAGGCCCACTGTTATTCTTGCTATATATCAATGATGTATTCCAGGTAATACAATATGGCAAGTCCTATCTGTTTGCTGATGACATCAAAATGTTGTTCTCCATTCACCCATCAGACATGCAAGCCGGTCTTTCCCAGATTCAAAGCGACCTTAGGGCTCTGGATGTTTGGTGCAACAATTGGAATCTGGCATTCTCACCGGCGAAATGCAACGTCCTCTCATACCGATGCGTCCTTCCGCCCAAGGCGTTAGCGCTCCAAAGCACGCCGCTTGCTAATAGTCTAACAGTTAGAGACCTAGGTGTACATTACTCCAGTCCTCTGAACTTCGCAGAGCAAGTGAGTCATTGCTCAGCAAAAGCACGCTCCCTCATAAGCTACATATTTAAACCGATGACACTGCAAGAATCTAGGCGTGCTCTACACAAAACCTGCGCCCGACCTATGCTAGAATACTGCTCCATTGTGTTTACCAACTCCAGAAAATGCGATAGAGTAGCCATTGAAAGGTTCAACGATCGTTTAACAAACGTCTTCTGGGCCACTCTACTCTCAGCTATCGTGGTCGGTGCATCAAATTTGTGCTAGAGCCTTTATGGTTGCGTAGGCTGAAAACCAACCTCATCTTCCTCTATCAGGTTATCAATAATCCTCTTGCGAACTCTCTAACTCCCTTCTTATCCTCGGCCAACATTTCGTCCCCTCTACCTATTAGACCGCACTCCATTGTCCTGCCGAAAGCCCACAATAGTATCCGTGCAAACTTCTATCTTTACAGATATGCGTATATGTGGAATAGGCTTCCACATAATGTGCAGGCATCTGATAATGTACTCCACTTCCGTACAGCACTTAATAGGTACCTCGTAGTCAGTCAGGTTTCCACTCTTTTAAGCATTAACAGACTTGAAGACGAACTGTGGGAAAATGGTCCTGACCACATATAAGCGTTTCCCCATCCTACCTCACTCAACTCCAATGTACTCCACTTCTCTCATCTGCTTTTTCCGGCTCAGGCTACCGTCTCTCTTCGTTCATATCGCAACTATTCATTGGCGGTATAGGAACCACTAGCCTCAGCTCATCGGTCACTCCATTGATTTCAGGCAACACAACCTTGCCATAATTTTCATATTTATACAATAACATAGTCCTGTTCAATTTTGTTGGCAGTTTGCTCGGTCCGTTTTTCTTCTTACCCTTGTTCTACAGGATAACATTACCTGCACCGAACACCGCTGAAGACGTACCTGCGACGCTCACATGGGCACGGGTTCAATAAAGAACAAAGAAAAAACCCGCACTTCATATTCATGACACACTAAAGAACCTAGGAAACTGATCAATCCAATACAAGTCACCTGAGTCGTCCGACTTCAACAGCTCCAACCACTTGTACTGGACTCCGAAGGCGACTACACAGTCATGGGAAACAAATTGGCGTTACGTGACTGCGAATATCCGCGAGGGTAATCGGTCAGATACAATTTCGCCAATGTTATATTAACAGCCGGCAGTGTTCCAGGACGTGGTTGGTCTTCGTCTGGCAAGCGTTTTCCCTACAAAAAGCCACAAATGTATGTTTAACAACACTGTGACTCGCCACTCAATAAAGTCACGGCCCCTAACACATTGGCAAGTTGACCGACACCACATTTACAAGTTCCGTGCATATATCGGCTCTCGCACGAACACGCCAACATATCTGATTAGTGACATACCACTATTCTTAAGTATTTTTCACCCGTTTCCTCATACTTCACTCGCTGACTTGCATTGCTTACGGGACCTCATCGGACTAGTTCCTCATCAACATACCATATAAGTGATATGATTACTATCTTTACCTCTCACATTCTGTGTACATGGACTACATACAACCTTTGAGCTCTATGGGCCCACACTACTGTCTCCAACTGTACTACTCCCACCGTTGGTGCTGCTTATTCTGCTATCATGTACAATAGTGCAATATGCTTATCATGCCCAAAAGGCGTGTCTCGCTTTGTCGAGAATAAAATATTTATTTATTTATTTATTATGCATTCTTTCCGTTATCTGTTCGCTCTTCATTCAATCTTTTTTAGCTCGCTTCAGGTGATGTGACTCAATCAGACAACTTACTGTATGCTTGCATTCTTCACGTCTGCTGTACTTTCTTCATTCAACCTTTTTAGTTTTATTCTAGTGACCTTCTTTATGTCATCAGGTCAGCGTACAGCCGCTGCTTGATAGATGCCCATCTGTCACTTACCTGTCTGTAACACCTAAGTAATCCTAGTTCAGCTTCCTTACCGGCTTTTCCACAGCTTCAGCTACCTTTGTAATATCTCATTAGCACCCCAGTATAATTTGACTATCTGCATGTCGCTGTGTCTTAGCCTCTAGGCTCTGAACTATTTAGCAACCATATTGGATGCCTGCGCTTCTCCTGTTCGCTGTCCATTCATCATGTTACCTTAGCTCTCTTCTGTCCAGCAAACAACTCAAGTAGTACGCGCGCAACCACTCCTTTCTAGATGTTCATTTATCTATTCCTCACTACATCTATGACACCTACGTATACTGCAGTTTAACTCTCTTACCGGCTAATCCCGGTGCAGACTTCAATGCTAGATGCACAGCTGTCACCTTCTCTTCTGCGACACATAAATATTTGCGGTTTAGCTTTCTCACTGGCTTCTCCCGCCTCAGGCTTTCTTAGTTATATACTATTACATCCCCGTCATGATTTGAATATCCGTCTGTCGTCTTATGTCCTCAGGCACTGAACTATCTAAAAGCTGTATTGTATGCCTGCGCTCCTCCCGTTCACCGTCCTCTCATCATGAAACCTACCTTAGCTCGCTTCTGAAGATCAAACAAAACAGCCCAAGCCTCTCTATTCTAGACGCTCATTTATTCATTACTCGCTCCTTGCTTGATGCTCGGCCGTCACTTACTCGACTGTGACAGCTAATTACTTGCAGTTCAGCCCTCTCACCGGCTTCTGTCTGCTCAGCCTTCCCTACTTTTATTACATTAGCACCACGGCATGATTTCATCCTCTGTGTTTCGACGCGTCCTCGCCGTCTATGCTCTAAAATATTTAACAAACATATCGTATGCTTGCGCTTCATCCGTCCACTGTCCTCTATTCGTAAAACCTTTCTTAATTCTCTTCCGTGAAGCAAACATAATTCTTGTGTCCTGCGCACAGTTGCTGCATTTCCTCTCTCTTCTAACCGTCCATTTATCTGTTACTTGCTGCAACGCCTGCGACGCCTGCTCATGTAGGATTCCAGATATTTCACTGGCTTTTTCTAGTCCAGTCCACCTTAGTACTAAAATCTTAGCACCATAACAAGACCCAGGATCTGCGCGCCTCTGACTCATATGCTGCTTTGTCCTCAGCAGACTTAATTTATGCATGCACTCCGACTGTTTGAAGTCCTTCCACATAAACTTTTCAGCTTTCACTAGTACTCCTTCCAACTCTTCAAGTCGGTGCTCAGCCGCTGCTTGGCCTCTCTATTCTAGACGTTCTCATATCTCTTAATTGTTGTAACGTCTCCGACTTTTTCACCTGTGAGCGACCAGCTAGTGGACTAGCTTTCCCAGGCTCTTTCCAAAGTGGTAGTATCTCAGCACCATAGCAGGAATCGTGAACTTGTACACTGCCGTGGTTTGGCATTATAGGATATGACTCCCTCAATCAACTCACTGTATGCTTGCATTCTTCTTGTCTGTTGTCCTCTCTTTATTCGACCTTAGCTCTCGTCTGACGACCTTCTTTACCTCATCCGGTAACTGCACAGCTGCTGCTTGCTAGCTGCGCATCTGTCACTCGCTTATGACACCTAATTAATAGTAGTTTAGCGTTCTCACTGGCATCTCCTGGCTCAGACTTCACTAGTTTTATTCCTTTAGCACCACAGCATGATCTTATTATATGCGCATCGCCGCGGCTTCGCCTATTTCTTTTTATAAACTATTTAAGAGCCTTAACGTATGCCTGGGATTTATCCGTTCGTTGTGCTTTCTTCATGAAGCCTTTCTTTGCTCTCTTCTCTCTCGCATGCATATCCATATATTCAGCGCAAAGCGCTGTTCTGCCTCACCCTTCTTACTTTCCATTTATACCTTACTTGATGTATTGTCTTAGACCTTATTACCTGCAATCACCTAACTCTCGGGCTAGCATTCTCTGGCACTATCCAGCTTGGCCAAGCTTGGTGTGTCTCGACGAATTCGAGAATAAACTATTTATTTATTTATTTATTTGTTGCAGTTATTACCTCGCAGCGATCTGGGGAGGAGCAATGAGGTGCCTGGCCATATAGGTTATTGTGAGCCCACCGGTTGTCCGCTAGGGAGTTGTTAGACGACCGCGAAATAAAGCTTCGGTAAGGTAACGGGTCTAGCGGCTCGTTTCTTTGCGCAGAAACTTTTATACTGCCACGTAGGGACCTTGTTGTGGTAGGAGCATTACTATTTTCGTCGGCATGTAGGTCATGCAGTAGATTATTGTCAGTTCCTGTGCATGGTTGGGTTCGTTGCAATAAGGCGGAGATGGGGGCTAATATGGTCCCTAGGATGGACCGAGAGTGGATGGATGGAACATGGCAATGGGGAAAAGGCCGGATCATCAATGTACTTTGAGGGCGAAAGCGGATCGCTATGTGAGAGCCTTGGCTGCGGGCGAACGTGGGCAATTTCCATTTTCTTGGGAGAGGATGGGGGCAGCCAGGAGTTGGGGAAGATATAGTTGCGTTTATTAGGTTAGCGCTGCGAATATGTGAGATCAGGGGATGGCAAAGTTTGATACTGCTGAATATTAGCCATCGAAATGCCAAGAGGAAACTTGGGGATTGCTGGATCTACGCGAATGGCTGAAACCAGCGGTTTGGAGGGGACTGTAATGAACATAGAAGATTTCGGAGATAAAGTAGGGCAGATGCTAGCTCGCGATGACTTGGGTGCGGTGGACAATAACCAGTAGTGTCCCATAAAAAGGACGGTGGTATAGGGGGCCGTGTTGTGTGCGGATATGTCATGTAGATTCACAAACTGTGGCTGTCCAGATTTTGGGAAGTGGTTGTTAATAGTTAAGTTGATATCATCAGTGCACAGTTTAGTGGTGGGCAATCGATTAGCCTAGTCTCGGTGATTGGGCGCTAAGCGCGATATACTTGCCATTTTTATACCGCCGTGGTGCTGAGCAATCCCATTGGTTGTGACTACTATCCACTTTTAGCTTGGTTGATGGGCAGGCTATTTTTACCTTGCCTCCATGTGTGTCGTTACCGTTGTCTGCTTGCTCATGTGAGCGTGTGGTCCGTCCGTTCTGGGTTTATAGTCACAATTTCCAGGGGTTTAATCGATCGAGCTGGCGACCGTACATCCGTAATGTGGCGTCTCCTAAGTCCATCCAAGTATGCCAATTGATCGAATGCCTTGTAGAATACAAGGTTGGCTCGGTTCCACAGCGGGATTCATAGGTGTGTCCAACGCGCCAAGCGCGCTCTCACCGAGCCTCCTATAAACTATTCTAACCTACTGCACACCACTCAACTACGCACTAATGATATCAATTTAAGTAGTGACGAAATATTTACAACAATGTTACCACGCTCAACCAACAGTTCAACCGCCAGCTTAACAACATGAGCCACCAGTCTTCAAATCTATAGCCAACTTATTCGGGCGTACAACGATACAACAAGCTCGCCGTTGGGAGATCTTTGCTGCCGAGAGGCGCACACACGCGAACAGCTCTACTTCCTTCCGGAATGTCTGCAAATGAACGTGCTGCCAGCAAGTACAAACCACAGACCAGCGGATAACCACCCAACCGCCAGGAACTTGGCACGTTAATACGGGAGACGCATGGTCAAACGGATGCTAACAGCTGCCCACCACCGCCTACTCAGATTAGAGGTAGCCATAAACGACAGTAGAACCAATTGCCCCAACACTGTTGACACACAGCTACGAAGGACGCTGGAATTCACAATTGAAGGTCGAGTCAACATCACGAAGGGCCGACGCAAGAACGCACTGAACACAAAGTTAGACAAACTGACGAGGAGAAATGACTGCACTAGCAGTGAAGGATGGCGTAAATCCTTTCAAGCCGCCAACTCACTGCAACTGGTGAGGAGGCCTTGATTAAGGGTTCCACTTCAACGTCCAAGATGCTTGCCCCAAAGACTACTCCCTAAGCATGGAACATGCACTGCAATCCTTTGGACTGTCGGAGAAGTCCCCGAAACCGCCACGGCAGACGGTTGTCCCAATGATTACTCAGAAGAAAGTGCCCCAGACCTTAGCCAAGTGGGACCAGTATGTACGCAGACTTCTAAAGAAAGAGGAGAAGATTGTACTCCTACCAACGGATAAAGGGCGCGCGCCAGAGATAATGGACAAACCGGCGTATAGTAACTAAACCAAAAGCTGCTATCCAATATAACTATATATCGCCAGAGCGATGATGACCCAAGTGAAAAACTGGCCAACCAGATAAACGCAACGTCGAAGAACCTACAAACAAAGAAGGAGTTCACTGCCCAAGAGAGATGGAGGATGTAAGTTGATGACGCAAACATTGCATTGTTCTATGGACTACCAAAAGTGCACAAGGATGGAGCCCCGCCATGACCAATCGTCTCGCTCTCCGAAACCCCGTCCTATAAACTATCGAAAGTTTTGTGGAGGTAGTTAAAACATTTGGTTACCGGATCCGAACATAGCATTAACAATACTGCAGATTTCCTCAATAAACTGCAGCTTGTCAGAATAGAAGACGACGCAATACTGTTTTCATCCGATAACACCGCACTCTCCACTTCAATCGGTCACGAATTGGCCAAAGAAACCACGATGGAACCACTTGAGAAGCCACTAAGCCCAACGACAACCACAAAACCTGAAGGCTTTCGGAACTCCCGAACCTCTGCGTGACCACTTATTTCCGCGTTGATAGACATGTGTACCAGCAACTGAGAGGAACACCCATGGAATCACCATTTTCGTAGCTAATTGCAGAAGAAGTGATGCAGAAATTGGGGTGCATTGCACTGCCATCTATCAGCCCAAAGCTCCGGATACGACACATGGACGACACGTGTGTCGTCGTAAAACGGCACGGAGTACAGACCACGCACCATTTGTTTAACCCCGCAGCCGAGGATGGCAAATTTACGATTTAATTAGTGGAGGCTACCAAGCTGCCGTTTTTGGACTTATTGGTGGCTAGAAATACAGGCAAATCTATGGAAACGTGCGTACACCAGAAGAAAACGCCTACGGGCCAGGTGTTATACTCCCACAGCAAGCACCCGATGAATCACAAGAAGAGCTGCGTTCAACCCCTGTTCAAAAGAGCGGAAACGCACTACCGCACAGCCGAATCGCGGAAACAGGGGGAAGATAACTTATATCAAGTGTTTAGAAACAACAGTTATACGATAAATTTCATCAGAAGTGGCTTAAAGAAACTAATGCCTTAGCAACGTCGGCAGCAGTCACTTGAGCAAGCAAACAAACTGATAGTACTCACCCACATCAAGGACGTCCCCGGACTAACAGGAAGGTTGGTGCGGTCACATGAGATGTCTGTGGCTTGCAAGCCAATTGCCACCCTTAGGAAATTGATCGCAAGTACCAATGGATAGGTCAATCAAGCCGACAAATGCAAAATCATCTACCAGCTAAAGTGCAGCGACTGCGATAAAAACTACGTCGGACAAACTGGAAGATAGCGTTGTACACGAATCACCGCACAGAAGGCGGTCGTCAGGAGGTATGGTGCGCCCTCATTGGGTTCTGCGTATTCAGAGGAAGAAGGCCACCATTTAGATCTGGAAATGGTAAAGATCCTAGCACATGAAAGCACAAAATACGCGAGGGTTTTTGGAAGCCTGGTATCCAGAACGCATTCAATCAATCGACGCCTCGAACTGGATGCAGTTTGCACCGCGCTACTGAAGCATTACTTCCGTTGTACTTGTGACCAGCGTACTAATACTGACGACCGACCCGCTCGCAAGTGCAAGCAGACGAATGCCCCGACACACAAGAAGGCGGAGTGAAAGTATTTTTGCCCAGCCTCCAAGCTGAACGCAGATCGAATTCCTAACCAATAGGATTGCTGGGCTCCACGGCGGTATAAAAGCTCACGCCCACGACGCTCGGCGCACTTTTACTGACGATACTTTACGCTCCTCTAAGCTACTGCACGCCACTCAACTACGCACTGATGGTGTCGCCTCGATTGGTGACGGAACTTCTGCTGCATTATTGCCATGCGCATTAAATAAATAAATAAATAAATAGGTATATTTCTAGACCTGCTAGAGGCTGCACCCTAAAGTGTTCAGATCAATGATTACATTTATCCGATGCTCTTGCATGGAAGTTGGCAAAATATATGTTCATCGTTAGCAATTGCAAATGCATTGGCGCTTGACATTCTTCTGGTTCCTTCGGGGGATATTGAGCTCCTTGTCTTTTATTGTGAAAACTTAGCGTAGGTGTAGTTTGCCTTTTCTCCTTGGAACAGAATCCAATTTGCCACAAGTTCACTTTAAATTGATCGCACAATAAATGGCCACTCAGTTGCCCCAATTGTTGTTGCGCACATGGAAGAAATGAATGAAGGGATTATAAGGCATACGAAAAGTTAAAAACACTTCCGATAAATGCAGACATAAACATAAGCATTTTGTTAAGAGAGAAAATAAAGCTGCGTGCTTCAGTAGAAAAATACCAATTAACAAAAAATACTGCCCTACTTTTCTTACGCTAATATTGCTCTCCGGCGCAAAATTTCAACCTGTTATTCTTAGATAAAAGAAAAAGCCGATTTGCAGCTAGAATACCGCTTAAGGTAGCACAATATTGCACTGGTCTGGACCAGCTTTAGCGCCTGAATACGATGAACGTAAAAGCAACACCATGTGTGCAGTAGTTTGCGAGTTATTTGCAATTAAATGATGGTCTACGAATAAGGCCATTTTTATTTTTCGCTAAAAATAGCTTTCTGCTTTGCAGGCAGATGGCAGAAAAATTAAATGAAATATAAAAAGTAGGGAAGCGGTGTATGTTCTAGATAGGCATAGCTATCCAGAAATGCTCTAATTAGCCCGTAATACCCTGCGACAACTACGGACTGCGCAGGTGGCCGAAAAGTAAACTTTGCAGGCAAGCATGAAAAATATATGCAATTAAGGGATGAGCTTGCGCGAAAACGCTAGAAATCCAGCAAGGAATATTATATGTACAAGGGAATTCAGGGAAGCTTGTAATTAACTCACGGTTAGAAGACCACAGCATACGATTTTCAGGGGATACTGAGCCACATAAACAACTAGTAAAATAGAATTTAGCATCTTTTAAGCCTCTAAGCTTTTCTAAAGCTTACAACAAGCCCGCATGAACCAGGTCTACCTAAGTAACCCAGGGGATCTTTCAGATCCGTTGACAGATTTCGGCCTGCAAAATACACACATTACTTAGCTAAACATCACAAGATTTATCCCTTAGAGCCGATTTTCTATATTAATGAGGCTCTGTCTCTAACATCAGTGAGCTATAGGAGCCTGTCACTAATAATAAAGAAATGAGCATGGGAAAATTTAGTAAAATTTAGCTAATTGCATTTGGGCGTGAAATCCGTTTTGGTCTACATTGGTTGGGCTTTAACAACTCTACTTCTGGTGGTTGAGCTTGCTTATACTTGAGGTAATGTTATACCTCATGTGTAGGTGCACACTATCGTGCAGCTCTTTGATGAATTTCGCTTTATTTCTCTCCATTTTTAAGTTCCAAAGATAGTGCCGGCGGTGTTCATCCAGATGGCAATGTTAACTGGCACTCTAATGTCAAACCGACTATTTCTTTTGTGATTTTCCTGGCAAGAGCTGTTCTAGCACCCTAAGCAAAGAGCGATAAGGTAAATCAGGAGTAGAATAGTAACAAAACCAGTGGGAGCTGGTCGTTCACCCGCCATTACGCATAACGCATGGTAGGCTTTGGAGCCAGCTAAATGATAAATGACACACGGGTGGCCAAGAGAAGAAAAGTGGTGATGGAAAGTTTCTGGTGCTCCAGCCAGCCGGTGTGACAGGGGCCTCTCTGTCATTGGTTAGCTTTCGTGCCAGCGAAATGAAATCTGGAAATGCGAGTGTTTTACGACCAAAAGCAGTTAAAGAAGAGGATATGATTTTCATTATGCCTGTCTACTAATGTTGCCAATAGCAAAAGGCACATGTATACCAGATGTCGATGAAGCCTTTCGAATAAACGGCAGCCGTAGAAGTTTCAGAAGGTATCGAATTGCTGAGACCGGATGGGCGTTCCACGGTCGGTAGTGATGATATATGAACATCCGTAGTGGGACTCCCAATGTACTAAATATGCACGTAGTACTTTTTCAGCCATGCAGTGCGATCTCGGGATGGCTTTTGGCCATCTAGTGAAGCGGTCGCTTCATAACAGCAGGTATATGGAACCGCGAGAAGAAGGCAATAATCCATACCAGGTCAAAGTGCACATACGAACACCGCGAAGCTGAAGTAGAATGAGCCGAGAGGACTAAGTGTGTGTCCATGTGCCTTAGAGCGATGGCGGTGCGATCTCGAATCCAGACACGAACATACATGTTTACACTTGGCCAAACGGAAAGTTAGGGGACCGGTTTTAAAGTTTACCGAATACCAGAATAAGACGGTGTGCAAAGGGTGTCGAAGGCTGCGTCCGAAAGAGGCGGGCAGGAGGGGCCTAGAATAACCTGTGAAATCATTACAAAGGATAGCTCCGTCTGTAACTTGGAGTGAAACGGTTCGCAAATGCAGTGACGTGGACTGTCAAGTGCGTTGGATGTCTTCATTTTAAGCTTCAGCCGATGTCATGGTGGCGAGGTCGATATTAGACAAAGAGTGAAGTATGGAGTTGACGCGTGAGAACACGTCAACAGCGGTGTTGGCGAAACCTGAGACATTGCGTATGTCACAAGTGTACTGCGTGACAAAGTCTAGTTGTCTAGTTTCCCGTGCAGGATATTTGTCACACGGGTTGAAGGCAAAATAAGAGTCTTGTGGTCCGTTTAGACCGCGAAAGCCCGACATTGTAATATGTGTTGGAAGTGGCGGGTACCTTAGTAGATAGCAAGCTTTTCCCTACCAAACGTTCCGGTATGAGATTCCCCTGGTTCCATGTGCTTGGATAAGAAACCGTGTGGATGCCACTGCCCACCAACGCGTTGTTGGGGAGCAGTTACTACAACAATGACTGAAGCGCCTGTTGTAAGAGGAAGAGGAGTAAACGGTTTGGTTTGAGCGATGAGAACTAGCTTGGAGATAGCTCGGTGCGCTCGGTGAAACCCGTTTGAATCTCTTTGGGAACAGCGAACTTTTGCTGGTTTCTGCTGGAAACATCATTCAGGGGCTGCATAAATTGATAGCAGCGGAAGATGAAGCGTCCATAGAAGTGGGCTGGATCAAAAACTTGACGGAGGCCTCTAAATGAAGGCAAATTCAAGAAAGCGTTAATAGCTTGGACCTTATCCAAAGGATCACGCTAACAAACGAGATGAGGTGGCGTATGACTTTTACGGCAGACTTGCCAAGTTCGCATTTAGTCGGGTTAACGATGACGATACGTTGGGACAGCAGCTGAAGGAATAATTGAAGGTGAAAGATGAGGTCTTCTTCCGGTGATAGGGCAATAGGAACGACATCAAGGCAAAGGTGAGCAACGTCTCGCCCAAGAGTAACTTGGTGGATGAAGCGATGAAAAATCGGTTCGCTAATGCACAGTCCAAAACGCAGTCGCACAATTTCGAATAGGCCGAAGGGAGTGCTGACGGCTGTTCTAAGCATTTTGCTTTCTCCGACAGGTGCCTGAGGATATGCACGCAGGCGATCGATTTTGCTACAGACCGGTTTATCTGTAAGCATGCAGTAAGGTCCTGCAGTTGGAGGTAGGGTACCTGATGGGACCATAAGTTTATTCACCGCCCGGTAGGCAGCGCGTGGATGCCAGTCTCCAGCGGCATTCGCGAACATTTGGGGTGGAGCGACGCAGGAACTATATGAAGGACGGATTATTCCTAGTTATAATATATGCTGAGACGCCGCCCTAGCTTGCTTGAGCTTCTCCTGCGAAATACGGTGTGGGAGTGATGAGTCGGATGGCCCGATCTTTCGGATATACTACGTGATACGAGTTGCCGTGCGCAACGCCACAGTTATTGACTGAACGAGCTTAGGTTAGTAAGAGAAACTTCAACGTACCTGGAAGAGGTGTGTCGGCTGGGATGCCAGCGTTAGTGTCCGTGCAGCAGAGCGTCGTTGCGGAGTCAAATATGCTCATTCATTTCGCATCCACAAAGATGTCAAGCGGCTAATGAATGCTATGCTGATGGTGGCAAACAGAAAGTTGATTATAATGAACACCGAACTAAATGTTCCACAAGGAGCTAAGTTACTGGGTAAAGAGCTCTGCGGGTGAGAAGGGATGAGTGTGCGGTTGCAGGCATGTTTACTGAGAGTAGACGGCCGAAAAGTCTCCCCTGATGCGGGCGGAACCACGCGTACTTCAGCCGAGCTATCAATCAAGAACGTGGTGCTAGCTTGGCAGTAATAACTGTACATGTTGTTACTGCGTGTGGTTTGAGCAGTAACACCAATGGTGCGTAATCTGTAGCCAAGAAGACTCCCTTACTGAAACAAACAAAAGGTGCAAGGCGTGGTACATCCCTATTCCAAGGTGCTAAATCGGCAGCCCTAACAGCACAATTGGTTACTTGGTAGGCGGCGGGGACTGAACAAATTCATCTTAGGCACTGGTGTGTTATCGCGTGCTGAAGAAGTATCCAGAGCGCGGTGCAAGGTCTCCACTTCGTTACGTACTATGCAAGCACAGAGGATGGGGCTTCATCATACCTGCATGAAGTAGGAGGATGCTGAGACGTGCTAGGTCTATTCGACAGATATGCAGCGGGTGACGCTGCTTAATCTACTTCCTAAGGAAGATGCTCTATAATCGCGTCCGCCAGTTGCGAGGCTAGAGTGAGCGAAGCGACCTTGGCGGAAATAACGATTGAAGGAACAAGCTCGGGAAGGTTCTGAAGCGGAAGCTCCAGAATTATGGAGTCAGCCATTGAGTACGAGTCGAGGAGACCCTTCCTCTCACTCAATAGGGCTGATGGCCTCGCGTCTCGACACAAGCTCTGGAAAATCTGGTTGATTTGCGTCCTCACTGTTTGTTCCAGGCGGGTAACGATACCTTGCTTAATAGAATCATAAGAATGAACCGCATTTGAGTATGGAAAATGTCTCTGAGAGGCAAAGCTAAGTCGCTAGGATGGCTACCAAACAAATGACCACTGTGATCGGTTGGAATTAGTATTATTACGCAGAACTCATACCCTAACATACCAAATCCAAAAAGATGGTCATACAATAGGCTAGGGAGACAAACTGCGATGCGACATCAGTGGATGAGCCTAAAATGTTAGTATTTGAGTGAGCCATAGCATAACACGAAATTATGGTTGCAAAAACACAATTCAATGGAGAAAAGGGACGAGCCCACCAACCATGCTTTTGGCGATGGTGCAACCGTGCGCAACGTCGGGGTTTCCAATGGTGAGGTGTTGCTGAGATGATAGTCGCAAATGGGGATGCGTAAGCGGCATTCTGAGTACGGAAGTCGGGAGAACAGTTAGATGTTTTGGATCTAACTTGCATGGACAAAAACTACAGGTAAGCAGACAGCAGTATACATTGGGACTAATTAGAGGCGCAAGTGCTCGGTGAGCATAATCAGTCAAACTCATGGACTGTCGGAAGCTATGATTATTACTAAAATCAGATGTCTCAAAATACTGAATGCGCGAATCGTTCATGTTTACTACAGGGAGCTGCAATGGAAAGCAAACGCCTTGTTGGTGGCTGGATGATCAAATCACAAGGCATAGAGAAGAGGAAGAAGCAATGGCCGTCAACGTGAGGTACAAAGATCTCCTCACCCTAGGAATCACTACGAGACTACGGTCAGACATGCTACAAACATGATACAAGATAACGCAGACCGCGAACCCATCGGTCCAAAATTGCAAATATTAGCCCATTAAAACAACCTGTCGTGTCCTTTGCGTAATTACTGTGAGCACGTTTGCTGAGTTAACGTAAAAATGCATGGGGTTTATTAGACTTAGTTTGCAAGATGCCTGTAGGATTTAGTTCATTTATCCATACTCTTTATTGCTATGCTTGAAATAAAATCCATCGCATTATACTGCGCGCATCGTTTTTCAACCCAGAAAGGAACGATCTCACAAGTAGTTCCACAGTCAGGCAACAAGCGTGCAGTATAATGCTATATCAACTAAGAAATTTAGATGTTGTGGGATCTTAGTGTTGGCGAATAAGGGACTTTGCGGTCTACGAACAGTCCTTGCCAACGGTCACATTAGTTGGGTTGTGGGCCGTCCGTTTACTGCTTTTCTGCTCTTTCGTTCTCAATGTGGACGCTGAACTTAGATGCATTTGCTGGCGACCGAGTTTGGCTTTACCTTGCACAGCGTTTTAATCACATCCGTCTGGCGGCTATTTCAGCCAGGCTGCTATGTCCGCCACGGAAGTGTTCGTCGCGTGTTTTGGCGGCCGTGCGTTCTATTCTTTTGAGGAATTCGAAAAGGAATTACAAAAGTATATGAGAGCCAACCATGTGACGTTTGTGCGAGGCACTAGCAGTCGTTCTTCAAATCCTATTCTTCGATATGAGAAGGTTTTTACTTTTGAGTTATCGCATTGACTATTAGATATTTTATCGATGTGTTTGGTACGCGAAACGCAAAAGCATTAGTACAGGCCTAAGGAGAGTGAAGTGAGTTGCGAGAATTCTTTGCAGCCGTAGTTCGCACGATACTCGTTGTCCAGCTAGATTCAGTATAACAAAGAAAGATAACTTTCTGGTTGTTTCATCTTTCGAGGTTGAGCACAACCATCCTCTGAACCGTCACTTCTTCGAGCGTCATCCAGTCACGCGTCGGCTAACAGATGCTGAGCTGAATGAATGCAGCACATTATTTCAGCTAAATATTCCCAGCGACAATATAAAGACATATGTTGCGGAGATGTACGGAAAGAATATCACGACAGCGGATATTTCTAACATTAGAAGAAAACTGGGTTTCCCACAAACTGATGACCTATAGTCTGTTACTTGTTCTGCTGTGATGACAACCACTGTAAGCGCTTGATCTCGCTGTATTTAAACACTTGTTCTAGCAAATCGGTTTGTGCCAATAAAGTACACTTCTCAGCGCAGATGCTATCGTTATTCATTTTTATGTGTATCGTTGATATAGTCGCTGCATTAACTGGAGCAACTTTTCATGAAAGTTATCCGGCATCTGTATCACTTCGCCCCTTGACTGCATTTCATTGCAAGCTGGTCTAATTTGAGCGCATGTATGGTTTCGTCACAACTTTTACGTTTGATGATCGAGTGGATGAGACGTACAACCCCTGATCTACAGGTTCACAGCTCGGTTCTGCGTAGTCGCAAGCGATGTTGCAGTAGCCCTAATCCGCACACTGCTAGTGCTTCTGAACCGTTATTCTTGTGCCAGTGTTTTACTAGTGTCCTTGTACGCATTCAAACACGGATGGGGTTCATCTGTGAACTGAAGCAAACAAGGCTTCTTTAGTTTCGCGGAGTGCTTCAGCGCTTCTTTTTGGTTAATCCATTTGGTCCTGGAATATGCGCGCTATATTTCCCTAGCCAACAGTTATAGATAAGTTCTGGTTTTCAACGAAATTCTATCTTTTATGTCTAACTTGAAAGCATTTGAATACATCAGACACAAGCTTCAGCTAACTGACGAATTACCTGTGGAAAATTTACTTGATGAGCTGTTGACCACCGACAAAGCCTGAGCTATAGCACTTGTCTCACATTTCGAATTACTGTTTAACACCGGCCCCAATCGATGCCCTACTGTCTACCGTATCATCTTCGCAAACGGTGGCAATGATATTGCTAGCTACTCTAAATTGCTTCAAGCCACCAGGACCAGATGGCTTACACCATTGAGCTTAAAATCATCTTTCTACTTGCCAAGGCGACCACTGCACAGTTTAATTTTTGTGGACACGTCGTCTCGTCATACATGGCCAAGGGGCGTCGTCGTACCTGCTGGCATGTTGTTCCATCTAGGCTGTAAAAAGTGGCAAGTACTACAGACTGGAGTATACCCCACTCCTTGGGGCTCGACGATGTCGGTCATGGAGAAAGTCGTCCCCAGCTCCATAGGTATACCATCCCTGAAGGTCCTTGGATCGACCGCGAGCTATTATCCCTGATGAACAGATCAAGACTGGAAGCAATTCAAGTCTACCCAAGCTAAATCAGATTACCGGAAGTACAAAGCAGTCAAAAACCAGTGTACGCTGAGTAAACGCCATAAACAAGGTCATTACGAATTTAGCCTGGTTGTTCAATCCCGCAATTGCCCTAAGTAACTCTTCTCGTAACTAAGGCGAAATACCAAGGCAGTTAGTGGCATTCCTGCCCTAGCTCTTCACGACGTAGACGTTGTTCTCTATGGCGATGATGAAATAGCTCATCTACTAGCCATGCAGTACTCATCGGTCTAGTCAGTAGAGTCCACGCCACCCAGTGGTGTTCTGACAACGCACTGTCCGCTGCTGGATCAAGTCGAAATCACTCTTGAGATAGTGTTGAAACTTCTACTCCATTTGAAACCGAATTCCGCCCCAGGTCCCGACGAACCTCACCCTCCTGGAGGACTAGGGGACTGAGTTTGTCTGACCTCTAACCATTGACCAACCTGGTAAGAGTAGCTCTCAAGGGGCTCGGAGGCACCACTCAGTATAGCTCAATGGGTCAAGGAAGTATGCAAACCGTCGCACTACGTTAATGTATAGTCTCGTTGCGACGGAGGAAACTGTTGTCGTGCTGTACGTTGCCATGGTGCGTCCGCTGTTAGAATATGATGCACCTGTCTGCTATCTCAGCACAAGCGGTGAGATGAAACAACTGGAGGAAATGCAACCCTTAGCCCCTCCCCGAATTCCTACGCTTCGTTGCTTATCCTACCAATGGAAGTGTCATAAATTGCGACTTCCCACACTGGTAAACAAGAGATTAAGCATTGCTCACACCACAACTTTCATAATACTTCGTCTTTGACACCTTCCTCATCTGAAGTATATGTTCTCCATTGTGAATGTAATAATCACTCTAGGGCACGCATACTGGAAATACCGCGTATGGACCGTGTTGGCGGTTTGGTCAACGTTCGACTGTCATGTAGAGTAGTTACTTCCTGGACTGCATTACCGGAGGACGTGGTGTCATCACAAATAGTGAAGGAGTTTACACATAAACTCGATGCCCTTGGACTGCAGTTGCAATTCGTCCATTTCACCTCAAATTTTACTCTTAACTAGTATTACGCTTGTTACTTTTATATTTCCGCCTTTTGTCACTTTTCACTTTTACTTCACGTGGCCGGCGTAGCAGTGACTGCTAGAGCGTCCCCTGAACATTGCATGGTTGACCATGGTGTGATACGTGCGTGTTGCTCTAGGTCTCTCAGATTGCCGTCAATATGTACCTTGGATCAACGACGCTTTCACGAATGAACATACATGGAAATTTCCTGCTGTTCTAGTCCCACTTGAACTTGAATATGTTCATTATTTTGCGCGATCCGTAGTACTATATTAGAACACATTACCCAGTCATTTTGTTCTTTCACGTTCGGTACAATGTTTCAAACAAAGCAACAAACACTTCAGCTTTTTAGTTTGATGCAAATGCCATCTTCGACCTCTCCTCGCCTGGGTGTTACGGCTGCGCTAGCTGCTATGAATGATCAAGACAACTTACTGCTTCTTTTGGCTTCTTATTGGTAGTTTATTTGCTACTAAACAACTATAGATGTGAGGTTACACAGACCCACGTTCATCATTGGTCAATTTTGCTCTTATGATGGAGATGACAAATTGTACTCTTATTCTTCTAATTGTGATTCTGATTCTGAACGAACTTGGCGACAACGCGGATAGTGGTTTAGAACGTAGATCGAGTTGCAGGGAAGCTTTATTTGTACAACAAGTGGTCCCCTGTTGCCCCAGCTACAAATTCTACACTAATGATGCTGTTAGCTAGAGGAGTCCGTGCGCAGCACCCAGGCGGTCGCCGTTCGGAAAACGACCCAGTACCAAGAGCAAGATAGCGATGGCTCTACTCAAGCAATCGAAATCAACTAACAGTTCAGCATTAAATAAATAAATTTTATTTAGCATTTTACACATGCAAATGGGGGAAATCTCCAGGCTGCTACAAACTTCGTGGTATCGGCACACGCGCTCGCATATCCCGATGTGTATTTCCCGAAAGGTGTTTGCACAGATATTGATGCAACTACACCAACTGCTAGCCCAACTCTTTGCGTGGATGGCAGTCTCGGTCTGATATTTTCTTTCTCTTGAAACAGTTCGTTAAACTGCGACTCCTGCGCTTGGTTGCTCACTGAATCAATACAGGGCAGGTAAGGATAAGAAACACCTCAGCTAGTTTGCCACAATACAAACAAGAGGATATAATAAACATTAAAGACTAAAAAGCAAGTAATATGTTACTAAATATCATGTTATAAACTTGACATTATATCATGGTTGGAGGAGGGACTACAAAGCAACACACACCATTGAGGCTGGCTTTCGTCTTGTCTAAGTCTATCCTGCCCAAAGTCTTCGACTGTGGGTCCCCAACTCGGCACGGCAGACACCGACTTTCATTCCCTCGACTTTCTGTGCTTTCAGTCGCACCCCGGTCACGCAACCAACACGTGACGCGGGAGTCGGTGTGTTGGCGTGCGCAACACGTGGCTCAACCTTCGGAGCTCAATACGTGCTGAACGGTTCACCCGCTCTTCCTTCACCAAATACACGAAGTCGAACACGTTGTTCACGCGCTATTCCCACAGACATAAGCTAAGCTACGAAAGCAGCGATAATCAAACGTCGACGTGATGGACTAGGTTTCACAACCGTACAAGCGGGTAGAACAGGTGGCTGCATTATCAACTGCTCTCCATTGCGAGCGTGCTGTCGCGTCGACACCACAGGTGATGGAGGTTAGCAAACGTGCCTTGGAATTTTACTGTACGGTTGGTGAACCTATCTGCTATCCCACTGGCACTAATATAGTTGCTTAAGTACCGAAATTTCTGAACTGGTCACTACCAAGTGTCAGCGGAAGGGTAGATCCATTCCAGTCGTGGAGGACTTCCAAGGACGCAAAGCGTGGCCCACAAACGACTGACAACTAGTGCTAACCTGTATTTCCACACAAACAAACTTCGCGTCCGCATCAGAGTGATGCCTCCAATTTGTAGCGATCAATTTATAGGTGGAATCCTTGCTTCCAAACAGCAAGAATGGGTCAACATTGACGGTCGATAGCGCACACAGAGTAGAGGGTTGTTCACCAACGAATGGAATTTGGACAAGTCTAAGATGCTTAAGAAAATCGTGTTCCAAGGTTACATCAGAACAAAGGTTTGAGAGTGCGGGCAGTTTAACGCCGTTGTTAGGATGGTCTTAATACTTCGTATTACCAAGAAAACGACCACTGATAAAAACTGTTAAGTGCGTGTTTGCCATCGAAATTTTGCAATGAGAACCGAGGACATTCCATTTGAACCACTTGACAAACTGCTGCGATAACGTAGCTCAGTGCTTCCTGTATTAATCAAAGCTTTTGCAGGAATTTTGTTAATAAGTACATCGATGGCTTCCTGCAAGGGATCGTTTGGCTCCGCTGCGCCCGTGGTAGAGGGTAGACAAACATTTAGCGCTGAAGCAGTAAGTTGGATGGGGAACGACTAACATTCTGGTAATGTCCTTTCTTTCCACAGGCAAAAGATAATGTTTTTACTAGCACTTTCTTCTGCAGAGGCTGTGTCGTAAGATAGTGCGTGCGCAGAGATAAACGAGCACATTCACGCAGGTGTAGTAACCGCTCACGGTCATCATTATTGTGGCCTATACTGTGTCAGTTGCCAAGTTGCAGCCCGTCGGTGAATATTTTTCAAACTTGGACTCCAGCTCACCAGCGATCACCACAGTAACCGTACTTTTCATGTGCCGAATGAGCAGGTTTATTCCGTAATAGAAATCATGTCACCGAGTCAGTGCTACGATTTGTGAACGCATGTGAAGTAATAACAGGCACCGTTGCGCCCTGCTCGACTTCGAATATTTGAATAAGCCGGCTGATCCGGCTGTTGACTGGGAGCCGATCGATCAGGATAGATTCACCTCGAGGTTCGAAAAAGTGCCCACACGTGCATTTAAAGCTGCGTCATCTCCGGACAGGCGCATTGAGAAGGTGTCGCCGCATTCTATATGGAGGATCGCGGGGTAAACACAGAGCTTGAATTTTGCAGAGGAGTTTTCAATGTTCAACAAATATAAATTGACAGGTTCTCTACTGTTCAGGAAACTGATGCTTGCTTGCCAATCTGTAACAAAGCGCACACCTTGAGACATACCACCCTTGACGAGGGTCGAAGGCTCAAAAGAGAAAAGGATAAATTTTGTCAGCTTAGTTGAACATGGACTTGTCTACGGGATCGGAGCGATGCCCTATGATAGCGTGTGAATGCAAACTAGAAGACACCTGCCCCATTCAAGCATGATGGAGGTAGGCTAGCAATTTTGGAATAACAGTGAAGTTGGACGGGGAATATAAGGATGAGAAGGCGCAAGGTAGATTAAGAAGATGGGAGCTGCTGAGCATCAGCAGTCTCAGGCCTATCCACCATGCTCGATGCAGCAGTAAGGGCACCTTTGATTGCGCTCTGCGACAGCTAGAGCCTAGTTGTTCACCTGCGTTCCATGCCCAGTCATCTTAGTATTGCGTAGCCATGGGGTGCCTTCTTCAGAACTCAGCCGTAAGAGACGATAGTGGGCCGCTGTAAACTCAATTTTACTCAAGTAAAGCACGGTTATTACGGTCCATCGCAAATGGATGGGAAATACGTGTCGCTCAATGACAGGTTACCGTCTTTTCCAGGCTATTCTGCCCCTAGCTAATAAAGAATATACCGATCAAAACCCACTTACTGTTAACTGTGTCTACAGGCGCATCTTCTGCAACTATCTTTATCCTATGGAGCTACCTTGGACTCCGCAGTGACTTCAAGAGTCTCTTCCACCAGCCCCAGGCTATGATAACTTGTGAATTTTCAGGTCTCATCCACCCATGCTTTACCTTACTCCGTAACTTTCACGTTCGGCCCCTCTTCTTGTCCATGTCGCAACTGTTCAATAGTGGTCTAACTCCCCGTAGCGCCAGCGCAAAATCCTAGTCCTCCATAGGTTCCCTTCGCTGCTGTACCTGTAATTCCTAAACCTTTTGGACCAGTCCGGTCTCTTAGGCTCTAAGTGCTCGTAGGTCTCAAACAAATGCCACCCTTGTTTTGTGCACCAGCTGGCACTGTCCACGGTTGTCCTCGGTTAAAGCAATAGCCTCATGCTAATTTTCTTCGTTTGGTTTATTATCTGCATGCTTAGTCCCGCTACCGAAATGGAATTTTCTGGTCGCTGATTGATTTTCGCTTCTCGGCTCCACTACCAAGCTTCTAGCTCACATTAACGTCCCCCTCTCTCAATCGGCATTCCTTTCGGTCCATATAGCAACTCTTCAATTGTAGTCTGGGTACCACGAGCGCCAGCGCAAAATCCCAGTCCTTGCTAGATTACCATCGCTGCTGTACCTCTCATGCTTAAACCTTTTGGACCAGTCCGGTCTCTGGGAAGCCAAGTGCTCATAGGACTCTAATCAATGCCTGTTTTCTGCTCATCGGCTGCCATGGACCCAGGTTCTCATTGGTAAAAGCGACAGCCTCAAACTTGTTTCCGGCTGATTCAGTATCTCTTCGCTTGGTCCTCCTACCGAAATTGAACGTTCCGGTCTCTGATTAAGCTTCTCCTCTCGCATCCACTATCAAGCTGCTTAGCTCGCATTAACGTCTTCCTCTCTCATTCGGTATCATTTTCGGTCCATATAGCAACGCTTCAAGTGTGGTCTAAGTGCCACTAGCACCAGCGTAACATCCGAGTCTTCGCTAGATTCCCTTCGCTACTGTGCATCACATGCTTGAACCTCTGTGACCAGTCCGGTCTCTGGGACTCCAAATGCACATAGGTCTCCAACCAGGGCATCTTCTTTTGCCCATCGGTTGCCATGGACCGAGGTGCTTGTTGATGAAAGCAACAGCCTCATTCTACTTGTCCTCATCTAATTCATTATCCTTGGGCTTCCTTGGTCCTTGGTGTTCTCTACCGAACTTTAACTTTCCTGTCTCTGATTGAGGTTTGCCTCTCTTCCAGTACCAAGGCTTTTAGCTCAACTTAAGGTTTTCTAGCTCATTCACATCCTTGCCTATTCTGTTCCCTATATAGCTTTATTCTACTACCCTTTCTTGAATACACCATACTCTTTAGTGTTCGCATCCCCGTCTATCGGACCGATGTCTTTCTTATTTCGCCAACACCGGATCCTGAGCACTTGCACTTTTGTGGGCCTCATCCCCTATGTTTAACCATACTCTACTGTATATTTGTTCGGCACCTCTTCTGGTCACTATCGCAAATCTCCAATAGTGGTCTAGCTAACCTAACTTTAGCGCAGCATCCCAGTCCTCGGGTGAAATACTTAGCACTTGGCGGTGCTGTCCGTCTTATTCCCTTATTCCCCTTATTCCTTGGTCACTTCCAGTACCGGCGCTATTGTCATGTTCTCTCCACAGATGATGCAAGCATTGCCGTCTGTTCTGACTCTTGTATTTAAAACTTTACACCTAGCACTTTATGCCGAGAGTAATAAAGCTAGCCGCTCCTGTATATTACTTAATCAGTCTGCTAGCAACTCACTAACCAGCGGTCAATTTGACCTTAACGTGCCACTGCAGGTGTCCAGCTTAGAGCTGTACACCTAGCATCTTTTGGGGCTGCTGCTCACACCACTGATATTACTGGTCCCTTGCAGCGCTGGCTCTACAACAATTTTCTCACTACAGCTGTAGTATTCAAGCCCTTCTTGCTCCTGTTTTTAACGTTAAATGCATATCAGCTGGCATGTACTTCCTCGCAATTAACCTCACTGCTAGTGTCGCGATTTCCTGCCTGCTATTTAATTAGTTTTCCGTATTGCGAAAGTCACTGTCTTTTTCGCTATTCCAGGTCCCTTTGGGGCTGGTTTTGCAACCGTATTCTCGCAACAGCCAATATATAAATCTCATTCCCGTCACAACTTGGACACCGTCTCACTCCTTCACCCAGCTGTTTCCATAGCATCCGATTATTGAACATGTTACGGTAGTATTTTCATGGGCCTCGAACACGGGGTGGTGACTCCACTGGCTATCATAAATTTTCGAACGATAACCTCTACCGCTGTCAACCGCTTGCTCAACCTATATTTTAAGCGCATATTAACCCATCCACTAGTTCCTGATTCTTTCAACTCATTTACCGGTTAACGACGAGTGATACTCCTGGTTTCCTCACAGGACAACTTCTGCGTACGCTAGGCCAATACTGACATCATTTGTCTCCCACATTCACCAAATTTGGGGTCTGGTGCATGCAAGGAAAAATATGGATCTGATGTATAACGTATTCTGTCATTCCATTGCATTTAACCTGCAAAAGTTATCGTAAATTTTATATTTATACATTAACATAGTTTTGTTCAATTTCCTTGGCAGTTTGCTAGGTCCGATTTCTTTTCGCCCTTGTTCTGAAGGATAACCGTACCTGCACGGAACACCTCCGAGGACATACCTGCGACGCTTCCATTGACACGGTTTCAACACACAACAAAGAACTCACCCGTAGGTCGCAATTCTGACACGCAGAAGGAACCCAGAAAACTAATCAAATCAATACAAGTCAATTGTCGTGCGACTTCAATGGCTCCAAGCACTTGCAGTCGACGCCGAAGTAGACTACACAACCATGGGAAACAAATTGGCGAAACGTGGCTGCGAATATTCGCGAGGGCAATCGGTCAGGTGCAACCTTGTCAATGTCATATCGCCAGTCGGCAGTGTTCCAGGACGTGGTGGGTCTTTGCCTGGTAAGCGTTTTCTCTACAAACAGCCACAAATGTCTGCTTAACAATAATGTGACGTGGCAAATATGACTCGCCACTCAATAAAATCACCGTCCCACGAACTTGTTCACTATTTTGCGCGACTTAGTTCGCTGAGACGCTCTTCGTTTAATAATTCTAAATGATGCATGAGGGTTTTCACACGTGCGGTAGTCAAGTATGTGTCGTGTGATCGATCTGTCCGGCAGCTTCATACATATCGCGATTTGGTTCAGCAGAATATGCTCTACAATCTTTGTGGACAGTTTCCCTCTTAGTTCGGCTAACGTACCCGCTACCGTATGCGCAGTGAAACAGGTAGATGCATGAGGCGGTAAATCGAGGGTCTGGCCTATCCAGCTTGTTTTTAAACAGCAATTTCTGCAAAACAAGGCCTCTTCAATAATCGGTGGCCGGTTATACGTCGTACTTACTCAAGCTGACGTAATTTGTTCAATTCTGTGTTATTCTGAAGTACTACTATGATATTTACCGCCCAACACATGCTTACGCACATCGTTGCGGACACGCCGGTGCCATCCGCCAACAGCAGTGCTTCGCATTCAGCGATCATCAAAGGCTTGAAAGCACTTCAGATCCTCAGATGGAGGGCGCTGTCTCGTTACCCTACAGTAGAACGGCCCGCAATGTGGCCTTGTAAACACGGCCTTTCGGATCGGTGGAAACCCCTTTCGACACTACAGATTCAAGAAGGCAGTTCTAACTTTTGCAATACGCAAACTGATTTCAGTGGTTTTGCACCCATGGTTGTTGATGCAGCTGCCAAAATAAGTTAATTGGTCAACTACCTGGAGTTCCTCCTTACCAAGGATCAAGTGATCACCAGACGCTGATGATCCTGCAACAATACTGCATCTAGATGGTGCGAAGCGTAGGCCAAATGATGGGACCACTCTAGAGTGGTTAATCAGGGTTGACTGGGTCACCCCAACCTCTTTTAGGAGTAGGAATATGTCGTCCACATAATCAAGTTCACCTAGATTTTTACCAGGCAGCTTTTCGACGCCTGCATCGTGAGATTCCGCAAGCGAACACTCCATGATGGAGTCCACAGCAAATTTGAGCAAAAATAGTGAAATTGGACAACTCTGACGAACACCAATTTTGTCAAGAAAATGTATGGTAAGTCACCTTAGACCCTGACGCGACATGTGGTGTTCGAGTATGAAACACTTCTGATGTCGTCTCCTAGTCGGGCTGTCTGTTTAAAGTGTGTTCACTGCTGAGTTATCTGCGGAGTCATGACTGACTATGACGCCATGCAGTGAAAGCCGCAAGGAGGCTGCCTCGCTCATTCCGCTTTATCTTTACACGATAGCTATCTGCTTATGACGATGTGCCGTTGACAAGGTGATGACATCTTGATCCTGAATTTTGCTTAGAGCATTAAAATTTTACGCTTAGTCCCCTCCTCTCCCTTTTACTATTCTTCGCTTCGTAAGTTGCCTCGATTTTTCGGCAGCGAAACGCCAGCTCAAATAGCAAATGTACTGCTGTTTGTGGTAATTCCTGCGAACACCTTTCCGCGTCCCGTGGCGGAGTTGTACGCTATCGGGCGCGTCCCCAGGTTACGGATCGGGGAATGCCTTTCTTGTGGAATTAACTGCGAATATGTCGCGTTTGCTTTGCAGGCGAGATGAATAAGCAGTCGCGGACAATCAGCGGCAGCGTCTCAGAGTGTGGGGGGTTCTGGGGTAGTCACCTGGTTCCTATTAACTACTGCAAATGTTTGTACGGCGCTGTGTCAAAGCCACTGTGACCGGCTATAAGGTCACTGACCACTCCTGTAACTGGGGGTGGGTATCTAACGAAGGGCGGATGAACAACCACGCTGGCCATCGGCTTCTCTGTGGACTGCTTCCGAACACAAAAAGGCGAATGAGCTATTTCGTTGCCAACGGTCTTCGTGAATCACCCCGCTGCCTTGCGGGTCAGGTCTTTAGATCAAAGGATCGGGATGGGGTCCCTTAAGTCAACACCCTTTCTCAGGCAACCGGGAAGCTCAACGCCTAAACAGCACATGGAACTTTTCTTCCATTCCTCTAACTCTCTCCTTTTTGTTATTGTTACTCATTTTTGTTGTGGCACTCTGCCACCACTTGGTGCAACGCGTATGGATTGAGGAGGTGCCTGCTTAGCTGAAGGATGCCCTTGTGCTACCACTGTACAAAGGCAAAGGGAGCAAGCAATGTTGAGATTCTGAGGACCTATCTGCTCCCCAAGCATGTTCATCAGTTAGCTCTGGCAGTGGTTCACCGGAATACATTGAAGCGGTTGGATCGCGTTGTCAGATCACACGTCAGAAAATGGCTGCGCTTGCCGTCAGACACCTCCATTGCATATCTTCACGCTCCCATTGCGAGCTTTGGTTTGGGTATTCCGTGTCTGTCAACGAGTATTCCCCTGCTACGGAAGGAGAGGCCAGAACGACACCTAGCCAACTGCGATCCAGTGACCAGTTGGGCGATCCGGGACCCTGAAGTCGCTGCCATCCATCGTCTAGCGCGCTCCACTGTTACCATCGGTAATCGCGTCGTCATGGATAAAAGCTCAGCTGCGGAAGCCTGGAGAGGTGCTTTTTTGCTTCAGTGGATGGCTCTCCCTTGCGAAATGTGGTCACGTCACCTTCCGCTCACCACTGACTGAGGGACCCCACCAGGATTTTTCCACGTCTTTTCATACGGGGTGTCCAACTACGGGGGGATGTTCTTTCTACCAAAACGCGACGGAGCAGATGCAGATCTACAAATGACCCGGCTTCTCTCAACTGCCGCGGGAGCTGCGGACAAAAAGAGACTCCGTCACATGTTCTTCAGGTGTGCTGCATCACGCATGATGTCCGCTGTAAACGTCACAATGAAATTGCCCAACAGATTGCCAGGCAATTGCGGCGCCGAAGCATTAACATTGTTGTGGAGCCGAGGATTCCGACAGCCACTCCTTCATCAAGCCAGACCTGCTTGCGGTTAGAAATTCTACGGTGCACATTGTGGAGGTGGCCATCTGTGACGCGTACCGAATGGATTGTACATATAAGCTGAAAGTGGATAAATACGGATCAGGGGAGAATGCCGCAGCCATATCGCGATACATACGTGAACAGTTTCCCGAGACGACAAATATTGTTCACCACCCCGTCGTTATCAATAAACGAGGGATGATATGTTCCACCTCAGCCAAACATCTTACCGCACTCGGGATGACATCACTTTATATTTCTGACCTCTGTGTTTCTACTCTTCGTCTGACTCTGAAGGTCTACGACACCTACATGCGTGGTGCATCATCACGCCTTACATAACATGCACCCAATCCCACACGGTGACAATTGACGCGGTTCCGACCACTGTTTGAAGTTTTTTTTATTTCAATCAGTGTTTCCTATTCTGCCGGGACATTCGTTCTCTCTTGGCATATTGCTGTACAGCTCATCCCTCGAGCCATGCATGCAAATGTCAAAAACAAATGTAAATGGCATCAACTTGCTGAGTTGTGTGGGCAAGATGATTGCCCGAATCTTGCTGAACCGCCTCATCAGTCAGGTTGGTAAACCTAACGTGGCAGAAGAGCAGTGTGGATTCTGTTCGGGTCACTACACTATATATATAGTGTTTGCGGTTCGTCAGTTGCAGAAGTGCAGAGAACAACACCAGCCATAGTGCTTTTTGATTTCACCAAGGCATTTAATACGATGAACCGCGAGGCATTGTGGCTGGTGTTGGGTAAGTTTTGTTGCCCACGTAAGTTTGTAATTTTAATTGATTTTCTGCACAGTGGTATGCGAGCGAGGGTGCAGCTGAGTGGAGAGACCTCGGATGATTTTACAGTTGTCTCTGATGTGAAGCAAGGCTGTGTCTTAGCTCCTGCCCTGTTTAATACCTATCTTCATGCAATGATGTCGTGCTTTTGATGCCGCTTGTGCTTACGGTGTTCGTGTGGAGCACCGTATTGATGGTGGGTTACTGAATATCCGTCGTTTCGGTGCGAGAACTCTAGTCTGCGAGACAACTATCCTTACGTTGCTGTTTGCTGACGATTGTGCATTGTTTGCACACAGCGCCGATGAGCTGCGGAACTTGACTAGTGCGCTAGCTTCGACAGCGGCCAAATTCGGACTCACCATCAACACAAGCAAAACTGTATATCTCTTTCAGCCTTCACCGGAGGTGCGATCATCAATATTGACGAAAATCAGCATTGGTGCTGAGGTATTGGAAACCGCCTCCCGCTTCAGCTATCTTAGGAGTGTGATGTCGACTGATCAGCAGCTACACAGTGAGCTGCGCATCAGCCTCTCGGAGGCAGCGGCGGCATTCGGAAGCTAGATTACCGAGTGTGGAACAATCATCAGCTTACCGTTGGCACGAAGCTGATGGTGTGTAAATTCGTGGTGCTGTCCTTCTATACGACAATGAAACGTGGGCGATGTACCGGTGGGATGTGCGATATCTTAAGCGGTTCCATCAATAGTTTGCGACAGATTCTGCGCATCGGTTGGTGCGACAGAGTTGCGGACACGGAATTGTTGCGTCTAACTGGAGTGTATGCGGTGGACTGCATACGTTTGCTGAGACACCTGTGGTGACTCGATCATGTGAGCCGTATGGATCCGACCCGGATACCGAAACAACTATTAGATAGTCAGTTGATTATTGGGAAGCAACATGTGGGGAAACCAAAGTTACGTTACCAGGATATGATCAAAGTGAGCCTCTCACATTCAAATCTTGATTGTAGGTCATGGGAATCGAAGGCGGTTTATCGGCGTGCATGGCGCGATCTGATCACGAAGACAGTTGACGAAGTGCGGGAGAAAGACCTCATGCATGCAGAGAAAAAGCGGCAAGCACCGATGGGTTGTACTCCATCGACATCGAGCGCATGGTGCTGTAACACATGCGGTCACGAGTGCCTGAGTCAGGCAGACCTAGTGAGCTATGGGCGAGACCACTCGGGACCAACATCGAAGCGACGACGAGTCCTGCAGAGAACGTAGACGGAACCGGCGCAGCGTTTGCAGGTACGCTGCATTCGACTGACTAACCGCGTGCTTGCATGCTAAGTCTCGTCATTTCAGGTGGTGAGTTTGCACTTTTGTCCTAATGCTTTTCTTTCTCTATTAATGTCTACCTTCATTATCTTCTATAAACCTGCACACGTCGCTGAATCTAATTGTTTTTAAGTTCGATAACTATTTCGCGTTTGTGGCATTTTCTTAAAATATATTTTTTGACCTCTTGAACTTATCGCGGATTTGTTTGTAAACAATTTATTTTATACGCCCATTTAGTGAAGAGTTATGCCGCCTTATCCGTATGCATTACTTGATTTATTTTATTTTATATTTACATTTCAAGCGGTTGGTTGTTGATTGATATCTCCGGTGTGGCTGCGCTTGATGTGCATGTTGACAAGGTGTCTACTTGTGTATTACTCACTACGTCGTCCATACTGGCTCTAGGAGACAGGTGGTCGTTGCTGGAGGGCACGGGTTGTACGGTCCCTGTAACCATGTTAGGCTCGAAAAGTGGTTCCATGCACTCAGTATGGAACGGACCACGGTCCAGCCACTGCCTTGTGTGCGCTTGATTCCCCAAATACAGCGTGCTTGTGGTTGCCTGTGAAGGAATGTGGGTCGGCATCGTCGATGAAACGCGACTCCCATCCACATGCCTCCCGGTCTTATTCCTTCGGGTGTACACTGGATATGGGGTGTGTAGATAGAGCTGTGGGTGGTGCAGCGCAAGCCATCCATGGTCCCTCTGTAGGCGCAGGCGTCCTGTGGCTTGCCACAGTGACAGGCAAATCCGAAACCGGATGCCGCCAACCATATGCTGAGGCTGATGTTGCATTCTTGATGCTTCTTCACCGCAGTTGGGCTAAACCAACTTACACTTAAACTAGGTCTCTTAAAGCAGCAGAAATTTCATTCCGCTTTTTTTGGTTTGTTCTGCCTCCCTGAATAATGTTCTATTAACTGGCCACGTTGCTTACACTAATTGCGCTTATCTTCGGTAATTTTGTTGCGTTTGTAGCATTTTAAATGACTTGTGGACATTTCTTACTTATCACGGATTTGTTGCTAACCAACTTACTTCATATGGTAATTTAGCGAAGAGTTATGCCGCCGTATCTGTATGCATTATTGGATTTATTTTATTTCAGCTTGTCGTTTAAATTGAATGGCTGTAGTTTGATATCCCTGGTATGGTTGCGCTTGATGTGTATGTTGACAAGGTGCCTACCTGTCTATTACCCACTACATCGTTCATACTGGCTCCAGGAGACAGTTGGTCGTTGCTGGAGGGGACGGGGTGCACGGTTCTTGTGGCCGTGCTAGGCTCAAAGAGCGGTTCCATGCACTCAGTGTGGAGCGGACTACGGTCCAGCCACCGCCTTGTGTGCGGTTGATTCCCCAAATACAGCGTGCTTGTGTTTGCCTGTGAAGGAGTGTGGGCCGGCTCCGTTGATGAAACGTGGTTCCCATCCGCATGCCTCCCGGTCTTATTCCTTCGGGTTTACACTGGATATGGGGTATGTGGTTGGAGCTGTGGGTGGTGCAGCGCAAGCCATCCATGGTCCCTCTGTAGGCGCAGGCGTCCTGTGGCTTGCCACAGTGACAGGCAAATCCGAAACCGGATAATATATATATATATATATATATATATTGGAGCGAATCGATTAGTGGCAATATACAAGAAGGGCAGTCGCACAGACTGTGCGAACCACAGGGGTATTAGCCTAACACCAGTTGTGACAAAATTACTGGCCTCGATTATCGTTCGTCGCCTCACTGCGGAACGGGAATCTCGGATTAGGGAAGAGCAGGCGGGTTTTTACCCAGGACGTGGCTGTATATATCATATATTTACTTTGCGGCAGGTGCTAGAGCAGCGCCACGCATACCGCAGACCGACAATAGCTGTGTTCCTCGATTTCAAGAGTGCGTTCGACTCAGTCGATCGATCGATTCTGTTCGAAATTACTTGCGCGGAAAGGTGTTCCCACGAAATATGTGAACATTCTTCGTGCTCTATACTCGAACACTACAGGCCGCGTCAGGGTCTATGGTGCCCTATCGGATAGCTTTTCGACTACAAGTGGCGTTCGTCAGGGTTGTCCGATTTCCCCGTTTCTGTTCAATTTCGTCGTGGATTCTATCATGGAGTGTTCCCTTGCGTAATCTCACGATGTAGGTGTTGAAGTGCTGCCTGGTGAACGGTTAGTTGATCTAGATTATGCGGACGATATCGTCTTGCTTTTCGACAATGTTGAGGCGGCACAATCAACCCTGAATAGCCTGTTTAGAGTGGTCCCATTATTTGGTATGCACTTTGCACCTTCAAAATGCAAGGTGTTGCTGCAAGACCACCAGCCACTTGATGACCCCCTGACGCTCGCTAAGGAGGAACTCGAGGTGGTTGATCAATTCACTTATCTTGGCAGCTGCATCAGCAATGATGGGCGCATAGAAACTGACGTGAGCTCACGCATTGCAAAGGCCAGAGCTGCCTTCTTGAACCTGCGTCATCTTTGGCGACAGAAGGGAGTTTCCCTCCGTCTGAAAGGCCGTATATACAAGGCCACAGTGAGGGCCGTTCTGCTCTATGGTAGTGAAACTTGGCCCCTTCGGTCTGAAGATCTGAGACGCCTTCAAGTCTTTGATCATCGTTGTTTGCGAAGCATTGCTGATGTCGGATGGCACCAGCGTGTCCGCAACGATGATGTGCGTAGGCGAGTACTAGGTGGTAATCCTCATGTGGTATGTCTAATCGCCAACTTGTACATTGGGTCTCTTCACAGTCTATGGAACTTATAGATGCTCGCCGGCATATACCGGCTGGAAGCGACCACAATGAAACTCGCAAAGAGCCCTGGGCAAAACTCCGTGCTAGCCTGAAGAGAGACCGCGAATCCTGGTGGTCTCGTCGTGCAACAGAGATGGAAATGGCCGCTGCCCTTGGTAACCATCGGGAGTTATTCCGTCTGATACGGGAAACGGGCAGCAGGAGATCTGGTGTTAGTGAAACTATACGTGACGAGAGTGGACAGTCTATCCACAACTTATCAAAACGCCTGGAACGTTGGGCTGAGCAATTTGAAAGGCAATTTAATCGGTCGGAATTGTTAGATTTCTCGCCGACCAGTGATCGCCCTGCTCCGTGGGCTGTTCCTTTGGATCCACCCTCTCGCTCAGAAGTCGAACATGAGATCGAACTGTTGAAGTTAAATAAAGCCGCGGGACCTGATGACCTTCCTCCAGCGCTTTTCAAATTTGGGGGACCTGCTATTGTGGATGATTTACACGAGTTACTAGTGAGACTGGGAGCAGAAAACTGTCCCAACCGATTGGAGCCGCTCCGTCATAGTCCCAATTTTCAAGGGATGTTCACGATCGGAATGCGGCAGCCATAGAGGAATCAGTCTGATCTCCATCGCCTCCAAATTGCTTGCCTCTGTCATCCTTCACAGACTGACTGGCACTCGTGAAAGCCAGATTCGTGAAGAGCAAGCTGGATTTCGTCGAGGTCGTGGCTGCATTGACCACATCTTCACCTTGCGTCAGTTGTTGGAGCACCGTCACATATATTGGCGGCCCACCGTTGTCGTGTTCCTCGATATCAAAGGTGCATTCGATTCGGTGGATAGACATGCACTTTGGGACTGTCTACTCAGGAAAGGTGTACCTGAGAAATATGTGAATATTATCCGAGCATTATATGCGCGTAGCTCGGGCAGAGTGAGGGCTTACGGCAAGTTGTCGTCGCCCTTTAGTATCTCCAGCGGCGTGAGACAAGGATGCCCGCTGTCACCTTTCCTCTTCAACTTCGCTGTTGACGAAGTCATGGAAATCGCGTTTACAGGACACGACTTAGAAGGTGTGGAGCTACTCCCAGGAGAACGACTTCTTGATTTAGAGTATGCTGATGATATTGCCCTGATCTGTGACAGCTCACAAACGTGCCAAGCGGCACTGGACAGATTAGCACTAGCTGTCCGTCACTTCGGGCTTTGCTTCGCACCCTCGAAGTGCAAAGCGTTTCTCCAAGATTGGTCTGGACCGCCTCCTACGCTGACCGTTGGTGGGGATCAGCTAGAAGTCGTTCAAAAATTCAACTACCTGGGAAGTTGTATCAGCGCCCGTGGGATTGAAGATGAGATCACGAATCGTATAGCAAAAGCTCGGGGCGCTTTTGCTAACCTTCGCCACTTATGGCGCCGGCGCGACATCACTCTTGCCCTGAAGGGTAGAGTGTACAATGCAGCAGTACGTTCGACCCTATTGTACGGTTGTGAAACCTGGCCGCTTAAAGCAGCGGACCTGAAGAGGCTAGTTACGTTCGACCACCGGTGCCTTCGTAATTTAGCTCACATTTGGTGGGAACACCGCGTGAGCAACGAGCGTGTTCGACGCCTTGTTTATGGCACAGGAAAAGGAAATGAACCGCTCAGCACCGTTATTTCACGCATCAGGCTCCGATGGCTCGGCCACGTGTTACGCATGCCAGCCCACCGACTTCCGCGACGTGTGTTGTTTGCGCGCCGGGGGTGTGGATGGAAGAAGAGGAGGGGTGGCCAAGCGATGACTTGGTCCAGAGGAATGAAGGCCCTCACTTCTTGAGCTGGCCTCGGTTGGAGCGTCTCGGCTCCCTGGTTGGGGTCCGAAAGACGATGAACACGTTTGGTTGGACACACTTGCTGATATGGCTAGAAGCCGACCTCAGTGGCGTTCGTGCTGTGAGTTTCTTTGTCCCACCCCATCCCTCTTAACCTCCCCCTCCAACCACGATCTCATTACTTAGCCTTATATAATTTTGCATAATAATTTTTTTTGGTGCACAGCAGCCGGCTCGTAGCTTACCGGAACGATGCCCATCCGTTACCGGTAGCTCAGCCAGCTTTCACCAGTTGTTTTTTTCTCCTTTTTCTTTGTATTGCGGCACAGTAGCTGAGGTGTTCCCCACCTCTAGCTAACGTGTATGATGGTGATGATATATATATATATATATATATATATATATATATATATTATGTGGTCAGTACGACCCCATCTTGGCCGGAACCATACTCTCTCTTCCCTTGTCCCAGATTTTTGTTCCGCAGTGGATTGACGTACCGGAATTGAGGCTAGTACTTTCGTCACCACCGTCGGTGCGGCTGTCTGTAATCGATTCACTTCATTTATCTGAGGTAGTATCTTCCTTCCAGGCTTGTATGAACAGAAAGGTCCGTGTTTTGCATAGGACTTCACTATCCTTTTAAAATTTTTCGGTTGCGAGAGAGTCTGAGCCAGCAACTCGAAGGCGATTGGAGACTGTGATCGCATTTGGACCTCAGCGTCCGACGGAACCTGTAAACATGCGGATGCGTTTTGGCGGACGCCCACGACGACGCTGTGGGCGCATTGACATCAGCCAAATGACAAAGCCAGCTGTTCTGAATGCCTATCAAAGTACGCTGATATGTGAGTTGAATAAGCGCTCACTGGAGGCAGTTGAAGGTCACTGGTCACATGTTCGCCAGACCTTACTAGCAGCAGGCAAATCCCCATGTGGTATGTCTAATAGCCAACATGGATATTCGGTCTCTTCGCCGGCATATCCCGGCTGGAAGCGAACACAGTGAAACACGCAAAGAGCTCCGGGCAAAACTCCGTGCTAGCCTGAAAAGAGACCGCGAATCCTGATGATCTTTTCGAGCGTCAGAGATGGAAGTGACCACTGCTCTTGGTAACCATCAAAAGTTATTCCGTCTGATACGGGAAACGGGCAGCAGGAGACCTGGTGTTAGTGAAACTACACGTGACGATAGTGGACAGCCTATCCACAATTTGTCAAAATGTTTGGAGCGTTGGGCTGAGCATTTTGAAAAGCAATTTAATCGGTCGGAATTGTTAGATTTCTCGCCGGCCACTGATCGCCCTGCTCCATGGGGTGTCCCTTTGGATCAACCCACTCGCTCAGAAGTCGAACATGAGATCGGACCGTTGAAGTTGAACAAAGCCGCGGGACCTGATGATCTTCCTCCAGCCATCTTCAAATTCGGGGGACCTGTTCTTGTGTATGATTTACATCAATTACTAGTCAAACTGTGAGAGCAGGAGACTGTCCCAACGGACTGGATCCATTCTGTTTTTGTTCTTATCTTCAAATGAGGCTCGCGTTCGGAATGTGGCAACCATAGAGGAATCAGTCTGATCTCCATCATCTCCATAATCCTTCACAGACTGACTGGCACTCGTGAAAGCCAGATTCGTGAGGAGCAAGCCGGGTCTCGTCGGGGTCGTGGCTGCATCGACCACATCTTCACCTTGCGTCAGTCGTTGTAGCACCGTCACACATTGGTGGCCTACCGTAGTCGTGTTCCTCGACATCAAAGGTGCCTTCGATTCGATTGATCGATGTGCCCTTTGGAATTGTCTACTCAAGAAAGGTGTGCCCGAGAGACATAAATTTTATCCGAGCATTATGTGCGCGTAGCATGGGCAGAGTGAGAGCTTAAAGCAAACTGTCGCCACTCTTAAATATCTCCAGTGGTGTGAGACAAGGATGCCCGTTGTCACCTTTCCCCTTCAACTTTGCTATTGACGAAGACATGGAGTTTGCATTTACAGGACATGATTTGGAAGGTGTGGAGTATGCAGACGACATTGCCCTCATCTCTGACATCTCCCAGACGTGTCAAGCAGCACTGGACAGATTAGCACTGGCTGTCAGCCGCTTCGGGATTTGCTTTGCACCATCGAAATGCAAAGCATTCCTTCAAGATTGGTAGGGATCGCCTCCTGCGCTGACTCTTGGTGAGGATCTGCTAGAAGTCGTTCAGAAATTCAACTACCTGGGAAGTTGTATCAGCACCCTTGGGTATGAAGATGAGATCACCAACCGTATATCAAAGACTCGAAGTGCTTTTGCTAATCTTCGCCACCTATGGCGGCGGCGCGACATCACTCTCGCCCTGAAGGGTAGAGTTTACAATGCAGCGGTACCTTCGACCCTACTGTACGCGTGTGAAACCTGGCCCCTAGGATCAGCAGACATAAAGAGGCTAGTTACGTTTGACCATCGGTGCCTTCGCAGTTTGGCTCACCTCTGGCGGGAGCACCGCGTGAGCAACGAGCGTGTTGGACGCCTTGTTTACGACACAGAAAAAGAAACTGAATCGCTCAGCACCGCCATTTCACGCATCTGACTCCGATGGCTGGGGCCATATGTTGCGCATGCCAGCTCACCAACTTCCGCGACATGTGTTGTTTGCTCACCTGGAGTGTGAATGGAAGAAGTGGAGAGGTGGCCAAGCGATGACTTGTTCCAGAGGAATGAAGTCCCTCACTTCTGAGCTGGCCTCGGTTGGAGTATCTCGGCTCCCTGGTTGGGGTCCAAAAGACGATGAACACGTTTGGCTGGAGACGCTTGCTGACATGGCAAGGAGCCGGCCTCAGTGGCGTTCGTGTTGTGAGTTTCTTTGTCCCTCCCCATCCCTCTTAGCCTCCCCCTCCCACCACGATCTCATTTCGTGGCGTAATATAATTTTACGTAATAATTTTTCTTGTTGCCTAGTAGCCGGCTGGTAGTTTTCCTGAACGATGCCTATCGTTGCTGGTAGCTCAGCTGGCATGCAACTGTTGTATCTATTTTCCTTTTCCTTTATGTATTGCGGCACAGTAGCTGAGGTGTTTTCCACCTTTAGCTAACGTGTATAATGATGATGAGCCTGTAAACAACCGGTCCATGATTCAGCCTGCCTCACTTGGGTAGGAAGAGGTCCGGGAGCAGAGGGGCTAACTTAACTGATCTCGAAAGTACTCCGCCTACCCTATTATAAATCAGAACACCCGCGCTGTCCCTGATTGTCTCACTGTCACCCGGTTTCATGGGACGAGCTTACTATAATTTCCTACTGCTCTTGCGTCCACCATTTCTTGAGTCCTACTGGACCATCAGATTTTCTTGTCAGCACCTAAGCTGCGCTTTAGTTTGCTTCTAATAGTCCGTCTACTCACATTGTGCTCAGAGCGAGTCGGGAGTTTTTTCTGCATTCTAACAGGTTCACCGACCTTTCGGATATTTAATGACTGGTGTGGTAACGATTAATAGTTCCGTAAATAGGGACCTCCGCTTTGAAGTTCACTGCCAATAATAATACTAAATGATAATCGTCAGTTGTACGGTATATCGGCGCTTCGCTGCCGCTCTACCACCACCAGTTGCGTGTGAGCTGAGTAATCCGCGAGCACACCCGCCCCTACGCGGATTCGAACCGGTGACCTGATTGCCAGCGACGCGTGCAGACCATCCGGCCACCGGCCGTGAGAGCGAATGTTCGGTAGGCTTACTTGGTCGAGGACTGAGATAACCTCTCAGTCGCCAATCTAAAGAAGCGTTTGATACGCCTCCTGGTATAGTTCATCGCAAAAACGACAGTGTACCGAAACATGGTCAAGGTCGACACAAGTACTCCAGAACGGGCAAAAATTTAGAATGGAACCATACCATCTGTAGCTTATGGTAATGTGATCCATTTGGGTCCATTGCTGGCCAGTTGTAGGGGCACGCCTAATGGCACTTCGGCGCGTGCTGTCTCTAAAAGCGGTGCTACTATTAAACAGCCGGCGCTCCACACCCAGTTGCGACAGACGCTCGCCATAGTTCTTCCGGTCAGAGTTAAGTTCATACTTTCCACCTAGCTGAGCTTCTGAAGAGCCCGGACGACTTAAGCATTCATGTTCCCTGCGACAATAAAGATATCTGCACTGGTAACACTGTGAAGCAGCGTGTTCACTTCTGGGTAGAATGTCCTTGGCATCATCAGAACTGCAATCGGTGGGGGGCATAAGCGGAAATCACAGACAGACAGCGTCTAGTACTACTTCGTGAGTCGACTTCAATTCATGTCAAACGGCTGCTCAACCAATAGTGTCCAACCTTTGAGCTGAGAATAATTCCAACCCCAGGTTGGCCAGTGATTTTTAGCTTTTCCGGATGCATGCGAGAGAACAAACCAGGCGCAGTTTATTCAGCAACCTCGTGAGGGTAATTGGTCCTAGCTTCGAACAAACAACCCGTCAATACTCAGGGTGCCCAACGTGCATGCGAGTGCAGTCTTTTGACCTTTTTTCGTAGGATGTGTTGGGAAAGAAATCACTTAGCAAGCAGCCGACTGCTGCTACAGAGCCAAAGCATGGCCGGTAAGCCGTCACTCTCCCTCATGGATTGGACGAACGTGTAGCCACCACTGGTAATTGGACAACTAGCCCGAGAGCGGCAGTGGTTGCTTGGTCGTAAGTTCACTCTTCTAAATGTCTCCACGTGGGCTTTACATACCGTTCACGAATGTTCCATTTGACCTTTATGATAGACTGTGGGATCAGCCAAAACACCTCGCTTCCTCTCTCTCCGTCTGAAACCGATCTTTTCTCTTACATGTGGGGGGTTAGTGACCAAAAGTTCCGATCAATAGCCAAACATCAAATCAGGCGAGGGACGACTACTTCAGCTGGCGACGGAGTGAACCCTAATCACAATGTTCGTATCCTTTGATGATCTCATGTCCATACTGCAGCAGTAACAAACACAATTTGAGTCGTCCCAACTCAGGCTGATAGAAGCTTACTCGTCCGCATTGGTAGACACCCTCACTAACAGTATTGCCGAATTTTAATGCGATCCTGATCCTGGCATCACCTTTGAAGCCTGACTCAGACGTTGCGAAGATGTGTTCCGCATTGAACTTGGAACCGCAGCGAATTTCAGGTATACCAATTTTATCTTGCCAAAGAATGCTCGAGATTGTACTTTTGATGAGACGGTCAAGTGTTTGTGCCAAATATTCTGAGAGTAGCCATCCAGTTTCAGCAAGCGATTTCAATGTCTGTAAATGCGCGGACTACTAGGTTACTTACGCTGGCATCGTCAGTCGCAAGTGCGATAAATTTGACTTAATATCCACTACGACTAATCATTTCACATGTTTGTTTTTCATCTGCGACCTACATTCCCCACCAGATGCAGAGATTCGCACCAGACTGCTGAGCATATTTGTTGCAGAACTCAATCCTTCAGGGACAAGCGTTTATTCAGTAAGGTCAAATTGGCGAAAATTGCAATACGTATAAGTTGCACGTTGAAGTCTATAACTAATGATCCCTATGAGTTGATAAGGTTTTTTCCTTTGCTTCAGTTAAACAAACGGTGAATCACTGGCATGAATATCGGTCAATCCGAGTCCAATAGTCGAATCCGTTACGCCCACCTCCCAGTGGCTATCTGGGCCGCTCGATTGATCCATCCTATCCGGGAATCAGATAAAAACATAAAGGAAAAGGCTATGAAACTTGCAACACACGAACTACAAAAGAAAAGAAAAATGGGAAGTATGTAATGGTGACTGAAAGCTGGGCTGAAGGGAATCGCCTTCCCCGTGCGGTCGATCAGGCGATCGATCGAGCGGACGAACGCGTTTTCAAACACCCAGCTAATTGTACTTTTGCCTCAGAGTTGAGAGTACAGTGTTTCGGCGGCATTATCTGGCTACGTTGGCAGCTTTTAGTTAACACGCTTTTCGTAGTCAAGGCTATTGGAATTTTGATTTTTCTTCGGCTGTGTTAGAATTTTTGCGGAGAAATTTTTGGGTGGTTAATTCGGAATAGCGAGAAAAAGTGAAGGTCTAACAATGGCGAGGGACAAGCACGGAAATGTTACAAATTTTTCTGCCGAACATTCAAAAACTGCTTCGTTAGGCGGAAACCTCCATCGTCCGTTTGACTTGACCTGACCTTCAGCAACAATCCCAAAGGGAAGCACAAATAAAACTGATTGAAAATTTAACGCAGTGCTTAAACGTACAATCAAACGGAGCAGCTACACTGGACACGCAGGCTGTTTCACTTGATCTTACGAATTCAATCACTGAATTTCATTATGACGCTGATTCCGAATGCACTTTCGAGGCGTGGTTCGAACGCTGGGAGGATATGTTCCGGACATATTTCAGCCGTCAAGATGATTCATGGAAAGTGCGTCTTTTGCTCCGCAAGCTCGGTACAAATGAACATACAAGATTCCTTGATCACATATTTCCCAAAGAGCCGAAGGACGTCACTTTCAACGAAGCAGTGGCAACACCCAAAGCAATTCTTGGCGAGTCGACATCTTAGTTTAGCATTCGCTATCAATGTCTAAAAATTGTTAAGCGTGATACAGACGATTATGGGGCACTAGCAGACATGATTAACCGTGAATGTGAACGTTTCAAGCTACGCTGTTTGACGGATGACCAGTTTAAGTGTCTTATATTTGTCAGTGCTTTACAGTCTCCACGTGACGCGGAAATCCGCACTCGGCTCCTTGCTAAGTTGGATCAAGATCCAGCTTTGACATTGAGATCTCTTGTAGGCGAATGCAAACGGTTGATCAGTTTGAAACACGACACGGCTATGATTGAGCAGAGTCGCCCCCACCATCATCATCATCATCACCAACAGCAGTACATCAGCCATTTGAACTGATGCTTCGCTGCCATACAACCATGAGGACCTATGAAATAAAGAATAAGAGAAGAGGGAGAGAAGGGGGACTTACCTGAAAACCTTAATGCCCTAAGCAAACATTCATGGTCAAGGCGCCTACTCCTTGTGTAGACAACATTCCGTCACAAACAGCTGGCTATCGTGCAAAGATAAGGCGGCATCGGCGAGACAGCTTCCTTGCGGCTTTCACTGACCCGCGTCATAATCAGCCATTACCCCGCAGATAACTCAGCACCAAACACACTTTAAACAGACAATCCGATTAGGAGACGGCAGCAGACGCGCCACTGGTGTCGGTTGCGAGCCATGTCCTGTAAAGTCTCGAGCCAAGCACAAGGTGAGTCACGTGGGCTCCAACCCGGAAGGCGAGACGGACCAACGGCACCCAGTTTGGTCGTCAGTGACTTCATTTCCCGCTGCCAAGTCAACTTTTGTCCACCTCGAGCCTTGCGCCATCCGACACCTGGTAGACTGAACAAGGCCCTCCTAGGTAAGCGGTGACCAGGCGTGCGAAGCACGTGCCCGAGCCAACGCAATTTATTCAGTGCTATCTGTTGTTCTAGGGAGCTAGCATGATTATCACCACCTAGTACTCGCCTACGCACATCATCGTTGCGGACACGCTGGTGCCATCCGACATCAGCAATGCTTCGCAAACAACGATGATCAAAGACTTGAAGGCGTCTCAGATCTTCAGACCGAAGGGGCCAAGTTTCACTACCATAGAGCAGAACGGCCCTCACTGTGGCCTTGTATATACGGCCTTTCAGACGGAGGGAAACTCCCTTCTGTCGCCAAAGATGACGCAGGTTCAAGAAGGCAGCTCTGGCCTTTGCAATGCGTGAGCTCACGTCAGTTTCTATGCGCCCATCATTGCTGATGCAGCTGCCAAGATAAGTGAATTGATCAACCACCTCGAGTTCCTCGTTAGCAAGAGTCAAGGGGTCATCAAGTGGCTGGTGGTCCTGCAGCAACACTTTGCACTTTGAAGGTGCGAAGTGCATACCAAATTGTGGGACCACTAAAAGAGGTATTCAGGGTTGATTGTGCCGCCCCAACATCGTCGAAAAGCAAGACGATATCGTCCGCATAATCAAGATCAACTAACCTTTCACCAGGCAGCACTTCAACACCTACATCGTGAGATTCCGCAAGGGAACACTCCATGATAGAATCCACGACGAAATTGAACAGAAACGGGGAAATCGGACAACCCTGACGAACGCCACTTGTAGTCGAAAAGCTATCCGATAGGGCACCATAGACCCTGACGCGGCCTGTAGTGTTCGAGTATAGAGCACGAAGGATGTTCATATATTTCTTGGGAACACCTTTCCGCGCAAGTATTTCGAACAGAATCGATCGATCGACGGAATCGAACGCACTCTTGAAATCGAGGAACACAGCTATTGTCGGTCTGCGGTATGCGTGGCGCTGCTCTAGCACCTGCCGCAAAGTAAATATATGATATATACAGCCACGTCCTGGGCGAAAACCCGCCTGCTCTTCCCTAATCCAAGATTCCCGTTCCGCAGTGAGGCGACGAACGATAATCGAGGCCAGTAATTTTGTCACAACTGGCGTTAGGCTAATACCCCTGTGGTTCGCACAATCTGTGTGACTGCCCTTCTTGTATATTGCCACTATGATCGATTCGCTCCAATTAGCCGGCACACTCTCTTCGTTCGAGATACGTTCGAATAGGGAGATCAGTGCTTTGCAGAGGACCTCACCTCCATCCTTAAATAGTGCAGGTGGTAGGGAATCCGGACCAGCGGCACGAAAACGTTTGAGGGCTGTGATCGCGTTTCGGACCTCGGCCTCCGACGGAGGCTCTAAACTAACCGTCCATGGCTCGTCCTGCATCACCTGAGTAGGAAGAGGTCCGGGAGCAGGGGGCCAGCTCAACTGATGTTCAAAGTGCTCAGCCCAACGAGCCATACAGCGCTCCATATTGTGTATCAGCGCACCCTTGCTGTCCCTGATTGTCTCACTGACGCCTGGTTTTCTGGGACCAGTGGTGCGTATTAGCTGGAAGAGCTTCCGGTAATTGCCTACTGCTCCTGCCTCCTTCATTTCTTGAGCCCGACTGGTCCACCAGGCTTCCTTGTCAGCACGTAGGCTCCGCTTTAGTTCACGCCTAATAGCCCGTCTGGTCACATTGTGTTCAGAACCAGCCGGGAGGTGTCTTCTAGCTTCCAAAAGGTTCACGGACCTCTCGGATATCCAGTGACTGGTGCGGTGACCACTGATAGTGCCACAAGCAGATGCTCCTGCGTCGTGCATAGTGGCCGAGATCCTATTCCACTGAAGTTCAGTATCATTAGGACAAGACAGCGAGAGTTCGGTATGCAGTGCTTCTTGATAGGCTTGCCTGACAGAGGGCTGGGACAATTTCTCCGTTGCCAATCGGGGGAGACGCTTTGTGTGCCTTCCGGTAAAGTTCATGGAGAAACGACAGCGCACCAAGGCATGATCAGAGTCGACACAGTTACTCCAGTACGAGGAGCAATCCAGAATGGAACCGCGCCACCTGTAACTTATGGCTATGTGGTCAATTTGGGTCCATCGCTGACCAGCTACAGGTGGACGCCAAGTGGCACTTCGGCGCCCACTGTGTCTAAAAGCAGTGCTAGTAAGAAACAACTGGTGCTCCGCACACAAATGCAGCAGACGCTCGCCGTTGTCAGTCCGTTCGGCGTTAAGTCCATACTTACCACCCAGCTGAGCTTCTGAAGAGCTCAGACGCTCTACTTGTGCGTTCATATCCCCTGCAAGTACTATAATATCTGAACTAGTAGCACTGCGTAGCAGCGTGTTCAGTTCGTGATAGAAAGTGTCCTTGACTGCATTAGAACTGCAGTCGGTGGGAGCATAAGCAGAAATCACAAACAAACAGCGTTTTGTTTTACTTCGTGAATTCACCTTAGCTGATGTCGTCAAACGCGCTGCACATAAACGGCTGCCCAATGGAATCCAATCAACCAAGAATGGCTCAGCCTTGGAGCTTAGAATGATACCTACACCAGCTTGAACCGTGAGTGCCGCATCGGCTTCTCCGGATGCGTGCAATCAATAACGAGAGGATAAGCCGGGTGCAGTCAATTCAATAACCCCGTTAGGGTCATTAATCCTAGTTTCGGACACACAACACACATCAACACCTAGTGTGTCCAAGGTGCGTGCGAGTGCAGCCTGCTGACCTGTTTGTCTTAGAGTGCGGACGTTGAATGTCGCCATGGAAACGGGACAGCGTGGCCTTATAAGGAACTTTTGCCGATAGGCGTCCGATAGGTGCTGTGGGATGGTGGCTGCAGATGGTTCTACTCCAATAGCACTTCGGTTGCTGTCAAGTAAGCTGGGAATTATAGAAGGAAGGTTAGTAATGGGGGCCGGGATGGGAGTAAGAGAAAAAGGTGGGAAAGAAAGAAGGGAGGCTCCAGCAGTAGCATGCTTTCGCTTATCCGCCCTGCTGTATGCAGCAGATAAGGCGACCCTTGATAATCTGCGCGACGGCCGATGCAGGATGAAGTTTATGTTTGAAGAAAATGTCATGGTTGTATGTGGGCTGGATACTGCCAGGGCGCCCAGACCTAGACAGGAGAACGATTAGGGTCCTCATCCAAAGCCTTTGGCTCAAAAGCCTGTCCGCAAGGCAGCGGGATGGCAGTGATTTAATTTTACAGAAATGGACGCCATCCCATTTCAAACCCCCAACCTGGAGGACCAGGAGACTGAGTTTGTCTGACCTCTCACCATTGACCAACCTGGTAGGAGTAGCTCTCAAGATGCTCGGAGGCATTAGCCAGTATAGCTCAATGGGTCAATGAGGTACGCAAACCGTCGCACCACGTTAAGGTCCAGTCTCGTTGCGACGGGTCAA
>OX104065.1:56202290-56239736 GCA_944474145.2 Dicrocoelium dendriticum
GGATTAGTGATGCCGAGTATGAGAGTATGGGATTGGAGTCCCTTAATAGTGTGTTTGCATACCTCGGACCAGATGACTGATTATTATTCCGCGTTATCCGTGTAATCCCCTCTTTTTGTGATATGTTTGGTAATGCCAACCATTCGGTCTTCCTTGTGGGTTTCCTTTTGGTCGAGAACGAAAATCAGCTTCTCTTCACTCTCCGTTTGGTGTATTTTATCCTTTGTCTTGGTGTATTTTGAGGATGACGGCTATCTGCTTTTTTTTTTTAATTTTCCAATTCTGCCGTCAGTTGTGATCTAGTCTGGATAAACAAATTGACATTTGGACATGTCTGTTCGTTAATCATCATTTGGATTTATGGCCTGTTCGAACTGTGTGCATTCTGTAATCAACAGGGCGCAACAATTGTCGCCCGATCGTTGTTCCGTTATTCTTCCAAGCTATAAGGATGGTGATACGAGGTCGGTAATGCAGATTACCTCGGTCTCGGCGGGGGTGGGCAAAACCGCGCGTGTCCACTATCGCGAGCTTAGTGCGGAGCGAACGTGCAGACATTATTTAGAGCTGCTCGTCAGTGGATGATTAGGCCGACTGGCGAATTGTCCTCCTCTCCCATCGCGGCGAGCAGATTATAGCGCGTCGCTCCCCAAGGACTGCATAACCGTGATTTGAAATATAATGAGAATATGCGTAGCTCGGGGTGTGGATGCGGATTTTGGGCGGTTCTCCGAGCTGACTGATTATTGTGCAGACGTTTCGTTGCCTGACTAGGCAACATCATCAGTGCGGTTTCAGGGGCCTGGTTCGCAGTGCCTCGTAAGCGACTTCAATGTCCAAGTGCTTATTGATCGAGTTCTGCTTTGAATGCCAGGCGATCAATGAACTCCACGTGCTTTGCCGCCGTGGCTTTTGGCCCCTTACCGAGGATAACTGGTGATGCTCTATGTCCGAAATTGAGTGTATGTCCTCAGTCAATCTCATGTGCACTGGAACATCAGGGAGTTCTGAGGTCGTTGCGGTCGACGTATGGCTAGGCTGCGTGTTTCGTGTAGTGCAGTTGAGCTGTCCAGAGTAGCGTTCTTCGCGCCAGTCCCTTGTCCCAACGTAAGTACTTGTCCAGTGCCCGATCGCAAGTGTTACTTCCAGCAGATCTTATAAAATCACACGCACTCTTCTTCTTTCTGTTGCTTTAAGTCTTTATCTTGTCTCAACCTTGACGAGAGTGTGCTGGCGAATGGTTTTCCTCCGTTGGCGTGGTGTGCAACTTTGATCTCCAACAGGCGAATGAAAATCCAGCCTGCGCTGGGCGCTGCCTACTTCAGAAGTTTCAGAGAATACCATTGAAATAGGGAAGTGTTGTTCTCATTTGTCTTCATCTAGGTTCGGGAAGTACGGTTTGTGCGAGGGTGGTGTTGGAGTAACAATTTGTGATGCGAAGCAGCGTAGAATGAAGCCCTATTGGTAGGAGTGCCGCTTAGAAAACAGCCGTACACACAGAGATGGATCTTCCTGCTCCGTCCCTACGCACTGGCGGTGCTGCACAGTGGGTTTGTGCTTCGTTGTTTGAAAAGGGTTTGCCAACGGCCCAGCTGTCATGCTGCTGTTTGTGGTCTTGCCGATGATTTGCTGACGTAGTTGAGTGAGTCTGGGTCGTTGGAGGTATGGCGTAGATTTTCGGTTAGACTTGTTGTTTGACCAATCGTTCGGCATTTCGGGGGGGCGGCACCAGTCCTGTGTCGTATAGAGAACGTCTAAGAAAAAAGGTAAACTGTTCGTTGGATTCTCTCCTCCTTGCCCTGGTGAATGGATTGCCATCGAACACCACGGTTGCTTAGTTCGTGTGTTTCCTCCCTCCAATATGTGAACGTTTGTGGAGTGACGAAGGTGTAGGTCTACGTAATCGTAGCGACCAAGGAGTTTGGTCTCTCCGGTCTCTGGCGTATCGGAAGGTGCTATTTGTGTCCCGCAGGACCTGACGATCACTGTACTAACGCACTGCTACCACCAAATGTACCTCATCCACAGTCCCAAGTAGTCCGCTCCAGTCTGCGCAAATGCGCGAGATTCTTAGTGTCCCACACCATAACAGCACTCCATGGCGCTACTGCGATATGTGTGGGGGTGGTGTGGCCTCGTGTGGTGGGGGGTGGGTTGCGTGTGGTGGTGTTGTCGGGGGCTGGGGTGGCAACCCAATATATCTGTCGCGAAGGCCTAAAAGACTATGCAGACAAGCACTCACATACGGGATTTGAATATGCGCTCTGTCCACAGCGAGCTCCCTGGCTGCATCGCAGATTCACATCACGGGTCGCTGCCACTACTGCAATCTAGTGGGTTCATCTCTGTACCTGCGCCCCCTCTGTAGTTGCACTAACGCGCATAAGCTGACCGCTTGCTCTAAAGGCATACGTGATGGGCTGCCGACTCCGACCCGTACCACAGGCTGCACTCTTGTGCCCTGTCGGATAGAACGTGCGCGTGATAGCGTCCTGCGGAGAAGGTGCTTGGCAGAGGACGCCAGCTAAGACTCTGCAGGAACGTGCTGGATCTGCTGAGTGCCTGCAGTCTGGTGAAGTTACCTGTGATCACATGCTTACTTTCCCAGTAACGTATCTCGCCTAAAACACCATCCATCTCTTACTGGAGGCATATGTTCTACAATATGGTGCCGGCGCTCGGCTTCCAAGGACTTTGCACTTCGTAGCACAAACCCAACACTAATTGTCTGCTATATACACTAAAACCTCTCGTTTATGCCGAATCTCTCGATCGTTGTGCACGATACTTACTTCAGTAGCTTAAATCGTTTCAGTGAGACTCTATCTCCGATACCAATCCCCTCACACTTTTTCAAGTCATTTGACCACGTCAGCGTGGCGAGCGCTCGCCACGACTGACTGAAGGACTGCTTATAATTTTGAGGCGTGACAGGTCCGGTCTCTGTCGCTCTACAGTTTATTAGAATGACGAGATACTCGGTGATGATACTATGCCTAGCACTACACATACGGAAGCGGGCTACAGTCTGTAAGCATTGGAGCTTCTTTCAAGGCTGATTGTCTGACACAGGGACACTATCATCGCGCTGTGGCAGCATATTAGTTTCGCACGCCGCCACAAACATCCATAGCTGAACGCTTCGGAGTGAATTGCGAAACTCACGTGTCGCAATTCTGCCTTTGTGGGAAACAGGTTTTTATGAGTTGCTTGGCAGAAGTTCTTAGCGAGTGTGCGGTTAACTGATTTCACGCACGTACAGCACTGTCGAGCTAGGAACTAAGACATGCCACTCATGTAGCTCTGTGGGACAGGTTCATCGCTAGTCAACGCCGGACTCAGAATCTCACTACAAACAGCCCCTGCATACTGTTCCCGCAATATCATCAGCGTCGCCCTATATCTGAGCAGTGATCCTGTATCAGTGACGCACTGCATCCCTTCAGGCCCGCTATCAAAGTTGGGATAGCGCCGATAGAGTGAACACAAGCGTGTCTGACGCAGCTAATCGAAGAGGACTTCGTAGGCTGACTCTCTCCAAGGCTGCTGTCCTCTCACGTCAGCTCAAAGTGAGCCTCTTCTTTTTATTACAACCTGGTCGCGAGCTATTCGCTTATATGTGGCGTAGATTGTTTACTATTCGCTCATTGTTTTTAGCCTCGCGGTATCTTTCACGTGGATCGTGGTTATGTGGGGGTATGATACGGAGGCTCGGGCCGGTCACTGCCTTTTCTTAGGACAGCACCTGTAGAACGCTATCCTTGTGCGCGCGGGTATCTGAGATAGCCAGTCACTGTAGACGCTAAACCCGAAGCGTCGGCACCTCGCGTCGTGTGCTCCTTGATCCCTCGCTAATCGGGATCGTAGGGGACAGTACATATACACTCTCCGTAAGATAAGAATTTTAAATTAGCCCAGGCACCGTCCTTGGCTAGCTGTCTCACCACCGATATCAACGATGAGAGTTCTGAGCTGCAAACGCGAGTCGCAGCAGCCGTTTGATAACCTCTGCTTCTGACAGGTTAGCGACTGGTCCGCTATTTTTGGAAGCGTAGCTGTGCGTCAACGTGCATTCTTGGATAGACTGCCTCTATTGCGTCAGGTCGCTCGCTCCCGTGATACTATAGCGTTACTCCACTCTAGATCACTAGCCGCTCTTCAAGCGTGTCTGATTCTCGTGAGATGTCCGCCTGCTGATCAGTCTTAGACTGACTATGCAATCACTTGATGGGATCACTGCCTCAAATAAGGCATTCGTGATGGGTCGTGATCCCATGTACCTAGTGGGGAGGTCCACGAACTGATGCAACAGTACTTGTAGCGTAAGCTCAAGTAGATCTGCCCCAAAAGTACCTTCTGCCGAGTAGCCAGTTCATCGGAACAAGTGCAAATCGAGCATCTTCGAACTCTCTTTCAGCGCTTGACCCAACACGGTGTTATAGTCAGCCCGACTAAGTGCGAACTCGGCAAATCAACGGTAGAATTCCTAGGCCACCTCGTCTAATCATCTGGTAACGAAGCCCTTCCTGATAAGATCCAGGCAATCAAGTACTTCCCAGCTTCGACTTCCTTCAAGCACCTCTGTCGATTTTGTGGTTTAGTCAACTACTATCAACGCTGCATTCCGCGCTGTGCTCAGCTCACGCCGCCACTGGCTGACTTACTCAGAGGAAATGAGCGTAAGTTTACTTTCCCTGACACAGCGCAGACAGCCTTCGCCGAGCACAAAGATGCTATCTCCAACCTAGCCCTCCTCGCTTATTCCGAATCGACTGCACCTCTTTCTATTACGACTAATGCCTCGGACGTCGTGGTAGGATCCGTACTCCAACAACACATTGGTGGGCAATGGCAACCGCTTGGGTTCTTCTCCAAGCGTCTGCAGCCAGCGGAATCCCGCTACAGCATGTTTGGCAGAGAACTGCTCGCCATGTGAATAGCAATACGTCACTTTCGGCACATTCGAAGGCCACGCTTTCACGGTCTACACTGACCACAAGCCCCTTATCTTTGCCTTCAACTCTGCTAGCGACCAATACTCACCACGGGAAACGAGATGCCTAAACTTTGTCACGCAGTTCACTGCTGATACACGTCATGTCTCAGATATCGACAATCCCGTCGCCGACGCTCTCTCACGCGTCAACCTCACTCTCCAGTGTTTGCCTGCCGTCGAACTTGCCGCCATGGCATCGGCTCAGACTCAAGACGGAGATATACAGCACACTCTGCAGTCCACTTCGCTGCATGTGCAACCTGTTCCTCTCAAATCCACTGAGGTAACCATTCTCTGTGACACTTTTACATGTTGTCCTAGACCCTCCGTGCCAGTCTCCTTCAGACGCACAGTCTTCGGTGCACTGCACTCACTATCACATCCCGGTATCACTGAATCTTTGAAACTGGTTATCGGACGTTTCTTTTGGCCACGCGTAAACAAAGGTTTTCGTACCTGGGCTCGCGCCTGCCTTCAATGCTAGCGCTTCAAAGTACATCGTCACACCCACAGCGCTCTTGGTTTATTCCCTGCCCCGGACTCCCGGTTCTCGCATGTAGGCTTACACTGGTAGGTCCCTTGCCTCCGCGGGTTCGTATACATTCTTGCATGTGTCGACCGCTTCACCAGGTGGCCAGAAGCCATCCCCGTTACACACTGCACAGCTGAGATGGTTATCCGGGTCTGCTTGGACCGATGGGTCTAGCACTACGGATGCCCATCCACCATTACAACTGATAATGGAACGGCTTTCAAATCTTCACAATTCAATACGTTCTGCAACTTCTTAGGCTGCAGCCGCATTCATACCACAGCTATCACCCAGCAGCCAACCGGTTAGTTAAACGCTTCCATAGACAGATTAAGGCCTCTCTCTGCGCATCCTCCGACCATACCTGGAGCGAAAACCTTTCGCTCGTACTCTTATGCATTCGCAGCAGCATCAAATCTGACTTGCAATGTGCACCAACAGAGCTGGTTTACAGCACGACGCTCAAGTTAGCAGAAGAAATCGTTTTACCTCCCGCATCGTAGGGTATGCCTCCGTCCAACTTTGCGTCCTCCCTAGCTCAACGCATGACTTCACTACGCCCGACCCTGCCCCGTCAACAGACTAGAGATGCGCAAATTCTAAGCGGACTTTCTATCTGCACTCACGTCTTCCTCCGCCCCGACGCAGTGCGGCGCCCTCTCCAGCCTCCCTACACTGGCGCTTTCAGAATTCTGCAACGGACTCCCAAACACTACTTTAGACCGGAATGGTCACCGAACAACCGTGTTCATCGACCGCCTCGGAGGGGCTTTCTTTGACGAGCCACTTGTAACCCATCCTGATGCTCTTGCAAAAGCACCCGCACCTGTGGTGACTTCCCGAGCACTGGATAGCCCGGAACCCTCCGTACCCCTTGACCCGCAACCTATCCCGCCTGAACCCCAGGCAACCAACCGACGCGGTAGACAGGTCAAACCACCGGTCCGCTTTTCAGATATTGTAAACCTTTGCTATTTCCATTAACCTGACGTTTTCGTATTTAGGGGTTATCCTGCGTCTCATCCTCAAACGTTTTGCAAAACCTACAAAAAAACCGAAACATTTTGAAAACCTAAAATGCGTATCTGCTTTGATCATGCATGCCATGTTCCCTCTCCGGCGTCAAGCCACTTCCCCGACCCTTGCCCACCTCCTCTGAGTGCTACATTCCAGAAACTCAACCGCCGGAACTGCCCAGGCAACCCTCGAGTGACTCGCCAACCGGCTCAACGCAAACCTGGAGTGTCTCGCCAGCCGTTCCAATGCCCTCTTCCTCACCCAAGGAACAGACGGTCGCCCTGGACCGCAGACACCCACGAACGGATTGGTCCCAAACGCCGCCTAGGCATTGCCGACGAGGATGGCGGATTTCTTCGTGGAGTGAGGACGCCCGCATTTCTTCTTGGGATGAGGACGCCCGGATTTTCCGTGTTACGAGGACGCCAGCATTTCTTCGTGGGACGAGGACGCCTGGATTTCTTAGTGGGACGAGGACCGTGGACTTAAGTGCCGTGGGGATTGACACCACGCAAGCGCACCGTCTGGTTTGCAGCAAACGGAATATCCTGTCGGCCTTTTTCTGGACTAGCCAGTTTTGCAGTCTGACCAGTCCACTCCGACGGCCCATCGTTGACGCACTCCGGTCCAAACGATCGTCACAAATAAGAACTAGCAAAAGCCCTGGCCCAGCGAACTCTGCTACACCTCTCACTTTGAAAGCCCTTACTCAAGCCCCTGCAAATATTTGCATCCACCCTCGCTTTCCGTTTCCCTCACTAACAGCTCCATCAAGGGCCATCATCCTTCAGCTTTCTAGGGGGAGGCCCTTGTAGTGTACCAGAAAACAAGCTATTTCAGTATTTTGTAGCAATGGATTTTACGGTTGTTTAACCTTCGAAACGTCCATTTGTTTTACTGACTGCACGGCCGTTGTCACAAACCGTTTTGGTGAGTACCTCGCTGCATGTTTCTCGCTCTGTCTGATTCGCGTCCAATTCTTGTAGCCTGCGCGATACACGTTGGGTTCAGCCGCCTCCGACTTCTATACTGTCTATATACTGTACTGTATTTGATACTGTATTTGATACGTCATAGGTGTCATTGCTTACCGACTTGTATCCCAGGCTCCGCCCAACACACTACATATAGTTCCCGTGGAAGTCATGGCCGAAATTTTATCAAGTAATTAATTAACATTATACCAGTTATCTTACAAAGCGACACTGTTTCCGGCATAACAATCATTTCAAGATTGACTTGGGAAAGTATTGGCAACCCAGATTATTGGGTTACAAAACGTATTGCTCGGAAAGCCTCTGGTAAGCCAATACACATTTTGGGACAAATAAACTGTGAGTTCACATTTCCAAACAGTAGATGCGGTGGAATTTGTTACGTTGCAACAGAAAAGGAACTAAATTTATTAGGCATTGAATGGATAGATGAGTTACAATCATGGGTATTCCAATCAGCTCAATTTGTGATTCCCAAACTCAGGGCATGCGAAATGTGTCTTTAAGTAATGTCTCAACGGTTGCTAAAAAAGGAACAATAATATTTTGACAAACTTGCAGGAAAGTATGCTAGTGTTTTCCAACGGGAACTTGGATCGTGCACTAAATTTCGAGCTATTTTGTATGCCGCACCTGCAGCAAAGCCAGCATTCTGTCCTAAGGTGGATAAAATTATTCCCTTTTATTTCGTTTGTTCTGTGTCCTTGATAATCTTCTCCGAACTTACACACGTCGCTCATGCAAATTGTGGTAAACTCACGTTATTTTTATCCCGTGGTATTTTTTAAATAACTTTCGGGCATTTTGTAAGTATCGCAAATTCACTTTTAACCACTTTCCACTCTAACCACTTCCATATGCTCATTTAGTGAGTATTTATGTCGTCATATGCGTTTACTTTATTCGATATCGGCACTTCGAATGATTGGACGTTGTTTGACATCCCAGGTATGGCTGCGCTTGATGTGCATGTTGACAAAGTGCCTACCTGCCTATTACCCACTACCTCGTCCATCTGGCTCCAGGAGACAGTTGGTCGTTGCTGGAGGGGACGGGATGCACGGTCCTTGTGGCCGTGCTAGGCTCGAAGAGTGGTTCCATGCTTTCAGTGTGGAGCGGACAACGGTCCAGCCACCGCCTTGTGTGCGCTGGATTCCCCAAATACAGCGTGCTTGTGTTTGCCTGTGAAGGGGTGTGGGCCGTGTGTGTTGATGAAACGTGGCTCCCATCCACATGCCTCCCGGTCTTATTCCTTCGGGTTTACACTGGATATGGAGTATGTGGATGGAGCTGTGGGCGGTGTAGCGCAAGCCACCCATAGTCCCGCTGTAGGCGCAGGCGTCCTGTGGCTGGCCACAGTGACAGGTAAATCCGAAACCGGATGCTGCCAACCATTCTGACCTAAATGGCCAGTACCCCACTCACCCATCCCATTGGTTGATGTAGGCCTAAAACGCATGAAGAAATTGGGTAATTAACCAAGGTTAATGATGCAACCTGGGCTATTTCCATTGTGGTAGTTAAGCAGGCGAGTGGCAGAGTGGGTATTCAGTGACTTTTCAACTGGACTAAATGTCGCACTTCACACGCACTAATGCCCGTTACCAATTCCGAATGATTTTTTGCGCAGTTAAATGGCGGCAAAATATTTTCAAAAGTTGGACTTTGCTGCCTAGTTACAAGTCTATATCAGTACAACAGACTGCCATTTAGAAGTACCGAAGATTACTGTGCATAAGCTGACAGTGTGACTTTGCAGCGTCAAATTTTTACAAAATCGTAAGTCCGTATGTTAGGCGGCCCCAAAATAATCGGCACAAGGAGAAACGAAATTGTTTCTCACGATTTTAACTTCAGAATTACCTGCTCCCACTTGTGTGTGCTTAAACGAAAGCTGCTCTACTACTGATCAGTTCCGGATACCTGGTGTGTGTTGATCGCAGTTGCTGGAGCTTAGAGCCGCCATAACAAGGATTTTAACAGCACAGATAAAGATATTCCCCCTGACATGTCAATGACGGACGACCAGTACCAGAAACTGTTTGGGGATCCTGACTCAACTTTTGCCTTCGAAGGATTCGAGCAGTTTTAATGCCATTATACAGCGATTAGATATGTGAACCTATAAAATCTACCGATACGTGCTATTCTGTCTTGTTTTTTTCCAATGTTATTGTGTGTGATAATAATCGATTCTGTATAGTCAGTATGTTTCTATTACTGCCCTCCGTTGCGAAAAGCAGATGTGCAATATAGCACTTTCAACACAAACCTAATGTGTCTGCCTATAGGCACCTCATATCCCCACCTGTGATGCAGTCTGTAACTAGCGAGTGGTGCTAAGGCAAGGTAGGGTATAGGTGTGCAGTGAAGTTCTGGGTGGATTTTGCATGTGGTTTTTTTCAAGTTAAGTATAACATTCTTATAAGCCGACCACCTACTACAGACATGAAACTGTCCAACACGGCACGGATTATACACGGTAATATACGGTAAGTGTGTTCCGACAATTTTTGGACAAGTAATGGACACTGCTAAACGGGTTGCCTTTTGCTATGGCTTTCATGGATGACATAATAATCATAAGAGCTTCAGTTAACCCACATCAGGCACACCTAAATATAGTATTCGACTGGATCAGGAGTTTCGGATTTACCCGAATATATGTTACTGAATATGTTAGCTCTGGATAGCACCGGAAGTACGTCGTCTAGCGTCGGTAGTGCATAATGCTCCTACTGAGTGCGGCGTTAATTGGTTTTGGATCAATGCACACTCGCAGTTCTCCAGCTATTTTAGTTACGATCGTCACCTGGCTAACCCAGTCTGTCGGATCCTCCACTTTGGCTATTACACCCAAATTGGCCAGGCTCTGCAACTCGTCTAAATATTTCTCACGTAAGGCAATATGCACCTTTCTGGCCGGCAACACTACCGGTTTAGCGGATTCGATTAAAGATAAATGAGCACGCCCTTTGAATCGCTCTACGACCCCGTCAAAAACGCTTAGGTAGCTGGCAACAATATCTATGTTATCTTCACACAAATGGACGAAACTTTCATGCTTAAAAGTGACCAAACCGAGGCTCTGAATAGAATCAATACCCAAGCTGTGTATGAGGTCTCCTGAGACTATCAGGAAATAGAGTTGGTGTTCTGGTCGTTTTTCGGATTGATGGCCTTCAACGTGGCGGTAATTTCGGCCGCAGCTTTGAACCATTCTACCCACTGAGGCGCTTCTGCGTTCTGTCGCATGTCATTCGTACGCAATATTTCTCAGGTAGGATGTTGACAGCAGTCCTGAGTCCAGTTGGAAGCGCACCGGTCGTCCTCGAATCAAAAGAGTCGTGAGAACACACTTGTGTTCTCCACAATTTTCCAAGCTGCTTATCAAAAATGGTTGTAACTGGTCGTGGATGCTCTCGACCACTGGGCTGGCCTTAGCAGATCTGCAACAGAGAACTAAATGATTCTGCTTGGCACATTTTGTGCAAGTTCCATCCCAAGCTGGGCAGCTCTCCTTTCTGTTTGGATGTACGCTATTGCAAAACTGACAACTCGGACCCTGTCCTTCGGGTGTCTGGATCGGACTATGGCTGGTTCGGGGTATCGCGCATGGTTTGGCGTTTGTTTCGGTATGTACATGCTCGTACTTCTGCGCCGTCCTCGCTTCACTCAAACCGACCTCCACACATTGTTCCAAAGACTTGTTCCTTTGTCTCAGAAGGCGCCGAGTAATCTCATCATTCTTTATGCCAACGACAATACGATCACGTAGCAAGGAATCTCGCATACAATTGCAGAGGTCTCAGTTACGCGCCAACAACTTCAGTTCTGTTATGTAAGTCTCGAAGTATTCGCTTGGGGATTGATCGCGAACAAAAAAGAACTACCTCTGATACGTTTCATTTAACTGTACTTCGCAAAACGCCCAGAATCTTTTCAGCAGTTCCGAAAGTTCGACCTCCTCACCTGCCTCACTGAGGTCCAATGTTTCGAGCACCCTCCTGGCTTCATGACCCACAGGGTGTCTAAACTTGACAAATGGTACGTCATTGGTTGAGTACCCAACCGGGTCAGGGTAACCAAATCCCTCCACTCTACCTTCCACATTTTCCAGTTCTCTGGCGGCATACTTTCAGTCATCTGCAGAGCAGTCGGCAGTGCGATCACCGGCTGTCCACCAAAAACGAGCGGGTTTCGGCGCGTCGGCTTCATCCTACCTCTGTCACCATGCTGTGCTACCCTTCGGGAAGCAAGAAGACTGGACCGCGATCACAAAATCCTTTATTGAGATTCCACTCGAATATTTATAGTGTATATACACTACTTACAACAGTCCATTTCAGTGGCTCATCCCTGTTGTTTGCATTGTGTCACTGACTCCTTTTCTATAGGTTTATGCTTGCTCGCCACATTCACTGTCTAAAACCACCTTGCCCTTCTAATGGGATTTATTTTGGCGGGATTGGGCCCGCGCGCTTTTTCTCTCGGTCTAATGTCACAAGCCTGGGCTCAAGGGTGCACGAGTCTGCGCTCCTTCGCCTGCTTGCGCCTGATTGGTCACTTGCACGTTCAGTGGATGGTTGCAGGCTGGCCGCCATCACGGGCAAACGATTTCCTGACTGGCTGGCCAATATGCTTCTGGCAACATGCACAAGCCCTATCGGTCTGGCCTGTGACGTTCGATGGGCATTACGGCAGTTCCAATCACTAGCATTTCCAGCCCCATCACATACATGTCCCGAACTTCGTACCTTGGTTCAATCATTGATGCCAGTGATCGTCGTCCTGATCCATCAAAACCTATGGCAAGCCAACAACTACAAGTTCAAAAGACAGGAAGACGCTTCAGTCGTTTTTGGACTGCTTGAATATTACAATAACTTTGTCCCCACTATGCACCCGCGCAGGTGGCCACTAAATGAACTCCTGAGAAGTTACGTAAAATGGCTATGGCCACAAACTTGTCAGTCGGCATTTGATGAAATAAAACGCATTTTAACCTTTGCTCTTGCACTTACACACTATGACACGTAACTACCCACCACAGTTGCTGCCGACGCTTCAGAGTACGGAATTGAAACAGCCCTCCTGTACCAGTTTCCGGATGACAGGCAGACAGCGGTTAGTCCTGTTTCACGCATGCTAACGACAATTGAACGGAATTGCAACCAAATCGAAAAGGAAGGTTAAGAAATTCTCTTTGTAGTTAAAGTGTTTCATAAGATGTTGCATGGTCAGGAATTCAAGTTATGCACTGATCATATGCCCTGTTTTGTATATTTGGCGCCAAGAAAGGATACCTTTTTATACCGCAAATGGCTTGCAACGTTGTGCAACAATACTGCGAATAGCCACGCTCTTTCCAAGTTCTCGGATTTTGTGAAGGATTTGCTTTCGATTTATCGAGTGGGAAGAGCTATTCGTGTGGTTAGCTATGACGTCAAAATGCCTGAGTTGCAGTAAAGTTGTGACCTCGCGTTCTAAGCCCTTACGGGGCTCTGAGGGTGACGGATGGTTGCATATTGTCTGCTGCGACATCTGTCCTGAACTCTATGAGTCTCTGCAAGGATATAAATAAATAAATAAATAAACTTTTATTCTCGACCATGCGAGACACACCTTTACAGGCATGATCATGTTTAGCTAACAGTGTGATCAATAACGTACAAAAGTACATGTTTGGCATGATAATATATGTAAGTGTACGGGTGTATATGCGTATGTAATTGTGTATGAATGTAGCTTGTGTCTTTGAATGTGCCGCATCATTTTTGAATGTTTGTTGTCGTCAGGAATGTGAGCATAAGCGATTGATGTCCTTGGGTTGGATAGCACTTTCCGGATATCCACGGGCCAGTGACTTTATTTTGTGGCGAGTCACATCCGCCACGTCACAGTGTTGATAAGCAGACGTTTGTGGCTTTTTATAGGGAGAACGCTTGCCAGGCGAAAACCCACCACGTCCTGGAACACTGCCGCCGAACTATTTGCTGGAACGGGTTAAACCCGAACCACCCAGCTGGCACCGCGTAGAGGTTGTTCGGCTAGCCAGCCATCGGCTACCAGTTTCCTGTCGCCGCTGCCGTACTTCATTAAACAGTCAACGCTTTCACGCAGGACTGCCAGTCCTGAGCCCTCATTCTACGCCAACGAAGTTCGAAGCTTCCACTGCGTTATACTCACTTGTTTCATCGCCTTTTACGTCCGCACTTAATTCCGGCTCAGTTACCCTCACGGGTAAACGTAGTCGTGTCCCAGCTGCTTCCTCATCAGAACCTTTGACACACGCCTTGCTCAGTAAGCCCACGACTGAGACATTCGCTGCTGTGGCGAGGAATACTCCCACTGTCCCAATGGGTCAGGCGAAGTCCAAGTCCAAATCCAAGAAAACTGCTTCCCAGACCCAAATGAAATCTGTTCTCAGCAAAGTCAAGTAGTTGGAAAAGTTGATCAAGGACACTACGTCACCACAGCGTCAGACCTCTGGCCGCGCTCTACCACCCTCTCGTGGAAGATGCCTTATCATTGTGCACGCCCCAGAAGCCACCAAGCACACCTCAGCAGAAAGGATGCTGGATGACCAAGGTTTCCTTGTGCGCATGATTTCCATTTTCTTCCATGAAGGTGAATTGGGTTTAAACCTTATCTCTGCCTTCCGCCTGGGCAGGAAGCAAGAGGATCCATCCAAGATCCATCAAGATCGTATGCCAAAGCGAAGTGGAATGCCGACGCATCCTCTTGCGTACCCCAAGTTTGAAAGGTGAGCCTTTTTACGTTCTGAGAGATCTTTCTCCGGAAAATCGTATTAAAATGAAAACAGCCGTTGCTGAGCCCCGGTCTCGCCGAGCGAATGGTGAGACAGACCTCCACATCGTGGATTTTCGCTTAATCCGGAGAACCCCGAGAACCCGGTGGAGGCCAATTCTCCTCAACCCAGGACAGTAAAGCATGAAAAAACGGACGCGTGTAATTGTTGCTAATGTACGAAGTCTGAGAAATAAACTTGCTAAGGTACAGATGCTTGCGTCAGATACCCGTCCAGACTTGATGGCCTTTACCGAAACTTGGCTTTTTGCAGACACCCTAGACTCAGAGTTCTCTAGCCCCTGATACAGTCTTTGTCGAGCCGACCGCCTTGGACGTAGGCCCGGTGGCGGCGTTTTACTTTACTGGAAGGCCGAACTCATGGCCCATTTAGTTGCAGCTACCAGTGGCAACGATGATGGTTTTGATGCCCTGTGGTGCCGTGTTCGTGATGGATGCAGATCCTACACTATCGGTGTTGTTTACAGAGGGCCATCGGGATCCGGAGTTCATTTGCTCGATTCGATCAAGAAGCACTGTGGGGAAAGTACAGTCTTATCGTGGGAGACGTTAATGCCCCTAATATCGACTGGGACCTACTTCTTTGTAGTCGTCCACCTGATTCTTTTGATGCTACCTTACTTGAGGCTGTCATCGATTGTAATTTGTTTCAACATGTCACCATGTCAACCCACATTGTTGCCGACCAAACGCCAAACATTCTGGACCTTGTGCTCATCCCAGCTCAGTCAGATGTCACGAACCTAACAGCTCTTCAACCCATCGGCAAAAGTGATCACTGTGTCGTTTAATTCCAATGGACACGTCGCATCACGATCCATTACCAAGGTAGTTGTCGTCGGAACTTTTGGCATGCGGATACTGTCCGTCTGAGAACAGCCGCAAGCGCTATGGTTCGAAATATTCCTGATTCCATTCCTCTTGAAGATGCGCGGAACGTTGTGCTCTCCAAAATGACTTCTTTATTTGAGCACGTCGTTCCTTTCACCCGTAGAAAGTCCTTCAAGTGAGGTTCACCTTGGATTGACAGTGAATTGCGATCTCCGATGAACAGAAGACGCACTTTGGGGGGTCGTTTCAGGCAATCTCAAACAGAGTTCGATTGCGCTTCTTACAAGATCACCAGAAATGCTTGTGTCAAGTTGAAGCGACAGAAACGTCAGCAATATGAACTATCATTAGCAGAACATTCCAGAACGACACTCAAAATGCTTCTCTCTTATCTAAAAAGAAGCACCAGGGCTGGTGGTGGCAGCCCTACGTTGTGTTCCTTTGAATATTGAAATTTACTTTACGAAGACGCTGATAAAGCCAGTCTTTTGACCCAGCAGTACGCCTTTGTCTTCGCAAAAGAATCTTCCGCCTGCGACAACACTGTGTCCAGTTTTCCTTATCAGTTGGATCAAGTAGACTTTAACATAAGTTTGTGGTCAAAATTCTCCTTGATTTAGATCCGCATTCTTCACCCGGCCTGGATGGCTTGCACCCCCTTTTCCTTAAGATTGTGACGCAGTACATCGCCTCTCCTGTCTGTCAGGTTATCCGTCTTTCATTTGAAGCTGGGCGTCTCCCGTCAGCTTGGAAAGTGGGCATTGTAAAACCCATATACAAAGGAGGGAACAGGCAAGATCCAGACAACTATCGTCCTATCTGCTTAACGTCGATATTGTGTTAAGTTATGGAGCGGATCTTGAAGCAGGCTCTTCATATCTACCTCGAGGAACTGCATCTCTTCCCTTGTGCACAGCATGGTTTTCGAAGGGCACGCTCATGTACCTTGAACTTACTAGTTGCTAAGGAGAAATGGGCGAAATCGCTAGATTCCTGCAAACGCTTGGACGTTTTGTTTGTAGATTTCAGCAAGGCTTTCGACGGGGTCCCGCACGAACGACTTCCGCTTAAACTCCAAGGAATTGGTATTGCCGGGAATCTTCTCTCCTGGATGTCTGATTTCCTTCGCGACCGCACGATGCAGGTGCAACTAAACGAAACATTTTCCGTCCCTGTTCTCATGACTAGTGGAGTCCCACAAGGTTAGGTCCTCGGCCCTGTGCTTTTCAACATTTTCATCAATGGCTTACCGTCCACACTCCAGGTGGATTGCCTAATCTACGCAAACGACTTGAAGCGGTGGATGGAGGTATCCAGTATGGAAGATGCTGACAGGTTGCAATCGACACTGGACCTGCTACATGATTGGTCAATTAAGTGGCAGTTGCAAATGAATCATAAGAAGGGTTCAGTTCTCCCAGTTTGTGCGTCTGTTCCATTTGGAACCTACCATATTTGTGGTTCCTTGCTCAGAAACGCCACTCAGGAGAGGGATTTGGGAGTGGTACTTTCGTCTGACCTCAAATCTAATGAAGATACCAAGAAAAAGGTCGCCGCGGCCTACAGGATGTTTCACTCTATACGCAGAGCCTTCACCCGCCTGACCCCGGCGATCTTCCGACTCCTGTTTACTTCATATGTACGCCTGCTTCTGGAATACGGGCTACCTGCCGCCTACCCACTTACGGAAATTGAATGTGATATGATTGAAAAAGTTCAATGGCGTGGATCAAAATCTGTTGCTGAGCCACGGGTCCTGTCCTATTCACTGCGACTCAAACAACTGAACCTCTCTTCCCTGGATTATCGTCATCATCGCGAAGACTTAATCAGCACCCGACGTATTTTTAGAGGAGAGTTGGGGAGAGAATTGCAGGAATTCTTTCATCTCAACACAGAGTTCAACAAGGGGCCACAGTTTGAAACTGTTCAAACCGAGGAGTGATCGAGTGCGATCCAGCCTGGCTTTATCCATTCGCGTTGTGAATGGTTGGAACCACCTTCCAAAGTCCACCATCAATGCCGAGACCGAGGAACGTTTCAAGAATTTATTGGATACTCATTTTAGTTTACGGAGATCGAGCTGTTTCCAACGCAGCTTCAGTGTTTCTCTTTAGGACTTGTTCCGCAATGACGCAGGCTATCTCCGAAACCTTCGGGAAGTGACGGAGCTGACAAAGGAACCTCCTTCTGCTCCCTACCATCCAATGGTCTAATGAGCTAATACTTCTCGGATACGATTTTACCATTAAACACATCCGTTCTGCATGTTTTAGCTACGTTGACATCTTATCCCGCCTGATTGCTAGTAGATCAAATCCGCAGTCACAGGAGGACACGATCATTTCATCAGTGGATGTTGATGCTGACATAAAATCCATATTTGAGGAGTCCCTACGAATGTTACCAGTTACACACAATGATATTTGTGAGTCTATGCCATCGGATAGGTGTCTACAACGAGTCAATTTCGTAACGATTGGGCTAGAATTCTATCAGACGCGAAAATGAAATCATAGTTTGTGCGTAAAGATGACTTAAATATAGTGAAAGGCTACTTAATGCTGGAAGCTTGCATTGTGATCCCTAATAATAGCAGAGTAACAGTGATTCAAATACTTCACGCCGGACACCAGGGATTTGCACGAATGAAATCACTTGACAGATGCTATGCGCATTGGCCAAATATTGCTAACGATATAGAAGGCGTTGATCTTAGTTCTTCCAAAAGTTTACAGGCTGTGGAGCCTCCTATAATACTTGATCTTTATCCTTGGCCGTAATCCACTGCCGTCTATATGCGGATTCATGCGGATTATGCAGGCCCACTGAATATTTGTAGCGCCTCCAAAAGATAACGGCTCTCTTTCACGACAATTTAATTGTTGATGGATTGTACATTACTCCTTCTTGTTTTAATCGTCCTTACAACCGGCTCGACACTCGACAGCCTTGTAAGTTCCCTGCTCACGTGCGCTCTCTTCTTGCGATACGTCCTAGAAGACCGCTCTTTGTCATCTTCACCGAACACAAACCCCAGACTTACGTACTCGGCTCGACTACCGACCGATACTCTCCTAGAGAGTCGCGCCACCTTGACTATATCGCTCAGGTTACGAACGATATACGGCATGTCTCGGGTGTGCACAACGTTGTCGCCGATGCACTTTCCGCGCCATAGCTATCTCCGCTGATGCCGGCACTGCTATCGACTTGGCAACCATGGCCACAGTACATATCAACGATTCTGAGTTTGATCTACTACGCAGGCCTCCCTAATTGGGCAAACGACACGTTTCGCTTATTACAGCAAACGGCACTATATTTGCGATTTATCTCTGGGCACGCCGCGCCCAGTCGTCTCGCGCGAATATCGGCAGACCGTGTTCGACACGTTGCACCGCTTGTCTCGTCCAGGCCTTCATGCATCGGCTAAACTCGTAACCGCACGACTCGTTTGGCGCAATGTTAATCGGGACGTCCGTACCTGGGCAGCTGCTTGCCTTCTGTGTCAACGCGCGAAGGTGCACAAGCACACGAGAAGCCCATTAAGCACGTTTCTCACGCCAGGAGCATGTTTTCATCACGTGCACGGCGACCTCGTAGGTCCTCTGCCGCCTTCCAAAAGCCCTGTATATCTACTGACACGCATAGATCAATTTACTAGAGGGCCTGAGGCCGTCCCTATTCCAACTTGCACTTCGGAAACAGTAGCGAAAGCTTTTCTGGAACGCCGGGTAGCTTAATCCGGCTGTCCCACCAGCGTGACCACCGATTGAGGGTCACATTTCTCGTCGACATTTACCACGTTGCTTAAGGATTTAGGCTATCACCACGTTCAGACGACAGCGTATCTTACGGCCGCTATAGGCTTGATGGAGCGATTTCACCGCCAGTTGAAGGCAGCGCCACGTGCGCACGCAGATCCTTCATGGTCTGCAACGTTGCCTCTTGTTCTCTTAGGCTTAAGAAACACGGTTAAAACCGATTTCGACGACACACCAGCTCAGCTAGCCTACGGTTGTACGCTGCGGCTGCCTGAACAGCTGGTAGCACCAGCTCCATGTATTTCCACTTTTGACTACGGAAGTTACACCGATCGATTGGCTCACCAGATGCGTGAGCTACGTCCACCCGCTCCTCGATCGCAAAAGACACCAGTGCACGTGCCGAGAAGCTGTCTATGTGTTCACAGGTCCTCCTTCGCGCAGACGGTGTTCGATATCCTCTTCAGTCGCCGTACATGTGACCTTTCAAAGTGCTACATCGTGCGAGTAAGGCGTACACTATCGACCGCGGTGGTTTACGCGAAGTCGTCACCATTGACCGGCTAAAACCCGTTTTTATGAAAGAAACTACCTCGCCTACTTCGTCTGGTAGTGCTTCGTGCCACGCCGCAATTCGCGGCACCAGTTTTCCGCATGCTAATGAAGTCCAACCAGACCACGATCACGGTCTACAAGCTTCAGCCGTCCCGAAATCTCCCGAACTTGGTTTGCAGCCTCCCGCCACCAATCGTCGTGGTCGGGAAGTGCGTAAGCCCTTTCGTTTCTCCGACTAAGTACAGTGTAAATATTTTTAGATTTTTAGATATTGTATATATTTGCTTTATTTTTTGTCAATTAACGTTTTGAAAACAAACAAAATATCAAAAACCGAAAAACCTTTTTAAAAAATTATTCAAAAACCAAATCTTTAAACAAGCGGATCATCCGTTCGCTCTTTTTAGCGTTTTCTGCGCATGTTTTTTTACTTTCTCTTCTTTACATGCCCCAACCATCCCCATCGATCTACGGCCCACACGAGCAATGTTTTCGAGGACCCTGCCATGATCGCTGGTTGTTTCTCCGCTGGATGAGAGTCGGTTCTTCGCGGGACGAGGGTCGCCTCTCCACGGGACAAGCGGCGCTTCTTCGCTGGACAACGATCGAATCTCCCCTCGCGGGACGTGGTCGTTTCCGCGCGGGGCAGGGTGCGGCGATGGGAAAGACCACGCCCAAATGCACCGTTTGGCAGCAGCGGAGGTTGAGGTCCTGTCGGCCTTTTTCTGGACTAGCCAGTTTTTGTAGTCCGAAAGGACGTTCCGACGGCTCGTCGAAATGCACCCTGCCGTGCAATCAATAAATAACAAATTACAAACGGCACAGCGGTCTCTGACTCCAGGCGAACCCCCGTTTGCACGAATCCTCGCTCATTTTTACTCGGCAAGATTTTGCCTTACGAACCTTGATTTAACAGTCCCTTACGAAATCGAAGGCTTTCTATGTTCAGCCTTCTAGGGGGAGTTCTGTAGCGCCCAAAATGATAACCCTTATCTTTCATGTACCATTTATTTGTTGACCGACTGTACATTATTCTTTCTTGTTTTAATCGACCTTACAACCGGCTCGACACTCGACAACCTTGTAAGTTCCGACGCTCACGTGTTCGCTCTCTTCTCGCTTCATCCGTTTGCTTCTTATTGCAGCCCATCGAATACAGTCCGATGTATCCGACTCCGATTGCCTTCTAATAGCCGCGCCTAATGTCGCGCGTCGTCTCGGACTAGTATTAACTAGTCCTGTACCCTCAATAGTTTCTGCTTATTGTTGATTCATACTCAAAATGACCAGAAATAGCTTGTCTCACTTAACCAACGACAGCTTCAACAATCGCAGTCTTCGTCATTGTTTCGCACAGTTTGCTTCCCCAGAAACACTTGTCACTGATAATGATCCACGATTCACATAGAACGAGTTCAACCTATTTTGTCAATCCGTGGGTGTACAACGGATACGCGGTCCCTTTTATCCTCGCCAGTCTGGTGCACAGGGTAAGAGGTTTGTGGATACATGCAAACGTGCTTTGTTTAAACTTAAAGATGTGGGAGATATTGATACAAACTTGATCCATCCTTACGCATGTATCGTTCAACACCGAATCCTGTTCTCCCAAACCAGCAATCACCATCGGAACATTTTATTGGTCGAAGTTTACGTATACCGCAAGCTAGCATGTTTCCAGCAAAGCAGACTAAGGCATGTGAATAAAAATGGGCAGATCAGTTCAAGCTTAAGCACAGTACTCGCAGGAGATATTTTCTTTCCGGTGACCCAGTCTTTGTGTACAACTTCAACGATACACATAAAAGTTGGAGTCCCGGAATTGCTAAGTCAAGAAACGGAAATGTTCTATATAAAGTGGAACGTCAAAACAGATTCACTATACTTTATGTGATTTACATCAAAGATCGTTATACACCTGAACAGGCAAGGCAAAATGGCACTACAGAGCATCCCTTACACATTCTTTTAGATACATTTGCTTTGCCTAAGCCAATGGAACCACAGCCATTGCAACACGTTGGTGTGAGCACAGAAGTGGAACTTAAATAAGAATATTCCACACGTACACGCCTCTCAATTTGGCGACTCAGTGTCATTCCAAGCAAAAGATCCTATGTGTAAAATCTTAGCTTTAACCGGGGAAGGTGTTAGAGAGCTCACGGATCTCAGCCAAATAGACAGCACGTGAAGAGCGATCGATTTCCAGCGCGTATGTTTGTATGTTAGCTTGGGACTTTCAGCGAATCACATCGCATTTGAACACCGATTGGTTTCGACCAAGTGTGTAGTAGGGAGTTATAACAATGAGCATACTCCTTTTCTGGAGAACCTTAGAGTAGACCAGCTGACAATACCCCTAATGTCACCAGACCAGATGCTTGTAATCTAGTCACTTCGCAGTAAAATTTTACGTCTACGTACTTGCAGGAGGAAGAAAGTAGTATGGTTTACGGTGTAACGTCTCATTTGAAAGGAATTTACAAGGCGGCAATCAAACATCTGTCACATGCCTAAGCCATCCCTTCACTGGTGATTGTATCATTCTCATTGGGATGTGCATTGTCTATCTCGATCAGATATGATCTGTGGGGTTCGTATATGGCGAAATGGTTGGAATATGATTATCTACTACCTCACATTCAGCTCATAATTGAGAATTTGTCACAGAAGTGGTATTTCATCACATCAAGAAAACGTTACGTGGATAATACGTAGTAACGAATTCAAGCAAAGCACACCCCAGACCGGTTTTAGTCAAGAACAAGACAGTACTAAACAGCCTGTATCGGGCGAAGGACTGCAACATGATTCAAATTACACAGGAGCTAAAGCATGGTGTGAGGAACCATTAATCGGTGCATGCAAGCCAACCAATAACACGCGGTGTGGCTGGGTTAACTACTAGGAGAACAGCTATTAGACATTCACTTTTTGGGAACGAGCTTAATAGCCATTCTTTATTCTTCCTGTTTTCTACTTCTTGACTGTTGTTTAAACGCTCTACTGGGCTAACCCGATTGGTAAACCCATCTCCTTTTTAATGGACGCTCATCGGCATGTGGTTTTCAGCAGTGCCATTTGCAAGAACATACCATTAGCTTTTTCTCATCACTGTTCCACTTGGTTATGTTAAAGGAATAGTTAGTTGTCACAGGATTATTTCACTAGTTTTTAATTTTGGAGTCTGCATTTCTTATTCTCATTTGTTTCGTGACATTTGTTTAAACATGCCATTTCGTTATTCTGATTGGCCAGTGCTTGTACATATAAATGGATGATCGCTGTACGCTTGGAGTCCCATGATATTATTTTTAAGGACATATGCGATTCGCTCTTGAGTACATGATTGCTCATTCGCCCCTTGCATTTGACTTTTTCCCTCCGTTGATTGACTCAAATGTACTTTAGTAGCTTCCCTTCATTCTGCCTTCAAAATTATATAAACAACTGTGACTTCATGTATACAAGTCTCTTGCTGGTTCGTCTTTGGACTTCTTCTTGCGGTCGTGGGTCATCAACGGCGACACAACACTAACTAATTAGTTTCATCGACGTATATTACAATGTGGCAAATTAGCTCCATTCCGCTGCGACGAATATCGTTCCTTTCTTTAGGGTACGAACAACTTGACTTCGAGATCACCTTTGAGCACCAAACCATCATTGTTTATCCTGGTCTTCCTTGCATCACTTGCGTCCTAGCCTCAGACATCTCCCTTGATCGCTCACACAAGGGGCTTGACAACAATTGGGGTTTGAACTCGGTGTTCCGGACATACTCTCTGCGTGCCTGCGTTCCCCTTCCCTCTGTGACTGTGCGAACACCAACACATGTCCCAGACAACCCCATTGTGCAGTGAGAGCGCACGGCACACTGTGCACCAGCTGAGGTCTTGTTTGCCGTTCATTAGAGTTGGAACCCGCTGGTCTCACCCAAGCCTAACAATTTTTCTTCCTCCCTCCAAAGGCGTGAGTATTCTGCCGCGTAAATGTATATAACCTCTATTCTACGCCAAAACCTATTAGCTACTAGCCATTGTTGATGCAAATGAACGTGGATGCAAGCCCGGAGAGTATAGGATGATAGCTTTTGCACTCCGGATGATAGCCAATGCATACGGATGATAGCTGGTGTTATATGGACGATGGCTGCTGCACTGAGTATGCAAGGGACTGCGTAAAGGATGTCAGCAAGTGAAAACTGGTACAGCGCTTTTACTAATGAGGTCTATGTATAATAAAAACTAAGAAATGGTTTATTAACTTTATGTATAGATATTTATATATATCAATAGGTAAATCTAGCCAGTTCTGATAACGGGATTTCTAGTTTATGGGTAACTTTGGTCTAAAAATTGGCACCTTGCTATAATTTGCTTTATGGTACTTTCTTAGACACTACAGTTTCACCTTACTTATCACCTTTGATTGCACAAAAGGTAAGATTTTCTACTGCACTTTCACAGCTCCTAGGATAAACTGTTTCTATGTAAAGTGAATAAATGCAGAAGAGATTCGTAGAATTTTACTTTACATAGTTTTGATCGGCTCTCTGAGCTGAGTCATTTAGTGACAACTACTTCACCACTTCGCTCAGTGGCATCTTTATTGCACTGTTGCGTAGAGGAAAAGTTTTGGATAATGTCATCTGGACGTAGCATTTGAACTTGGCCTCATCCTTCAATGTTCCGTGAGCACTTTTCTTTTGATTTTAGGCTGCCTAGTTTCATGCCTTCTCAGCTTTAGGTACACAGGATCAAGGTCACTGCAGAGGTTCACTGAATTCTCCGTAAAGAACCATGCCTCGAGGAATTCTTGTACTTTACTTGTCCCTCCGTGCGCCAGCATTTCCGTGTTGTCCCAGTTGACACTGTGTCCTTCTCATCGAGGTGTGTTGAAATCTGTACCTATGCATACTGGTATCGACATACATGCTTGTACTCATATATTCTTGTAGAGTTTTCCCCCATTTGACCCACATAGTCATTCTCACAGTCCTCGCAGTGTATCGTGTAGACGACATTTCGGCGTTCGTGTGTGATTTTCATTCCTGTTGTCGAATGAAGAATGAGACTATATTAAGGAAACTTAATGACGAAGGGTGTCGCTTCTAAGCATAGTGGAAACTGGAGTATGTTTTCACTGAACGAATGAACAAATGTGTGCTTGATTTGTTTGGAGAGTGTGGATATTTTCAAACAATACAACATTAAGGGGCACTGACAAACAAAGCATGCTAACTGGGACAAGTTGTGTACAAAAGAACGAGCTAGGAAAATGAAGCAGCTGGAAGCTGGAGTATCCTTACAAAAAAGCTTGTTCGCAAGGTTCGATCAGTGGAAAGAAAATGCGACAAAGGCAAGTTATTAAGTAGCAAGACTAGTAATGAAACACTGCAAACCAATTATTGCGGAAAAATTCGGCCGAGAATGTGTGATAAAAATGATAGAAAATATCTGTCTTGCTAAAAAGCATGTTTGCCAATGTTTGCCTGGTACACAACCCTGGTTCGCAGAACTGAAGACACTTCCTCTGATATTGAGACCGAATTAAAATCAAAAAGAACACAATTTGACTTTTTTATTAGCCTATGCTGGAAGCAATTAAGCCTGTAACACTCCCCAGCTTCTCTGTTTTAAAGAGAAGTAACGATGACATATGTGTGCGTGAGGAATCATTTGCGCTTCAGATGTTTACGTAGCAAAGAAAAACAATTGAGTTGTTTGTCACCGTTTCTTCTGCAGTTATTGACATGGAAAAATCTCCCTGGAATTATTACTGATGGTTTCCAAATCATGAATGGCGAGCACAGTGGATTAGCAACATTTGTCTGTAACAAAGTCATGGAAGAGGGGGTAAAGCCCTAAAACTCCACGACATCATACACGAACAAGTTATTTGTGCCAAACATCTCAGGTGTGATCATGTCATTAAGCCAGTGATAAAAGCCATCGACTGTCTTTACTCTGCATCCATGCTGCATCCTCACTTTCAGCAGCTTCTTGCTGACATCCAGAGTGAATAGGGTGATGTTTATCACAATGATACACGATGGCTCAGTCGAGGGACCGCACCTCATCGCTTCTAATATCATAAGAACGACATTGGACAATGCATGGAAAATAAAGGACAAACGATGTTAGAATTATCTGCTCCTGTTTGGTTGGCTGCTTTTGGATTTTCGGTTGATATCACGCAGCCCCTGAACATGTTGAACTTGCGAATTCAAGGTCAAACTACAGTGTTAAGCCAAGTTTATGCACGTACCAAGGCCTTTAGAAATAAACTGCGACTGTTCCAAAGACAACTGTCTTAAACGGATGCTAATATCACACACACTTCAGCAATATAGGAAACCATGTCAAGTCTTCCGAAAAGCAACGCCAATACACAAATACAGAAGTAGATCGCAGATCTTGTGTCCCTGGCTGGTGAGCTTCCAAGGCGCTTACAGGACATAGCATGCAATTAAAAGCAGCAACTAAATCAGCAAACGAATTTCGAATAGGTTTACTGTCGTACTGAAGAAGCAGACACTAAAAGTCGTGCGGCGGCTTGCGGAAAGCTTACTGCGTAGCAGTTTACTAATCGACAGTCTGCCAAGGGTCAAACATTTGACCCTGAAGGATCAAGGATTTGCCAATGGTGCGAAGTGTAAACGTGAAGTTTTTGATGTAAACGTGTGCAAATTCTCTAATGGAGTGAGGATAGCTTGTCCTCAAACAAACACTCTAGATTGGCTGAAGTCAAAGTTCTTTTTGGCCTTTACGCACCTCATGAATACCGTTACAGGCTGCCGAGTCCATTAACTTTGGGGGCCAATCGCTGAAAAGCTTATCATCAGCGATGAAATGCCCAGCCTTGGAACCAGCTATTTAAGTTCTGATAAGGTTGCAGGTAGGACTCCTTTACCTCAGTATTTGTGGCATCTCAGTGTAAATATTATTCACTGCGCTTCTTCCTTATAAACAAATTTTCATGACGATCCGTAACTCCAAAGACGTGTCACCGCAGCTTGAATCGAAAAGTAAAGACAATTGTGAGAATCATAAACACCTCAAAGTGGCACAATTGTTTCTCTCTTTATGCTTGAAGCAGCTATGCCTGGAAAATATCCGCAATCTCCCGTATGGACTCTCAAGCATCGTACTTTTGTTGTGATCGGACTTTGATTGCGTCGGCAGTACCTATATAGGAGCAGATGCTTCTTCCAGCGGACTGATTTCAAGGCTGGCGGTACTCGACATTTAGAGTCGCCTACTCAGGCGCTGGTTGTCCAAAATGACTTGTGAGAAAAAGGCTGGATTACCCACCTATCATTTGCGACACTGGTTCACCATGATGTCGACCCCAATTAATGGAGTACGGTACATTTCGAGTCGTCGTTATTTACCGCACCCCTCAGTGCATTTCCAACGTAGACCGAAGTATGGCAACCACCTTGCAGATCGTTGCCACTGTAACCCATCCTCAACGACGGGGCAGTGGCAAGCATGTCCTGGAATGCCCCATCAATCTTAGTGAATAGCACAGGACCAAACTGTGTGGGCTTATCTCCGGTTCTCCAGAACCTAATCACACCGCGTCTCTGACTGAGATCACAGCAGCAAACCCAACGTCGACGACCTATCCCGAGGTTAACAACAGTGGAGTATCCGTACTTAGCCATAGTGACAATAGCAAGTGATCCTTTCGACCGCAGACATTGCACAATTCTGGTGTTCGAGTGCACCCATAAGACAAAGGAATGGAGGTAGATGAATTGTATGCTGCTTGATTCGATGCGCTGCAGTCAAATCTGTACAATTCATAGGTGCATAAATTACATGTTTTAATTAATTTGGCTTCCCACACCAGATCACCGAAGCAGGGCGAGTACAAGTTGGATATGAATGGCGGCCTCCACTGAGATTGCGCGTCGCAATCCAATCACACCAGGTGTATTCCAAAACTAACACCGTAATTAGTTACCACGGTTGTGGCAAGCGTTACCCGCCGTGGCCCGGTAGCCAAAGGGGTTAAGCTTCCGGCTGCTATCGAACGCTTGTGAATTCGAGGCCTGCTACCTTCACCCGATGAGATGAAATGACATCGAAACGCGTCGTGATCGTGCAGTATTTTCGGGTGGGCAAAATCCAATTTCCATCTGCTTTCAGTACGGTCCTAGTGATCGCACTGACTAGGTTGCACTTCAATGTGAATCGCAGTCAACATTGAGGTCGCACCTCGCAGTCCAGTCACACAACGTGTAATCCAAAACTGACCCCAACTTAGGTAGCAGTCATGTCGTAGTTTAGACAACAGAAGTGTGACCTAAAGAAGAACAGTTGCGGATATTTTTGGCAGTATCACGTGCTTATCATATGGGTCGACGGCAAATGGCCAAATGCGGAACCTTTCAGTGCTACCCGAGAAAGACATTGAATTTTGCAAGTGTCTAACTGATGAACTTCAGCGAAGCTTCCGTGATAATGTGGTTGATGCGAAGATGTAAAATAGAATATAAATTAGCTTTGAGCAACTCGGGTAATCTACAACCAATACAACTATTGTCCGCAGGCTTCAATGCATCTGCAAAGTACAACTCATAGTGGCTGTCACCTTCATGGGATTGCCGATGTTATATAGGTGGCCAACTTGGGCACAAATCAGGCTAAGAGACTTCCCTGTATTAGGGTGGATCCAAGACCCCAGTCCCCAAAAGACGGGTACACAAGCAACGCCAAAATAAATGTTTTAATTGAGTTGAAGTTAACCAGTGTACCGAGTTACAAATGATAATGGCGTATTGGCACCCTCAGTACAGTTGATATAGTTTTTAGCAAAACTGATTGGAAAACATTCAGGTGAGCGTTGTCCAACCATTAACAGATAAGTTGCGTGAGCTTCCAGTGCGCAGTCCCAATTTCCTATAGTATTATTCCGAAGCACCATCTACTGCGCTGGCTCAGGCAACACACCAGTAAATTTAGCGATGTTTAAATGTATGACTGCCTTAGAAGTGGATACTGTAGTGCACCGAAAACAAGCTCTTTCAGTAGTTTGTAACATTGGATTTTACGGTTGTTTAACCTTCGTAACGTCCCCTTGTTTTACTGACTGCACATCCGTTGACACAAACCGTTTTGGTTAGTACCTCGCTGCGCGTTTCTCGCTCTGGCTGATTCGCTTCCCATACTTGTAGCCTGCACAATACACGTTGGGTTCAGCCGCCTCCGACTTTTATACTGTCGTATTTGACACGTCTTACGTGCCATTGCTTACCGACTAGTATCCCAGGCTCCGCCCAACAATTGGTGAACCCCTGTCAGGAACACGCCGCCCGCCATTTTGCTTTTTCATTCTGGTGAGCTCGTTCCAGTGATTTTGTGATTCATTACTTGTGCTCATATCGTTTTCTCACCTGCCACATTTTCAACTGCGTTTTGCAATAAAGTATCTATAGTATAAGCCGTCTCCATGCACGGTTAACACCGTTCAGCCTGTCATGATCAATTCTGTTGCCTTAGCCCCTCCCCCTTTTTGGGAGAATGATCCTTTATTATGGTTTCTGCACATAGAACCCGTATTTTATATTCGTAGGATTGTTTCTGATTTCATCGTGTATAATCAGCTAATATCTCGCCTCCCTCAGAGTATATCCTCGCAGGTGAGAGACATCATACTTTGCCCCCGCCTAGTAGTGAAATACGAGATTGTCATACAGGCAGTTATTCAGCGAATCATGCCTTCTGATAAGGTCCGTCTGCAGCAACTATTTAGCGATCTGCAGCTAGGAGATAGGATGCCCTCAGCCTTGTTGCGCGCAATGTAACACCTCATCGGCACGTCCAACATGGACGTAGAGATTCTCCGCGAGCTGTGGGTGCAACGCCTTCCTGAAAGCACACAGGCTATCCTTGCAGTAGCAAGTGATTTGTCACGCGCAGCAATTGCAGATCTAGCAGACCGCGTCATCGAACGGCACTAGCCAGAGGCTAAAACCAAAGCACCTAAACAGCTCTGTGCTGGCGCAACCACACCGACACCCGCGACTAGCCCGTCGTCGGCAATTGACGCATTATCATTGCAGATAGCGTCGCTTCAGCGCCAGATCGAGGAACTCACTTTAAACCGTAAGCACCGCAACGGCTCTGGACCATCGCCCCGTCGCACGAAAGCTTATGCCACAGGTCACTGCTTTTACCACTCGCGTTTCGGTACCAAAGCCCGTAAGTGCTTACAGCGGTGTAGCTACTGCGCTATAGATGATCCGCCATGCCAGCCTGTATGGTCACGAACGTCGGCAGAGCCCAAAGTCGTCTCATCTATATTAGGGATTATGACTCCGATACCCAGTTATTAGTTGATACCGGGGCGGAAGTCAGCGTCTTTCCCCCTATGCCAGGTGAACCTACCAATTCTCTTTCGACTAGCCTCAGTACTGCCAATGGCACGCCAATAGCCACCTATGGTCATCGGTCACTTACCCTGGACCTAGGTCTTCGGCGCACGTTCCGCTAGGTACTCATCGTCGCTGCAGTCCCCTTTGCCATCATCCGCATCGAGTTTCTCAGGCATTTCGACCGCTTGGTCAATGCGAAACGCCAGATGATAATCGACACTGCAACAAAACTCAGTGTACGCAGCAGCACCGCCGATGGCACATCTATATCCTCGGTCTATGCATTTCATTAGACCTCGCCAGACTACGCTAATCTCTTTTCTCAGTATCCCAAGCTCGTTCAGCCAATGAACGCAGCTTTGCCCGTGGCAGCTCTTGTCACGCACCACATACGGACGAACAGCCCACCTGTGTCATGCCGTCCACGCCCACTGTCGCCTGAGAAACTCAAGGTAGCTAGGGCGGAGTTGGAGCACATGCTTGAACTTGGAATAATCCGCCCTTCCGATAGCTCTTGGTCCTCGCCCCTGCAGATGGTCCCCAAGAAATCTGGTGACTGACGCCCTTGCGGTGATTAACGCTTACTCAATCGCTTAAACGTCCCAGATAGGTATCATATCTCACACATGTAGCACCTTACCGCATGCCTCAGAGGTAAGACAATCTTCAGCAAGATCCATGTGGTTCGCGCCTATCACCAGATGCCTGTGGAAGACAATGACATGCCCAAAATAGCCGTCATCACTCCTTTCGGTTTGTTTGAATTTTTAAGAGTGCTAGTTGGACTGTGCAACGCCGCACACACCTTCCAACGCTTCATCCACGATGTCACACGTGGCCTAGAATTCACGTATTCCCATCTCGATGATGTTTTAGCCGCCAGTTCATCGGAACAAGTACAAATCGAGCATCATCGAGCACTCTTCCAGCGCTTGACCCAACACGGTGGCACAGTTAATCCTACTAAATGTGAGCTCGGCAAATCAACGGTAGAAGTTCTAGGCTACCTCCTTTCATCGTCTGGTATCCAATTTCTTCCTGATAAGATCCAGGCAATCAAGGACTTCCCAGCTCCGTCTTCGTTCAAGCACCACCGTCGATTTTGTGGTTTGGTCAACTACTATCGACACTTCATTCCGCGCTGCACTCAGCTTATGCTGCCGCTGACTGACTTACGCAGAGGAAATGAACGTAAGTTCGCTTTCCCTGACACAACACAGGCAGCCTTCGCTGAGCACAAGGATGCTTTTTCCAACATAGCCCCCCTCACTCATTCTGAATCGACTGCGCCCCTTTCTATTGCGACTGATGCCTCGGACGTCGCGATAGAATCCGTCCTCCAACAACACATTGGTGGGCAATGGCAACCCCTTGGGTTCTTCTCCAAGCGTCTGCAGCCAGCGGAATCCCACTACAGAACGTTTGGCAAAGAACTGCTCGCCATTTACCTAACGATATGTCACTTCCGGCACAAAATAGAAGGCCGCGCTTTCAAGGTCTACACTGACCGCAAGCCCCTTATCTTTGCCTTCAACTCTGCTAGCGACCAATACTCACCACGGGAAACAAGATACCTAGACTTCATCACACAGTTGATTGCTGACATACGTCATGTCGCAGGTGTCGACAAACCCGTCGCCGACGCTCTCTCACGCGTCAACCTCACTCTCCAGTCTTTGCCTACCGTCGAACTTGCCGCCATGGCATCGGCTCAGACTCAAGACGAAGATATTCAACGCACTCTGCAGTCCACTTCGCTGCATGTGCAACCTGTTCCTCTCAAATCCACTGAGGTAACCATTCTCTGTGACACTTTTACATGTTGTCCTAGACCCTCCGTGCCAGTCTCCTTCAGACGCACAGTCTTCGGTGCACTGCACTCACTATCACATCCCGGTATCACTGAATCTTTGAAACTGGTTATCGGACGTTTCTTTAGGCCACGCGTAAACAAAGCTTTTCGTACCTGGGCTAGCGCCTGCCTTCGATGCCAGTGCTTTAAAGTACTTCGTCACGGCTGCAGTCCTCTTGCTTCATTTCCTGCCCCGAACTCTCGGTTCTCGCATGTACACTTAGAACTAGTAGGTCCGATGCCTCCTTCACGCGGATTTGTATACATTCTTACATGGATCAACCGCTTCACCAGATAGCCAGAATCCCTTCCCGTAACAGTTTGCACAGCTGAGACTGTTATCCGGGCCTTCTTGGACCGATAAGTCTAGCACTACGGATGCCCATCCACCATCACAACTGATAAAGGAACGGCTTTCAAATCTTCACAATTCGATATGTTTTGAACCTTCTTATGCTGTCGCCGCACGCATGCTGCAGCGTATCACCCACTAGCCAACCGGTTAGTTAAACGTTTCCATAAACAGATTAAAGCCTCGCTCTGCGCCTCCTCCGAACCTAGCTGGAGCGAAACCATTACGCTCGTTCTCTTAAGCATTCGCAGCAGCATCAAAGCTGACTTGCAATGTGCACCAACACAGCTGGTTTACGGCACAACGCTCAAGTTACCAGGAGAATTCGTTTCACTTCATGCATCGCCGGGTATGCCTCCGCCTAATTTTGCGTCCTCCCTAGCTCAACGCGTACCTTCACTAAGCCCGACCCTGCCCCGTCACCAGACTAGAGATGTGCAAATTCTAAGCGGACTTTCTATCTGCACTCACGTCTTCCTCCGCACCGACGCCGTGCGGCGCCCTCTCTAGCTTCCATACACTGGGCCTTTTAGAGCTCTGCGACGGACTTTGAAACATTTCACTTTAGACCGGAATGGTCACCGAAAAACGGGTCCATCGACCGCCTCGGAGGGGCTTTCTTTGACGAGCCACTTGCAGCCCATCCTGATGCTCTCGCACAAGCACCCGCACCTGTGGTGACTTCCCGAACACTGGATAGCCCGAAACCCCCGTACCTCTTGACCCGCAACCGATCCCACAGCAACCCCAGGCAATCCACCGACGCGGTAGACAGCTCAAACGTCCGGTCCGTTTTGTAGATTTTGTAAACGTTTACTATTTCCATTGACACCTGTTTCGCCTTTAGTGGTTATCCTCCGTCTCATCCACAAACGTTTTGCAAAATCGACAAAAAACCCAAAACATATTGAAAACCTAAAAGGCGTATCTGCTTTTATCATGCATACCACGTTCCCTCTCCGGCTTCAAGCCTCTTCCCCGACCCTTGCCCACCCATCTGAGTTCTGCCTTCCACCGCCGGAACTGCCCAGACAACCCTCGAGTGACTCGCCAACCGGCTCAACGCAACCCTGGAGTGACTCGTCAACAGTTCCAAGGCCCTCTTCGTCACCCAAGGAACAGACGGTTGCCCTCGACCGCAGACACCCACGAACGGATTGGTCCCAAACGCCGCCTAGGCATTGCCGACGAGGATGGCGGATTTCTTCGTGGGGTGAGGACGCCCGCATTTCCTCGGCGGATGACGACGCCTGGTTTCCTCCGTGGGACGAGGTCGCCCGGATTTCTTCGTGGGACGAGGACCGTGGACTAAAGTGCAGTGAGGCATTGACAAACCCTAAGCGCACCGTCTGGGCTGCAACAAAGGGAAGGTCCTGTCGGCCTTTTCTTGACTAGCCAGTTTTTTGCAGTCCGACCAGCCCGCCCCACCGCTGACGCACTCTGGTCCACGTGATCGTCATAAACAATAACTAACAACAGCCTGGACCCAGCAAAATCTGCTGCACACCCCAATTGGGAAGCCCTTACTCAAGCCCAAGCAACTATTCGCACCCATCCTCACCTTCCGTTTACCCCAATGACAGCTCCATCGAAGGCTTCCATCCTTCCGCCTTCTAGGGGGAGGCCGTTGTGGTATACCGGAAAACACACTCTTTCAGTATTTTGCAACATTGGATTTTACGGTTGTTTTAACCTTCAAAACGTCCATTTGTTTTACTGACTGCACATCCGTTGACACAAACCGTTTTGGTGAGTAACTCGCTGCACGTTTCTAGCTCTGTCTGATTCGCTCCCTATTCTTGTAGCTTGCGCAATATACGTTGGGTTCAGTCGCCTCCGACTTCTATGCTGTCTGGTGTTTGACACGTCTCACGTGTCATTGCTTACGGACTAATATCCCAGGCTCCGCCCTACAATACTAGGAAGACAGCACAAGACGGGGGATACCGACAACCGCCATTACCAAGCGACCAATAACATAATGCTGTGTCCTGGTAACAAGTGTCAACATTTAACAAGCTCAGTAGTGTGGTCAGTATGAAAATAATAAAAGAAAAAATAAATATGACAACAAATGAAGCACTTTTCGGCAAACCAACCATGATAGTCACATAAGCACAGGTGGTAATACACCTATCTCGATAGCAGATTGGTAAGGTTGATTAAGGTTGCTTTTTTTTACACTATGTTCTTTTCGTGCGACTTGCTGCACGGTAGTCGGCTAAATGCGTCGTCGCGTTATTCACACACATAAACCACGTCGGTTTAGTAATGATACAAACCGGACGTCCCCACTAACCGCATTTCTAATCAAGCCTGTATAAAATCCATATGTCAATCCAGCTCTTGAACCACAGCTCTGAAGTCGCGGGTGGTTCCTCCACATTTTCGGTATGAGGTTCAGCCGCGTAAATTGGTCCATCCTAATCACATATTCAAAGTCGGGTTGAACAAACAAGCCACATGATGGTATCGGTGACACTCTAGTAGAACGGTGATACTTCGGTTAATCCACCGGTTGTCCCTTTCCATTTTCTGTTGGAACACGACTACGTGGTTCCAAGTAGATACGAACCAAAAGTGGCCAATACTGAACATTTGCAACTGACAAAGTGTGATAGCAAGCCCATGAAAGAAAATCATTCACTCGTGTGCATGGAAGCCGGTAACTATATATAAGGAACGCATCCTCAGAACTCCCCACCTGAGGGATACTCTACTCCTTCTATCCATGAACATAATGAATTGTAAACCTGACACCGTTTTACCATGTACTTAAACGCACAAAACTCACGCAACTAGTTAAGTGTGGGCCAACACCATCCCGTGCAATGCTCTATAAGTCTCCCTTGCATGACGGTTGAGCACATCTCAAATAACTGGTCGATTTTTATTACCAGATGCAGTTATTGCACCCGTCGCAAGGTGTTCTACTTGCTAATGGTTATGCAAATGTCGGCATCATTAATGAACACACGTTGATCCGTCCATATAAAAATTATTCCCTTGCAATGTCAAGACATACAGATTTATTTATTTCGTTGTATATTTCAGTTGGAATAACACTTCGCCGAGGACACACTCAAAGAAAACGAAATTGCAGAGACAGTCCAATCTGCTGCATCGTGTAACCAACTTCAGCTGATAGCTCTTCAGGTTGGTGCGGTGTTTTAAGTTCAAATGGCGGTAAGCATAGTTGAAAATCTTTGAGCGATCGTCCGTCATCGGTAGACTTCTCTACAGAAATACTGCTGTTAACCCTCCATTGTTCTAATAATAATAATGGGTATATTTTTCATCGGGTGAGAAACTGTGTCCCACTTTGGCACAGATCTCTTTTGCAGAAAGTGTCCTGCTCATGCATGAGTTATAAACCGTTTTGTGATTTTTATTATGTTTGTTCTTTCAGCGGTATGCATTTGCTCACTGGTGTGTTCCAACGCAATGTGCACTAGTTGGATCAGGGCAGGGGTCAACAAACGTTTTTCACGGCGGATCGGATTACAATGAAAATGACCACTGCGGGCTGGATTATGTTTCAGGACAATACTCGAAGGTCAAAACACAAGCGCTGAACAAAAAACGAATAAACTAATTGCAGCTTTCCATGTTAAACATGGCTACGCAGCATGCAGTGTACAAATACACAGAAAACAAACATATTTATTAACATTAAGAAATTATCAAGGAAGTACCCAAAAAGTTAGTTATTCCAGACGTTAAAGTATACAAGACGATGGTAAAAATTAGGCAGCAAAATGAAGGTGAAGTTGGAGAAACTGGAGGTTTGACCATAATAATTTTACTAATACTGTTTTCGGAATGGCTGCATCCAAGCAATTACATTGATTTCAAATGTTCGTCAGATAGTCTCTTTTAGGAGTTCATCTTTGAGAGTGTTTACTTGTAGATACAAGTTATTCCCAACACTGATGTCAAATCAGTGTCAAACTTGCCCGGTTCCAGAAATTCAACATCAGGTAGACAGCGACAAAACTTGGCACGCTTTCCCTCCCCGTGCTTCTGTTCCAACAAGTCAATTAGCTGCCAGTAAATTCGCGTCTATATGTGATGTCAACTATGTTCCTAATGCCGTCAGAACATATTCACTATCCCATTGAAACACAAGCAGAACTATTACTTATGGGTCTGTGGGGACGCTACGGCTCACCAAAGGTGCATGGAAACATTATATTATTCAGTTCCTAGGTTTGCTGGGCAGATCATCCTTGCTGCTCAGCGTCAGGCAAATACGGCGCTGATTTGCTTGAGTTTACGCCTTGCAAGCGTTCTCCCTATAAAAAGCCACAAATGTTCGCTCAAAAACACTGCATCGTGGTGGATGTGACTCGCCACAAAATAAAGACACAGCTTAACCTTTCACACGGACGCAGTCCTCAGCCTTCTACATTCAACTTGTGCAGTCAATCCCACTATGAAGAATGCTTTGATAGAGCGCAGATCATCTCTATTTTGTAATGGCCGTTGGTTGCACCAAAACCTTGCTTGGGCTCCTGTGCTCACGGATCACCACCTGGCGAAATTAGCCCAACTTGTGTCTTGACGGATTTTTGTACGCCACAGCGCTTTCATGTTCCTTGGTCTGACTATTACCTGACAATATGCTCACTCATATGAGCTACACCTTTTCTGTTATACCTTTCATGAAAACGAAATGTTTTAACCTTCCAAAGAAGCTATGCTTGTGTGCATATTTGATCACGCCTTTACAGGTGTGACTCGTTTTACCGAGAATATACCATTTATTTATTTATTTATTTATAAGTATCTTCGCATCAGTGCATTGACCTCCCCACTAGGTACATGGACGCCAGAGTACCGTCTATCTTAGACCTTGTATTTACTAAGTTACTCGATTTTGTTGGTGACATTACTTACGGACCTCCACTGGGTTCCGTTGAGCATGTTTGTTTGCTCTTCAGTTGTATGCTGTCTAGACGCTACCAGGGTACTCTTGAGTATCGCCCGAACATATGACATGCAGACTACCAATCAATGAGAGCCAAGGCCTCGGGTTTCCGTTGTGAGACCTCAGAAGACGATACCGTCCAGGTTGCCTGGGATAAATCTAATTCCTACCTTACAGAGCTCTCTGCTCCCTTCCTCCCAGCCACAAGGAGAAAAGAGGCACGAACACAGCCGCCCTAGATAGATCCCACTGGCAGGCACCTGCCCACAAAGGGCTAGAGGTTGGAGGACTTACCGAGATGCTCCGTCTGCCTATACGTATGACAGGTACCGCAAGGATAGGAATAGGTGTAAGCAACACCTAAGGGATGCTCGGCTCAAGTTCGAGAAAGGATTAGCGGA